>AP027103.1:29412183-30097183 GCA_028142955.1 Pinctada fucata
TAAAATCATAACCTTTGACAATGCTTGACCTTGACATTTTTACCTACTTATCTTCAACTTTAAACTAGGCTATATCTCTTTTACTATTATAAGTGGTAGGGCTTGAATATTTCACATGTAGAAAACTTTGTCTTACTTATGTTTAGACCATTCATCTAAGACCATGATCCTTGACCTTGACATTTGACCTACTTTTCTTAACTTTTCCAAACTAGGCTATGTCTATTGAATAATGGTTGGTCTTTAATATTTCACATGAAGATAACGTATGACAAGACCATTCTTTTCAGACCATGACCTTTGACAATGTGACCTTGACCTTCATATTTGATCTACTTTTCTCAAACTTGATACTTGGTCATAACTATTAAATGGTAAGTGATAGGGTCATAATGTTTCATATATACATCCCTTTTGGATTTACCTTGCCTTGAGGGAGCAACCATTTGATTTAAGGGGGAGGCAGGAAGACTTTACAAATAGAAATTTCCAGATCGAGATTATAGGGATATAAAAATTTTCAGCCCCAAGGACCGGCCGAAAAGATATTTCCGGATCGTGAAATGCCCCCCCCCCCCCCCCACTCCCTTCAGAACTTTCCACATAATTTTGTGTGTCATACAGTACAAATAGAATGAAACAAACTTTATTCATAGGATCGAAATCAAATTCAAAAGTAAATTTCACCATATAGCCTGTCTGCGTTGAGTATAATTTACGTGTTTCATATGCTACTCCAGAAATTAAAAAGAATTGATCTGCTAGCAAGAGATGCCTTAATATACTATTCCTTGGCACCTTATCTCACTCCGTGTTTGATATTTAATATGACCGAAAAATCACGCTAAATGATTTTAACTTTAAGAGTAATTTTAAACATGGAAGCATTAGAAAAAATAATTAAAAAGAAGTACCGGCTGATTTTTTTCCGGCCGGCAAAAGTCTTGCTTCCCCCTCCCACATAAAAATAAAGAAGTTGCTCCCTAAGTATCAAAAGTTTGAACTTGTGACTTTGACTTATGATTTTTATGTATGTTTCACAAACAGAGAGTTTTTTTGTAAAACGAACCGTCATGTAGAGGAAATGCTGCATGAGATTCAGGACTAAAATCAGCTCCCGGTAAATCCAAATTTTTCACCAACCTTTTTCATTGTTTGCATGTCAGTTCCTACTAAAGGGGATTGAGTGAGTTATGAAAACATTGCACTCGGCGTCTGGTCCATGCTGCAAATTTATCTGACCTTAGACTGAGGATCACTGAAATGGGTTAAAAGAAGGGAGGGGATCTCCAAGAAGTACCCGATACGTGCATGTCTCGTCGATGCTGCAAATTTATCTGTTCTTAAATGATGCTATTGAATTTGAAGGCGATTAACATTTGCAATACTTGGTGAGTGTCACTGCTTGTGTACCAGGAGTCCCTGAGGGCACATGTAACCAGGTTCGATCAGTTTTCGGTCTTCCACGCATTGGAAAATTTCATTCCATAATGTTACTCCTAGGGTAGGGTAGGCTAGGGTATACTGTCCTTCTCCATGTCTCTATCGGTCTTCCTTCCTCTCTCTTTCCCTCTGTCCACGTTAAGCTGTTCGCATATGTAGCCAAGTTGATCGTTTCTTCAACACATTCGAAAATTTCTGTTATCAAAATTTCTTGAAATTTCTAAAACGTTGGTCCTGTAGCATCATATCCCACGTTAAGCTGTTCGCATATATAGCCAAGTTGATCGTTTCTTCAACACATTCTAAAATTTCTGTTACCAAAATTTCTTGAATTTCTAAAACATTGGTCCTGTAGCATCATATCCCACCCATCCTGCTACGTCTTTCGCCGGTACATGTTTGGACATAATAACTTTCACACTCTTTGGCCATATTGCATTGTTTAGATTGAGAATGTCTGGTCCAAGCTGCAAATTTATCTGATCTTAAATGATGCTATTGAATTTGAAGGCTATTAAAATATGAAAAATGGCAAAATCTGTTTCATTTAATTTTTTTACCAATCATTGTTAACAAAAGATTTTGATCGAATGGAGAATCATTGCAATACCTTTACATTTCCGATAAGAAATATATCATTCTAATATTTGTAATTAATTTTTCAATTTTAGACAAAACCTTTTATTTTGTAACCATTAACATTTTTTAATGGCACTCTTTATGGTTTCTTTTTAATATTTGGGGTTCCAAACCCACAAAAGGACTCAAAACAGATAATGTAAAAAGAAATGGTCTTATGAACGTAAATATTTTTAGCAATTTAGAAAAAAGCATCCTGACAATTAAATCATGAATGGAATACATTTATCCTTCGAAATAATCAGTTATACGTCAAATAAAAAGACTCTTTTTTTCGTAAAGGTAAGTTTTAACTACTTTTAAGGAAACGACCACTTTCAAAATTCTTACAAAGAACTTATAACATTATCTCCAGACTGAATAAAAAAAACTTTCATTCGAGTTATCGCACTTTTTCATTTTAAGAATAAATGTAAGATTGGTTTATGTAATCTCTTTGTTTCCTTGTATTGTTTCTTCAAATTTAAAAAACTATATGAATAACTTCCCGTTTACATATGACTCCTTGAACGCGGGTTTCACATTACAAAACATGAAAATTATTGTTTTGGTGATTATTTTTAGAAAATTCCCCACCAATACTATCATTTGAGCCATGTCTATCATGAAGTAATGGAAAGAGAAAGAGGGGGCGTCTCTCTTCATTTCTTGTCCAAGAAGGTAGGTGCACGTTATCGTATTAAAAAAGAAGTATAAAAAACCGGAATCTCGTGCTGTAAGTACTTTATGTATTTTGTCTGAAACAGATTTAGCCCACAATACGGGATTGTTTTTTTTTTTGGGGGGGGGGGGTTGTTAAGCGTCAGCAGGTGGGTAGGTTTTCAGGGTATTGCTTGAAAATAAAAACCCCAAACACTTCATTGCCATATTTTCCATCACTTTTTGTTTATTTTATTTTTCAAGACGGAAGTAAAGTCTCAGCAATTTACGATGGATATTTCGTCTTAGGTTAGCTAAGCAAACCTGATATTTAACTAAAATGACATAAAAGGGTAATTTTGTGCTATATTCTTTGCCTCCCTACCATCAGATCACAGTCTCATGCTTCTTTTTTCTTGAGATATTCACGTCACTAAATTGTTTCTTTTAAAGTATAAAAATGTTATATATCAACAAGAATTTACCCTTAACAAGACAAACTTTAAAAACACAGAAAAACCAATTTTGGACCTAAATATCAAAATTGTTAACGGGGAGATTCATACGAGTGTTTATGACAAAAGGGATGATTTTGGATTCAACATAGTAAATTTTCCCTAGCTTGAAAGTGATGCTCTACATTTCACAGCTCATCCGGTATGCTAGAGCATGTACCGATGTTTTGGATTTTCAAAGTATAAATTTACAAATAACGAAGAAACTTTTAGGTCAACGTTTTCGCTTTCATAAATGTGTAAAGACTTTCTGGAAATTTTACAAAAAATATTCTCAACTACTTTTGAAATTCGGACCCATACAAGCAACAGAGTCTATTACTTTGGGTGTTTCACAACAGGCATTTTATGATGACATACACGTAAGTAACAAAATAAGAAGGATCAAAGGTAGACAGAATTAACATCAAAATTGTGTTAGAATTATCACATGCCTTTTAGACCCTGGATAAATCCTTCTGTCACGGACACTTGGCTTGGTACTGGACCAATTTACAGTCTTGTACCAGTGCATTCTTCAGATTTGCACTCTGACTGACTAACGACAGGACTTCATGACGGGCCCTGTCCAAACCTCTTTAGAGAAGACAGGGCCCGACCACCTGTCCTCTCTGAATCTCAGTCGGACTCCTCGAGTGATAACACGCATGAGCTCGCTACAGCCGGCAGATCACGGACTGTTTTTCTTACGCCTTCTGTTTTTATATTCATTTACATAACCATATATGTGTTTCTTGGGACCCTGCGTTATGCTGTCTGTTTTTATGGTCATATGACTACACAAACAAGACAGCAAAACGCAGGGGCCCAACTAACACACATGAATATATGACTGGATATAAGAAAAAACGGGTGGGGTACGAAACACAGTCCGTGATCTGCCGGTTGCAGCGAGCTAATGCATGCCTAAGGCAGAATATCGGTTAATCCGATACTTTGTTTAGATTCTTTGTTCTTGTTCGGCATCTTATGGAAGCATTGCTTTATATCCTCTTTGTTCAGGTAACTATTTAGTTATACAGTGTTTACTGGAGATATTGAAATTTATCTCGCTTCTGGAAAATTTCATGCACTCTGATTGGTTGAGAATTATGTTACTGACAGGATATCATTTTAATATTGGGTCGATGAAAAAAGTTTTATTGGGCGAGGCGAAGTCGAGCCTAAAACACCTTTTCATCCACCCAATATATTTATATAACCCCCCCCCCCCCTATGATTTTAAAACATCACATGTCAGAGATGTCAACAGCGTTAAGCATGTGCTGTTCATCAATAATCCAAAATTCGCGGATTACCTCAGCAGAATCTATCCTTCGGAGCTTGAAGTCAAAGAAACTACAGAGACAAATAATTCAGCATCCTATCTGGACATAATGTTGTCCTACGACACTGATGGTCACATGAACACCTCACTCTATGACAAACGTGACGACTTCAATTTCAACATCACAAACTTTCTTTTTTTCCGAGTAGCAACATCCCTTTATCACCAGCTTATGGCGAATTCAAATAAGTACCAAATATACCAATTTTGTTCTGAGAGCTATGCGTCTCTCAGATCAGTTTCTCAGTCAGGGATATGTTTGTGACCGACTAACTAAGGAAGTTCTACGGTCGATATGGGGAACTAGTCATACATTATAATGTCCCACTCTCTAGAATGGTGGGTGACATTCTGTCTTAGACCATTTGAACCATCCAACCACCGAATATACTTGTATCTTCCGAAATGGAAGTAACCGGATGTGACAATTCTACCGAATTGAAGTGACGGGAGTTGCATGCAAGCAGGAGATGCTTACTCATCCTGGGCAACTGGTCTCACTCCCATTTTAGGACTTCGCTTTTACTTAATTTGCTTTTGTTCTTGTTTGACCCTGATTTTGTATGCCTTCGGTTTATAATTTTCTGAATTATCAATTTTATACTGTGTATTGGGATATGGTCGTTATCCATATTTGTCATCTTAGTAGAGGCAGGATATTAAAATTATATCATGTCAGTTACCTAATACTATTCGTTAAACAGTATTTACAGAAGGTTTCAGAAATATATTGGGTCGATGAAAAAAGTTGAAAGTTGTATTGTGCGAGCCCAATACAACTTTTACGACATTTTTCATCGACCCAATATAATTTTGATATTACCTCAGACAAGTTCAAACCAATCAGAGAGCGTAAATCGTGTACGCCGTCTTAATTTCTGTAGACCGTCATTAATTCTGCCACTGCTGTATAAATGAACTTGCATATAAAAGGAGTCATGAAAAAAGCCATTTTCGGCAACAAAAATACGGAGATTTTGGTCCTCGACAAAATAAAACAGTTATTGTGTAGGCTTGTTACTGACCGTCCACAGCGATTTGTCGGGTTTATCAAACCCATAAAAGACAAGGCTTCGCCTCGCCTTCTATGGGCTTGATCAACCCGACAAATCTCTGTAGACGGCCAGTAACACATCTAATATTCCCCCTGTAAAACACTGTGTAACAGTGTAACAGTGAGGTCAACAGCGTAAAGCGTCATAGTAGAAGCATGATATAAAAATAGTATCCTATCAGTGGCAGAATGGAACATAATATTCGGTTCTTTTGCCAGAGGTGGGACAAAACGTAATATTTGTTTGGTAATTGAAAAATTCTTTCGGGGACGCATATTCTACCAAATATGTACCTTTTATATTCCCTCCCTTCTTTTAGGGAAAAATATGTCAATATTCAGTACACAGTCCATGCATATTCTACTTGAATCTACAGGAGGTATATAACCTCCGAACTATTGGTAATTTCTTCCATATTCGATGGTGCTTCTTACCCTAGGTTTTTACTATGTTCCCGGCGACCACGGTAGTCACGGCGGCCAAAAACGTAGCACACCGTATGATTTTTGGCAGTTTTTATCTTGGTATTCAAGTTCTGTTAAGTCTCGTTACGTTTCCGCACGGTCTATCAAGGTATCCGTGACGAGCCGCGGATCCTGAATCCCGGAGACCTGACGGCGCACTACGTTTCAACCTACGGCTTGTTACGGACGTTTGTACGTTTCCTCACGACCTGTTACGCTCTGATAAGGTCTGTCACGGTTTGTTACGATCCATTCAAGTTGGCCACGTCTACCAAGTTCTGTCAAGGCCCACTACGATTAACCGTGACCGCCGGGAAAAAGAGACACAAAAAGCTTCATAAAAGGGTTCGGTTTGTTATACTTTTTGTGTGACCGTGCGTACCGTGCCAGGCCGTAGTAGAACTTGAAATAAACCGTAACAATCCGGGACGTACCGTGACTGAACGTGACGAAACGGCAACACATTCCTTAGCTCGCCGTGAGAAATCGTGGTACACCTTGATAAAACGTACATCTGCCCTAAAGCAGCCGCAGCTAAACGGGACATAAACGTGGCAGACCGTAACTCAACTTCACCAGGATCGAAAGTTGCCGAGTCATACTTTTGCTTCCCGTTCCGCTACGGACACTGTCCCAAGTTTTGTTACGGTCTGTAACGTTCTGTCACGCTGCGTTGCGTTCGATCCGTTTTGCTACGGTTTCTAAAGTAGGTCATCTGCACCGTGGGCTGCCGTGACAAATGTTTTGACAGTTTAAACATTTGCCCCGTCAGCCCCTGCAACCACGGCTTGTTACGTTTGTCGATCCCGTTCCCCTACGTTGTCTCACGGTCACCACGTTTCGTCCACGGTGGCTTGAAACGTGGCCTCCGTGGCCGCCGGGAACATAGTGTAAACGGGGGGTTAGAAAAATTTCGCGCATGCTTTGTTTTTATACATATTGTAACTACCTGCAGGTTTTAGATTTTTTTATTTTATCATTCTCAGGCAAAATGCAAGCTTAATGCCGCCCTGGCCATGAAATCTGGATAAGCAATAATGTGGCAGTGTGATAAATCGCTAACACAGTGTTTGGGGTATATTCTGGAAAAAAGAATTGGATCTGACGTAGACTTCCTGTGTGGCAAAGCGAAAGTGAAAGTAAAAGCCCATAGTTTTATTCTCAAGAATCGCAGTCCGGTCTTTAACGTCATGCTAGGGGAGGAGTGGTCTGATGATCAACCTATTGTAGTTAAAGATGTAGAAGGCACTACATTTTTAGAATTTTTGAGGTAAAATTTCAATGAGAATTTTGTATCTTAAATTTCGAAGTAAAATTTATGACTTTTTTTTCAAAAACAAAACCTACTGTATTTTGGACTGCTCTTCAATTTTACTTGTTCGTTTGTTAATCTTTATTTTCTCTTATCGTTTGAATGTCATTGAAATATTGTCATCAAATTTGATTAATGTTATATACGAGATTAAGGATATAAGAACGTCTTAATCTTTGATCCCCCCCCCCCGAAACAGGTGATCAAGTGTTTTGAAATGATCAGGTTAACATTTCCAAATATTTGAATTTTTCATTTTTATGAATTTCCCTTTTTTAGATATCTCTACACGGATGATGTATCTATTTCAACTGAAAATGTTGTGGAAATGAGGTATGCAGCCAGGAAATACTGTATAGATTTGCTTGCTGACAAATGCATAGAGTATGTAAACGCAAACATCGATTCAGAGAACGCATGTACACTTTTAGAGAGGGCAAACATTTGTATGGACGAGGAAATATTCTCACGAAGTCTCTCTGAAATAGAGCATAACACTTTGCCTTGTATTCACAGTGAATCATTTCTACGTCTTTCAATACATTGTATGCATTCTATAACTGAGTCTGACGAACTGAACATAGATGAAACTACTCTCCTTGATCGTGTAATGAAATGGAGAGTCTTTCAATGCTCGATGGGTGAACTGCCAATTTCTTGTCTTCATGACGTCATTAAAAACATTAGATTTTCCCTCATAGATGTCAAACGTTTGCAAGAACTATTCAAGAAAAATTCCTATCTTGATGACATAGAACAACAAAGAATCTTATCTGTCAGTGACGTGAAAAAGAACGAATCTTCTGTTGAGAGCCTAGCAAAAAGGAGAAAAGGTCCAAATCGTGTTTTAAGATTTTCATCTCATTCTGAGCAGCAGGAGACGAGCAATGGTAAACTGTCCTTGTCATTCAGCTTAAATGACATAGGATACCTTCATGGAATCATACTGTATGGAACCAAATACGGTGAAGACTATTCCGTAAAGGTTGTAATAAAAACGGGATCGGGTGACACAATTTGTTGTTTTGACACTGTCACATGTATTACCTCTACATATGAAGGTTTCACAGATATTCTTCTTCCCCTTTGTGTGTTGCTGACAACACATACTAGATACAAAATATTTGTCAGTGGTACATCTGAATCATCTACGAAAGGCATTGGCAGGATAGAGGAGGTTAATTTTACTGACGCCAAAATGGTGTATTTTCAAGAAACCACAATAATACACAATGGAATTGAAACGTATTTCGAACACGGGCAGATTCCTGGATTTATTCTCTCTTAGATATTAAACCTACCAGGATTTCTTCTTTAACGTATTTTTGCAGTTAATCGTGAATCCGACTTCTTTCGACAGACGACAGTCCTTTGACCTAGGGATGGATTAGTGATTGAAGGTCAAACTGTTCCCCATAATGAGGCTTGATACGACTTTTCTATAATAAATCCTTCATGATTACATTAAAACGTTTCAGTAGAATAATAATAGTTAAAGTATACTAGCATATACATGATTAAGTATTCTTAAACATTTTCTTATTTCAAATCGATTGTAATCTCTTTTAGCATCAACACAATATTTCAACTTTGATTTACCTAGTCTGAACTGTAAATGCAAAGCTTACTCTAAATCAATCTAACATACAATTCAAACTGGTCGTCGTAGATACTGCTAAACAATATCATTTATTTCATTGCATCGGTTCATTTTATTGTGGGCATTCTACGCAAATATGCAAAAAGATAGAATGTGCAAAATTGCGTAAGCTGTATGCAATATGCAAGCATGTGATGCTTACTCTTTCCTTTCATCTTGATTTACTCTTTAGGGATCGCCTCTACTCAACCTATACTTTTCCCTAATTTATCATGAGGAGTGTACCTGAAAAACGCCTTGCTCAAAGAATGAAACCCTTATAAAGATACTAACTAAGAACTGTCATCCAATTTATTTTTCCGAAATAAATGAGCTAAGCTACTTCCAGAAAAGCTTCTTGACGAGGGTTATGTTAGCAACTGAAAATGGCACTAAGCAGGTTCTACAGTCGTAACGACGAGTTCTTAACAAAATTCGATATCTCTACTATTGGATCTTAATCTGATTTGACAGTATTGTGCATATAAATCAAAGAATAGACATTTAAAAAAAGTGGGGAAAACTGAAAGAGATAACCTCTTGTGAGAAGCATTTGCTTGTCACTCTTTATCTACTGTAACTAACCGAACAAGGCACTGCGTTATTTCGATATCTTTGTACAATGTACTTGCATGTCTGGTCAATGCTGCAAATAATAATGCTATTGAATTCGAATACATTGAAAATTGAATCAGATAGCATATACAGAAACGACCCCTTTTCAGGTAGTCGACATGACCTTACGGTACGAGCAGCTTTTTTTTTTGGGGGGGGGGGGGGGGGGGGGGGCTTGAAGTACCTCTGATGAGGGTTCATTATCCAAAGCATGCATGTTGATCTTGTGTACTTGTTTGGCGCTCATGGACAGCAGCGTTGGAACACTTCGTTTTTGTTTTGTATGTAATGTCTGTGGGGTGGCATTATACGTAGTTTAACAAAGTATAAATCTACCCTTACAGAGACACACTCAGCATCTGAGCACTGCCCCTGGATAGTTGAAAGTGTAATCAAATAATAAAGGACTCTCATTTCATCGTAATTGGACAAAATTTCTTTTGAGAATTACATTCATGGCCTTTTGAATGAACAAGTGCTGGTAACAATTTAAGGGCAAGGCATCTTGAAATACGACTTTTGATATAATGACAAATATGGACAACATCAACCATATCCCAATATAAAGAAAAAATGGAAAATAATTAACCGAAGGGCATACAAAATCAAGATAAAACAGGAACCAAAGCCATTTAAACGAATGAAATGAGACCAGCTACCAAGGAAGAGTCAGCATCCCTGCTTGCATGCAACACCCATCGCTCGCTTCGCGGCAGACATGCCACATCCGGTTTATTCCACTAAGGAAGATACAAGTATGTTCTGTTGTTGGATGGTTCCAATGGTCTAAAACATAATATCATTCACCATTCTGGACAATGGGACATCATAGTATATGACGAGTTTAGTACGAGGTTAGTATCTACGCTTAGTACTCCGTAGGTGCGTTTATAAAATAAATGACAATAAACATTGGATAAAGCGTGTTTATTCTTATCTTTTCAACTATATTTATACTATCGAAATTATGCTCTATAAATGTCGTATCGATTATCTACATTGTCACTATCAGGGATCGCAAAGAGTTTTTCTTTTACACGGTTAAAATGTAGTGAGTAAAAAATACAGCAGTCCAACATCTGCTGTGATTTTAACTTTTAAAGTGCTAAATTGTCAAAACAAATTCTTTGTGCTTTTATGTATATCATCAAATATTATATGTAATTTATATATTCAGGATCGGCTCAAAATTCAACCAGTGTTTAAAAATACAAATACATAATTTTCTTTGATCCATTGTACACTTTTGTAAGAAAAGGATTTTTGAAAATTACAAAATTTTCTCGGCTTTCCTGAACTTCTTAAATCATATAGAGAACATCATTATTATTTAGGTTTTATAGAATGCTGAAAAATTACATATTTCTCTCATCCTTTTTGAACTTACGGCATAATGAGAAGTAGTAAAGGGAACGGCATCTATCCTGCATGTTCATCTCCCTACCAAATAAGTTATTGCGTACACATCCATTTAGTAGCTGTTGTTTCCAGTTCGACAGCATAGATTCTTACCAATATGGTACTTCAAACTAAAATTATTCAGGGGAAGGGCCAAATTAATTTCATGTACATTGTCGATTTTTGTTTTGTTTTTTTTTATTCTAATTTCTTCTAATTTTTTTACATTCACGTTGAATAGAGGCTTATAAATGATAGATCTCTCTGATATCCTTTCTGAACTTGAGCCATAATAGATGGCATCAAACTAGATTAAGGTGCAGTCTAAGGAACGGCAACTACCTTCACGCTCAAACTTAATCTTTAAACCAGATCAGAGATTTATTTCGTACTATCCGTGCATGGTCTTTCATGCTATCTATGTCATCGTGTAAATATTTCGTCTTGTCGTACCTTCTAAATATATGCCTTTCAGATCTGCACCAGAGAGAGAGAGAGAGATGATGAAATATTTTTTTTCTAATTATGATTTTTTTTTACGAAATTTCAGAAATGAATGAAATTTGCTTGTTCATAGGATGAAAAAAGATATGTGTACTTGAGCTTCTGATAGTGAAAATGGTATTGAAATACAAAAAATATATATATATATATATTATAAAAATAATATCTGTATGAATTTGTCTGTTGGATATTTATCTTTATGATTCCATAAGAGTTAAGATAATACTGTATCAGTTAAATACTGATCAGTATAATTATATAAAATGTCAGCCGTAATGTCTGGCTACTATAAAAACTTATATAGGAAATGCATTTATAGCTTGCCTCAAATATTCCAACAAGCAGAAAAAAATATGCAAAAGACAGAATATCGACGGAATACAGCAACATAACTTTATTTGCAAAAACCTGCAATACAAAATATGCAATCTGAAGGTTCAAGGTTTTTCATGGGCTCAGAACCCAATAAATTGTGGTGTAGGTGTTGCATAATAGTCTAGCTGGAAATCATTCTTCCTTTTGTGGAATTTTTTTCAATTAACATTACAGCAAACGGGTTAAAATCGAAGGTAATATATTTTCCTTTATACGGGGAATTGGAAGATATATTTCAAAAGAGTACCTTTGATTGTCGGATGTTCTCTGCCAAACAATCCTTTTTCACGATGTGAAGACAGAAAGGTTAACCTGCTCTAATTTCGATGAAATGATAACTTTCCGAAAATGCAAAATAATATATGATGTCAAATTGACAAAGGGTCAAAACAAAATCAGTACAGAAGATGACAATCTCATGAAATAGGTCATAACAGTCATGCCGTAAGTCAGTGCAGAAGAATGTTACATGAAAAATCTATTCGTTCATTTGACTTAGTTCAAACTCCAATGGCACTGAATCTTATAAAATAGGTTATGTCGCAAGTTGAACACAAATCTTAGATCAACTCTCTGGATAATGTTATACTGCTTTATGCGGTTCATGAGGTACCTACTAACTTAGTCTCAAGCTGCATAGCGGTTCAGTGGAATGCCGCCGCTGGAGATTTATTAAAGTTTATCACTTCTTCATCGTGTATTGTGGTTTAATAATCATGTGGTGATTTTTCTTTCTTACATGGTGCGATTTTAGTACTATATGACGTGGTTTGACTATTATGATATATTTCTCCGTTATTATATGAATTGGTTTCGTGACATCATATATGACGCTTTCCAATTTTGTGACGTGGGTCTGAGATCTCCAACAAGACTCGGGTGCATCGCACGCAGCAAAACACCGATTCGTCCCTTATGAAAACACACAGTGGACAAGCAAACAAGAGACGAAAAGGGACAAGACAATCCAGACACGATATCATCCTTACACAAAAACTTCACATAAACCAACGAGGCAAATGAGCATTCGGTGCAGACTTCAGGACGGCTATCTGCCATATTAGTATACTACGGTACTTTAATATTATGTGATGTCGTTTTGTATGCCATCCATATTGAAATATATGTTCTGTCATAATAGTTTCAGTGCACGATGTGCAGATTTCAACTTATTATATCACATCAGTGATGAAACTTCATGAAGTTCTGCTCTGCTCTCTTCTGATAATTTTGATAACCTTCTCGACTTTGAGACTGAATAACTGATGGGTACATTATCTATGCGGTTTTAGATCATGTCAGATAATTTCACAAATATTTTGGGGGGTTATTTTACGAAATTAAAACAAATCGAGTTGATGGTTTACCGATTATCCCATTAAACATAAAAATATTCGAGAAATATTTGAAAAAAAATAACAACACAGACATGTATACAATACACAGACAACGACAAATTTAGTATATAGCAAAGGAAATAGAAAAGCATATGAAGGCCGGCCCGCGGTCCTAGTGAGACTCGAACCAGCATCCTATCGGTCACTGGCCCGACACCCTAACCACCAGATCACTGTGCCGATAATTACTTGATTTAATTTCATCCAAAACATCATCGATATAAAAGGAGGTTAACATCTTAGCACCATCCCTCCTATGTTAACTTGAACATAGATTTTATTTGGATATGCTACTGTACCGACCCTACAGGAAATTTGGAGCTGCGCACTCTCTGCAAATTGCACAAATTTTATTTCCAAAAAATATAACCAGACGGCGCTTCTAAAATGAATTTTGGCTGTTTCTAAACTCACTTTTGATGGAAGCATCACTGATTTAGGGAATAACTAGTTTCTGACGTTATATTTGCGGGCGGTAAATGCTGATTTTACAGTCATAAACTGAGTTTTTCGGATTTTTGCACCGTAAAATCAGCATTTACCGTCCGCGAACATAACGTCAGTATCTAGTTATTCCTATTCTAATGCAATTTATATTTTTGTGAATATAAGGCGAAATGTGACGGTCAAAGCCTAGTGTGTTCTCGTTTTACTGTCGTAACTCAGATGCAAACAACCAATGAAAATCGTCGTTATAGCGACGTTGCATTAGAATGAGGATTTAATGTCAGAAACACGTGTCTGAGGCATAAATGAATTGAAATTTTCTTCGGAAGGTAAGGTATAAAGTTGGAACACTTCAATCTTATTGAGAAATAATATGACATGAACAGAGACCCATCAAATTATTACAAAATACCCGAAACGTGCATGTCTGGTCCATGTTGCCAATTTATCTGTTCTTAAATGATGCTATTCAATTTGAAGACGTTTACACCTTCACACGAGTATATCAGAGATGAAGTACAAATCGTTGATCTAAAGTCAAAGAACCATGGAAATATGGCAAAATTGTGTAAGTCTCCTTTAACAAGGCAATCTCGAACCCACGAATGGAGACAGGACGAGGTGCCCGGGAGGAGTGAGCGTCCTCTGACTGCATGCAACACCCATCGCGAATGCCAAATGGAAACATGTCCAAATAGGTAAAAGACGGTCAATTAGAAAGGTCGTACTCCAGAATGTTTTTAATCATCCTTGATAGGAAAATATCGAAATGTGCAGTAATATCTTTGTTACGACCATAGAACTTCCTCAGTGATATCTCCTTAATAACACTGTACAAGCAGTTTACTGCCTGGCGTCCCTCTTTGTCCTCGACATGAATGAAGTTTTTTCATTTAATTCATGCTCTTAAATGGCGAAGTGAAATTAATATGCCATAGGCAGGCGAAACGGGAATGTTGCTACACATGAAGGGGACGTTTGTAATGCTGAAATTAAAATCGTAACGTTTGTCAGAAAGAGAGGTATTCAAATGACTGTATGTACAAGTAGATGTCTGAAGTGCTGCTCTCGGATGTTTCTTTAATTTCCAGTTTACTGGGTTAGATAGCGCCAAGGTAATACTGAATGGTGGGATTATTGATGGAAAGTAGGTCATCAATATGTAGCTATAAGTCAAACAGAACTGCGATGCTAGCTTATTTTTTCACAGACTGTGTGAATTCTGCTTCGTATGAATAAAGGGATATGTCATAAAAAGACTCCTAACATAAAAGAGACATGAAAAAACTTAAAAAGGGAAACCACATCGATAACAAAGAAAGGGGGGACTCCAACAACACTCAGTTGCAGGACTAACAAAGAAAATTAACAGTATAACAAAACCCCGTCACTGAATAATAATAAAAAAACACATTCTCATAAAACTTTACCAAAATAAAGGGACTGTCACCCGATGAAAATCGCACATATAACAAACGAAATGAAAGGCATCGTATCAAAATTAAAAATTGTTTATATTCTTCATATAAAGTTCAGCGTGCTTGAACAAGAATATTTCTCTCCTCCTTGCTAAAGGTAATATTACAGCATTTATTTCAAATTCAATTACCACAATTTCTGATTACTTGTATGGTCTTCAGTAAGAGCAAGATATAATTGGTTTCGCACTAACGAACTTCAGTCAGGTTTGCTGGCCAAACACAATGAAGTGTTCTGTCCTTCTGCTGGTTGTATTGATTTTAGATTTGTTATATCCCTCTGACCAACGACAAGATTGAACAGCCATGAACGTACAGGAACAAAACAGCCGTGAGTAATCTCGTGATTTTTTTTTCAATAGAAATATTTTTTCATCTTTTAAGAAATGAATTTTTAAAAATGCAGAAATAAGAACATGTACATAAGTACAAGTACATAATTATCCAATAAGAAGAATACAACTGAATAAATTATTTATGTCATATTTTATTGATTTTGCAAAATGAAGTCACATAACTTCCTTTGAATGCGGGGCGATGTCGCTGCAAAGGATGCACGTACTTTAAATAAATCATCTGCACTATCTATACCTAAACATATGCATGCATAATATGGGCGTCTGCTTTCTCGAAATGATTCAAAATCTTTCAACAACATTCAATTTCAAATAATATTGATAATGATAATGTGATGATCTGCGTTTATGTACAAAATCTACAAACTGCGGTTGTATATAAAGTTCAGAATACGTCAAAACAACAAGTTATTTTAAAAATAGAAAATATTCATTTACTCTCAGTCTAGGTTATTTAGAGATAGAATATGACCATTCGCTTCATGCATCACACAACCTGAGAGATTCAGACTTATATTGCATAACGTACGGAAACATTTTTCGGATCGACAGACCTACGCAATAACTATATACATGTATAATTAAGAGTATAATGGTACGGAAATAATGTCATCCTCTCCCCATTAGTAATGTAAAAATACCCAAGCGTCAATTATTTGAAACAATTGAGGTATGAGCAGATCGAAATTGATTTTGAAAAAACTGCAAGATATTCTTTTGTGAGATATTTTAAGGACCTAAGTATGAAATCTCATCCAAGATAGATTTTATTAAATGTTGCGAAGTGCTAAAGGAAGCTTTAGATAACTATGCCAAACGATGGTGTAAATCGGAAGGAGTCGAATCGCATGCTCTGAATGACTGGAAAAACCTCATTTTGGATATTACCGATATTCGAATAGATAACTACCACAAAAATCCTCATCTTTTTTATAATCCAATTTCTAAATCTGAAAGATATTTCAAATCCAAGTTACGTAATTTACATGAAAAATATGTCTTCGCGCCTGCAGACAAAGCAGCCAACAACACCATAATTATTTGAAAACGCTACTAGCTTGCTAGGGGTCCGTCGATGCTCAATATAGTGCTCTATTGTTAGTGCTGTTGAGATTATGGTCAGGATCTTCTTTAACTCATACATATCAACTTTAGTTTTGGAACTTTCCTCTACTAATACTTATATCGAAAGAAAAGAAAGTTTCCAAATATTTTGAACAGCAATAACAGTGAAATTTCTTCTTTTAACATCCCTATTTCTAAATTGGATCTCCCTACAATATACTGTATCCCAAAACTTCACAAGTCTCCTTGCAAGTTTCGATACATTGCTAATTCTAGCAACTGCTCAACAACAATTTTGTCTAGAAATCTGACGTCAGCACTCACGGCTATAAAGGAACACGTGGCAAAATACTGTGAAACTGTCATGAACAGGAATGATGTAAACTTCTTTTGGTCTATTAAAAATTTAGGGGATGTGATTGACGAAATAAAATCAAGAAATTTTGAAGCAAATACGATATCTGCATACGACTTTTCTAATATGTACACCACGCTTCCTCACTACAAAATAAATGATCGACTGTCCAAACTCATTAAATGGTGTTTTGATCGAGAGGGGAAAACTTATATTTGTACATCTGAATCGAAGGGTTTCTTTTCCGCCACAGATTACAAATCATACAAATCATGGACATGTGGTGACCTGTGTATTGCCTTGTCCTTCCTTTTGGACAATATTTATGTAAGATTTGGTGAGAAACTCTACAAGTAGGTTGTAGGGATTTCAATGGGTACTAATTGTGCGCCTCTTGTTGCAGATTTATTTTTATACACCTGTGAAAAGGAATTTATCCAAAATCTTCAAAAACAAAGAAAAAATGATGATGTGAAATGTTTCATTGGCACTTCTAGGTACCTGGATGATATTCTTCTTACTGTCGACAAGTTTTTGAAAAGTATAAAAATGTTATTTATCCACAAGAATTCATTCTAAACAAGGCAAACGTTTCAAACACAGAAACACCATTTTTGGACCTAAATATCAAAATTGTTAATGGAGAAATCCATACAAGTGTGTATAACAAAAGAGATGATTTTGGATTTAACATAGTAAATTTCCCCTGGCTTGACGGTGATGTTCCTAGATTACCGTCCTATGGTATCTATATTTCACAGCTCATCCGGTATGCTAGAGCATCTACTGATGTTTTGGATTTTCATAGTAGAAATTTACAAATTACCAAGAAACTTTTAGGACAAGGATTTCGCTTTCACAAACTAGTAAAGACTTTCTGGAAATTTTACAAAAATTATTGTCAACTTCTTCTGAAATTCGGACCAATACAGGCAACAGAGTATATTACTTTGGGTATTTCACAGCCTGCATTTTATGGTGACATTATTGGTCGATATCAAGATATCGACTAATTCTAGATTTGTACAGGTTTGTCAACTTTCGATTTGATTCATCAGATTCAACATCCGTGGCAGATGGCCGTCCAAAGTCGGCACCGGTTGCCCATTGGTCTCATTGGTTTATGTGTAGTCCTTTATGTTTGATGTTTCTGTGTGGTGCGTTGACGTTCTTTGTCCCATATGCGTGTCTTTCTGTGCTTGTCTGCTTTGTGTTTTTGCATTGGGTGTTTTGGGGTTTTGCTGTGGGTGCTTCAACCTGGTGTTGTTGGAGATCCCCTCTTTTGTTTTTAATTTGGACTCCAATACTGTCGTTACAACAGCAACAACAGCAGCATCTGTCTCTTGCTACAACACAGGGGATACTATATGTAGACATTACCTTTTTTCTTTTGCTTTTTATCTTTTCTTTATCATTTTTAAGAGACATAATGATATATATTGTTAAACGTCTTTAAATTCAATAGCATCATTTAAAACCTGATGAATTTACAGCATGGACCAGACATGCACGTTGCGGGTACTAAACCCTCGTCAGTGATCCTCAGTCTAAACAATGTAATATGACCAAAAAGTATGAAAATTATTATGTCCAAAAATTTACCAAAAGACGTAGCAGAATGGGTGGGATATGATGCTACAGGACCCACGTTTTAGAAATTTCAAGAAATTTTGTTACAGAAAATTTCAAATGCGTTGAAAAAGACAGACGAACAACCAAAGTTGATCGAACTTGGCTACATGTGCCTCGGGGACTCTTGGTCCACCATATGTGTTATACATTCAATTATTTGCGTAAAGGGTACCAATATCATCATGAAAGGCAGATTGTAGGAATGCAAAAACAAATAATGATAATGACCATATCCCAACATACAGCACAAAAACGATAATTCAGAAAATCATAAGCCGAAGGCATACGTACAAAATCAGAATAATATAGGAACCAAAGCAAACAAACAAAAAACTACACCACATGAAAAGAAGCGAACTCCCAATATTGGAGTGAGACCAGGTGCCCAGGAAGAGTCTGCATCTCATGCTTGCATGCGACACTCGTCACTTAAATGGTCTACGACAGAATATCATCCACCATTCTGGACAGTGGGACATCAAAGTGTATGGCGAGTTCCCCGTATCGACCGTAGAACTTCCTTAGTGACGATATTAGTCGGTTACAAACGTATCTCTGACTGAGAAGCTAATCTGAAAGACGCCCAGCTCTCAGAACAAAATGTGTTTATTTGGTACTTGCTCTGGCATAGCGTATCAATCGAGACGTGAAGTTTATGATGAGGGGATGTTACTACTGAGAAAAGAAAAGTTTGTGGTAGTCACGTTTGTCATAGAGTGTTAATGTGACCATCAGTGTCGTAGGACAACATTTTATCCGAATAGGATGATGAATTTGTCTCTGTAGTTTCTTTGACTTTCTTCAAGCTCCAAAGGAAAGATTCTGCTAGGGTAAACAACGAATTGTTTGTTATTGATGGACAGCACTTTGTATCTGAAAGTGAAAGTCATAAGCTATGTCTTCAATGAATTTAGCTTCGTACGAGTAAAGAAAAATGTCGACAATGAGTGGGGCAAAATAGGTTCCCATTGGGACTCCGAAAATTTGATGGATTACCTTTTCTCCAAACACAACAAAACTGTTGTCTATCAGGAAGTTTAACATCTGAATAATATCTGTTTCAGTATACTTACGTACTTTACATAGAATCTGTGTTAAAAGTGGTCACTGCGTTTAACTATCTTGTTTGTGATGTCACCTTACAGTGAGAAGTTTTATGTTTATACAACAACTGTGTGTCTATTGAGACCTCTGTGTATCCGGTTAAGAGGCAGGGTTGTGCGCACGTAATCAGGATAACCACGCCATTTGCTAACAGCAGATGGCCTTTCAAAGTCGGCGCCGGGTGCACATTGGTCTCCTTCTTTTTACGTGTTGTCATCAATGTTTAATGTTTCTGTACGTCTGTTACGATTGTACGATTAGGATTGAAGATTACTGACAAGGGTTAAATACCCGAAACGTGCATGTCTGGTCCACGCTGTTAATTAATCTGACTTTAAATGATGCTAATGAATTTGAAGACGTTTAACATTTGTACCACTTGGTGAGTGTCACTGCTGGTGGACCAGGAGTCCCCGAGGGCACAAATAGCCAAGTTCAATAAATTTCGATTGGTCGTTTTTTCAAACGCATTCGAAAATTTATTTCTACAAAATTTTCACAAATATCTGAAACCTGGATCCTGTAGCAATCATATCCCAGCCATTTTGCTGCGTCTTTCGGTATATTTGGACATAATTATTACATATTTTGGCCACATTTCATTGTTTGCATACTCGTGAACGTGCATGTCTCGTCCGCGCTTTTAATTAATCTGCCTTTAAATGATGCTGATGAATTTGAAGACGTTTAACATTGTTTTATGTTCTAGTGAATATCGTGTCTTTTTGCGATTTGGAGTTTGTATGATGTCATTTAAGTGTCACTTTTTTGTGGGGTTTTTTTCGCTGGGTGAATGCAGGGTGGTCATGCTGGAGATAATTCCCTTTTCTTTATTCTTAGAATCGAACTTTTCATATGAAAGTATAGATAATGATACTACAAAATTGCCTCATCAACATTACAGTACATGATGCCCACGAAATTGTGACGTCCTGGTTCGAGAAGAATGGAATGGAGTTGACGAGTGCAGCGTGTTTTGAAAAATGTGCCTCTCCAACTGTTGTGGAGACTATGGGTATTCCAGTACCTCTATGTTTAGCAGTATGCGGACAGTAAGTAATTTGAAATCATTTTTAATTTTGAGAGAAAAGAAATGTTTCAGTTATCATTTGCATGCACAATACAGCCATTTTTATCACTTTGCAATACTTTTCGAAATGAGGGATATGGAGATCTCCTGCAAGACTATCCTGAATTAAAAGTCACAAAAGAATAAAAAATTATTCATATTACTGGAAAAGTCTATGATATAATTTTGTACTAGTATCTTTTCAAGACTCGACTACTGATAAACTGTATAGAAGGGGTCCAGGTAGACTCTTCACAAATTGAATTGGAGAAGATCTCCATCGAAATTCACAAAATAGCAAGTTATCCATAGCGCTTGAACATTCTGTACATACGGTTTCGTAACAAAATGATGTCCGAATTTCATCGGAGAAGAGTTGAGTCTTTAGTGTCTGAACAATACTTGCTTTTGCCAGCAGTACACAAACTGTTTTCGAGGAGATTACTGCATTTTATTGCACCACTACGGTTGTTTTTTTTTTTCTTTTGTTGTTTTGTCTAATTTCTAATGTCTAATATTGGCTTCGGTGTACATTGGTCCCCTCCCCGCGAGGGGTTTGACAGTAAGTGTTTTGAATAATTTTCCCTGACATTGTCGCCATAGCACTTTCTATATAGACGTGGCCTCAGACATAGCATGCATTTTATATATTCTTTTCATTTTCGTGCGTGAACATCGACGGCGGGTGCGGCTAGCCAACAGGGGATGCTTACTCCTCCCGGGCACCTGGTCCCACCTCTAGCTTGCTAGGGGTCCGTCGATGCTCAATTTGGTGCTCTATTGTGAGTGCTGTTGAGATTATCGTCAGGATCTTCTTTAACTCATTTGTTTTCCTGTTTCATTCTTCAGTGTTGTCTTTCATTGTTTCCTTTGTTTGTTGTATGGCCTATGAAAGAGATATTGTTGGACAAACATACAGATTTGTCTCATTTTAACGTCTCTACCATCTTTAAAAAAACTAGGGTATCTATTTATGTTTAATATGACTTTTTTATCCATTTCAGTACTTAAAAATGAATATTGATTAGTAACCAGTAATCTTATATTTTTCAGGATTGGAGCCGTTGGATAAATAATGTATCGCCACATTTTATTTCTTTGTTACTAAGATAAACGTGTTTTTCTAGATGATTTTTATTCATGAATATAGAATACTCCATGCGTTTAGCTCACCTGAGCGAAGCTGAAGTGAGATATTGTCATAGCACGCCGTTCGGCGTCCATCGTTCGTTTGTCGTAAATGTTTAACATTTTCAACTTCTCCTCTGCAACAGCTGCACAGAAGTCCATGAAACCTTACAGGAAGCAATTACTCAAGGTCCTTTACCAAGTTTATGTTTTTATGTCGATCGGTCAACAAATATGGCCGCCAAGGCTAAGGCATTTTCAACATCCCCGAAACTGATGAACAGAATTTCACAAAACCTAACAGGAAGCAAGTACTCAAGGGCCTCCACCAAACTGGACACTATCATTCTTTAGTCTGCAAAAGGTGAGCGATGTGACCCCTTGGTCCTCTTGTTATATTTAGGGAAAAAGTCGATGTTGGTATGACAAGTGTTTGAATTGAAATATCCAATCAATAGTATAACAGCAAAGGTCAAATGAAACCAAGACAAAAGTTTAACAATATAATCTAACAAAATATATTACCGAAAACATCAAGAATATATCTAAAACATGAGATGCGAAATCAGATGCGCAAACTAATTTGCTTTTAACCAGATGTGGATAATAAATAATTTTAAAAAGTCAACAATACATTAATACCAATAATGTATTTTCGATCAAATTGTTTGATTTTTCGACTGAACATTCCAAATTGAAAGGATGAATTTCTCAAATTCTTAAAAAACCTTCATTGGCATAAAATGGCAATCGAAATACAAGTTTATTGTTTTAATTACTATAAAACTTATTTTGAGATTCCAACGATTAATCACAGATGAAGATGTAATCGAAATGTTGAATTTCTGGTCGATAAAATATTTGCAGTGTTTATAGGAACGGGTTTTCAGCAAATTATTTTAATCCGTAAAAAGAGCGCTCGCGTTAACCAGGGGTGAATAAGACGAATGGCATCAATAACACCGATTTATATTAAGAGCTCTTGCTATCTTTTGACGACAATGGTTACTTGAATGATTCAACACTTAACAACTTAAACTGCAAAATTTCTCTAGAAGTTACATTTTCCTTCGTTCCCAACCCATGGTGTATTCAAATTGATACGCTCTTATAGAGCACACTAAAACTACAACAACTTCATTCTGATGACAGCGCGACTGAGAAAATACTCAAAAGGGTAGATTTGAAGGCAGCTGACTTTTTTGGACGAAATCATAAAAATATACAACACTATAACATATCTTTTTCCATAAATTAGAAAGATTGTGGAGAATAGAAACATTCAAAACAAAGACTTTGACATATTCACTGTCAATCACTGTATTGACTTTTTCTTTATGGCTAAAGAAATGAATGTTGCTTGCAAGCGGGAGATGCGTACTCTTCCCGGGCACCTGGTCTCATCTCCATTTGGAATTCACTTTTATCCACTTGCAGAAAATCTGTTTGTTTTGTTTGGTTTTGTATTTTTCAGGATCAATGCACATTTAAAATAATAACGAAACCACATCACATATAATTAATATCACATTCTGATAAAGCTTTACCTACTACAGACGATTGTTTCCCATATATAAAAACCAACGAAAAGACAAAATGCGGAATCGTATCAAACTACATAATCGTCTTTATTTCTAAAAAAAATCATCGTGCTTCAAAAAAAACCTCACGAAGATAGGGTTTTTTTTCTAATTGCCTAAAGTAATATTACAGCATCTATATTTTTAACCCAATAACTATTACAATTTCTGCTTAATTATACGGTCCCAGGTATGAATAATACACATTTAAACTTCCGTGAGATTTCCTAGACGATCACAATGAAGTGTCCTGTATTTCTCCTGTTCGTACTGGTGTCAAAGCAGTTCCCGGACTAAAGAAGTTCCCGGACGTGCCGGTAAAACGGCTACTTAAAGCAACTATTTTAACATTTTGGTAGTGTCAATAGTTAGATTGTATGTATAAATGACTGCATAGAAAAAATTAGCTTGAAATAACATCAGTAAGACTTGTTTCTGTTGTACTTTCTGTTCCCATTTTACATACATGCAACTTTTGGAGCTGGGGAAATGACGTCACAGTGGAATTGTGGGATTCAGATATACGTACTGGGGTGCGCTAAGGGTTCGCGCCCAAAATTAATACGATGATATATGAATGGAGACGAGATAAAATTATAAATTCATGCAAAACTTGAGAAAAAAATATTTAAAAAAAAATTACCAATATGACTGCGTACGTCTGGTTGGCAGATCAAGCTGAAAAGGGGGTGGGGGTAAAATCCTATGATATTGAAAAAAATTGATTTATGAATATTTTTTAATGTGTCATCTAATTATGATGATCTATTGATATTAATTGTTTTACACATCTGGCTATTCGATTCAATTTCTATGCAGAATTTTTTGTCTGTCTTCGCAAAGTTCGAACCATGTCTCAGGCCGCTCAGTTTGAAACATCGGACTATCGAACCTTAGAAATAATGGATGGACACTTTATCAGAAATGGTTATGGTCAAGTCAAACCATCGTCGACAAAGGCGGATACAGAATTTGGCTGAATATATAAACATGCAAAGGCCACCAAGACATCCCCCTCCGAGACGGAGAATCTATTTGATTGCTTATTACCTGGCAAGGACATCGAGTTCAGCGATATGGAAGGGGCCGTATTATTTCATAATGCTGGCTATTTAATTAGTATAAAACGGTCATGCTTAGCTTTGTTTTTTCATCGTAAACATGATATGCAAATTAATCTAACTCACAGAATCAGTGATGTTTTTACTAGCAAATTGGGGACGAAATTCGGCCCTTTCCCAGCGCCGCGGAATTCTTACTATTTTCACCCAAAAATGACATTAAATTCCTAAAAATTGAGAGTACAATTTGATTTAACATGAATTAATTCTACTTGGAGATCAACTAGTTGACCTCTCTGCAAAGGCCAGAAAACAAGAAAAATGGCCTTATATAATGGACAGACATGCAGATTTATTTTGATAACAAACTGTTCCAAATATTCCCAATTTTCTTTATTATTATCTATTTATGAAACAGAAGACCGGGGATATCCTGCAACGAAGATGCAGACGGAAAGAAAATACTCTGCCATTATTTTTTTTTTCACAGAAATCAGGTGCTGACCCAGGGGTTATTTTGGATGACTTGCGATGGCCAAGGAGGATATAATAGCTATGGGAGGGGTTTTCCCTCTCATTTAAAAAAAAGGGGGGGGGGGGCGTTTCCTCAAAGTATAATTTAAAAAAAAGAAGAAGAAAAATACTGAAGCGAACTGACAAACCGCTTTCTCGTGATAACGTTTTTGTACTGATTTTAGAAGGGATCCAGTTCATAAAAGATGAACAATATTATGTAAATCCAATTTATTTTGACATGTTCTGTTATGTTATTGATCATTTAAGATTTTGCATGAGATGTCCAAGTATCACCAAGGTAAGCCAGTTGATGATGACTGGTCAATGATTACTTGTGTTTCTTTTCAATTTATTTTTTTTCCATTAAATATACCACGTACAATCTGTCAAGGATCGTTGCATGTTAATCCGAATTTCTAGCTCCTAGCTCTAATCTGGAGTCAATTTAGGGCTATTTCTGACTATTCTGATTCTTTCATTATATGGAAACAGTACTTTCCTTTAAAAAGAAAGTCACAAGTGACCCCTTGGCAATGCCTGGAGGGTATAATGGGCACCTCTCAAATTTTTTTTTGCATTAAATGCATATATATGAGCTAGGGCTCATTGATTTGCTGTGTAAGCGTCGTATTGAAGAATTTGAATTGTATCACACATTTTGCATTATTTTCTACACAATCCCCTTCCATTTATATCTAGATACACTTTTGCCACCGGCCTAAATACCACTTTTAAAGAACTACTTATCTTGACTGGTCAGAGAGCCAACCACTGCAAGTACGACGTCATAATCGGACTGAAAGTGTGTGTCAGAAATAGCTGCTTTCAGTTTTGGGAATATATGAAAGTCTGATGGAGCAAGATCAGGAGAAAAAGGCGGATGCTCAATCAAATTAAAGCCACAATTATGAATGGCAGCCTTGTGAACAGGAGCATTGTCCTGATGGAACAACACACCTTTCCGCGGTATATATTAACGTACATAGCAGAAAAAAACTTTTTTTTAAAAAATGCTTGTGTCGCATGCGAAGCGGCTCATTTTGAAAATGTGGATCAAATATGTAGGCCAAGGTCACTTGGTTCAAAATTATTTGTATCAGTAGGAAAGTCTCGTCAAATGAAATGCACATGCCAATAAAAAGATATGGTCAATCTCAAATTTTCAGAAAGGAAGGTCAATCATCTAGATCAAGGCCACTTGGTAAAAAATTTCTATGACAAGGGAAAGGACTCATCATACGAAATACATGTCTGAAATATTAAAGCTTTATCACTTACCAATATAAATTCTTTTGAAAAGTAGGTCAAATATCTAGGTCAAGGTAACGAATTAAAATTTATGGTATGTGTACAAAGGTCTTGTCACAAGGAATACACATGTGAAACATCATAGCCCTATCACTTACCAATCAAAAGATATAGCCAATCCTTTTTTTTTAAATGTATGTCAAATATCAAGGTCTAGGTCATTAATTCAAAAATAATGGTATGTATAGACAGGTCTTGTCACAAGAAATACACATTTGAAATATCAAAGCCCTATCACAAGTTTACTAATCAAAAGATATAGCCAATCTTAATTTTGTTGAAAAGTAGGTCAAATATCTAGGTCAAGGTCACTAGGTCAAAAATTATAGTTTGTGTAGATAGGTCTTGTCACAAGGAATACACATGTGAAATATCAAAGCCCTATCACTTACCAATCAAAAGATATAGCCAATCCTTTTTTTTAAATGTAGGTCAATAATCAAGGTCTAGGTCATTAATTCAAAAATAATGGTATGTATAGACAGGTCTTGTCACAAGAAATACACATTTGAAATATCAAAGCCCTATCACAAGTTTACCAATCAAAAGATATAGCCAATCTTAATTTTGTTGAAAAGTAGGTCAAATATCTAGGTCAAGGTCACTAGGTCAGAAATTATAGTTTGTGTAGATAGGTCTTGTCACAAGGAATACACATGTGAAATATCAAAGCCCTATCACTTACCAATCAAAAGTTATGGGGTGTGACACCCAAAGTATGACAGACAAACGGACAAAGTGATCCCTAAGTGTCGCTATGGTTCGCCGGCGACGCAAAAATGACCTTAAATACATTTTCTAAAAAGAAATAAAACTTGTGAAATGTCATTGCTTTTTTCACAATACATGTATTCCCCATTCACACTCTCGTGAACTGCATGATTCTATGCAGATGGTAACAATGTAACACAAAAAACATAGAAGACATTGCTAACCAATGAGATTGGCGTGTGTTAGGTCTCATCTTTCAAAGGTGTTCGTTTCTTTTGTCCCATGGGGTTTGTGAGGTACGATCTACCCCGGGGTTACACACGATGTAACGATCGGTATAGATGATTTTGCATGCAAAGCCGTGCTAAACCGTCAAATAACTTGGATCGATACAACAATTTTTAATTAAATGAAATAAAAGTGATGAACACGATGAATCTGGTCAATTATTTTCAATTTCCAAAGTACAGGTCTTGCTTAATTGATATTGATTTAATTTGATATTCATACGAATCATTTTAAAATATTCTTTTGACTTTATATGGATTGTATTTTGAGACCAACGTCACGGTGTTTTATGTCCACGAGTCGAATAACCTTCTTGTTATGACTATATATCTATATATAGCTTTAGAAACGTTCAACTTACTAGCGCCTTTTCAGAAAGCTAATGTAGCTACCCCCGCCCCTACGTTAAATATCAAAAGTGTCTGCTATCAAACTTTTTTTTTCAATATATGAAAATGCATTCATATTGATAATTTATTCATAGGATAAAAAAAATCGTGCACGGATCGATATCTTGCCGATAATTTGTACAAGAGAAATAGGAGGTATTTTGGGTCGGGATCCCCCCTTTTTTTGGCCAAAATGCAGACTTTTCCCATTTAAAAACGTATGTGATGTGTATATATTTTTTCAAAACCAAAGACAACACCACAGCATCCCCCAAGACTTGAAGCCCTCCCCTGGTAGAATTTTCTGGATCCGCCTGATCATCTGATCTGTACAAGGCCGAGGGAAAAATTAATTCAAAATAAACCTTCAGTAACTCCCCCCCACCCCTTTTTCATATTTTTCCTATTTGACAACCAATTTTTACCATCTAAGCCAAGACATTCACTCAAAAAGACAGTTACTTATGTTAAAATATCGTTTAATACCTCAGAGACCCCGCGCTGAGCCTCATTTCTTGCAATTTACAACACGTCCGGGAACTGCTTTAGTAAACATTGAAAAATGGCCGTTTATTACCCCTAGTGTATAAATGGCTCTCGTTAATGTGTTTCAACACCGATTTCAATAATTTTTTTACATGAATCAAAAGATGAATAGTGGAACATTGTATCTGCCAAATTTCATCGAATTATTTTACTTAATTCAAAAGTTATTAACCGAAAACCGCTAAAAACGTCCGGGAACTGCTCTGATACCAGTACTGAGTTTTACTTTGTTACATACTTCTGACCAACGACATGATGGCCATGAGGAACAAAACATCTGTGAGTATTCTGTTTAACTTATTTTAAAATTCATCTTTGTAATCTGGTGAACTTATTTTAAAAATGTTTTTTAATCTATTAAGAATTTTTTTTTAGATAAGGAAACAAAAGATCACGAAGATCGTAAAAAAGTTATACTCTTTATCTTATATTTCAATCTTTTCGAAAATGTATACATAGAAAAACCCTTTCAGTATGAGCAACCTGCTTTATAATATTACGCTTTTAGAGTTCGCCGCAGTGCATTTACCTTGTATCAAATATCTGCACTATCTGCACTTGTATGCATTCTTGATATTGGCGTCTGCTGGTCGATGAAGGACAAGATACGCTGTCGCGAAATGATCCATTCAAATGCATGTAATTATATTACGTCGTGAGAACCAAACTATCTAGCGCTCTACAAATGTGCTTAACGAAGTCGCCGTTCGGAGCGTTCCGACTTTGTTTATATATATGCGAATAATTCAATAGAACATTGCAAACTCTTCAAAACTTTTCCAAATTACATAACAGCTGAACAAAGGGCTGATTATTGAACGATGTTAAACGTCTTCAAATTCGATAGCATACTTTAAGAACAGATAAAGTTTCGGGTACTTAACCCTCGTCAGTGATCCTAAATCTAAATTATGTAGTGTGGCCAAAGAGTGTGAAAATTTTTATGTCCAAAAATGTAACGAACGATGTAGCATGATGGTTAGGATATGATGCTACAGGATATCAAAACAAACGAAAATACGAGTACATGCATAAAACCATTGAAAAATACTCGTAAATATACTTTAAAATAAACACTTTAAATGTGTAATTGTCATTGTCATTGTGCCCTGGTTTTTTTTTTTTTTTTGGATTGTTGTGTCTGTTTGTTGAGGGTGTGCTCCACTGTGGTTAGTGTAGGATAGTCTTGCTGGAGATCTCTTCCATATTTTTCATTCATACAATAAGTTCTGATAAATTTATAGAATGGACCAGCCATGCACGTTTCGGGTATTTAACCCTCCTCAGTGATCCTCAATCCAAAATTATGTCCAAAATATACCAAAACACGTAGCAAGATGGCTTGGAGATGATGTTACAGGACCCAGATTTTAAAAATTGGGAAAATTTTGTTAACATAAAATGAATGCGTTTGAAGAAACAACCAACCGAAATTGATCGTACTTGGCTACATGTGCCCTCAGGGCTCCTGGTCCACCAGCAGTGACACTCACCAAGTGGTTCAAATATTAAACGTCTTCAAATTCATTAGAATCATTTGAAAGCAGATAAATTTACAGCATGGACAAGACATGCACGTTTCGGGTATGTGATCTTTGTCAGTGATCCTGAATCCAAAAATGAAATATTGTGTCAAAATTCTGAATACTTCAGGGTTAGTTTGTTTGATCAGAAAATGCTTATTCTTTCCTAGTCTAGGTTTTCAAAAATATGTACGTTTGCTTCATGCACCAGGCAGCCAGATGTGTCTAGTTGAGATGGAAATAAAATAGAAATAAAAGGATTATAGAACCATTTTGTCTTCTTCAGACTAGATGTACCGAGGCTTCTATGCATTGATAATCCTATGTGTTATTATTAGTGCATCTTTTTTTTTCCTATTTGGAATTATATCATACAGTTATTGACTGGGAATGAGGGCAACATTTGATTTCTTTGACCTGAAAACAAAATGGTAGTGTCTTATTTTGTCTAAAGGTCCAACAAATCATATGTTGTCCGAATTCATAGTCAATAGTTGTTTTGTTATACCTTACTTCAATACTACAGCGTCAACATCTCTATGTCTCTTGGAATTGTCTATGGGATAAAAATTGTAGGTATCGTTATATATGTAAACGTCTTCAAATTGAATAGCATCATTTAAGAACAGATAAATTGGCAACATGGACCAGACATGCACGTTTCGGGTACTCAACCTGTTAGGATTTTTTTTTTTTCGTTTTTCTCCTTTTCTTTATCGTTTGAGGATGCATCCTATGTGATATATGTGGTAGATGCGTCTTTATTACTTAAAGGTGATCAATAATATTATAAGTGATGCATATTGAAGGGATGTGTATCAGACATAAATAAAATTGTCTTATGAAACTTTACAGTACACGCTGCCATAGACAAAACGAAGAACTGGCGGTGGAGCCAAGGGATGTTCCGTAGCTTGTGTATCTACCAATGCTTTGGAGATACTGGGTATTTCTATGCCTCTTTGTCAGGAAGTATGCAAACAGTAAGTAATTTGAAAGTACCATTCACTCTTAGAAACAAAGTCAATTCATTTATTAACTATGTACAATAGACCCCTTTGCAAATTCGACGGCGAGTGCGGCTAGCCAACAGGGGATGCTAACTCCTCCCGGGCACCTGGTCCCACCTCTAGCTTGCTAGGGGTCCGTCGATGTTTAATTTTATGATCTATTGTGGGTGCTGTTGAGATTGTCGTCAGGATCTTCTTTAACTCATTTGCAGTACGACGAAATTTTAGGTCAAGGTTTTCGCTTTAACAATCTAGTAAAGACATTCTGGAAATAAAAATTATTGTCAACATCTTTTGAAATTCGGACCCATATAAGCAACAGAGTATATTACTTTGGGTATTTCACAACCTGCATTTTATGGTGACTTAATTAACAAAATAAGAAGGATCAAAGGTGGACAGCATAACCGTCGAAAATGCGTCAGAATCATTAAACGCCTTTTATACCGTGGATATGATCCTAATGTCACCAGACGGACACTAGACTTGGAACTTGACCAATCTACAGTCTTGTACCAGCGCATTCTTAAGGCTTGCACTCAGACTGACTGTGACGACGGGACTCCATGACGGGCCCTGTCCACACCTCTTTAGAGAAGACAGGGACCCGACCACCTGTCCCCCCTGAATGTCAGTCGGACTCTTCGGGTGATAACATGCATGAGCTCGCTACAGCCGACAGAGCATGGACTGTATTACGTATGCCCTCTTTTTATATCTTTTACATATTCATCTGTGTTGCTTGAGCCCCTGCGTTTTTGCGGTCTTGTTTGTGTGTGGTAACCTAACAGTAAGGAGGTTGTTTTACGCCACAATTGTACGTTATTCGAGTCCTCTGAGTCATAGGATTGCTCGTTGGTTTATGTGTAGTCATTGATGTTTGATGTTTCAACGTGATATCGCGCTCATTGTACCATCTCCGTCTCATTCTGTGCATGTCTGCTTTTTGTTTTTGCAGTGGGTGTTTTGGGGATTTGCTGTTGGTGCTGCAACCGAGTGTTATTGGAAATCCCCTCCTTTCTTTTACTTTTCGATCTTGAAGTATATGGTCGAAATCTCCAGCAAGATTACCCCGCACCGATAGTCACAAAAGAACAAGTTACAGGGTTTTTTCCAGAATCTTTTACTGTCAATCTGTAAAGAAGCAGACCATGAAAGCACTGCCCATGTCTCACCGGAGAAGATACCTTTCCTATCTGAATGTCTGTCGGACTTCTTGAATGACTGAATTAACTATGCTCGCGTAAACTATCTTGCAGAATACAAAGCTTTGCATTGTATCTCTATGTTTTTATAATGTCACATTCCAGTGAGAATAACCTGATCTATCTGAAAGTTTTCTGACCGTTTTTTGCCAGCAGTGTACAAATCGCTTTCGTGGAGGTTGTTTCATTCGGTTTTTTACTTGTTTGTAATGTCTCATCACCATGAGGACGATTATGCTTATACGAAAAATATGGGACGTCCAATGTCGAGTGTGATGCACATTTGTGTTTTCAATTTAGATGTTGTCCTAAATGTGCCATTTCTAATGTTGTTTTTTTTTTTCTTAGTTTCATTGTTACTTCTGAAGCCGACATTATTATGATAATGGTGGAGATCTTTTACTGATTCATGCATTCAGATTTGTCTCTTTTCCACATCTCTGCTGTCTGAAATTTAACATCCGCACCCCTTTCTTAAATACAAAGGAATGCATTAAAAGTATAACATGATTTATTATCCATTTGAGTACTTGATTAACTTGAAAATAATTATTGATTAAATTATTGATGATTATTGATTTAATGATTAGTAATTTTCTATTTTTCAGGATTGGAATCCATGGATAAAAACACTTCACCAAATGTCACTTCTTTGTCCCTAAAGTAAAGACTATCAATTCTTTCGTGTAAAAAGAAGGGAGGAGATCTCCAACAAGACCCCGTTGCAGCATGTAAATAGCATTCTTCATAGCTTTTTTTTCTAGAAAATTGATATGTCTATGGCAAGAGGTTGAATTTATTTATCCAACCAATAACAGAACAAAAACAATTGAGGTGCACCAGATATGCATCTTTCGGACAATCATCATCAGTTATACTTCTGTAGTGGCACGTTATCCGGATAATCACAACATTTGCATCTGACATGGCAGATGGCAGCCCTAAGTCAGCATCTATTACCCATTGCACTCAATGTGTAGTCTTCCGCGTTTTATATTTCTATGTCGTACATTTCTTTAAAGAGACGGCCATTTGATTCTGAGGGGGAGGGGGCTGGCGGTTTTTTTTTTTTTTTTTTTTTTTTTTTTTTTTTTTTGGAAATAAACATTCTGACACAGACAATATTGAAAATAAATAGTCTGAGCCTATTGGTTGCATAAAATGAATATTCTGGCCTACTTTTGTTCAAATTTCAGAATTTTGAGGCTAGCTTCATGCGCCTTACAATGAAAAACCTCCGCTCACCTTACCATAAAATTTCATATCAAATGTTATTAAGGCATAGATTTGAATCTGTAACATTGTATTACAATTGCAAGCATTAAAGAAAATTGCGGGGGGGGTTATTTTAAAAAATATGATAAGCTTCAAGTCTTGTATGAATTTTTATAGTTTTAGGAATGTCACACTAATAACCTGCTTTTGTACTTGACATAGCAAAAGCTTTCTTGGCTACCCCTCTCCTGTGTGCTGTGAAAACTCAATTTAGAATATGCAGGTGATAGATGTACATAGATTAATTTTAGTGCCAAAAAAGTCTTGTACTCTGTAGATATTCAATAGAACTAATATATGATATTCTCAGTGTATGTGTCTTCTTGGGGGGATTTGTTTTTTTTTTGGGGGGGGGGGGTTGTGGGATGGGGGTTGGTGTGTGTGGTTTTGTCTTGTAAATAAATAATCCGGCGCATTCTACATTGAAAATAAATAACCTGACCCGAAAATATTTACGAGACACCCCCCCCCCGATCAAATGGTAATCCCCTTACGTCTCTTACTATATACTTGTCTACTCTGTGTTTTCGCGTCATGTGTTTTTAATTGTTGTTTGCTGTGGATGCTGCAGCCGAATCTTGTTGGAGATCTCCTCCTTTCTTTTCTAACTAATATGATTAAGAGACTCCATAGTAAATTCCTAGAGCCTCTTTGTATTTTGATAGATTTTCGTTAAAAATGAGCCACTTCGCATTTTGTGTACGGTCTGTTTGGTCAGACGAAAAGTAAAACGGTGGCATGATATTTATTTTCATGTTGATTACCATATCGAACTTATATTCTTGATTATATTCTCTCCCTTCCTTTATCGTGAATGAGGGAATAAACGACTCGTTCAATATGTCCGTCCGTCTCCCTTTCCTATTGGATCAAGAGGTTGAAGAGAATATTAGAGCAGTTGGAGGCAGAGGGATAGAATATTAGGGCCAAAGAGAAAGATATGAAATTACACGGTACAATACCTCCTGTAAACTCCGACTTTTTAGTAGTTTTCTGTTTGTGGTTTCACAGATACGAACAGAGAGTTCGTACAGAAAAAGTTGATTTTGTTGCCGGTATTAAGATGATCTCACATATTTCGTGAGATTTATCTTTCTTCACTATACGTACATGAAAAATATAGATGCAGTGTTCAGCAATCAAAATGATTACAATATGTAATATAATATAAAGCAGAATGCAGATTCTCTACAATAATATGACTATACGAACACACGTGTTATAATATGACTATTCGAGCACACGTGTAATAATATGACTATACGAGCACCTTTGTAGTAATATGACTATACGAGCACAAATGTAATAATATGACTATACGAGCACCTTTGTAGTAATATGACTGTACGAGCACACATGTGATAATATGGCTATATGAGCACACGTGTAATAATATGTCTTAACGAACACATGTGTAATAATATGACTATACGAGCACATGTGTATAATATGACTATACGAGCACCCTTATAATAATATGACCAAATGACTACATTGTCTACTCTGTGTTTGGCATAGGCATGTCTCGGTCTATTGCTGTGGGTGATGTGGGTACTGCAACCAAGTCTTGCCGGAGATTTCTTCTTTTCCATATACATGTATATTGTAACAATAAAGCAAAAATATTTTTGCTCTTAAGAATACCGACCCCCCTCCTTGAAAAATATCTAGATCCGCCTATGCACTCTCTTCCTTACCCTTTCCAGATTCGAGATTCGTTCATATATTCTGATGGAAAAATAAATTTACAAGCAAATAAGGAGAAAATATGCATATTCCATTCTATTGATAAATTCCCGGGACAGGCCACTGTACCCTTCCCACTCGGCACCTCGTTTCTAGAATCTGCCCTTTGAAACGGTATAACCTCCCCCTGCTTCCAACTTTGGATCCTCCCTCCTAAAATTACATTGGTCACATCAAGTCGTCTAAATACGGATATCGTAAATCTTTAGCGCAGAGAGGTTGCTGGGAACGCGTGTGATATTCCGTTAAAGAACTGCAAACATGAACTAGTCAAGATCATACCTAAGACTACGTCTTGCAAAGAAAAATAAAACCAGATAAGAAAAGTATTCTTCTATACTTGTAACTCCACACAAACCTAAATCAAAAGTAATGAAAGAACCTCTAACAACATGAACACACATAACAATCCATACCAGTATGTTTGACAAAAGAAATGACTTTGGATTCAACATAGTAATAGTAAATTTCCCCAGGCTAACGCCATACGGTATTTACATATCTCAACTAATTCGATATTCTAGAAGATGTACTAATATTTTGCATTTTCACAGTAAAATTTACATGGTTTCCACTTTCATGAAATAGTTCGTCTTGCATCACAACGTCATAGATTCACTCTGTTCTCAATATTACCTTGCTCGAAGAGATATTTTTAGAACTCGCAATCTTTTTCCTCCTTCTCGAGATCACTACGGATAAACTCAGAGTGTATCAGAATGTTGACATTATTATTCCTACGCCGCTGCTTGCGATTGCTATATTAACAAATATGGCTGACACACCGCCAACCAAATGCATAGCAGCGTTCGAGTCATTCGAATCCCGAACTCATTATTGAGCTGGAATCTGCTCATCTTTGAATATGTTAGACATGGTACCAAAGCCTATGTGGCCTTCTCAGTGGTATTCATCTCGCTTTTACGTAACCGGAAGCTTTGACCTAAAAAGAAAAAGTTCTAAATTTGACTTCAATTTTGACGAAAGTGAATCCTTGACTTATCTTGGTAGATGTTTTTCCATTTGAGAAGTACAGATAAAAAGTAATGATGACAACAAAACAAAAGACCCGTTTTACACGAATTGTTCAAAACATGGCAACCCCTTTCCCCGAGGCTACATTGAAATGAAGCGCCTAGCGGAATGAGATGCGCCTTTGAGACCAAGATGTAAATAGTTAGGACCTTACAAAATCTAATCTCAGCCTCTTTATAAATTTTGATCTATACATACAACAGATTATATTACTTTACACCCCAACAAACCTTTCTGCCTCTGAAATAATAGATAACCACAAATCAGCTCTTGCTTCCTTTGGCTTCGACACTACCAATTTAGATTTAGATTTACCATACTTATACTGCATACCTAAAATGCATAAGAATCCGTACAAACAACGTTTCATCGCTGGTTCCTCAAAATGTTCTACCAAATCTGTATCGATCTTACTCACCAAAGTTTTATCTGAAATCAAATCTGGGCTACAAAAATATTGTTCGACAGTATATTCTCGCAGTGGTATCAACCAGATGTGGATTTTAAAGAATTCGAAGGAACTTTTAGAACATCTGAAATCCACTCATTTTAGTAGAGTCCATTCGATCAAAGCCTTTGATTTTTCGACACTTTACACTACAATTCCGCATTCTAAATTGAAAGAAAGACTCGCAAAAATTATAAGTAATGCGTTTACAAGTAAGAACGGTAATCGCAAATACAAATTTATTGTTGTTAACTATGACAAAACCTTCTTTGTAAAAGAAAAGTCAGATTCTGAAAATAAGTACACTGAAACAGACATTATTCAGATGTTAAACTTTCTGATCGACAACATTTTTGTGGTGTTTGGAGGAAATGTCTTCCAGCAAATTGTCGGAATTCCAATGGGGACAAATTGTGCCCCACTCCTTGCCGACATTTTCTTTTACTCGTACGAAGCTGAATTCATTCAATCTTTGGTCTCTGAAGGGAAAAGATACTTAGCTTCTAACTTCAACTTCACTTACAGATACATAGACGATGTGTTGTCCATCAATAATCCAAAATTCGCGGATTACCTGAGCAGTATCTATCCTTCGGAGCTTGAAGTCAAAGAAACTACAGAGACAAATAATTCAGCATCCTATTTGGACATAATGTTGTCCTACGACACTGATGGTCACATGAACACCTCACTCTATGACAAACGTGACGACTTCAATTTCAGCATTACGAACTTTCCTTTTCTGAGTAGCAACATCCCTTCATCGCCTGCTTATGGCATGTTCATATCTCAGTTGATACGCTATGCCAGAGCAAGTACCCAATATACGGATTTTGTTCTGAGAGCTAGGCGTCTTTCAGATAAGCTTCTCAGTCAGGGATATGTTTGTGACCGACTAACATCGTCACTGAGGAAGTTCTACGGTCGATATGGGGAACTCGTCATACACTATGATGTCCCACTGTCCAGAATGGTGGATGATATTCTGTCATGGACCATTTGAACCATTCAACCAAATATTGTACTCTATATCTTCCAAAATGGAAGTAACCGGATGTGACAGTTCTACCGAATTGAAGCGACGGGTGTTGCATGCAAGCAGGAGATGCTTACTCTTCCTGGGCACCTGGTCTCACTCTCATATCGGGAGTTCGCTTCTTTTCATATGGTGGAGGTTTTTGTTTTTGTTTGCTTTGGTTCCTGTTTTATCCTGATTTTGTATGCCTTCGGTTTCTGATTTTCTGAATTATCGATTTTGTACTGTAGACAGGGATATGGTCATTATCCATATTTGTCATTTGAGCATTTCACAATCTGTCTTTTATGTTGATTGAAGAAAAATTATGAAGCATCAAAGGTAGACTGGATATCCATCAAAAATGCTTCAGAATTATCAATCGCCATTTATACCATGGATATGATACTGTTGTCACCAGAAGGACAGTCCGCATACTGCTTGGCCTATCTACAACCTTGCATTAGCGCATTCTTAAAAGTTGACTGACTGTGACGACGAGGCTTGATGACGGCTCTGACCACCTGTCCACCCTGAAAGTTGGTCAGACTCCTCAGATGACATGCATGAGCTAGCTCCAGACGGCAGAGCACAGACTGTTTATATATAAACCTTATGCATTTGATATGAAGTTACACTTCATCTATTTGTTACTTGGGCCACTGTGTTTTGCTGTCTTGTCTTTGTCGTCGTTTTTGTCTTCATCTTACAGTGAGGAGGTCATTATGCACAACAGTTTTTCGTTCTTCGACAAAATTGGGAAAGTGGGGGTGGGTTGTGCGCACGTACTCTGGATAGCGTCACCATTTGCTGATAACACAGCAGATGGCCGTCCTAATGTGGCACAGATTTTGAAAAAATAGGTGGATTGTGCGAAACCTACAGTCTTTTATGTGACAAATTCCATACATGAATTGAGCCGGTAATCGAGACTGGTGAATTTAGCTAATATGTCATCAATGATCATGTCTTTGCATTTTTAGAAGGGAACATTAGGTTGTAAAGAATTTTAAAAGTATGATTTCACTATTTGTAATATAATTTTGGTATGGCAGTGTAGGTCACCACAACCATATCGCAAGTGAAGCACCGATCTCTAAACTTAATATGATTTATGCAGTTCATGCAGTTTATTTTCAAGTCCATCTCTGATAACCTTGTCTCATTCTGCAGGGCATTACTTGTATACATATTCCTGTCATTAGCCTCTAGACGATTACTTCAGTCAGGTCTGCAGAACAATCACGATGAAGTGTGCTGTCCTTCTCTTGGCTGTATTGCCAATTGTTTTGTCATATCCTTCTGATCAATTGCGTTCAAAGGAGTTGATAGACAAACATTATGGTGCAGTTATGACCAAACAGGAAAGACTGAGCTGTAAGTTATCTGATGTACTTATTTCAAAATTTAATCTTCTCATCTCTCAATTTTTTTCTAAAAAGCAAAGTAGAAAAAATGTTATATGTGAAAATTATGCTTGAAAAAAATCAGCTGAAATTTCTTTCGTTTCTTTCATACCTTTTAAGAACAATGAAATAGTAAGAGAAATATGGAAAAAAAAAACCAGTAAAATACGAATGAAAATAAACATCAGTCGCAAACTCTTCAAACATTCTTCGGTATGGCATTTCAACTGTCCAAATTTAGATTTTTATTAATCTAAACTAGAATTTTCGAAAAAAAAAATGGGTTTCCATTTTCAACTCATACATAAAATTTCAAATTCGGTGATTGTCTCGATGTACTTAGGGTAAGTATTACTTGTTTGGTGATGATGACAGCCATTCAATCCAATCACAATCCAGAATGTCACTGATCATTCTGGAAAAGGGGATCTGATATGCTTTTATTATGTACAATAAATGCACTTGCTGTGTTTTGCAAACCCGTGACAATACACAAATTAAGACACTTATTCTTTTCGCGTTGGATTAATTTTCACGTATTATGACGTCAAATAACCCTGCTACAATATTACAAAGACAGAGACGTGTATATCGCTAATATTTCCCCAAAGCGTAAAGTTTGGATGTTACAATCGCGAAATTTTCCCTTAGCGAAAATAACCATGTATACAGTATGTCTATCGTATACATACATCTTTCTTTATATTCACATTTTTTCTGTGCGTTTTTCTTTCGCTTGTTCCTTTTTCGACTCCCCCGTATGTGTTTTGTTGCGTGCGCTGCAACATCATCATTTTGGGGATCTCTTCCTTATCTCAAATGACATATGTGATGAATGTGTTTTTATTACATAAAAGATACCAATATTACCATAAAAGAGGCAGATTGCTGGAACGAGCATAATATTACACATCGTCTCAACAATATTTTACAGTACATGCTGCTTACGAAAGTATAAAGTCCTTTTTTTCGAGCCACGGGCTGCAGTTAACGAGTGCCGCGTGTTCAGTAACATGTGCCTCTGCCACTGCTTTGGAGACGATGGGTATTTCAGCGCCTATATGTGCAGCAGCATGCGGACTGTAAGTAACTGGAAATCAACTCATTTTCGATAGCTCTGAAATTTTCTGAATTCATCTGCACCCCTTTCTTATTATGTGACGATTGTTTATGTATCACTTGGAACTTTCTTGCCTTATCAAAGCTATGTTGAATTACAATCGAACTCGTATAATGAAAATAAGTTTTTCATTGAACACCACAGACATGTAAGCAATACACAGACAATGACATGTTTTCAGTATAAACACAGAATACAGAAGAGTATATCGGTCGTCGCCGTGGTCTAGTGGTAAGGACGTCGGGCTTGTGATCGAAAGGTTGCTGGTTCGAGCCTCACTAGGACTACGGGTCGGCCGACATATACTCTTCTATGTTCTGTGTTATATACAAATGTGTGTTGTTTACATGTCTGCGGTGTTAAAAAAATATCTTTCGGCCGATCCGTGGTCCTAGTTAGGTTTGTCCCAGCAACCTCTCAGTAACTGGTCCATCGCCCTAACCACTAGACTACGGCGCCGACTGTATAATGAAATTTGATCGCCTCCAATTCTTAAGTTAAGCTAAGCAAGGTATAAACCGATGTATGGTTTTGTACCAGCATCTTTGGTCTTGTCGGTTGATGTGTAGTCTTTTGTGTTTGATGTTGACGTGTCGTATGTCTCTTCCGTCTCATACTATGCTCGTCTTTTGTGTTTTTGCATCGGGTGTTTTGGATGCTTTGCTTTTGGTGCTGCAACAGGGCCTTGTTGGAGATCCCCTCCCTTCTTTTCCAAGAATATCATACCGTCTTTTTATGTCACATTGGATTGAGAAGGCTTTTGATTATATTTATAATTTGGTACAGGAGACCGATGTGTATCCAGATAAGTAATGGGCTTTGTACATATTATCGGGTATCCACTAATGTCCATAGAAGAAAGGAGGGGATCCCCAACAACACCTAGTTGCAGCACCAACAGCAACCTCACAAAACACCCACTGTAAAACACAAAAAAGACACGCACAGAAAGAGACGCAGTAGTACAAGGAACGCCAAATCACAGAAAAACATAAAATACAAATGACTACATATAAACCAACAACCCAATGGGTAAACGGTGCCGACTTAGGATGGCCATCTGTCACGTCAGTAGCAGACGGTGTGGTGATCCTGGATTACGTGCGCACAACCCTCCCACTATTCCGATTACCCAGAGGTCTCGTAGAACGTACAATTGTGGTGTAAACAACCTCCTCACTGTCAGATGACCACACACAAACAAGACCGCAAAACGCAGGGGCCCAAGCAACACAGATGAATATGTAAATGGATATAAAAAGAGGGCATGCGTAATACAACCTGTGCTCTGCCGGCTGTAGCGAGCTCATGTATGTTATCACCCGAGGAGTCCGACTGACATTCAGAGAGGACAGGTGGTCGGGGCCCTGTCTTCTCTAAAGAATTTTGGACAGGGCCCGTCATGGAGTCGCGTCGTCACAGTCAGTCAGCGTGCAAATATTAAGGATGCGCTGGTACAAGACTGTCGATTGGTCAAGTATCAAGTCCAGTGTCCGTTTGGTGACATTAGGATCATATCCACGGTATAAGAGGAGTTTGATGATTCTGACGCATTTTCGATGGTAATTCTGTCTACCTTTGATCCTTCTTATTTTGTTGATCATGTCACCATAAAATGCAGGTTGCGAAATACCCAAAGTAATATACTCTGTTGTTTGTATGGGTCCGAATTTCAAAAGTAGTTGACAATAATTTTTGTAAAATTTCCAAAATGTCTTTACAAGTTTGTGAAAGCGAAAACCTTGACCTAAAAGTTTCTTGGTTATTTGTAAATTTCTATCATGAAAATCAAAAACATCAGTACATAGTCCGTGAGCCAGAGGGGTTGGTCGGTACCATCTGGGGTGAATAAATCTGATGTTGATATTATGATAGATATACCCAAGAGGTTTCAGAAAATGCATGATAGCATTTGATCAAAGGTAGCTAAAGGGATAAACAAGAGTTATTGCCCTTGCGTACTTGCCTCAAATGACATAAATTTTATATTCTTATTTTTATTTGCAAAATCCTCGAAATTGATGTTTTTATACAGAAAACTGATTTTCAATTAGAAATCTCAGATTTCTGTATATTAATTTAAAGAACCCTTATTACTTATGAAAGCAATGATGGAAAGCTATTTTCTCTTGTGACTTTTCACACTCTTTTAAATTATATATGTTTTACTAACATTTCATTCAAAATCAAAGTGTTTTTGTGGGAAAAAAAAAACGTATTTCTTTTCATTTAAAAATCGCTGATTATTGGAATCGATAGAAATTCTTAGAATGATAGCAGGAAAATGTATTTTTAACTGTAATTTAGGTTCATTCATGAGTAACATTTTTGAAACATATAAGGTATATTTTCTACTTAATTTTGGGGTAAAATGCCTGTTTTTTGTCTAAAAATGACAAATTTCTGGGAAAATTATATTAATTCATTATCTTTGCTAAAACTATGGATTTAAAGCTTTTATCATTTAGAAAGTAATCATCTCGTCAGATGATCGTGGAAATAATTGTAATAATTCATTAAAACCGTCATTTGTGGATAAAATATGTATTTTTATGCAAAAACCACCTATTTTGAGAAAATAAGGATTACCTCTTTTAATTTGCCTAAATTGATATATTCTAGCTTTGATATGGCGCTATTTCTTATTATAAATGGAGAGGAATGTCATTTGATAACTGAAATTTAATTTACATCTTATTTTTGGGCAAAAATTCTAAACAATGTGCAAAAATAACTTATTTCTGTGAATATTTTTTAAAATTTATATTTTTCATTTCATAAAAACAGGAGAGGTTTTATATAATTTGATGGCATAAAAGAGATCAAGTTTAATGAGTAAGAGAAGTTTTCTTTCATTATCTTGCTTTTTTTTGGAGGGGGTCTCAATTTTTTATTTAAAAATCGCTGATTTCTGGAAAATTTTTATTACTATGAAATGTGTCATTATTATTTATATTCAAAAATTTTCCTGGGCATATCATAGTTTGTCCTTGTAAGTCATATGCATTTCAAGTATCCACCGTTAATGTAATTTGTATTTTGGGGCAAAAAGTATGTTTTATATAAAATTATAGTCTAAATCAAGAAAATAACTTTTCATATTTCAAACTATGACTATTGTCTTCTGTATCTCCTATTTAACTGTTAGTTTTTCTTAACTTACTCATCAGTTTATTCTTATATTTTGAGATGTTACTATTAGTATGTTTGGGGTAAAAAATAAAAAAAAGAGATTGAAAAGCAAGCTCTTAATAAACAAAATGTGATAAAACACATTTCGAGGTTATATATTGCTAGATTTTTTAGAATAAAAGCTTGCTTTTCTTTGTGACATGTGAAGGCCTTATGTGCCACAAGGCACGAAGGAGATACGTAACAGGTTTCTTTATGACCTATATCTATATTTAATCATATGTTTTTACCCCAAATATGAAAATATACACAAAATTGAAAAGAAATGATAAATAAGTTTAGAAAGAATATAGAGTTAAATAGGAAATACAGAAGATAATAGTCATCGTTTGAAACATGAGACTTTCTATAGTAATTTTGTTGATTTAGGCTATATATATTTATATAGAAAAATATTGTTTGCCCCAAAATACCCATTAAATTAACAGAAGATACTTGAAATGTATATGACTTAATAAAAATTTTCCAGAAATCAGCGATTTTTGAATAAAATTGAAATCCCCCCCCCCCCCAATATAGCAAGATAATCAAAGAAATCTCCTCTAACTCATTTAACTTGATCACTGTCATACCATCAAATTATATGAAACCTCTCCTGCTTTGATAAAATAAAAAAATAAATATTTCACAAAATTTTCACAGAAATAAGTGATTTTTGCACATTTATTAGGTTTTTTGCCCCCAAAATAACATATAGATTAACTTTCAGTCATCGAATGACATTTCTATCCATTTATAATAAGAAATAGCGTAATATCAAAGCTAGAATATATCAATTTAGGTAGATTAAAAGAGCTAGTATTTATTTTCTCAAAATAAGTGGTTTTTGCGTTAAAAAAAATACATATTTTATCCAAAAATGTTGGTTTTAATGAATAATTACTTTTAAGTTCACAATCATCTGACAAAATGATAACTTTCTAAATGATAATTGCTTTAAATCTATAATTTTAGCTAAGATAATGAATTAATAGAATTTTCCCAGAAATCTGTTATTTTTAGACCAAAAAAAACAGGCATTTTGCCCCAAAATTAAATAGAAAATATACCTATTATGTTTCAAATATGTAGTTCACGAATGAACCTAAATATTTACATTTGAAAATACATTCCTGCTATCAATTCAAGAAATTCTTTGGATTCAATAAACATTCTCCAGAAATCAGCCATTTTTGTATGAAAAATACGTCCCCCCCCCCCAAACACTCTAATTTTGAATGAAATATCAGTAAAACATATATATAATTTGACAAGTTAAATCAGAAAATAACTTTCCATCATTGCTTGCATAATTAGATAGGGTTCTTTAAATTAATATGAAGAAATCAAAGATTTCTAATTGAAAATACAGTTTTCTGTATAAAAACTCAAATTCGAAGATTTCGCAAAAATTAAGAATATAAAATATATGTCATTTGAAAGAGGAAGTTTTAAAGATGTTTTCTAAATCATCATTGGACGATCATATGAAATATTGAGGAACTGAGAAGCAGGAATAACTTAAAATTTTCTCGAATTTCTTTGAAATTTTGCAAAAATTCGACATTTTTACCCCAAAACACACAGTAAAATAGGAATGGGAAATTGAAACTTCTTTCATCTGAAAGAACACCAAAAATACTACATATTTACACTTTTCAATTTTTTAAATCATCAACCATTTAAAAATTATCAATTTTTTCCTATTTTCATTGATTTTCGACTAAAAAACAAGGTTTTCCCCAAATAAAACTGTCTTAGCTACCTTTTATTCATTGCTATCATACATTTTCAAATACTCATATATCCATCTATCAGAATATATTGGTGTCATTTATTCACCCCGGATGGTACCAATGACCCCGAATTTGGGGGTCTGGCTCACGGACTAAAATGCTCTAGCATACCGGATAAAAAAACACGAAATCTCCTCCATATGTAATACATGTAAGTGAATAAATATGGATAATACATATGTATTATAGATATACATGGATATTGTGTCCTTTTTCAATATTATCTATACCTGGTCTATGGTTATTGTTGAAAATTTGTTTGATAAGTCTCCTCAGAACACTAGCTAGGACTAAATATTATAATATAATTTGTCTCTGTCAATATGTTTACCGTCCAGTACGCACCTCCTTCTTTAAAAAATATAGAGGAATCTATGATATGTATAACATGACAGGGCCCTGAACACCTGTCCTCTCTGAATGTCAGTCGGACTCCCCGGGTGATTATATGCATGAGCTCCCTACAGCCGGCAGAGCATGGACTGTATTTCGTAAACCCACCCCCACCCTCACCCCCTTTATATCAATTCGTATTTCATTGGTCCTTACGTTTTCTGTGTAGTTTGTATGTTCATCTTACAGTGAGATGATTATTTTACACTACAATTGTGCGTTCTGCTAGACTTCTGTGTAACTGGAAAAGTGAGAGGGTTGTGCGCACGTAATCCGGATAACTACGCCGCTTGCCACTTACATACTTAATTGTCGTCCTTAGTCGGTACTGATTGCCTGTTGGTCTCGTTAATTTCTGTGTGGTCTTTTGCGTTTGGCGTCTTGGTGTCGTATTTGGTGTTTCTTGTACCTTTTGCATCTCTTGTTGTGTATGTCTACCCATTCTGCTTCGTCTTTTGGTACAATTTTGGACATAATAATTTTCATACTTTTTGGCCATATTACATTGTTTAGACTGAGGATCACTGACGAGGGTTTAGTACCCGAAACGTGCATGTCTGGTCCATGCTGTAAATTTATCAGGTTTTAAATGATGCTATTGAATTACAAGACGTTTAACATATGAACTACTTGGTGAGTGTCACTGCTGGTGGACCAAGAGTCCTCGAGGGCACATGTAGCCAAGTTCGATCAACTTTGGTTGATCGTCTGTCTCTTCAATGCATTTGAAATTTTCTGTTACAAAATTTCTTGAAATTTCTAAAAAGTGGGTCCTGTAGCAACAGTAGCATCATATCCCACCAATTCTGCTACTCTTTTGGTACAATTTTGGACATAATAATTTTAATACTTTTGGCCATATTACATTGTTTAGACTGAGGATCACTGACGAGGGTTTAGTACCCGAAACGTGCATGTCTGGTCCATTCTGTAAATATATCAGGTTTTAAATAATGCTATTGAATTAAAAGACGTTTAACATTCTCTGTGTTTTCGGGTGCTTTGATGTGGTTGCTGCAACAGAGTCTTCTTGGAGATCCTTTCCTTTCATTATTATCCATTTCAAATTTGAATAACTGATAATAGATCATTTCATTTTTTCAGAATTTCAGTCCTTGGGTAAAGACCTATCACCAAATTTTACTAATTCGACACTAGAATAAAACTGATATGTAAAATGATTGCTTTATTCATTGACTTAGAAAATTTTTAAGGATTTTGATTCTAGAAATAGAAAATTGATATGGGCTTAATTACAAGTCTCTGGATTTAACCATCCAAACAATTTTTATAATAATTCAAAAAAGGCATTCAGACAGAACAAAATGTAATTTTTTAAAAATCGTCGATTTAAAAAAAAGCATGAATGAAGCAGCAATTTGCATTGTGATGGTAACATAGGTAAACTTTCTTTTTCGCTTCCTCTAATCGTGGCATAACTTTGCGCGGGTAATCCGGATAACGACACCATCTGCTACTGGCGTGGCAGTTGACAGTCCTGAGTTGGCACCTATTGCCCATTAGTCTCATTGGTCTATGTGTAAATTTTTGTGTTTGATGTTTCTGTGATGCGATTTAGCGTACCTTGTCCCTTATGAGTCTGTTGCTGCACATTTCTGCGGTTTTTACATGAGTTCTTTTGGTGTTTGATGTGAGTGCTGCAACCGAATGTTGTCGGAGATCTCCCACTTTCTTTGCAATATTGTGAGAAAGAGATGTACTCATAGGCATTCTTCAGCTGAGGACTGCATGAGTATTGGCTGGCGGGCAACTCAAGTTGATATCAACTGATCCAACAACTCGTAAAGAATTTTCATACTTGGGACATCCTTATGTACCCTAAGATTCTAACCACATAAGAGTTAAAGAAGATCCCGACGATAATCTCAACAGCACTCACAAGAGAGCACCAAAATGAGCATCGACGGACCCCTAGCAAGCTAGAGGTATGATCAGGTGCCCGGAAGGAGTAGGCATCCCCTGTTGGCTAGCCGAATCCGCCGTCGATGTTCATGCACGAAAATAAAAACAATATATAAAATACATGCATTGCACTGTCTGAGGTTATATCTATATAGAAAGTGCTATGGCGACCATGTCAGGGAAAATATTCGAAACACTTACTTACTTACTTATAACCACACCATTTGCTACTTGCGTGACAGATGGCCGTCCAAAGTCGGCACCGGTTACCCATTGGTCTCGTCGGTTTATGTGTAGTCTTTTGTGTTTGATGTTTGCATGTCGTGTGTCTCTTTTCCGTCTCGTGCTGTGCTCGTCTTTTGTGTTTTGCATCGGGTGTTTTGGTGTTTTGCTGTTGATGCTGCGGCGGGGTCTTGTTGGAGATCTCCTCCCTTCTTTTTACTGTCGAACCCCTCGCGGGGAACTTTTTTACGGGCTCCACACGGCAAAGGGCATAAGTGTGACACATAACATCTGTTTTATACTAATAAATCCAGAATTGAACCACTTTGCCTAACGAACCAGATTTAACATCAGCTTGTTCATCAAACATTTCTAAAGCTTTTTCGTAACGAAGAAGTTAACAGACCATTGCTGTGTAAGATATTATAAGAGCGTCAAAATGTGCTTTTCTTGTGGTTCCTGAAGGATAATTTTGGAGAAGGGAGAAAGTGGTTCAAATAGTCATTAGAGGTAGACTTTCAAATGCCTCACTGTCTTCAGACACCACATTCATTTATTGAAACTCTTTCTATCAGTAAACCCCTCGATGCATACTGAGTGACCAAAATTGCTATTGAATAGCCGGACTCTGACATCATTCAACCTCCAGGTAGTTTTTACCAGAATCAATCGTAAGTATCGCATTTTGCAAGACATGATTTTTTTAAAACACCACAGACATGTATACAATACACAGACAAGGACATTTTTGTATGTTAATACAATACATAAATGAGTATATGTAGGCCTTTCAACTAAATTTTGAAATCAAAAAAATTTCCTTTGAAAGTGCTTCACGACTTTTGAATCTGTGTCTAAATAGCAGTAAGGAACTTTGAATTGGGAAAGAAATGCTAATTATCGATAAATAATTAGTTTTTTCTACCGAATTTTAAATTAAATCTGCTTAAGAAGGGAGGTAATTCAAACTATAAAATTTAACAAACATTTGATACCCGGGACTCGTCTGGAGTAACCGAGTTTTACGGGTTCTTTAAAATATGAAACGCACAAGAAACGAAAAAAGTAACGGAACGAATTTTATTTTATTTATTTTTTTTTTGGTCGGCAAAGAATTTTCAAAAATAAACGTAATAGTAAACGACGCAGACATCATAGAAAAAGCCCTGTAAATTTCAATTTTAGGTTCTTGTTATCATTGAACTTATTAAATCAAAAACGAAAAATTTAAAATCAAACGGTTTAAACACAAGTTGTTCAAAAAAGCAAACAAAACAAATTACAAAAATAAAAAAGATGAAATTTTCACGATTTTCAGATTTCTAAACTGAGTTGTACATGTACAGAAAAAAAAACTGAGTGACTAGATGAATACATTTAATTTAATTTCAGAGATCCCTCTTCTTTTTGCATGGATTGTTTGCTATAGACATGTAAAAGAAATGTCCATATCGTCATGATTCTTCACTTTGAAAACAACCTCTTTTATCTATAATATAGCTACATGCAGGGATAACTAGAAAAAAAGGGGGGGTTGGGTTTTTTCCCATCCCATATTTCACTGAACAATTACTGGTCGACATCATGCAGTGAACTAATGATGGTTTTTTTTAAAGTCGAGCAAAATTTGTCAAAAACATCGATTACGTACGTAGTTTTTTTTTTTTTTTTTTTGATGTAAGCACCTTAAGAAACTTTTTTTCTTTCCTCTCCAGGAACAGTTTTTTTAGAGGGAGGGGGTGGGGTAGTCAGCCTATCCAACACATGCTTTTGAAAAAAAAAAACTGAAGAAAAAAATTGAACTCACGTATACGTATATGCAAATGGAGTCACAGAACATTCTGGATCAGATAAGAACGGTAAATGACTCAAAATGAAATTTGATCAAAAATAGGTACTGGAAAAAGAGGTTTTTTTCACATTCATGGTGGTGTCCAAAAGTGGGAACCGATTATCGCAACTAATCGATTATCGCTCGATACTTGATTCCGATTATCGATTATGGCTCTCAATAATCGATAACATAGTGACCTGATTAAAGAACGAATCTTTATGAAAAGGTTTCAAGTTGAATTGTCTAAAATAATGTAAAATGAAGGCGTCCCGCCCCTCGCATATTCTTGATTAAGCAAACCACTAAACGGCTATGTACAGGGTAGACTTCTATTTCAAGGTTGTTCTGATGTAAACGGAGTTACCAACTGGCAATCTGAACTGCAAAAAAAAAAGGTATAGCCCATCAAGTCTTTTCAGTTGAGTTTAAAAAGAAGTAAACTTTTCTGTCTTTTTATTTTAGAAAAGGAGAGGCACTGAAACCCTGTGCCTAAAAAAATTAATATATGAATAAGCAAAACCTGACTCTTTTATCATAAAAAAGTGAAGTGCTGAAGTCATCATTGTCTTGACTGAGAGTAAATGGAACAAATCTGCGTAAATCGATAAAATCGCCAAAGCATAGACTATGAAGGCTCTGCCGATTCATCATCACTTATGATTTTGTATATAAGCTGGAAAAACATATTTTACTTTTTTGTAAATTACAAGGGGGGGGGGGGGGTCGGACTTATCCCCCTCCCTAACCCATCCCCCTCTTGATCCACGCTTTCAAGTGCCGAGCGGACTTTAGGTGACATATTTTGAGTATATGTTTATACAATTAAAACTCATAAAAATGTATATAGCGATGTATAAATTTATCAAATATTGAGAAAAAGAAAATGAAGAGCACTGCCCTGTACTCTCACTTTTAGAAATGGATCAGTGGCGGATCCAGGAATTCAGAAAGGGGGAAGGGACGTACATATTTCTCATTTCTCCCTCTGGAGTCCTTTATATGTGACCTTCAAATGAATTATATTTATGCTAAATTAAGTGATGTAGGCGAGCGAATACGAGCGAGCAGATTTTTGCTGCGTCTGGGGTACAAATGTCAGGATTTTTTTTATCTACCCTCTATTACTCTTTTACTCTTTAGGGAAAAAGGGTACATTGGTAAGCTGTGTTGTTATGAAATGATCATATACATTTAAGTGGTTAAAAACTGGCGAGCGAAAGCGAAAGTCAGTTGATGTTTTTTTTTTTTTTATCGTTACAAAAAGATGGTCAATATTTATCAATTACGATCTCCATTGCATAATATCCATATATTCAAAATCAAATTTATTATTTATCTATTAAAATTCAAAATCCCCCTTTACCCCCTATTGATATGACAGATTTCAATCCTATCAAAACATAAAAGAAAAGAAAGCAGAATGCAGAAATGTATTGTAAAATCTGAATCGGATGCGCGAAAGTTCCCGTTGGCCTTATCCAAATCAATAACTTTTGAATGAAAGGGGGGGGGGGAGAAGGCGCCCCCCCCCCCTTAAGCATATTCAGATTTTAACATTTAGAACGCGGGCTTAGTATACCCTACCTCTTTAATAAGCGAATGGTTGAATTACAAAATAATTTCAATACATGTATATCCATAACACAAACAATTTTCAAACATTATTCACTTTTCATGTGTTCTTTAAAAACTTCTTGTCCATCCCTCCTCCCTTAAACCCTTTGCAAACAAGGCATAGGCGGCCAGCGGCCAATGCCCTCCAATTGAAATTGAATCATGCAGATATGATTTGTTTTACAGATTGTGGACGAGGGGTGATTACATCAGTTCCTCTTACAAGTATGAGCAGTAAAGCTGAAATCTGTATTAATATCATTTCTGCGTCTTTTTTATAGGGTGGAGGTCATTGCCGTCACATTTTTTTTTTATAAAAATGTGTAATATTGAAATTATTTTTCAATGTTATGGATAACACATACAGGTATTTCTGCTTTTTATTTTTGATGTTTATTTTAAACTGAGAAGTTCGGGATACAATTTTTAGTGAATACTTATAACCCCCTTTATATAAGAGTTTAACGAAATCGGTTACATCTATGCCTAGATTAAACCTTGTCGGCTACTGGATAGTCTTTTACAGATCTGAAATGTAGATTATGAAATATGTATATATATATAAGATGCACTGATCTTTGACTCGCAGTTCCCGAGGCACATAGGGTGTGCAAGGGAAAAAATTACCACAGTTATATCGTATACGAATAATTAAATGGTAAAATTTGTAATTTTGTTTTTCGTTTCATTTCGTTACTTTTCACTTCCGTTTCATAGTTTAAAGGGTCTCGAATTTTACAGATATTATTAAAGAATTCTCTCCCTTCCAATATATTACCACATGAACATTTGTAACTCGGTCTGAAAATCTGATGTGCAATTTTGTGCTATCTTTCTCTGTCCTTTTATTGTCTTTAGTACATGAAACAAATTAAAATATTATACTCAATCCTACCAACTTTGTCCAACAACCCAAAAGAGGTAAATAAATAAGAAAATTCATGATTTCAAGTGATTTTTGCGCCACATTTTTATGAAGAAGCGCGAAAGGTTCCGATTCTGACACTTTGGGTACGAGTTGTCGTTACTCTCAGTCGACACCTAGCGTTTGTTGAAAGGCCTAGTATATGTCGACCGACCCGTGGTCCTAGTCAGGCTCGAACCAGCAACCTTTCAGTCGCTGGCCCGACGCCTTACCCACTAGACCACAGCGTCGACTATGACATGATATTTTTCTCAAAAGTACAAATTTTCATGATTTTAGGATAAGAATTCATGCAAAGTGAAATCTATGTATCACTTATTGAAGTTTTGGATATTCTTATTTGGACAAATGAGTGTGTGTACATATCTAATATCAAAATAGATGGAGAAAGGTATATGTAAAACTTTTAAAGAGTGGAAATAATACGTGAATTTATAAGATATTGGACAGACCATTTAAGATACATTTTTTTCATAATATTTTCATCCAAATCTGCAAAAAAAATGAATTAAATTTCTTATTTCATTGTCACGAATGAATCTCGAGCAAAATGCGAACCATCTTTCTACAGTGGAGAACACAGGACAGATTGGTAGCTATTACATTAAGACATCGCATATAGAAACTTTAAAATACGACCACAGCTAAATCGACTTAGATCAGTTAGAAATTCATACTTTCAAATTCATATTGTCGATGTACAGCTCTAGAATAGGCTGATAGCGATCGAATATAGATTCATTGTGGTGCAAAATATGAGTTGTATCCCAATATGATGTTTTCTTTTCGGCATATGTATCATTCAGGGAAAACAGCCCTTTCTAATTCATAAAGAAAAATACCAACATGAAAAAGGTCATTTCATTCTTGTCCGAAGTTGACCACCAATTTCTAAACTTTACTTGACCATTGTATTTCAGTTCATAAGGTTTGTGGGTTATCTTTGTTTACATATCCTAATTGATAACATTTCCTGGACGGTATATATACGTATTCCTGACGTTAGTTCCGAGATTTCCTTCGGTCAGGTTTGCTGGACAATCAAAATGAAGTGTGCTGTCCTTCTCTTGGTAGTGCTACCCATAGTTTTGTCATATCCTTCTGATCAACTACGTTCAAAGGAGTTGATAGACAAACATTATGGTGCAGTGATGAACAAACAAGAAAGAATCAGCTGTGAGTGATTTGATTTCATGGATTTAATTTAATTTTTAATAAACGTATATCAACAAAATTTGATTAAATTTAATTTATACCTAAAAATATTTATAAGTAGATCTAGATAAAAATCAAAGATAAATAAATACTTAGTAGATAAATAAAGAAGCAAAATATTTTACAACAACATCCGATTGGGTTTTTTTTTAAGAGAGAGAAAAGTTTCCTCGACTAAAGAGTATTCATTTATTTATTTTAAAAAAAATATGACAAAACAGTGCAACAAAAACAAAAATGTTAGAATATAACAAATTAGAAAGCAATAGGGATTTTTATTTCTCTTCGGATATATGCAACTTAATCGTCAATCCCCTTTTTATCTTTTCATGAAGAAATGATAAATAAGCCACGGTGTCCGCTTTTAAAAATGATTCATGATTCGGCACCGATTGCCCGTTGGTCTCGTTGGTTTATGTGTAGTCATTTGTGTTTGATGTTTCTAAGTGATTTGACGTTCCTTGTACCATTTGCGACTTTTTTGTGCGTGTCTGCCTTGTGTTTTTGCAATGGGTATTTTGGGGTTTTGCTGTTGGTGCTGCAACCGGGTGTTGTTGGAGATCCCCTCCTTTCTATCAACTTTTTCTACATTTAGAAAACATGACAAACGGGTCCCTTAACCGATTCTCTTGCCGACGTTTTACAATCGGACGTTTTGATTCGGGGGTGTTTCCATCCCATCTCCATTGCATCGATATGTAGAGAACGTTTGAACCATTTGCATTCTTCTTTGCATCTTTTTTCTTTGTTTTGGTGCTTTAGGAGAAGGAGTGTTTTCTTTCTGTTATATTTGTTTTTCTAAGAGGTGTTTTAATAAGAAATTTGAAGTTTATTGATTATAACATGTTTTTTTTTAAATAAACGTTAAATTGTAGACATATTTAATTTTTAAAATCTTCGAATCATTTTTACAGTACATGCTGCGTACGAAAATGTTAAGCACTGGTTGTGGAGCCACGGAAAAGAGATAACAGGTGCATCGTGTTCCGTAGCATGTGCCTCTACCACTGCTTTGGAGACGATGGGACTGTCAGCACCTTTATGTGTGGCAGCATGCGGGCTGTAAGTAACCCCAAACCACCTCTAATATTGTGACCAATGGGTCCATATCTTGACCAGTTAATGTTTACGTACACAAATATGGTTTATAAAAGAGAGGAGGGGATCTCGGTTACAGTATCCACAGCAAAGCACCAAAACACCTGATGTGAAAACACAGGGTATACAACCACAGCAAGAGACACAACAAGAGACACACGACATAGAAACACGAAACACAAAAGACCAATGAGACCAATAGGAACGACTAGTAGCATTTGATGTGGTTATCCGGATTACATGTGCACAATGTATACATGTTATGTTACTTTATTCTTTAAATCTCTCAGTCAACGACTACTTTAACATGACTTACGACTGGTATTATTGATTTCAATACTTTAACAATACTTGAAAATGAATAATAATTGTTGGTTATTTCTCATATTTCAGGATTGGAATCCTTGGTTGAGAATACAGTCCAATGTTACAATAAATAAAATTGTTATGTTAATATGGCTTATAATATATATATATATATGGGGTATAAATTTGTCCTAGATAACTGCAAGTGGTAGTAACTATGCAAGCTCTTCTACTAGGATAGATTATTTCGATCAAATCCATTAAAAAGGTGACCACTGGTCGATCTGATTGGCTGACATATTTTTTACTTCTCATCCACAACCGCTGCAAAAATTTTAATTGACAAAGCTTAATCAAAGCAATGTACAAAAAATGCTTTCAACCTGTTTCTCCAGGTTTTTCACTAAAATCGTGCTGCTTTTGGACGACATTCCTCAAACAAATGGACGCCAATGAATCTGATTTTCAACAACATCTTTGAGAAATATTTGTCATTAGTAAATTGTGTTATTGAATATTATCTTATAATACACAAAGATCTAAGTGTTAAATACAGATATGCGGTCCTGTTAATAATTAAGGTGAGGAGTAATTTTTCAAGCTACTTGCGGAACGTGGTACTTCTCCGGCAAGACATTCAAAAGATACATAAACGTTCGAAGTTTTATTTCTTGGGCGCAATATACTAGTACCTCCTCTGATTACACGCATTCAGATTATATTTTGGGTGTTTTCTTATCCGAGTTTCGAATTACATGACCATGTAGTATGTTGTTTATTTGATTTATCTGTACAATTTTCATATTTGAACGGTGCCGCATTCGTTTAAGGGGCGCCACCTATGATTGGAATAATGGTGCTGGGATGTTAACCTCCTTTGATTTCGATGATATTTTAGGATGAAATAACAAGTTTCCGAATAGCAAAGTAATAAATGATGTCAAAGTGATCATCTTTCAGGCAACATGGCTGGAAAAATGGGTAATGATTCAATCGCGGTAAACTTGTTTTGAAGCTACTCCGAGGTGCAAAAGAAAATAAATGTATAATAAGAAATAAAAGAAGGGAGGGGATCTCCAACAAGACCCTTAAAAGTGTTCCAACTCGTTACATCTTTGAATAACGTTTCAAACCAATTTTAATGCACCAGATACGTGTCTCGGTTAGTAAATCCTCATCTGTGATACTAGCTTCAAGCCATGTGTAAAAATGTGTCATATGAATTAGAATATGGATAAAATTACTGTGTTTTATGGGTCCGATAGGTATATGTTGTATATAATATCAAAGAGAAGGAGGTACTCCATAAAAGTGACAACTTTTTACAAGATAGATACAAAAAATTTTTTTTTAAATCAAACTAGATGGTGCAACAGAAATGTATATGGCTGTGTCTTAAAATCGCTTAGCAAACACGTAGCAAAATATTGTGAAACTGTTCTAAACAGGAATGATGAAAACTTATTTTGGTCTATTAAAAGTTCAGGGGATGTGGTTGACAGAATGAAATCTAATATGATTTCTTCATGCGACTTTTCAAATCTGTACACAACACTTTCTCACGACAAAATTAATGATTGATTGTCCAAACACATTAAATGGTGCTTTGATCGAGAGGGGAAAACTTATATTTGTACATCTAAATCAAAGGGTTTCTTTTCCGCTACAGAATACAAATAATACAAATCATGGACATGCCATTTCATTCAAAAATATCATCGAAATTAAAGGTTAACATTTAAGCACCATCCCTCAAATGCTATTTTGAACACGGATTATAGTTGGATATGCTACTGAAAAATACCCTACAAGAAATTGGGAGCCGCACAATCCCTGCAAAGTAAATGCGCAATTTTAATTTCAAAAAATATAATCAGAGGGCGCTACTAAAATTAATTTTAACTGTGTCTAAAAATCACTTCGGCAGGAAGCATCACTGATGATCCGAAACAAGTGTCTGGTGTAAAATCAATTTGTTTGAATTTTTCTTCAAGAAGGTACAGAGTTGGAACACTTCCGTATTATATGTTTATTGCCTCATCCTTCCTCTCGGACAATATTTAAGTAAGATTTGGTGAGAATCTCCACAGCCAAAGCATGCAGGCCTGCAAGCCTGTTGGTTCAGTGAGTAAGAAATGAATCTGAGAAGAAACAAAAAGATAACTGAACTCTATATACATGTATATATAGTGCACAAGAAAAAATTCTTAAAGAAAATAGAACGCATTCAATACTAGTTTAGACAATAAATACTAGAGATCGAGAGAGAGAGAGAGAGAGAGAGAGAGAGAGAGAGAGAGAGAGAGAGAAAGAGAGAGAGAGCGAGCTAATGCATAACACCAGACAATGACTAAAAAAATATAAATATATATGAGGTATATTTTACCAACAAAAATCCTACGTATATATATATCCCCCCCCCAAAAAAAAGAAGGCTCTGCTTCGCCTCGCATTCTATTTGCATGGTCAACCCGAGAAATATCTTTAGACGGTCAAGATCATGGGCGGATCCAGGATTTCATTTCAGGATTGGTCCGTAAGTCCTATTTTTTCTGAATAGCAAAACGGGGGGGGGGGGAGGAGTTACACACCAGACAATAAAGTCCTTGATTAATGACTGTTAGTTCTATTTTTCATTACCTGTATAAATAAAACAGATGACTGGCGGGCTATATAGCGAGCAAAAAAACTTAAATTCTTGAATTTTCACAACAAACTGTAGCACTAAAATCTTGAATTTTCACAATAATGATATATAATTATACAAAAAATGGCGAGCGATATCGAGTCAGCGAATTGTTCTTTTTTTCTGTAGTACTAAAATCTTGAATTTTCACAATAATGATATATAATTATACAAAAAATGGCGAGCGATATCGAGTCAGCGAATTGTTCTTTTTTTCCAGAACAAGTCCTCTATTCGTGTCTTTTTCAGTTTCATTACTCTAAGTGCCCTTGTTTATTGACCAAAGTGAAATGTTTATGGGCTTTTGAGGAAAGCACAGCATCTTTTGAAAAAAGCGTGTGTAATAAAACTCTTGCAAGTGAAAGTGACCGACCCCCCCCTCCCCCCGCGTTTGACTACTTTTCTTCATTCGGCTTGAGTGTGAATACATGTACATATATGTGTGTTTATTAGAACATTACATTCGCATACGAAGGCATTTATTAGATCATATAATTTTCATTCGCTTACGAAGGAAATAGAATAATCTGGAATGTTTAATGAACAATTACAAACTGTTCATTTAGTGAACTATGTGCATGTTTGGGTGTTTAGGTACAAGAAAAACCAAACCAAACCAAATACTCACTGTTTTGGAAAAGTACATCACCCTGATATACATTGGTTATTATGTATTTAAAATTTCGATAGTTTTCTCGCAATCTTGTGACTTCTCGTAAATACATCAATAAGGCACCGTCCATTTGATATTCTGGGGGGGGGGGGGGGGGGGGGGGGGGGGGGGGGGCTTGGGTTTTTTGTCGGAGCAAGATTATTTCCTCGCAAAGTTGGAGCAAGGAAATTTTTTTAACAATGTTAAGAATGTTTGTGTTTTATCAATAGAAATTATTTATGCATAATTTTTACTCACGACTCTAAATATTGATATATCACTTAATTTTTATGCAAGTATTCAATCATCTTCTAAACACAGCAGACAAATAAAAGATTTTTACAATACAATTCTCAATAAACAAAATTTATACGAGGTACATGCATATAAGAGGGTCTGAAGGGAAGGTCTTTCAGACAATTTTATAAATGAAGAATTGTAAATTGGTGAATAACCGAAGATTTCCTTCCAAGCTAAATTATAAGAACATGAAATTAGACTCTATGGAGTTTGATACATACATTATACATAATACATCTTTTAAGGAAGCCCATTCTTTATTCACATACATGTATACTTTTGATATCTGCAAAAATATGAACTTTGCAACTAGAGAATAATGTTTTGATAGAAACCTTTGGCGAGCGAAGCGAGCCAAAAAATTGATATAAATTGAAAACTGCGACGAGCGAAGCGAGCCGGAAAATTTTCAAGAAATTTTATGGTAATTCTTCAAATTCAGATTATTTGTAAGAGCAAGATTATTTTTTTCTGTCACACCATAAGCATTAATTTTTTTCATCAAAATTCAGAGCAAAATTATTTTTTTCGAAAAAAACCCAAGCCCCCCCCCCACCCCGAATATCAAATGGACCTAAATCGAAATTTACTTACAGGGCTATAGTAAACAGAGTACAAAATAAATCCCCCCATTTATAATACATAAACAAAAAATGTTTATGTATTATAAAGGGGGTTGTATTAATATTGTATTCCTTGTGTACTGTAGCTCCTGTTATTCACCGTGATTTTATCGAATTCTTTCAGTGGCGCCATCTATCACAGTTTCTTGCAACGGCTGTGATAACTGTATACACAAGATTTATTGTATATATTTGTTTCATTTTATGTTTTTATTCGTGTATTCCTAATTCATTAATTGCGGCTAGATATATAAATGTACATATATTAAACAAACTAAGGTTCATTTTTTAAAAATTTATGCTTATTGGCGTATTTAGATGGGCGTTTGGGGCACCACCACAAAAAAAAAATTGGTAAGTTAGGCATTAGGTGGGCTTATACTTGAGTTTTGATGTCGAGCTTTCGGAAAGTTATTTTCTCTGGCTCCCGGTCGCTCGCCACATAACTGTTTGTTGTTTGCATATCAAATTGCTATGAAAGAAACTCCGGCTTTTTCTGATAATTATACTAAGTCAACATACCCTTACAGCAAGGGGTGTGTAAACAGCTCCCCCTTAAAAACGCTGGCTTGCTTTGTTCATCAGATAATTCTCGATCATATAAAATATAGCTACTCATAACAATCCAATAACCATGATAAAGATTTCAAGTGGCTATTTCAATACTGCCTTTATCAAGCAAAACGGTCAATCGCCGTAAGATAATTTTCCATCCACCTTCAGGAACGCCCTGGACCCCTTGGACAGGGACCCTAGTCGCTCTCCCAGACTCAATGACTTTCTGATATTCACTATATCCCCCATCTCAAAATTAAGAGGTGATATCTCTGTCTTTTCGTTCGTTTGAATGACTGTGTAATATATGCTCGGATATGATTTTTAAAAACATCGTAATTTCCTTAAATTCTAGAATCAGTTGTAACATTAAAATGAGACAGTCTCCAAGAATAATCCAGAAGCTAAAAGACGACATACAGTACTTTAATTATCAATCGTAGATTTTCGAGGATTCATGAAATCGTTTCATGGCAAAAACTTAGCAAAGCATTCATTATGAATAGTGTAAGAATACAGCAATTTGGTAACTGACAACGTTATATCACGACGTGATCATAGCGTCACATGACGTCAAAGTCAGTGAAACAGAAAGCTTACCTACATGTTTTCAAATTGCTATAAAATCGCAACGGAATATCTGAATCTCAAAATTTAAATTGATTTACATTCTGTAAATCTTGTATTTTCATTGCTCAAAGTTTGCTTCATTTCTCAGATAGGGCCGATTTTGGCCCATAACGTACCTTCTCCTTTTCTTTTGAAATTCGGGCCCATAATAGCAAAATAGTATATTGCTTTGGGTATTTCACAACCTGCATTTTATGGTGACATAATTAACAAAAAAAGAAGGACCAAAGGTAGACAGAAATAAATTGTGTTAGAATCATCAAACTCGTGTTATACCGTGGATACATTCCTTCTGTCACCAGACAAACACTTGGCTTGGTACTGGACCAATTTACAGTCTTGTACCATCGCATTCTTAAGAATTGCACTATGACTGACTGTGACGACAGGACTCCATGACATACCCTGTTCAAACTTCTTTAGAGAAGACTGGGCCCCAACCACCTGTCCTCTCTGAATCTCAGTCTGACTCCTCGGGTGATAACATGCATAAGCTCGCTATATCTGGCAGAGCATGGACTGTATTTCGTAAGCCTTCTGTTTTATATCCATTTACATAACCGTATGTGTATTTCTTGGATCCCTGCATCATGCCGTCTGTTTGTGAGGTCATCTTACAGAGCTTATTTTACACCACAATTGTGATTTGTTCGAGACCTTTAATGGGTAATCAGAAAAGTGAGATGGTTGTGCGCACATAATCCGGATAACCATGCCCTCTTCTACTGGCATGGCAGATGGCCGTCCTAAGTATGCACCCGTTGCCCATTGGTCTCGTTAATTTGTGTTTTATGTTTCTATGCGATTTGGTGTTCCTTGTACCTTTTGTGTCTCTTTCTGTGCGTGTCTGCTCTATGTTTTTGCAGTGGGTGTTTTAGGATTTTGCTGTTGGTGCTATGAAGGGTCTGTAAATCTCGCCAGGTCTTGGTCCTGATCCCTTGTCCTCATCATTCTCGGGGTTGATCCTACAGCAGATCAAAGAGTTGCTTTTGTGTTTTTCTTCTTCCTTATGTTCTTGACTTGATCGGAGCATATTTGCATTATACTAAAAGGCCCATCCATAGCTTAAATTTATAAGTTTTAAATTAATGTTAAAAGTGGAGTAAGCAGTTGGTGAAGTGATTCCAAATAATGTTGATGTCAAATGTTGTGGTGAAAGACTTAAAGGATAATGATGAGGACTCAGCAGCATTTTCTTGATCATACCAATGTCAGTTTTAGTTGGTTTTGATGTTGGATAGTTGGAGCACTCTGGACAGTGCAGCACGTCATGGTCGAACATGCCAGGGAGAGGTCTACATATGTCAGTTACCTTGAACCACTGCGTATTACCGTCTTGTTTGTAATGTCGCCTTACTCAGGTTGATTTCATGAAATAGACCTCACTAGATTTGTAGTATTTTCATATTTGTATAAAACTTTTTCTGTTTTATAATGTTATCAATTAAGATATACATGCATCAACAAAGATAACCCACAAACCTTATGAACTGAAATATAATGGTCAAGTTAAGTTTAGAATTCGTGCTCAACTTCGGGCATGACTGAAATGCCCTATTTCATGTTGGTATTTCTCTTTCTGAATTAGGAAGGGTTGATACATTTCTATATAAAATTAGCACATTATACTCAAAAATATCTCTATTAGAGCAATTTTAAGAGAATATTTCTCCATATTTTGAAGAGGTTTTATCTTTTAAAATCTTGCATCAACTTGATTAAACAAGAGCCCCATAGGGCATAACGCTCACCTGATAACCATGCACACTCTTACCACACTTAAAATGCATAATATTGTAGTTGTACTTTACCAGGGCAGATCCATATTTTTGTGTTCATATGAACCATCAAGATGTGTAGCAATTGATATAAGAAAGACAACTCTTGCATATTTAGAAAAATAAATTCCCTGTCACTTTTTTTTGTACTTAAAAAGAAAAAAAAATCAAATTGAAGGAAAAAACAATTATAAAGCATTTAGAATCTTAAATGTGCTAAATATGTAGTAAATGAGTGCACAAAATCATACAGTTATTATGTTATTCAATGAAAATGTTAAAAAAAATTAGCATTTCTGACAAAGCCAGAAACTCGTCAAAATTTTCACTTCAGATTGGAACCTTAATTAACAACACTTCTTAAGGCATCCTTCCTGATCATTCTAATGATGATTTCGGTTTGTAGATACATGCTTCGGTTCTGAAGAAGAAGTTTGTTAAAGGAGGGTAAACCCCCCCCCCCGTGACCTACTTTTGCCTTTGGTGGTGCCACCTATTGACAGATCCGGACAAAAAAAAACAACACTTGTAGGGGACCATTAACAAGTTTCATCAAAATCCCTTCTGTGTTTCTGAAGAACAAGTCCAATATGTATGAAAACACCCCCTCCTTTTTAACATAAGATAAAAATTCATAAAAAAAATCATAAAGATAAAATTTTATCTCAAAGTCAATACCAAACCACTGAACAACTTAAAAATTATATGACAAATATGCTGTTAATGAGTGCACAAAATCACATATTTTAATAGTTATTCGAAATAAAAGTTAAATAAAATAGCAATCCAAGGAATGCTTGTGTCACCTGCGAAGCGGCCTATATTTAAAAAGTTGATCAAATATGTAGGTCATTAAGGTCAAGGTCACTTGGTTTAATATTTGTACATATATCTGTGGGAAAGTCTTGTCAAATGAACTTACATGTGAAATATTAAACCTCTTACTTACCAATTAAAGATATGGTCAATTTATTACTGTCAGATAAGGTCAATCATCTAGGGTCATTAAGTACAATTTTTTGGGAATAAAAGAAAGGACTCATCACAAGAAATACATGTTTGAAATATAAAAGCTGTATCACTTATCAATCAATATATAGCCAATCTTAAATTTTTTTTAAATGTAGGTCAAATACCTAAGTCAAGGTCACTAGGTCAAAAATTATGGTATGTACAGTAAGGTTTTTTCAAAGCCCTATCACTTATCAATCAAAAGATACTGCCGATCTTAATTTATTTTAAATGTAGGTCAAATATCTAGGTTAAGGTCACTAGGTCAAAATTTATGGTATGTACAGTAAGGTTTTATCACAAGGAATACACATGTGAAATATCAAAGCCCTATCACTTACCAATCAAAAGATAAAGCCAATCTTAGTTTTTTTAAAGTAGGTCAAATATCTAGGTCAAGGTCACTAGGTCAAAAATTATGGCATGTATAGTAAGGTTTTATCACAAGGAATACACATGTGAAATATCAAAGCCTATCACTTACCAATCAAAAGATATAGCCAATCTTAATTTTTTTGAAAAGTAGGTCAAATATCTAGGTCAAGGTCAATAGGTCAAAAATTATGGTACGTGTAAAAAGGTCTCATCACAAGGAATACACATGTGAAATATCAAAGCCCTATCACTTACCAATCAAAAGATATGGGGTGTGACACCCAAAGTGTGACAGACAGACAGACAGACAGACAGACGGACGGACGGACGGACTGACTGACTGACTGACTGACAGACGGACAACGGACAAAGTGATCCCTAAGTGTCGCTTTGCTTCGCAGGCGACACAAAAATGTGCATTTTTGACAAAGTCATAAAACGTGTCAAAACGCGTCTAAAATTTGACCTCGGAGTGGAACCAAAAGACATCTCTCTAGATCATCCTGATGCTTTCGGTTTGTCGATACGTGCTTCCGTTCTGGAGAAGAAATTTGTCAACGGAGGGTACCCTACGTGACATACTTTTGCCTGCGGTGGCGCCACCTATTGACGGATCCGGACAAAAACAATAACACTAGTACTTCATTCCTAAAAAGTTTCATCAAATTCCTTCTGTGGTTCTGGAGAAGAATTCCAATATGTATGAAAATACCTCTCTCCTTTTTTACATAAGATAAAAAATCATGAAAAAAAAAATTCACTAAAAGTCAATACCAAACCACTGAACAAATATGCAGTTTATTTTAATGAGTGTACAAGATAACACATTAATAGAGTTATTCGAAGAAAAAGTTCCAAAATGAGCATTTCTGACAAAGTCCAAAAAGACGTCAACAACGCGTCAAAAATTTGACTTCGGAGTGGAATCAAAAATAACAACACTTCTTAAGACATTTCTGTAGATCATCCTGATGTTTCGGTTTGTCGATACGTGTTTCCGTTCAGGAGAAGAAGTTTGTCAAAGGAGGGTACTCTACGTGACCTACTTTTGCCTGTTGTTAGTGACCATTAGTACTTCATACCTACCAAATTTCATCAAAATCCCTTCAGACGTTCTGGAGAAAAAGTCAAAAATGTGAAAAGTTTACGGACGGACAACGGACGAAGCAGTATGACAATAACTCTTTTTGAGCCTTTGACTCGGGTGGGCTAAAAAATGAAGTACTTTGAAGTTTCATTATTTTTGGCTGACTTTACGTCTTATCGTTACAGGTCTGTTCCAGTGGCGGATTCAGCCGGGCGGCACGGGTGCACGTGGCCCCCCCCCCCCCCCCCCGGCAATGCCCAACGAAGGGTCACTTATGACATGCTTTTGGAAGCATTAAACTACTGTTTCCTGAAAAAATATATGACATTAGTCAGATATAGCCCCAAAACACCCCAGTAAACCATCGATTTGAATCAATTTTCCAAATTTTCTCGGGGATAGATAACAAAGTCGGGAGGGATGCGCATCGCTGCCTTGTTCATCGTCTGTACGTAGACATACACGTTTCGGAAACAACCAACACTGAAACATGTTCATATAGGATTTTCTTCATCTTAGGAATTAATCGGGAACAACAGTCCTATGCAAGTCATAAAACACAAATATTTCTTAACCAATTCTTAACCTTCAATAAGATTGACAATTTTTTACCTTTTTAAGATCGTTTTAAATTTGAGGTCATGATCAGTCTTTTTAAAATGAACAATTAAAATTGTTTTGGCCAGATTTGGACAGGCTACCTCCAAGAATTTTGCGAAGAATCAAAAATGCATGTTTTTCTTTATTCTTAGAATCGATTTGCTAATAAATAATTATACCTTTCTATCTGGATGATGCAGGGCATGGGGCACACGTGATCTCTTGTTTGTCAGGGAAATTTATCATTTACTTTTTTTCTTTACCTTCCAGAAATTAACAAACAAGCGTGGATCTAGAGTAAAGGTTAGGAGGTCAGCCCCCCCCCCTGGAATTTGCAAAAATTGCTGTTTTAATCCTAGCTTTTACGTGAATTTACGTCTGGGAAACCCCCCCCCCCCCCCCCCCTTCTCCTTGGGCTGACCTCCCTGTCCTTTTAAAACTTTTCTTGATCCGCACTTTCCTTAAAAAATCCTCAACATGTTGACTTCTGCATGCCGTGCAAAAAACAATACAGCATCAGAAGATGTCGAAATGTTTTTTTTCTAAAATATACTAATTATCGTTACTGACACTGACTGAATCCCTTCTAAAATACTTTCAAATACGCATCAGAAGCCACCAAATTGCTTCATTTTTTCGAAATTTTCTTGCGGGAGCCCCCCGAATCCCCACCAATGGGAGGGGAAAACCGGCCTCGCATAGGCCTCGCGAGTGATTCCCAACAAAAAGTGTATGTGCCCCCCCCCTTCCGCATCTGTGGTTCTTGATCCGCCCCCTGTGTTCTTAAATGATGATATTGAATTTGAAGACGTTTAACATTTTTTACATGTATATAGATAAGTTCTGAATATCATGCTAATGTACACCGTGACTTTACAGTTTTCCTTATAGGAGTCAAAACGCTGCTCCAATATGTTGCGATGAATAATTGATATATCAGTTTCTGTATGATGGGCTATAAAATGATGTAAAATTGTGTAAAAGTTGTACTTATTTCTATATGCATAATTATAGCGGTGTATTACAAGATATAAATGCATTACGGTTTTGCAATAGCATTTTAATTTTTTTTTTACCTTTATCTTCATGATATCTAATATCAAGTTTTTAAAAATAGTATGACTTGAGGCATATGCAATTAATTTGTTCAGGCAATTTTAATTTCAGCTAATGTACGCAATTTTTTACTTTAATTTTTGCAGCCTGTTTCTGATAAGACCCGCACCATCATCGTGGTCATTGGGGGATGTTATTGTTGTCAAGACAACATCATTATTGACAAAATTGGTTTGGGAGGATGCTAATAACACCGTGGTGAAGCCCCCTCCTTTCCTAATCTAGATTCGCGCATGCTACTCGGTAATATTTCTCTATGAATTGAGATCGTAACCTTTGGAAATCGATATTAAGCATGATTACGTTGTTTACTTATAACCATACATCTAAATCGATAATCGATTGGAGATTTCAAATACACGGCTATATAACTCACGCACGGCCACACTTTCGATCGCCGTTGATGACCAGAAAAGTCAGAAACAATATCTAATTGTCGATACATCCAGAATTTATTGAAGTTTTTTATATATCTTCACATATACGCAAAATGTAAACTTTGTACTAAAGAGTGATTTAATTAGATTTCTATATTTTTTGTGAGGTAAGAAGTTTTATTCATTGTTTAAGATATCACTTTATATGATTTGTTGTAAAAAAATTACGATTATTATTTTTTTTTTTTATTTGGTTAGCAAGCGTGGATCTAGAGGAGAGTCCAGCTTACCTCCTTCCCTTGAATTTGCCGAAAATGCTGAAACCAGGCGATCGCCAAAATCTGGATAATTTTTGCAGATTTATTTTCCAAAACTCCGCTAGGCTAGACAGAACCCCCCCCCCCCCCCCCCCCCCCCCGGACGACTTGATAAGATTTTCAGTAAGAACAGATGGAGGTGGCGATAATATTTCAAACTTAGCTAAACCCTTACGCTCTCGAATCATCGGGGAAGAAGAACCCGTCGTCAAATTTTCATGAAAATTGGAAGAAATGTGTATCGACGGTTCTTCCTCCCTCTGTGCAAATTTCATTAAATATCGTGAAGAATTAAAGATTTTAGAGAAAACGATGTTGAAAAAAGTGGTGATAATATGTGCCCGACCAGTATGGTTTTTAGAAAAATCATTAAGGAAAACGTGGAAAACGGCATTTCATTTTGGTTGTACAGTACAGTTACAGAGAAAGATACAGTAGAGTTATCTCGCTTTTGGAAAACCGCGAAACACAACGAAGCAACAAACGCACAACGACAGAAGATTAAAACATGACAAATTAGATATACATGGATATTTAATCGATTTACACTTTTAATATTGATATGTAAGGTAAGGGGATCCACTTAAAGTCCGACAAATTGCCCATTATGCAGTTATGAACTTTGCTAGCTCGAATTTCCTCTTTCATATTCACAAAATGTAAACAATCGAAAAACGGTATGTGTGTTCAAATAAGTAAGAGAAAAAGAGGTATTGAATTGTCAGACATTTTCATGAAACTGTCATTTCAGACGGAACATTGAAATGTGCAATGAGGATTTGTCGCTGTTTGACCAAATCATGAAAATAAAAAGAATTTTATCAGCCTGTGCTTTGGCTTGGCTTTGGTCTGTCATTTTTCAATATCTCTCATTGTTTGGAGAGCCATTTGACAAAACAACCTAACAGATCAATGCAGATTTTTTCCTTGTTTTGGGGCCGAATTTCGGCCCCTTCCCAATGCCAACTTTCCTCTATTTTCCCTAAAATTCCCCAAGAAGAATCATGAAAAAAATCACCTGAGAAAATAAGACTCAAAACATCATGACAAGAAAATTTAAAACTGGACATAGAAAGTGACAATGACAATGTTTATTTACTAACTCAGGCTCACAGAGGTGCTACAAGAGCAATAAATAATACAATTGCAGCAAACATTAAGGCAAACAAAAAGTAAATATTACAACATAATATACATGTATAGAATAGAAAAAAAAACATTACAAAGACATCTATATATAAACTTAATACTATACATATAACACCCAAAACAACTTATCTGTCTTCCTAAAAAAAGCACATACCTATGTCTGTTCCGTAAGCAGGAGCATAGCTGGCTCCTCTGTATTCGGCTCTACTTCTGTTGTCCACTTCTGTCCTGGTTGATGGGCTTTGATGTTGATGGCACAGTATAGTCAGCTTCATGATCAAAATACATTAGATGATGTATTTTCAATAATTCTCTTACTGGATATAGATAAGAGTCCTCTAAGTTTAGATTCAGTTGGGTTATTTGAGTAATATCTAGGAATATATTTTTCCCTTAGGCTCTTAATTACTTCATTATTGCAGAACAATAATGAAACTCGTTTCCTATTTCATGAGATTCACACGATGGGCAATACCTATTTTCGTAGGGGACATTTACCCATCTACCAATCTCAATGGGTAGCCTTATATTAGAACATCTGAATTTGCAAAATATGCTACGATCTTGTTTCTTTAGAACAATTTTATATTTCTCTAAATTGAAATCTAGTTTGAAAGACAAATAGAATTTACCCCTTGATGACTGTTCCATTTCTGATACCATTTTTTGATAAAATTGATCAATGAGTCTCTGCTTTATGATATTTTTTATACCTTGACTACCCGTTGAGATTTGCGTAGTCCACAGATAGGATGTGAATTTTCATGATGAGGCACACTCACTTGATCACTTTTGTCTTTGGTATGGTATAGACATTCCATTTAACCTTTAAGAAGGATAACTCTTATAGAAAATCATGCGATAAATACGAGAAAATATTTTCTATAGATTATGAAGGAAAATATGAAATTACAACTTGCTGCCCAAGTATTAGTCATTAGAACCGAAAATAAACTGTAATGTTACTATTCAAAAGATGCAAAAATGGTCACAGCTACAAAGAAAATCTGAAGCGTACCTGTCTGAGAAAGTGACCCTCCATTACTATAGGCTGTTTCATATACATGTAACTATCCTTAACATGTCAAAATAATCAAATGGATGAAATAAATTACCGACGAAATAGACTATACCTTTAAAACGAATGTACAGACAGTGCCCGGGCCCTCAAAGGTTAACTGGAATGCCTATATGGTATTCAATTAAAAAATGTCATCAAATAAGCAGTACAGGAGAAGGTTAAGAGTGGTACGACTTAAGGAGGTCCAGGACAGCCAGACTTACATAAAGATCCAATCATTTAATTGTCCCCCGCTTTCACGAAAGCCCAGGGACATTAAAACCGGTTCGTCTGTCCGTCAGTCACAAAAACTTTAACCTTGTCCATAACTTTTAAATGGTAAGTGATAGGGCTTTCATATTTCACATGTGTATCCCTTGTGACAAGACCATTTCATGGAATCAGATACCAAAAATTTTGACCTTGGAGTTTGACCTTTAAAAAAATGTTACCTTGGCCATAACTTTTGAATGGTAAGGGATAGGGCTTTGATATTTCACATGTGTATTCCTTGTGACAAGACCTTTCCACTGAAGCCAAAAATTTTGACCTTGTGACCTTAACCTTGGAGTTTTACCAACTTTTCAAAACTTTTAACCTTGACCATAACTTTTGAATGGTATTTCACATATGTATTCCTTGTGACAAGACCTTTCTGTTGATAACAACATTCAAACTTCAACCTTGACCTTAACTTTTGGATCGGACTTTCATATATCACATCACATGTGCATTCCTATTCACAAGCCCTTTCCCTTTGTAACAAAAGTTTGGACCTTTGATTGGCTTTGAACCTTTTCTTGGAGATTAATCTTTTGATATGTAGAAGTTTGATAATACATGAGATATATTTTGAAAACTTAAGAATGGGGGGGGGTCTGTAAGCATTTCTTTAAAGACAAAAACCCAAAAGCAGGAGACCACAATTCCTTGAATTTGATTTTTTTTTCCTATAGATTATGAATGTTCATAATTGAAACATACTTTTTCTATATGCAAAGTTTCATCAATTTTTTACCCTTAATGAGTTCCAAGTACAAACTGTCAACCATCTTTTTTCACAGCTTCTTCAGTTCCTGAATACAAGTGAGATGACATGTTTGCAGCGTTTAATGTTTGCTAGATCATATGTTGAAATATTGCAAAAAGTTTTTCTCCCATAGAGTCCCATACTTCAAACTTAAACGTGTTAAATTAGTCAAATAGCCTAGATTGCCTTATTAAGTTTTTGATTGTTTATTTACATGTACATTTGTAGTTGCTTTGTTTGCGCAAGCAAGGAATTGAATATACATGTATAGTAATTAGTTAAATGTTATTCAAACAAAACAATTATACGGTACGCAAAGTTGGTACATAATTTTAAAACGATTTCAGTTGATAAAGCATAATGTCCTGCAAAGTTTGCAATGGAAGAATATTTATAGAAGTAAAGTATTTGTGTCGCCTGCGAAGCATAGTGACAATTAGGTATCACTTTGTTGTCCGTCTGTCTGTCGGTCCATCTGTCACACTTTGGGTGTCATACCCAATAACGTTTGTTTGCTGAGTGATAAATCATAGAGCTTTGATATTTTATATGAGTATTCCTTGTGACAAGACCTTTCTACAGATACCAAAATATTTTACCATATGACCTTGACCATGTTGACCCAGATGTTTGACCTACTTTTCTGAAAATTTAAGAGTAACTGTTATTCTTTATTGGTTATTGATATGGCTTTGATACCAGTATTTCATATATGTACATGTATTCCTTGTTTCCAAGCCTTTCTATTTATAGATAACAAAATTTGTTGACCTTATGACCTTAATTAACCTGGGTGTTTAAACTAATTTTTTTTTAGATGAAGAATTGAAAGTTATTCTTACTGGCAAATGATATGGCATTGATATTTCACATATGTATTCCTTTGGTCAAGAATTTTCTACAGATACTAAAAGTTTTGACCTTGTAAACTTGACTGCTTTACCTAGATTTTAGACTTCCTTTTCTGTAAAGTTATTATTGGCCATAAGTATTTATTGCTAAGTGACATACATGTAGTCTTAAATGCTTCAAATTTCACATGTGTATTTCTTTTGACAAGACTTTTTTATGGATACCAAAATTTTTAACCCCATGTCATGATGACCTTGACCTACAGGTTTATGTTTTTAAAAAGTCTAACCGAATATTACTCTTTTTATGGTTAGTGATAGCTAAGGGATTTGGTATTTCATATGTATATTTCTAGGAGCAAGAATTACTTATTGGTATGACATTAACCTATATATTTGACCTACTTTTCTTTAAAATTTAAGGTTGGCCATAAGCATGATTAATTAGTGACATGGCATTTGTATTTAATTTAATAAGTTCTTTTGAGTTTTGTAAAGGGGTTTCTCTACATACCAGTGAGTACTATCCTTGTGACCTGACCTATATTACTGACCTACTTATACATGTAAATATTTTGGGATTTCTGTAAGGTAGGTTTTGGTACATGGGCATAAAACCAAGCAAAAATCTAACCTCAGTCGAAGAAATGTGGCATTGTGATATCATATGAACCTTACCCTTGATTCCCTATTGTGATAAGAGTGGCAGACCAAAGTTAACTTTTCCCTCCCCCCGTTAATGTTATGATTCAGATTTGCTTTACTTGCCCACTTTAAAAAATGCCTACGTACTGATCAAATGAAATAAGGTGAAAACAGTCTTAGCTTATTTATATGGGAAAAAGGATTCCACGATTTTGTACCATTTAACCAAAACAATTGGGGGGGGGGGGGGGGGGGGGTACGCCTTTCTCATACTGAAACTCAACCTAAACCCTTTTTAAAAGACTCAAACGGTGGTTCCCTGAATATGCATTTCGGTGAAAAATGAGCATCTTAATTATATAAACATGATAAAGCCATGTATTCTAGGAGTTTTATTGTTGGATATTTAGATCGTTTTTACCGAAATTGTTTTACAGGCATTTTATTTCCCTCATAACTTGTGCATCCACCCGCATAGCGTGTCAATGTTATCACATCGTGAAGAGAATGGAGATGGAGTAATCAATTTGCCATTTCAATGTCAGCTCTAGTTTCGTATTGAGCAAGCTATCAAACATTTTATTGCTCTTTTCTTGATTTATAGGCACTAAATCTGATGATCGTCTGGACTTCCTACCAGGACGCTAAACATTAGCGCAGTGTGACACCAGCAACCCCCTGTTGGGGAGGCAGAAAGAGAGGTGCACCATTAACGTTAGCTTCGTGTCATTCGACAGATACCTGGATTTTTACCTGGGGTACCCTCGGACCGGGCTGCTAAGACATCAGACTCATTCCCACAACGCATCAGTGAAGATCCAAGAAAGTAAGTTTTTACCAAAATTTTCAGTTACAAGTTTTTTTTTTTTTTTTTTTTTTTTTTAAATTGCTCTTTTATTGCGCTTACATGTATGTATGGGTGATGTTTATGCAAATCATTCAAAGAAATAAAGTGCGGAGAATCGATCATGTGAACCGAAGGAAGAAAGGTGTTACGGGATAGGTTCCGATTTTTAAGAACCAAATAAAAGTGACCAAGTAGTGCTTCAGTTGCTTGTATTGAACTGCAAATTCCGAATATGAAGAGGAGAAGGACTCCGTTGGTCGTTTGTTTACCTGATGGGATAAAGATGTCTAAGGACCATCGGATCATTTCTCATTTTGACGGATTGACGATGTTTGTCTTTCGGTAAAGGTCTCGAACGCCGACCTTGAGGCAAAATTCCAGCCAATCATCCACCTATATCCAATGATCGTTCCTATAATTGATTTAATATAATTTTGATCATTACTAGTATTTATTTTATATGGATGCATTTCAATTTTTGTTCAGAATCTCGGATATTGTTTTCTTTTCCCAAAACAGCACGATCCATTGTCGTATGTAGGGCTTTAAAATTTCGCATATACTGGGTCCATGTCTGTCTGTCTTTCTTTCTTTTCGTTTTCATTCGTTCTCTATAAATGCAATAGGTACATGATTTGGATTGATTGTTACTTAGTAAGTTAGTTGCTATGGTTACATCTGACTTTGACATTGCGTTTGCCTGTTTAAGGTTTAATCCTTACTTAAGTCAAATTTTGATTTAGAATTTGTTCTTTATTATGATATGCAGAACACTACGGTATAAAGGACATGTAGATGAAAAATTTATTTCGGAGAAGTCGATTTTAGGGGGGCCAATTTCAACAGAAACCATACACGGTCCTTCTTTTTCATTTTGTCAGAGCTTTCATTTAGTAGCATGGCTTATGACATTGTAACCTTGACCTCGTTTTCGACTTTATTTTCTTTGTTCTGAAAATCTGTCCTTAATGGTATTTCGTATACCAAAATGGTATTTCGTATACCAAGAAAATCAAATACTCTCCTCATACCCTGTGCGTATCAGGAAGGGGAACTGGGAGATTACAGACAAGCAGATGCAGTGACGGATTCAGGGGGATGCGGAGGGGGCGCCTGCCCCCCCCCCCCCCCGGCATTGGCCCAAAAATTTCCAAAAACAGGTATTTTTTGGCCCATTTTCAGTCAAAATCGGCAAAATTCGCCCCTTAACCCCCCCCCCGGCAAAGGGGGCGCTGGATCCGCCACTGAGATGCACAATGTGCAATTAAGATACGATTAAATAGTATACAAAATGTAATTATGTACATGTATATAAAATTATAATGACACACTTTATTTTCTTTTGTTTTAGGTATGAGGGATAATGTAAACAGCTTTTATACGGACATGTAACTGAACGTATCATTGAAGTAAGAAACCATATATTGTAGTTTACCCTGAAAAAATATAATAAAGAATCAGGATTAAGTCAGATCAATACCTGTGCCCACTGCCCAGTTTCACAAAAATTCTTAGAAAAAATCAGGAATTTTCGTCATGAAATAAAAGGTTCAATAGTTCGTCATTTTTGAAATGTATTTTATTTTCTAATATCATTTCTACATACTACAAAATGTACATATATATCATGTATATATAGATACGAAACATCGCAATTTTTAAATTATAAGAAGAACTAAGCGGTCAAATGTACGAAATTTCCTGAAATTGTTCGTAAGAATTTTTTGTAAAATGGGCTGCAGGTCCTATTGAGCACAAATTTGTCATACTTGGGGGCGCTTTGTCGCTCTCCGCTTCTGCACGAGAGGTCAGGTGTCCTACAATGTCAAGTCTATGTCATGAATGCATATAATCTATATATTGCTCATCTTTATAAATCTCGGATCCGATACATCCTAACCGTCCATTTTGCTACGAATAGGACGGTTCGGCATGGTCCATTTGATATTCGGGGGTGGGGGGGGGGGGGCTTGGGTTGTTTTCGAAAAAAATAATTTTGCTCTCAATTTTGATGAAAAAAATAAATTTGCTTGTGGTGTGACAGAAAAACAATAATCTTGCTCTTACAAATAATCTGAATTTGAAGAATTACCATAAAATTTCGCTAAAATTCTTGAACATTTTCCGACTCGCTTCGCTCGCCACAGTTTTCAAATTGTATCAAAAATTTTGGGCTAGCTTCGCTCGCCATCTTTACCTATCAAAACATTATCTACTAATAGCAAAGTTCATATATTTGAAGATATCAAAAGTTATACATGTATGTGAATGAAAAAGGGCTTCCTTAAAAGCTTAAATATATTATCAATATTTATGTATTGCTATTAATACATGTTTCATGTATCCCATTATGTATAAAATCTAATTTTATGTTCCTGTAAGCTTGGAAGGATGAACTTCAGTTATTCACCAATTTACAATTCTTAGTAACATTTAAAAATTTGTCTAGGAGTCCTTCCCCTCAGACCCTCTTATACATGTTATATACATGATGTACCTTACATGTATATAAAATATTGAGAATTGCATTGTAAAAATATTTTATCTCTGTTTAAAAGTGAATTGAACACTTGCATAGAAATAAACTGATACACTGTATATTAATATTTAGAGTTTTGAGTAAAAATATGAAAATTTTTATTGATAAAATACAAACATTCTTAATATGCGCATCACTTTGTTAAAAAAAATTTCCTTGCTCCAACTTTGCAAGAAAAAAATAATTTTGCCCCTGTCCGGAGCGAAAAAAATAATCTTGCTCAGACAAAAAACCACAGCCCGCTCTCCCCCCCCCCCCCCCCCCTGAATATCAAATGGACCATGCCTTAGGACTAGCGAATAATTGGGATTTTTTTCCGATGTTGGCTTTATTACTGGTATCTTTAAATGGCCAATCTTTGGGTTTTCCAACTTATTTGCGAGCAATATTCTATCTTTAGGTACAGGTCATCGTATCGGATATACATGAAATAATAAAATGGTGAAATATACTGTAAGTTCGTCGAGGTGTCAGTTTACTCTATAGTTAAAAATTGAGGAAGCCAGGTCAGTATCCGTTAACGAAAATAACAAAGAAACGACCGGTTCAAGAAACGATCACTTTAAAAAATCGCAATTTCCGAAACTTTACCTGTAGAGTCAAGGCAATTTTCAGTTTGAATCATAACATCAAACATTTATACATTGCCAAGGGAGTGGGTTATGAATCTGATGAATCTGATTAAATTGTCTCCTTATCCAATATAGATCTAAATGGTACATATTATTATCTTGTATAAATGTATCCATTGTAGGGACCGACGAATTGTCTGAAAAGCAATCTACTTTCTTTCTTATTTCTTATGTAACCTCTTTTGTTACTATAGGAACGTAGTGATAGGATCGTCCTCAATTTTGCCCTGAATCCGACCTTGAACTTTTATTCCTAATCAAACTTTTGATTTCTCGAATCTCTATTAACATTAATATTTCAAGTTCAGTCCCGTCACTTTGGGGTGAATTCGACATATTTTGCTTTTGATTATTTTTATTATCGTACCCCCGTATCAGAAAGGTATTTTGACGCTGAGCTTTTGTTGGGGGTAAATTGAATCATAAAGGGGGTAATGTGAATGTTCAACTGGGCGTTTAACTCGGGAAGGGTGTGATTTTAGTGGTGTAGTATTCGTGTACTTACCAGATAGTGCTCAGGGGTATAGGAAGTCTCTTTTTGAAGTCCCAAGTCACCATGTATTCAGATAGGTAATTATATTTTTATTTCATATCTCTACGCTAGGATCTCGACGAAGGGGAGTTCATCTTGTTCCGGAGGGTTTGGTAAAAATTTGTGTTTTTGGCCTATGTATTGGCGATTCCTGTATCTTCAAATATTTCTAGGTTTATAGCGCGATTATTTTTATAGTTGCAGAAAGTATATCATTTCTCGATCAGGACAAGAATATGAAATTTTGTCGATTATTGAAAGGGGGTTGTATATGACCTGTCTGTTCATAGTATGCTATATACTACAACAAGGGATGAAATTCCTTTTCCACGCTAACTCGCACGCTTTATTAAAAATGTGAAGTTTTAAAATTACATCCCCCTCAAACTTACTGACATTGACCAAGTTGTGTGTTTGTGTTGTCAGTATAACGAGTTCACATTCTGTTTGATTGTTTTCGGCATTTTGACACAACTCTGGTTTTGTTTTACGGTGTACATGGGATATGGAAAATAGAATTTCAGTTGTTTTTTTTTTTTTTTTTCGGATTTTCTCGTTTCATTTATGAAACATCTGTTGCTACAACAATTTCAATGACATATTAGTGTCTAATAGCACAATTATAGCATTCATTTCGTCACTGAATTTTGAAGAGAACCCGTCGAAGTCATATATCATATAATTTGCAGTCATTGAAAGTCTTACGTAAGTCAGGAAATTTTATACAAACCATGTATTTGAACGCTTTGTCAAAGATAAATCCAATCGTCTGTCATTCTCCCATATACCGCGAAACAATTTTTGATAAAGATGTTTGTATCAAGTCCTCATTCAAACCAAAAATGAGACCATAAATTAAATAGTAAATTCGAAGCCCAAACCCCTGAAAAATTAGGGATGAGTTTAAACGTGAGAAATTCTTGGATCTCAAGTAGACTTTAATACGTTCAGATTCTTCATTACTTTGTACCTTGCGAGAAATCTAAATAAGTAAAAAGTCTGTCTGAGATCAGTGAATTTTGCACGTTCAAACCTATCTCTAATTTCCATGTCAACACCTTTATTCTCCCAAGCTGGGTCTTCAAAGGGGGTGTGATTCTAGGAAATCCTTTGATGTTTGGTCCTTACCAGAGGGGCGGTAATTTACGGCTTATTTTCTAAGTGAGAAATGTCACACATCCCTGTCTTTGGTTACTCGCTCAACTAGATTTGCGATAAATGTAGACGACATAATTATTGTTAATTGCATCGTGTTGTCTGTCGAGTACATGTTAATTGATTAGAATCTGTCACCCCTTGTATAAATAAAAATGACATTTTTCAAATAGTTTAGTTTTTCGAAATGTGTCCATCTGGTTATGTCGCAAGGACCTGGAAACCACGTTTAGAATGAAGAATATGCCGCTGAAACCGTGGACGACCACGAACAATGTCATTGGTAAGACCAAATTTTATTTGATAAAATATTTTTGATTATTAAAAATTATCGGAGGCAAAAATCTAGAAAATTGAAAATAAAACCCAAACAAACAAAAACTTCGAAAAATCGGAAAAGTCGTAATCGATTTTTTTTTTTTTTCAAAAAAAAAAAAAAATTCTCCAAGTTTTTGTTTTCAAGTATACTTATTTTCTTTTTTTCAGGGGCGTGGGGAGGGGGTGTTGAAAAAATACGTGAGAAATTATAGCTGGCGTTAAGCCGTTGAAACGTCTTGCTATCACAACTCTTATGATAACACTTCCTTTCTTTAGTAACTTATTGCTATCATAACATCTACGTTCAAAGGTGTTTCCCATTCATCGAAGTCTTTTGAAGTTTTAGCATCTTTATAATGGCTAATTATCAATCCATTAGAACCAGCAGGGGTGTCAAGAAAGGTTGGTATTCTTTAGACTTATAGGATTGACGGACATGCTGCATGACCATTGTCATAATATATATTTGTGGAGAGTCGTAAATATCCATGAGAGAAGAGAAAAGGAATATATGAATATACCCTCATTTAAGTAAGAATTTTATTTTTAACGAGCACGTCGCTTTCTAGGCTTTACTAATGAAGGAATTCATTCCATTTGTAAAAAAAAATACCGGAATAATCAATTAGTAAATGTAAGTGACTACTAGCCTTTATGGAGAATATATCTGAGGACTTTTGAATTTCGAGTCATAAGACTTTATTTGAATTAAGGTAGAGCATCCCTCAGGACAGAATTCTTGAAATGTTATGCCTGGATACCCTATTTGTTCTCTTCAGAATATTGTTCAGATTTTCAAAGTAATATGGTTTCGGGAAAATAATTTTTATAGTTACATTTTATCACCTCTAAAAAGGGATTTTCTCACTTTTCCCTTGGGGTCCAATGTTAAATTTCAAACGGCTTAAGTTCTCGGTATAATCATGAATCTTGATTTATATTTTGTTGATACTAGTATATCAGGTTTAACATTAGCTTTGAATATATGGAAATGAAAATATTGTAAAAGTTGTTATTTAGGAAACATGAACATATGAGACCTGAGGGATGCTCGTCGCTTTCTAGACTGTATTAACCAAGGAATTCATTCCATTTGTGTAGAAATACCTGAATTAGTAAATGTAAGTGATTAGTAGCCTTTATTTGGAGAATATCTCGGAGGACTTCTGAATTTCAAGTCATAAGACTTCATTTGAATTAAGAAAAAATCTTTCGCGTAGTCGAAAAGCTTGGAATTCAGTGAGGTCATTTAAAATTTAACTCTACGTACGTATTTTCATTTAAATATTTTTTTCCCAAATTTTATCTTTATATATATAAAGTTCATGATTGCATCCATTCAAATGAAGAATGATGTAAATTAATTTATAAAGAGGAGATTTTGGTGAAATATCCTTTTAGATTTTGTTAGCACAATATCTATATGATTAATATAATAAGTTTCAATGATAAAAAAACCTGTTTGATTAACATGACCCAACTCGACGTAGTGTATATATTGATGTCATAATGATTACGTAACTTGAAAGAGGATTGATTATAAGTGATTTCAGCCCGGATTCTTTATTTATGTTTTCGTCGACAGCAAATATCCCGAGGCCGTGGTAGGAACTACATGTAATCAGATACATGTATCACACACAACATAATATATGTTATACATGCATGATAGTTTTGTGTCTTATCCAAACCATATTCACGGAGTGTTTTCTTGATCATGTCGATAGCATATTTCTAGTTTTCTGTCGGATGTTATATGTATGAAAAAAAGTTAACACGTTAGCCATTGTTTCACTGTTTAAATAACGGGAAATAGTCAACTATAAAAAGCTTCTATGCGCGGAATATCCGAGCTTAAGGAGGTTCCTGACCGCTTTATATAAACAGGAAGGTTTTATACAAGGAGCTTTTTGATCAGGGATTTACACCAAATGAATCGGGAGATTTGACATATCAACACTTGTAGATACTTCCTCTACCCAAAACAAAAGGTTGTGACAGACGGAGTAACATCCATGTCAGGACGCACGGATACTTCACAAAACGGAAAGATGGAAGATTTGCGGTTTAAACTTATATATAGACCGACGATTCGAAAGAGATACTTCCGGTCTATCGGCTTCCGGCGAGGTTAGTTCATGGTTGCTTAGATTGCATCCTAGTGTCAAGAGGAGAAACACGGGGAGAGGGGGGGGGGGGGGGGGGAGGGGGCGCTGTGAAGTGTTTTCACACTTCTGTCTGATAAAAGGGGTTTAACGGACAATATAGCATATCAAAACTTTTGTACTAAACAGAGTAGAGTAGAATACTGAAAGACCAATAAATGGAGGTTATGTTGTACACTGTGACGATGACAGGCCAGTTTTAATTAGTTTGACAGACTACTTGTACCATGTGCACTGTAAGTTTGACATGATACAGTATCACAAGATGCTGTCGAAATCTGTTTCACTCTTATCAGAAATTTCATTAATTTTACCAGTCAGGACAATGAAAAGCTCTGCAACAGTCCGAAGGGATTTTTGTCACACATTTCATTCGGACTGAAGCTTTTCTGGTCACTCACCTCCTTGATCATTGTGCCTACTTTCTTTAATAAACATCCGGGCAGGTATATCAGTTAGACACTCTGGAAAGTGAAATTATACCGGAATTTGATAGAGACCTTCGTTTGAAATGTTTATCTGTGTTTTGACGTTCCTTGTGAATTGGTTTGATACTTGTTGATTCTGCCTTTCTGGTCGGGAGGGGGTGTCTCGCCCATGGTTTGAAAAAAAGTATTCACAAGAAAGGGAAAAATAAGAAATTTCGACAGTCCACAAGTTGTGTATGTGTGTGTGTGTGTGTGGGGGGGTAATCCTGATCCTCTATCACCCCCTCTAGATCCGCACTTTGTGAAGATGCGCCAAATGTTACATGATGACATGATCTGTAACATCAGGCTGGATATTATATCACAAGTTTTATAGATGAAGTCGTTCTTCTTTGTCAAATTAAAATCAATAAGAAACCGATCAGACAGACAGGAAAACACAAAGCTACAATTTTAATTAATATTGAATACTGTTGTATCCGCCTCGCTCGGTGGAGAGGATTGAATATTGTTGTATCCGCCTCGCTCGGTGGAGAGGATTGATTATTTTTGAGGATTGAATACTGTTGTATCCTCCTCGCTCGGTGGAGAGGATTGAATACTGTTGTATCTGCCTCGCTCGGTGGAGAGGATTGAATACTGTTGTATCCGCCTCGCTCGATGGAGAGGATTGAATACTGTTGTATCCGCCTCGCTCGATGGAGAGGATTGAATACTGTTGTATCCTCCTCGCTCGGTGGAGAGGATTGAATACTGTTGTATCCGCCTTGCTCAATGGAGAGGATTGAAAACTGTTGTATCCGCCTCGCTCGATGGAGAGGATTGAATACTGTTGTATCCGCCTCGCTCGCTTAGATCCTCTCCCACCCGATCTCTCTTTAGCTTTTCATAGCAGTACTGGATTTTAAAAAAAATGTTCATAGATTGTATTAAAAAAAAGGAGAAGGGCATATATAGTGTTTCCGTTACCCCACCCCATCACCAGTTCTCTTTAAGAATTCTCTAGTATTTCTTACAGAGTTTGGATTTTTTAAAAAACATTTCAGATGACATCGTCCTTCTGTATATGTATTTGAATTCATCATAATAATATGACATTACGGTTAACAGATAAAACACAGTCAGAATGGCATATTTTGATGATAAATAAAGATAAGCAAAAGGACAATATGACCAAAATGGACTTATTTCCCATAATTAGATATGTTTGTCATTTTTTCCCCTTGAACAGGTGTTTATTGCTTGTGTAGTTCTCGAATGATGCAACATAATTGATGATTGATGTATAAATTTACACAAATAGTACGTGTCGTCTCCGTATCATAGATAGTCCTGGCCCCTGGCGGATCCAGATTTTCAGAATTTTAATCTTCTGTCCACACAATGGAAATTAGTAAAGGACACTTCGATAGAGATATTTTTTCATTGCGTCGTTTTTAGCTCACCTCGACGAAGTTGAGTGAGCTTATGCTATAACCCCACGCGTCCTCGTCCGCGTCCGCGTCCGTGTCCGCGTCCGTGTCCGCGTCCGCGTCCGGTTAAGAAGTTTGGGGTAGCTCAGTATCTGACAAAGTACTAATGCTACAGTAACCAAACTTGCACAAGTGATTCATCTTTGGATGCTGAGGTGAACCCATGCATAGGATGCAGCATCTGACCTACATTTTCTGCTTGAGTGACTTGGTTAAGAAGTTTGGGGTAGCTCAGTATCTGACAAAGTACTAATGCTACAGTAACCAAACTGGCACAAGTGATTCATCTTTGGATGCTGAGGTGAACCCATGCATCGTATGCAGCATCTGACCTACATTTTCCGCTTGAGTGACTTGGTTAAGAAGTTTGGGGTAGCTCAGTATCTGACAAAATACTAATGCTACAGTAACCAAACTGGCACAAGTGATTCATCTTTGGATGCTGAGGTGAACCCAAGCATCGTATGCAGCATCTGACCTACATTTTCCGCTTGAGTGACTTGGTTAAGAAGTTTGGGGTAGCTCAGTATCTGACAAAGTACTGATGCTACAGTAACCAAACTTGCACAAGTGATTCATCTTTGGATGCTGAGGTGAACCCATGCATGGGATGCAGCATCTGACCTACATTTTCCGCTTGAGTGACTTGGTTAAGAAGTTTGGGGTAGCTCAGTATCTGACAAAGTACTAATGCTACAGTAACCAAACTGGCACAAGTGATTCATCTTTGGATGCTGAGGTGAACCCATGCATCGTATGCAGCATCTGACCTACATTTTCCGCTTGAGTGACTTGGTTAAGAAGTTTGGGGTAGCTCAGTATCTGACAAAGTACTGATGCTACAGTAACCAAACTTGCACAAGTGATTCATCTTTGGATGCTGAGGTGAACCCATGCATCGGATGCAGCATCTGACCTACATTTTCCGCTTGAGTGACTTGGTTAAGAAGTTTGGGGTAGCTCAGTATCTGACAAAGTACTGATGCTACAGTAACCAAACTTGCATAAGTGATTCATCTTTGGATGCTGAGGTGAACCCATGCACCGTATGCAGCATCTGACCTACATTTTACGCTTGAGTGATTTGGATAAGAAGTTTGGGGTAGCTCAGTATCTGACAAAGTACTAATGCTACAGTAACAAAACTTGCACAAGTGATTCATCTTTGGATGCCGAGATGGACCCATGCATCGGATGCAGCATCTGACCTACTTTTTCCACTTGAGTAATTTCGCTTTTAAAAGCCAATATTGAGCAAAGTATAAGTGCTACATGCACCAAACTTGCATATTGGATGTATCTTTTATCAAACTTTCATAAAATGGCCTTGACCTACTTTTTCCGCTTGAGTGATTTTGCCTTTAAAAGCCAATATTGAGCAAAGTATAAGTGCTAGATGTTCCAAACTTGCATATTAGATGTATCTTTGATCAAACTTTCATAAAATGACCTTGACCTACTTTTTCCGCTTGAGTGATTTTGCCTTTAAAAGCCAATATTGAGCAAAGTATAAGTGATACATGTACCAAACTTGCATATTGGATGTATCTTTGATCAAACTTTCATAAAATGACCTTGACCTACTTTTTCCGCTTGAGTGATTTTGCCTTTAAAAGCCAATATTGAGCAAAGTATAAGTGATACATGTACCAAACTTGCATATTGGATGTATCTTTGATCAATCTTTCATAAAATGACCTCGACCTACTTTTTCCGCTTGAGTGATTTTGCCTTTAAAAGCCAATATTGAGCAAAGTATAAGTGATACATGTACCAAACTTGCATATTGGATGTATCTTTGATCAATCTTTCATAAAATGATCTTGACCTACTTTTTCCGCTTGAGTGATTTTGCTCTATAAAGCCAATATTGAGCAAAGTATAACTGCTACATGTACCAAACTTGCATATTGGATGTATCTTTGATCAAACTTTCATAAAATGACCTTGAACTACTTTTTCTGCTTGAGTGGTTTTGCCTTTAAAAGCCAATATACATGTACTAAGAAATATGTTTGAATTGAATTTTGCTGTCATGAGGTGAGCTTTGTAATCTGTGATTACCTATGTTTGAAACAGGGAGTTTCAAAAGAAAACACAATTGGAATACTGTAGCAGCCTGAAATTGGGGGTACATTGTACATGTAACCATTTTTATTTTTTTTTCTAAATTTGGTCCTTCCATACCCCCTCCCCCTTCCAACACACACACGCGAATAATTATTCACTTTAAATTTACTTAATCGCATATGCAATCTGTTTGTATTTTGTGAGAAACTGGTAATAAATGACAATGTCCAATAAATTTATGGGGTCAGTCTGAGGTCTCTTTCAGCCTTGATTGTAGACATAGTGTTCAATCAAACTGACCATTACATAGCATTTGTAAAGGTCACCTTAATCTGCTCCGGATATTTAAAACTCTGAAGTACTTTCCATTCAATACAGCTTAGTTAAATTTATTTATCGCAGTGTGGAGTCGTACGCAAAGAAAACTTTCTCGTAAAATCAATGTATTTTTACTTGGAACCTTGTATATGAATATCATGTAACGGACGATGTCAGCGACCCAGCGTTGTACAACATTACGTCCTGCAATGGGTCAAATAAATGTTACCACCGATGGTCATCGCCGCATATATACCACGTCACAGAATAGACGGAAATATATCTATAATGTATAATATAGTTTAGGATTGCATCAGAGAACTTACTAATATACGTGGACCATACTATCTGAGTATCAGTTGACAGAGCTCTTTGTTACGACCTGAGACGTGTACCAAACGTTTTTATATTGTAAGCAGAAGTTCTATTATAGTAAAGCAGACGTTCTTTTATTGTAAAGCAGACGTTCTATTATTGCAAGCAGACGTTCTGTGTGAAATAGCATATTAATCAAATGAATACTAGGTTTGGTGAATCACATTTTGCCGGACATTATGGCGAGGGGTCCGGACCAGAGATGTACGAGCGTGATCATAGGGGAAGTTACTGTAGAGAGACAGAGTTTAGTGACAGACGTAGGAATTATTTCTACCAGAGGAATGCGTGCTATGAGCGTTTGCATATCAGTAATGGATCAGTATATACGAACAAGAGGGGCAGAGGAATGGGATTTGGCCAAAATATGTGTAAAGTAGCTTATTTTGTGTAGTTTTATATTGTACTAAGTGATCATGTAATTTCTTTACCTACATGCTTCAGTACCTGGAGAAAGTATTAGTTTTGTTTCCGTATTCGTTGCTCGGTTGTTAGTCGTACTTTCATGCTATTATTGCTTCTTTTGACTTAACTTTAACAATGAAATTAATTTTTAATTAGTTATGCACAAAAAATTGTATATTGAATGTTTCTGTGTAATTTCTTTACATACTGATTCTGTAACCGTTGTTCGGTTGTTGGTCATATATATGGCGTCTTTTGACTAAACTTGAATAATGGATTGCACAGAATTGTGTATTGTTTTCGTCCTTTATGTTGCGTGTCTGACAGTCGTAAAATATTGTATAAATTATGACTTTTGATAATAGAGCTATTGGACCGTCAAATTTACATGTTCATTCCTTATTACAATATCTTATAATGATTTATATGTATAAAAAAATCGGTAGGGGTTTGTTGGGTTTTCTTGTCGAAACTCTTGTTGAGTTGTTCTTGTTGAGTTTTCTTGCCGAAACTCGTAAACTATGATAACGAGACCGGTTTGTCAATATACTTTCCCTTGTTGTCCATAATTCGGGAGATTCGGGGGCATATACTTTTTTTGCAGATCCGTTTATACTAGTATGTCTGCTTGTCCACATAAATGGTCAAGTGATTGGACTGCCATATATTACAAATGTATTTTTGTATTCCTGTTGAAAAGAATCGCATTGCGTCATTGAAAAAAAAACCACTAAATATTAAAGTAATTTCCACAGAGTCTCATTTTAAAAACGAAATTCATCAAAACTGGTGACCTTGATCTTGGAGTTTGACCTTCTTTGAAAATGAATTACACCTTGTGACCTTGATAAGAACTCTTTGAATTGCAAGTGATAATACTTTCATATTTCACATGTGCATTCCATGTGAGAAGACTTTTCTGTCGTGTGTAAAACACTTTGTCGTGACCTTGACATTGGAGTTTGACCTACTTTTGAAAAAATTGACCTTGTCCATATTTTTTTAATTACAAGTGATAGAACTTTCATATTTCACACGGGTATTCCTTTTGACAATTCTTCTCCATTAGAGTTAAACCCATAATTTGGATATTTTAAAGTAGTTTTAATACCAGTAGAGATATTCGTGTTTCACAAGCACATGTGGTCATGCAATCTCCGCTACTCAGAAACTACAGTAAATCACTATTAAGAAGATGTATCTCTTAGTACATCTGCATTTTTTTAGTGAATTTGTAGAGTTTTTGTCTGCCAGAGGCTTCCTTGAAAGTAAAGCAATACTAGGCTAGAAATGTGATCTTTATTTTGATTTATCACGAGCGGATGTGTCGAATGGAAGTCAGGAATCTGATAATTTTGAGTCTAATGTGTCAACATTTTAATGTATGTTGTAAAAAAAAATTTGATTTTGATGGTGATATGAAGTACAAATGTATTTTGATATTCAAACCTGAAAGTTGTGTGACACAAACATACTCTAATTCAAATCAAAATACTGATTAAAGTTTACGGAGCATCTTCGGAGAACTCATAAGGTTTTTTTTTTGTTTGTTTTTAAATTCGAAGGAGAGAGAGAGAGAGTAGGGGGAGGGGCAGCCGCAGTATGCATACTACATCGATTTGTCACTAGCTGTACCTTTCTGTACCAGAAGTATAAATTGAACGCAAATAACACAGTAGATTTCTTATGGTGATACTCAATGGGGAGAATCAGACAAGTATAGTGCATTTGTACATATACAGTCTGTACTTATCATTGTCTTGACCGCTTGTCAGTATTTATGGCCGATGACCATCATCGGTACAACGAGAATATCGTAAAGGTGGGAAGTTAGTAGGTAATTGTCAATGTGGTTGTGCATCCGGCATTTTGAGGTCAATGATATTTGTGGCTGATTTCTGTAAGTTATCATTCATTTGAATATTTATTTGTTTACTATGACTATGTTAGATATGGTGGAAATACATTGCGATAGGGGGGGGGGGGGGGGGGGGGTATTTATTTGGTTGTGTATCCGGCAATTTGATATCTATTGATTTTGTGAATAGTTTCTGTAAATTATCGTCATTTATCAATTCATAAGTTATGACTGAATTATTATAAAGTTACATTTAATGATCTTTTAGGTTGGGATGTAGGAAAAAGGAGGGGGGGGGGGTGTTCAGGACATTACGGAAACTTACTCGGAAGATTTGATGATCCCCTATTTCAAGCGTATACTTATGTCAAATTTAGGAAAAAGTGTAACTTTTTATTTAAGCAAATTTGTTAATCGTCGAAAGAGCTTTCTAACATTTTTCGTTCACAATTGTTGTTTTATGAGAGTAACATTTTATTTTCCCATGTCCTGCTTTCTTGCCTTCTTTTAAGATCCTCGTGTACATCTGATTAATGTATATATGATGTTTACTTTTTTTTCATATGACAGCTAAGACCAAATATTGATTTTTGAAACAAAAAAATCTGTCGCCCACATTTTTTGACCCATTTGTCATCCCTTGGGTTCCTCTTCATGATGTTTAATGAAAACAGGAGGGCTCTCCTGACTGTCAAGATTGGCTTTCACGTAATTTATTTTCAATTCCAGTATTAAAAAATGACATAAAATCGAGAAACCTAAAGTCTTGATGACGTAACGACAGACAAAATAACCGTTTAAAACTCGTAAAGCACAGTTACATGTATATGTGGAAGTGAGTAAGGGGCGTCAATTTTGAACTTGCATTTTCTTCTTTGATCTATACAAAAAAAAATTGAAAAATATCACGCATATTAGTCATGTATTTCAAAGCATATTTTCCAATCTGAGGGGTAAATTAATATTTCTATGTATATGTATAATATGATACTCCATGTAATTTTCACCAGACAAATTTTTGATCAAATTATCATCATACACAAATGTAGTAATAAGTAATCATTGGAACACCACCACAACAAAATATTAATTACAAGGCACGACAGGTATTCCGAGACTTGATCTCATGCAATGATTTGGTGTTATATTTCCTTATAAGGAGCAGCAGAATCTGTAATTATAATTAGGGTTAGCTTTGTAATTACCATGGAAACTGTCAAGACAAAACCAGTACATGAATTACCCAATTAGAGTTCACACTATTTGATTGGATGAGACTTGAGCATGTTAAGCAAGATCTAAACTTATACCATATATAATAAATCTGAATAGATCCATTAAAACAAATTCAAGTCTGGTACACTATGTTTATCAGTTTTGGTGTGATCTTGGTAGGTCTCTGGAGCCAATCTTGAGCTTTGCTCCATTTTCTAAAAAAATACTATATCTGTTTGTGTCAACTTTGAGTAATGATCAAAATGTTTGTAAAACTTGCTTTAAAGAATTTTATTCTATTTTCAGATCCCAAGATGAATGGTCAGCCTGTAAAGGGACGGCACTACAACCAGTCCAATTACTTTAACCAAGGAAATGACTACCATCAGGACACAGGATTTAATAAAAGGGGGCGTGGCCGAGATAAATACTCCTTCAGGGGCAGGGGTGGATCAAAGCCCTACAACAGTCACAAACCACATTATAATGAATTCTCAAAAAGTATGAAGTTTTCAAGTAACCATACACCATGTGGAGAATTTAAAGCATCCCCTTATAGTGCATCAAGAGACCTACAGGATTCTACCTTCAGAAGTAGTGAGGAAGCGACAAGAAGCTCCAGTAGGTCCCTGTCTCCAGACGGAAAGGATGGAGAGAAAAAGACGGGGAAAGAAAATACACGGTCATACTATAAATACAGTACAGACGGTGAGAGAAATAGGAAGGGAAGTTCATACCATGATAGGGACCGGCATTATAAAAGGTACAAGGATTATAATGAACACTATGATAAAGACAGACGATACTCAAATGATTCTGAGAAATCAAGGTATGTTGGAGGCGATAAAAGGAGAGAGTTTGAGGGATCACGTAAAAGGTCTGCAGATCAAGATTCTGTACCTAGTGCAGCCAACAAAGTGCGAGAAGATGCAAAAAGACAGAAAAGGACTCTTCTAAGTGATCGATTCCGTGATATATCTAGCTCAAAAACAACATTCAGCAAAACTGAAGTTAATTCAGAAAAATCCAAGACCGTAACGAAATCGGAACAATTTTCAAGTGATAGTTCAAGGAAAACTAATTATAAAAGTGACTTAAGAACAGAGTTGTTGCTTCAGAGTGAGAAATTCATTGTGACAGAAAAAAGTGAGGACCTACGAATTGTTCAAGCAAAATCTGACAGCGAAGCGAGTAAATCTGATAGTAAAGAATGTACTGACAGCGATGGATCGTTTGAAATGAAAGTTCTTGATGAGGCTGAAATTTCAGGTAAAAGTGAAGAAGGAAATAAATCTATTTCTGATGATATGGAACTGTCAGAGGTTGAAGATAGTCGTATTATAGTAGGAAAGGGTACACATGAGAAATTGGAAAGTGAGAAAAGTCATCATAGCGAAAAAGTAGAAATTGTCGGTAATAGTGAAGAAAAAGAGGAAGGTTCAAAACCGACTTCACCTCTTCAAACTTTAGTATTAGAAGTTGTGGAGGATCCAAAGAACCATGATATAGTCACAAACAAGACGAAACATGCACGAATAGCGAGTGGAGATTCAAGTAAAGATAGCGATGTACCGTGTGAGAAGGAGATTGCTTATGTTAGTAATATATCGGAAGCTGACGTTTCAACTCTCGACCAGTCCTCAAGTTCATTGGGCATTCCCAGTATTTCACATATCGATATGGAAAGTTCGGAGGATATAGGAAGTGAAAGTGATATTTTAGGAAATGAGGATGAGTCAGGAATTTCACAGGTGCAATCAAACGAAGAATCAGGTGTAAAACATTCTGTGAATTCTGAAAATGCATATGGGAGTCCGAATAAAAACTGCGTTTCTGATAAAGATGAGAATACTGCTCAGTGTAATCTTAGTCAAACTGAGGTGCACTCAAAGGAAACGAAATCTACTGTCGGAAACAAAAACAACAATGCTTCTTCTAGTGACTCATTAGATGATTTTCAGGTAAAGAATCCATCCAAAGAACATCATACAAAAGAAAGCAATAAAGATGGGAAATCAGACAGATTTGTTCATAAACATTCCCTTAAGAAACGTAAAGCGTCCGGGGAGAAACAATCTTCAAAAAGTGAATCCCGTCATGAAAAGTCCAAAATTCATACATCAAGTAGTGATGGAATGAAAGAGAAACATAAGTTGAAGAGGATGAATTCATCATTGGAGGAGGAAGCGCAAGCCAAGAGGGCACGACATAAAACATCTGAAGGCTCGGAATTTCATGTTAAAAAATCTCGAAAAGATTCAGGGAAGAATGAAGCCAAAGTGCAAGAACAGAATAATACACAAAGTTTCAACAGTAAGGAAGGCATAGATAGTGAAACAGACAAGGAAGAATCAGATATGAAAAGGATGAAAAAGCTACCGCAGCTGGATGTTGTTTGTGACTTTGAAGGGGATGATTCTCTCCCGCAGATGCTTTCACCAGCAGCACAAAAAGCTAAACGACTCGCTAGGAAAATGAGCATCGCCAAAGAAAGTGCACTTAATAATCCTGAATCAGAAAAATCAGATTCCGAAAGTGGAAGTAAACCTGATAATGTGAAAGAGGTAAAGGAGAGAAGAAAATCTGGAAGTGTTGAGAAAACAAAAGCTCAGAAATCCTCTGCTCATTTATTTGGTCCACCACCAGATTTGTTTGCACCTGATCCTGTTACAACAACGAAAAAGAAAACTGATGCTGAAGAACGTCTTGCTCAAGCAAAGGAAAAAGTGAAAAGTAAAACACCGAATGCAAAGGCAGCGAAGGAAGTGAATATCTCTAAATCAGCGAAGGGAAAAATTCAGGTGACTGAAAAGAGTTTGAAACATTCATCAAAGAAAAGCCTGAAAAATCCTGTGGATACTCCGAAGAAAAGAGAGGGAAAAATCTTATCTTTAGCTAAGAAGAACAAGCAGGTTGATGCATCTACCATGAAATCATCCAATAATAAGGAAGTTAAAGTGTCAGAAAATGAGGAATCTACAACAAAATCATCCAATAAGATGGAAGTAAAAGTGCCAGAAAGTGACACGTCTACAATGAAACCGTCCAATAAGAAGGAAGTGAAAGTGTCAGAAAGTGTTGCATCTTCAATGAAATCGTCCAATAAGACTGAAGGAAAAGTGTCAGAAAGTGAAAGTACAAAATTGAAAGTGAAGGATGTGAAAAGAAGTTTACTAGAAGGAGATGGAGAAGAAAAAAGAAAGAAAGTGGAGAAGCCCAAAGATAGAAATATATTTGATATTTGCAATTTCTCAGAAAGTACTGAAACCACTGAAAAGAAGAGAAATAAATCTGGAGAAAAAGAAAGGGACATCAAGTCAAAAGTTCATCACAGGAAAGAAGGTTCTTGCAAAACTTCGGAAGGAGTCGAGAAAAAGAATGATTCATCAACCACAAAGGACAAATCTCAATCAAAAGAAGAAACTTCAAGGTCAGTTATTCCTGAAAGTACAGAGAACTCAATACCAAATCAATTAGTATCTAACATGGGTGAATCAATCTCCATCTTCGGAGAAAAAGGTGTTGCTGTTTTTGGATCGAAAAAGTCTAGTAGTGCATCTATAGACACAAGTGATGAAGCCGCTAATACGAAAAGTGACAAAACTTCTAATAAAGATGGGGATTCAAGCAATAAATTAGATTCAAACTCAAAAAAGAGCTCTATCATCTCAGGAAAGGATGTAAGTTCAGATTCAAAATCTGATGAGGGAAATGCAAAATGTGACACTTCAAGCACAAGTTCAGACACTACAAACACTCAAGACAATACTGCAAATACAGAAACGGAGAACAGAGGTGACAATTCAGATTGGAGATTGGACTTCGACGTAAGTTCTGACTCTGAGCGTGATGATGAAGAACCTCTCACATCAGAAAAACCTAAGTCAGATCTTAAAGAACCTGGACACCAATCTTACGATGACATTTCGTCATGTGATGATGACGACGGAAGACTACAAATCGATCTTAGCCGTCAGTCTTTAAGTGACACACGAAGCAGTGATGAAAAGTTGGATGAGTCTCTTGACCATGATGACACATTGGATTCAACAGTTGTGTACGATGGGAATAATACAATAGTATCAAACGCTAACATGTCAAACGGCGGATTAGATGATAGAACTCTGCCATACACAACTGAAGACAATCAAAATGCTGAAAGTTCTACGGAGGATGCTAATTCAGATCCATTCAATTCTTCTCATGAAAATCTCTTGGAGGAAGTGAATAGTGGTGATGTGCAGACATTTCTCTTCAATAAAGGTATTCCGGAAAGTCCCTGGACCCCAGCTCCTCCTACACCGGCCCCGCCTACCCCTGCTCCTCCAACTCCGGCAACACATGTTGGAGAGGAGGAGGAGGAGGATCCCAGTATAGCAACCTGTGGAGAAACAACCAATCAGAATCAGTCAGATGAGGAAACAACCAATCAAAATCATCAGATGTCCGAAAATCATCAGATGTCCGAAAACAATGAAAATCTTGCATCTAAGGAAGGAAGCCAAGAAGATAAGGCTGATGAGAGCCTGAATCCAGAAATGGAAATTCTGGAGATGGTTAATTTGCGACCATCCGTCACTTTAATGCAAAACAAAAAGCAGAATTCTGTGGAACAAGATGACAATAGCAATTCTGGAGTAGAAGTAGAAAAAAGTCTGTCTCAGCATACAAGAGATATTGATCATACTTTGAAAATAATGAAAAGGGAAATTGATAGTGAGGAAAGCACCGATAGTTATTCACAAAGCAGTGTAGATTCGGATAGGGCTTCATCATTGTCTAGTACCTGCTCAAGTGGTGAGATCATCATCAAGAGAGAACAAGACCAAGACGAACCTCAAGCATGTAAAACACCGGAAAAAGAACAAGATCAAACATCTGAGTCAACGGTGTCACCCAGAAGGAAAATTCGATCAATATCTACAGATACAGGACTCAAACAACTAGAAGTCAGAAAGTCCAAAAGTGCAGTGGATCAGAAACAACAAGTTGCAATGTTATCATTACTGAAAGAACTGAGACAGACCAATTTCTCATCCTGTGCTCCCATAGCATTCACTCATATAAAGACTCTTGTGAATGGGAGGACAGTTAATACAATAGGACATCTAGATGCTCAGAAATTCAAGGAGACAAAGCTTACCATCATACAATGTCAGGGATGTCAGAGATGGTTCACATGCTCCGAGTTCTTCTTACATGTTGACGGAGATGAAGAGGTTTCTAACGAGTCCGTTCGAGCAGAGCCGTGGCCGACCAGAAAACTCAGCGAGTTAGAGCAGTCTGTTTGGGATAAGTTCCTACGTATAAAAAGCTACTTCATGGAGAAGGTTATCCCAGGGTAAGTTTCTAAAATACTAGTAGAAGACTGAAGACACTTTGTTAAATTTCATTTCAAATCTACAATCCAAAAAAACACACTCACAAAATTTTAGACTACATGTAAAAATCTATGTGATCTTGTTTATGAACCTAATTAGTTATAGATTTGTCACACTCAAAGATAACATTAAGATAAGGGAAGGAATTTATTGCATGTATAGGAGTAAACTTGAACCCCTCGTCTATTCAGACTATATAGAAAGTTAAAATTTATATTTTCATCTTGTTACTGTTATGTCATTTTGTTATCTTCAGGTCATCGGAAGCTGTGAGTGTCTCTGATTCCATGTCATCTCTACACACTATTCCTGAGGTTCCCACGTCCAACAGCACAACCTACAACCACGAGAAACAACAATCGTCAGACAGCAACACATCATTCATCACAACCTCCCAAGCTACAATAATGACAGATGCCATTGTAACACAGATCAGTTCAACCAGTACCACTGCTGCTGTGTCCGTGACTAGCTCCTCTCAGTACATGTCCATGCCAGTACTGGTAGGTACAGTATCTAATACTGTACTGCCACCCCTACAGCCACAACTGACCACAGCAGGGTCCAGCAGTACGGGAAGGCCAGATGGACATCAGGAGAAAAGTTCAGTTCCAGTTGAGCAAGCTATACCAAAACATAGCCAGGTGCAAGTATGTATTTTTTTTTTTTTGTACTTTTCTGTCTGAAGAATCAAGATGTGCAAGTGTTTGAAAATTGCAAACAATACATACATGTATTCTTGTGATCATCTGAATGTAAAATTAGCAACTTTATTATCTCTATATTCCAATGAAGAGATGCTCAAAGTCAAATTAAAAGAAATTTAGAGAGAATGACTTAAAAGCAAAATTATTCTTCAACTTCTTTACAGATGTGTGATGACTCCTTAATTTAGACTAAAGACACAAAGAAACAACAACAAAAAATATCGAAACAAATACAAATAGCCATTTGCTGCAAAAAATTTTGAAAGTTCTCATTAGCTGCTATTGTTTGCTGTTTGACAAATATTTAAAGAAAACACGTAAATATAGCAGAAAGTTTGACGGTATTTGCATGAAATTTAATCATTGTATTGTAACATTCTCAATTTCTGAGGAATCTTTGAATACATGTAATTTGTTTTCATCTTTCAGAAGTCTTTAGCGCCACCTATAAATGTATCCAACCAGAATTCAGGTGTTACAGCATCAACCAATCAAAAGCCAGCATCTGCTCATCATCCTTTTCATAGGTCTGTGAGTGATTCACAGCTTCCCAGGCAGCAAGCAAATTCATCAATGATAAACCATACATCTACCAGGCAGCCTGCCCATCTTAGAAGCCCACCCAATATGGCAGCCCAGCAGGTACAGAGAAATTATCCAGGAAATGTGAATGCAGCCAGTCAGAGCTGTCAAAGCATGGGTTCTGCAGCTTCTGGCAACACAGTTCGGCAAATGCCACAGCCTAACAACTCACAGTCAATACAAATAGGACTTTATGGTTCTTTGTCTATGAGCAACCAAGGAAGGCAAGTCCCACAATCCAATATACCTCATCAGCCATTACAGATGGGGAATTATGGGTCTACGTTTACTTCTGTACCCCAACACACTCCTGCACCTCCTCCTCTCCATAGGTTTACAAATCATCATAACATATCAGCAACAACATTTTCAGCAACTGCATCAAGTTCTCGACCTACAGTGTCTTATCCATCTTCAGAAAACTGGACTACAAATCATCCAAAGTTCCCACCTCAGGCGACTCATAATGGTGGCAATCAGGGATACCAACCAATGAACAATGCCAGTCAAAATTTTCAGCCAATCAACAAACAGTTACTCATGCAGCCTCAGAATCAAATGGCCCAAAATCAGATGGCTCAGAGCCAGATGGCTCCAAATGTGCACCGTTATTCTCATGGCTCTTGTATAAACAATGGACAGTCTGTCTCATTAAGGGATGTTCCTTATGTAAATCCATCGCATCACTCGATGCAAAATAAAAATCATGGTAGTGCTCTGCCTGCTGGAACTGAAAGGATCTTAATGGAATATGCAGCGGCACAAACTCAAAAACAGAAACTTGAGCAAGAAAAACAGAAACAAGCTCTTGCTAAACAGAGGGAAGAACGGTTCGAGAGAGAAAGGCTTCAAGCACTGCAGAAGCAACAGCAGAAGACCCTAGAGTTACAGAGACAGAGAATGGATTTTGTGGAACAAGAAATGATGTACCAGAAGACCAAACAAAATCTGTTGAGAGATCTTGAAGCTTCAAATATGTGTGCTAATTCCAGAACTAGAAACAATGAAGTACCGGTCAGTGCTCAGTGTGATTCAGCAGTGACGAAATCTCCTGTGAGACTGCCCACTGTACCTTCTCCTGATTTGATTTCTGGTGTTGACCTTACTGTTCGCAATCGTTCAAACTCTGAACCAGCTAGCTGCAGTATTGAAGACGCTAGACCTTTAGCAGCACAAAAAAGTAAGAATTCAGATAATATACCTCTGGATTTTTGTGAAACAAACAATTCGAGAGCCCCACAAAGTACAACATGTCGGAACTCAGGTGAAAGGGGTGATAACGCAACAAGAAGTACAAGTGAAGGATCATCGAAAGTAAGAAATAACTCAAATATAGATTCTGTATCTCAACCAACTGAAAGTGAAAAATCTATAAATAATGCATGTGACGAGAGTGAGAAAGAAAAAGCAGAAGAGACGTTGCCTAGTAACAATACTAACACAGGAAACACGGTGAACGAATCTTCAGAAAACATAAGGAATAATGAGAACAGAGAAAACACACAAAACAACAGGACAGACAACACAAGAGAGGACAACACGGACCATAACACAGACTCCCTGCCTCTCAGTTTTGAGACCCTGGCTTCTCAGATCAAAAATTTAGATGGTAAATATCTTAAATTTTACTGTTTTCCTCGGAAAGAAATTTAATCCAATAATTAGATACAATATTTATATCCAGCGCTAAATTTAAGTGAATTTTGACAAGTTTTGATTTTAAGCATCTGAATATTACAAAAAATTTCAATGATTACTAGATAAAGCTTACAAACTGAAGAAGTCATATGTCCTATCTTATGATTATTTCTTTAATGGGAAAATATGATGTATTTATTTACAGAATGCTCACATTTGATGACTATGTCATACCAGCTGAATTTTGCTGTATTCGATCACATGAGGAAAAGCTTAGAGGAAACCAAAGGTACAAATTCTTGTATTATATTTCTGTTTACCTGTACATGTACTACTATATTACTTTAATGAACATACATTTCACCAGTACTGTAATAATGACTCTGAAGATTAAACTGTGAGAAACGTTGATAATTTTTTGAAAAGTGAGAATTACTGGGTCCCGTTTATCTAGAAACATGACAAACCAGAATTACACACCCATGAACATTTTGAAATTCCTTACAGTTACATTAGATTAGTATGAAGTATGAAATATTAGTCACCAAGTTAATACAGATGATATATATTTTATGCATTGTAGTGTCAAAGTCCCCTTATCAATCTCTTTGCCTAATAAATATGGAACATAAAGATTATACAAAAACATTGTGATGTACATATAGAAAGTCAAAGTTATATTTGAATGTGGTTTCAGCTGAACTTAAAAAGTTGAAAGAAGAGAATGAGAAATTGAAAGCTGAGAACGAACAGCATGTAAAGCAAATGGAGGAGCAGAATGCAGAAATTGCTTCACTTATAGGTGTGTTTACATTGTACTTGCAGGATTTACCTGTCTGATCATTTAATTTCAGTATGTAAATGTCTTTTTAATTGGTTGAAAAGTTGACGTGATATACATATGTCAACAGAAACCGAAAGTAGGCACTTTGCAACATCAAAGCAACGTCATTAGCAACGCGGATTTAAAGCTAGAAAAAAAAATTTCAAAGCGTAGAAGTGAAAAGTAATCATTGTTAAAATATTTTTTGTTGATCAAGTTATCAACACAAAAAATTGAGGGAAAACGGATGCATCGAGCGCTATGCTTGCAACATGGTTTTCCTCAATTTTTTGTGTTGATACATCGATCAACAAAACATTTTTAACAATGATTACTTAAATAATTTACATAAATATTGTGTTCTTGATGATGTATTTATGATGAAATTGAAATAACTCCTCAGGGCAAAGAAGGGTTTGTGATGTTTTACGTTTGTTTGGGTTTTCTCTCTCTTTATTTATTTATTTCTTTTTTTTTTTTAAGGTGGGTTTGTATTTCACGTCTTCATTTTATGTATTGGTTTGTTAATGTTGGTTTTTGAGGGGAGGATGATGTTGTTTGTTTAGGTTTTTATTATTAATATCTTTTTGTTTCTTTTTTGTTTGTTCGGTTTTTTTTTTATTATTTTCATTAAAATATTATTTTGTTAATTCTGGAATATTTCAATGAATATTCTTTGTTGTAATGTTTGTAGATACAAAAGTCTTTTACGTTATGAGGAATTTAAACATTGGAAAGACATTTTTGTCTGTATCAATTGATTTCGTTTGTGTAAGAGTAAATAATTAATATCATCAATAACAACAAAATAAGATCATAATGAATAGTATTTAATATATTATTTCCTGCATGATAAAAATAAAAGCATCTTTTTCGGTTTCCAAAAAAGACCTGCTCACAAGACAAAAGGTCATTTTCTATGTGGCCACATGAAAACAACAGATTCATTATACAGATATACAGAAAAATTATGAACCTGTTGTTTTGCTATGGCCAAGCCTAATTTTGCCATCATAAGTGAGAGTATATTAATTTTTCAATCATTTCTGGTTTCATAGTGATTTCTAAGGGGGAAAACTCTTACGAAAAATGAAATCAAACTTAGCATGTCCCTTACCGCTGGCCCCTTGCCATTTGGTTGCGCTAAAATAAGTACACGTACAGTAGAGTATAAAGAACATACTAGATAAGACAGTTGCTAAGTTAGAAAAAAAAATTTTTAATTTGGGTAAGAAGTCAGAATATTTTCATGAATATTTCAGATAAAAAACATTTTTCCATTAACTTTTCTTTTATTATTTCAGCATTCAAAGAATCCATTGTGAATATAGCTACCAGGAAAGATTCATGATGCAGAGTGTTGTCTACTGTTATATAAGCCTAATGAGACATGAACCTCACCATTCTATTCTCATCAAAAATCCAGCATCAATGTATTGAAGAATCACCAATTTGACCACTATTTTTCTACGTTGGAGTTTTTACTTATTTTGTACTTAACATAGCTGACATGTCTTTGGATCCTTATCATATATGAAATTCACCATTCTGTCCTCATCAAGAAAGCATCATATTGTCATGGACATTGCCAGTTTGCCACAATAACGTTGACGTTGGGAATCATTTTATTTACATATTCGGTACTCAATATCCAAATATTTGAGAATACTCATCAGTTTCAAAGTCTATTATTCCTGTATCTATATCAATGCAACACTCATTTATAGACTTTGTGCCAATTTTTACTACCACTTCTACTATCCAGTCATTTCATAAATGTACGAGATAGTAGATAATAGATTTTACATAATCTTCAGTATATGGTGAAGGTTGTATTCCTAAAATGATCATTCGAATTCCTATCAGCAATTTTATCAAAAAGTATTATTTATACATGTAAATATTTTGATTGTACAGCAATATGTGGTTATTTTGGACATGTATAGTCCTGAACATATGGCCTTTAATTTTTCATGACAAATGTTACTTTTTATTAACGCAAAAACCATAAAATCCATAAATAACCGAGCGTGTAGATTTCCAAATGATTTGAGTTAAGACCCGTTGGTCAACATAATGGTTTCTTCTCATTGTTTAATTGCCACTGTTCTGCCGTTATATATGTGTTCATTTCATTTCATCCCCATAGTATACAAAGAAAATCCCATTCGAAAGGAAAATTTTTTCGCAGCATTTCCTTAGTCAGTGACGAATGCTACCTCAGGTTTAAATTTTAATGCCATGTAACAAATGTACAGTACTTAACTGCTTTCTTTTAAATGTATAGAAATGATGTATTTATTTTTTGCAAAAGAACAAAACTATCATGTACAGATCTTTTTGTGGATCATGTTTAGTGCTGTTGAGTTAGTGAATTTTGTGCATGAAGAAAGTTAGGTTTCTGTTTATGTGCAAGATGTTCCTATTTTGGTATAGAATTTTTTTCCCGTTTTCCATTATTCCAACTTATCAAGAACTTGTTACATCCTTCAGTTTTATGACAGCGAAGATGCTACTTGCTGCGTTTTTAAGATAATTGAAAGTACTTTGATATTGTATAACCAGAGATTTTTGCAAGCATTAGAGTTTGTGGATTTTTTAGAAAATTTAAGCAAATGGCTATTCCTTCGGAAGTACTGTATGATTTTTTTGAACTAGGAAAAAGTATAAATTCAAAAAATGTGAATGTACTTAAATTTTGTGTCTAGTATAATTTTTTTGAGCTTATTTTCTCAGAGACTATATGTACACAATTCATTACATATTATAGGTTCATACACTGACTTAAAGGAAACCAACTAATTTTTGAAATGCTTTTTAAACCTATTTGACAATTTCAGTCGGAATTAATTTTTTTTTAACTCCTCATGTTTACTTACCAAGCAGCTCAAGAAAATTATTATGTCGCATCAGTTTTCAAATGATTGATATGCAATTCCTGTGATGTTTCCAGAGATTAAGGTTCTTGGCACATACAAGGAACTTTCTTTTTTACAAACTTTTTTTAAAAACAAACTTGTATAATAGTGCTCTTATATTATTTATTTCCAAAACATGTTTTCATGAACAGAATTTAGAAATATTCTCTAACCTTCAAACATTGTAAATATGTTGAAAAGACTGTCCATTTAAAGAGTTCAAAAAGTACATGTATGAACCAAGCATACACACATGTTCAAGACATTTATTTTTCAAAATGTTCTCTGTTGCAATTTTTTAAAAACCTGTTTTAATACTATTGACTTTCAAAAGGAGATTTTTTTCTTTGTACTTTCTGTTACTTTTTAAAATGAGATTCATATTTTGATAGAATGTTGTAAAAATCAAATGAAATGGAAAAAATCAGATTTAATTTTAATATTGATTTAGATTTTTTTTTTTCTTATTTTTGATCAGTGGAGGAAATGAATGTGTGAATGAAACTTTGCTAAGACTTTGTTTGATGTTAAATTTTATCTCACATAAAACCTTTCATATTTTTGAATGGCTATCAATACCTGCACTGTACCAGTTTCCGTCTAACACCAATTTCGAACTTCTCCATTGCAAAGCATTAATTCAGAGGCTGGGGAAAGGTTAGAAGTATTCAACCTCCTACCACAATCTTTAACTAGATTTCACAATTTTTCCAGGATAACATATCACAGCTGACAAGTTAAGATCACTTTCTGTTTCAATGTTAGGAAAGAATTGTATCAAAATTCATGAGAAACTTATCAAGTATTATGCAAAATTTGACATTCAAATGATGAAATCAACAAAATTATCCAAATTTACAGAGGAGATAATGGGTAATTAGAGTAGTATGTAATCATTAAACATGTCGATTTTCATTGAGGTATTTTGTTCCATTCATGATTTACATGTATTGGAAGAATACGGTAAAAATTAGCTGAGAACTGGTATAGTGTTGGTGGAAAAGTACTTATGTTTTTATATGTTATAATTGGCAGCATTCATTTGAAGAATTTGAGTTACATGTATATTGTTATTTTGTCATACCTTTGTACTTTTTTACGTAAAAAAAACATGAAGCTAATAATTATGTTGTTATTGAGAAATACAAACTTCTGAAACAAAGATTTTCTTCTATTCTTATTTCCATAAATGTCTTTTGGAGTGGTGCTGATCGTCTCATCACTGGTCCGTCTTGACATCAGTGTTGTAGGGTACAGATTACCCTTTAGCATCTTACTTAGCATCTACCCTCCAAAAAGGATCACGAAGGACATCCCTTTTTGTTTCGCCTTCAACTCAATGGTATCATATAGGGACCACTTTGTCCGATATCAGTATTGTCTTTTCGCCTGGTAGACACACTTTCGCATAAATGGCTATCACTCGCTTGGTATACATTATACATGCATCAAATTTGCAGGAATGGTCAAGCAGTCCCATTGATGGTCGAGGTCAAATTTTTAGGGCCAAACATATGATGGGAGACATACTTGCTCTTGAACAGTTTCATTTTGTTTTAAGGTTGGAGGTCAAGGTCATAGCAGATTTTTAAGCAAAACTTTTCCCCCCTTACGATCCTTATACTTGCCACAATGACAAAACGAAGACACATCTATTGATGTTGAAGTCAAAATCACAGCTCTGAAAAAAGTCTAAGTGTATATGTTGTGTTAGCTCGGGTGCTCGTAATAGTAGCATTTCACACAGCTGTGTTTGTATCTGACCATCCATTGTTATAGTTTCCGGTAACATCGTATGGCCATCACATTGAAGATGTAGATTTTCGGGGTAATGGGTAAAAAGGCGAGGTCAGATTGATCAATGATAGAAACCTTGTGATTACTATAGAAGATTACCTTAGGATGCATGATTAATCAAATGCAGATGTTACTTGACCATGATGAAAGAATATAATGCTTACCAGTTTCGATTGTCAAAGTTGACAATATAGAAAACCTTAAGGACACTTGAAGTCTTTGATTAGTTTTGGATGGTCATCAAACCACACGAGATGATGTCCTTGATTTGGGTTAGTAGCCGGTGTTTTTATCCCATTGAAACTTGTGGAGGGGATGTAGGATCTCATCATCGAGTTTGTATGTTTGCGTCTGGTTTCATGTGAATAGCATAAATTACAAAGCAATCGTCATAGAACAATCAAATATTGATGAACATTTGATTTTCAAGGTCGATGTCACCGGACTTTTAGATAAAATCCTTGTGAACAGCATGTAAAACAAGAACAAAACAGCGTATGATCTTCAAGCCTTCCATAAATGTTCCCTGTAGGGAGAGGTTGAACCAAATATATTTTCAAGGTCAATGTACACTTGGGCTTTCCTGTGGGTGCTGCAACCAAGTCTTGTTGGAGATCCCCTCCTTTCTTTTATGCATGCGCAGTAGGCAAGGGAGGTAACGTTTTTGCAAAGATGGCTTATTTTGCAAAGCACAAACTTTTATTTTTAAATAAGGCACTACATTGCTTTTACAGTACGCAGACGTCTATGTTACATTACGAGTATAATTATTTTTTTATAAGTTTTATTTTACCATCCGAAACATTTGTCGGGTGCATTAAATTGTTGTTTTGAATGTTGTTTAGTAATGCAACGAGTTGGAACTCTTCAGTTTTCTTGTTACCTACACTTTCTTTTGAAGTGTTTCGAGTGTATTATTACTTTTTTCCAGCTCTGTCGCCTGAAAGGGGCTTTGTTTTGGACCTTTATCAGTTTGATATACATTCCTTTCCTATTTAGGAAACTTGTTATTTCATCAAAGAATATCATAGAAAATGGAGGTTATCATCCTAGCATCATAACTTCAATGTTCTTCCGGTAATAGATATATTTAACTACAATGTATGTTATACTTAATCGACCCTACAAGAAATTTTAAGCCACACACTCTTTGCAAAATAGATGCACATAATTCAAACTAGAGGGCGCTACTAATAAATTTTGGCTGTGTCTGAAAATCACTCAGGCTTGAAGTACCACTGACGATGATGTACTAACCGAAACACGTATCTGGTGCATTAAAGTTGATTTGAAATGTTCAATTTTTTCAACACTCGGGTTGTCTCCTTCAACGACGGTGGGTGCGACTAGCCAAACAGGGGATGCTTATTCATCCCAGGCACCTGGTCCCACCTCTAGCTTGTTAGGGGTCCGTTGATGCTCAAATTTGCTGCTCTATTGCGAGTGCTGTTGAGATTGTCGTCAAGATCTTCATCTGTTTTATTCAATACATTACTGATTTTAGTATTCTTTAAAAGAAAATAATATCCATTGATGTTTTTTTTTTTAAAGAATTGCTTACTATAGAGAACAGAAGGAATGACAACCGACTATTGCTATACCATAATGCAAAGCTTCGTTCAAAAGTAGAATTTAGGAGAAATTGATCCTTGCAAAGAATTTTGAACAACACCTATAGACAGCCATGTAACGGCACTATGTGCCCTGCTCCTGGTGCAAAATTAACCGATACTAAAAGTTAAGTCGTGGTAAAATATGAAAAGCAATCCTTTTCTTTTGAGTATTATATTAGTACTCTTTTGTTGAGATTAAAAAATGTTTCAGTTTAGCAAATACAGGTCAAAGTTCAGTCATTTATGTACTAACAGAAAGGACGTGTCAAAGGAACACACATGCCAAATAAATAAGTCTTAGCTCTTACAGTAAAGGAGTTACGACCTGTCCAATGTTATTTTTTAAAATTAAGGTCAATGCCACAAGATAAAATAAAAAAAATCTGTGTTTGTGAAACACAAATGCCCCCGTCTGCATATTTGTCAGTATTGCAGTTGATGGACAGGGGTTAATGTTCAAAGTTTTTCAAAAGAAGGTAAAAGGTCAAGGTTATGGGGTCTTTCGACGGAAAGGTCTTGTCAAAAGGAATAAATATGTGAAATCTCAATCACTTTCCATTCAAAAGTTATGCCCAATGTTTTTCAGAAGTATGTCAAAGGCAAAGGTCACCAGATCAAAAATTTGGGTATCAACAGAATGGTCTTGTCACAAGGAATACGCATGTGAAATATGAAAGCTCTATCACTTTCCAGTCAAAATTTTACCCTAATGTTAAAGTTTTTCAAAAGTAGGTCAAGGCCAAGGTTGAGGTAAAAAAAATGGTATCAAAAGAAAGGTTGTGTCACAAGAAATACACATGTGATATATGAAAGCTCTATCAACCTCCAGTTAAAAGTTATGTCCAATGTTAAAGTTTTTCAAAACTAGGTTCAAGGTCAAGGTCATGAGGTCAAAAATTTTCATCAATAGAAATGTCTTGTCACAAGGAATACACATGTGAAATATGAAAGTTACATCACCTTCAATTCAAAAGTTATGCCCAATGTTAAAGGATGTTTTTTTTTTTGCAAAAGCAGACAAACAAGCCAAAAATTGTATGTCCCTGAACCTTTGATTCCGGGGGCATAAAGATTTGGTACCAATAAAAATGTCTTCGTCAAAAAGAACACACATGCAAAATATGTACAGATCGTTGTTCACGATACTTGTAACACATTTGGTACCAACAGACAGGTCTTCTGCAACAACAAAAATAGGACAACTTTTGCAATAATCATCATTATTGTCAGCAATAACCGAAAGAGGACAACTTTCATCATCATCATCGTTGGCAGCAACACATCATCATTATCATCATCAGCGTCATCATAATCATCATTGTTAGCAGCAACACATCATCAGCGTCATCAACATCATCATCATCGTTAGCAGCAACACATCATCATTATCATCATCAGCGTCATCATCATCATTGTTAGCAGCAACATATCATCATCATGATCATTATCAGCGTCATCATCATCATCATCATAATCATCATCATCATCAACATCGTTAGCAGCAACACAATGTCATTATCATCATCAGCGTCATCACCATCATCATTGTTAGCAGCAACACATCATCATCATCATCATCATCATCATCATCATCGTTTGCAGCAACACATTGTCATTATCATCATCAGCATCATCATCATCATCATTGTTAGCAGCAACACATCATCATCATCATTTTTAGCAGCAACACATCATCATCATCATCATCATTGTTAGCAGCAACATATCATCATCATTATCATCATTGCAAAAATCATCACCATTATTGTCAGCAACAACAGAAAGAGGACAACTTTTAATCATCATTATCATCATCATCATCATCATCGTCATCGTCATCAAAACATTGATAAAGACTCTTGTTCACAATATGGGAAGCCTTTACTAGGATAAAACCAGTGACTTACTAAACATACAAACAAGTATACGTAAGTAATGCACATACAAAACAGAGCAAGTGTTGCTTAAATACATGTACATAGAAGGTATGAACAACTAATTCTTTAAAAACACCAGATAATCAGATCAGTTTACATGGAATTTTCTCAAAAAAGTTTTTAAATAAAGCACAAAATGATTTTATCTGATTAATCAATAATGAAAGGCATACAATTATATCACATATGTAGTAACAAAGAGGTTCAATCTGCTTGAACTGACATAGGCAATATGACACCAATACTTATATCTAACATCTAGTGACTTTAAAGCATTGTCTTTCTGATAATTAATACTGCTTTGTTGGTGATTTTTCTTGAATATGAGGATTTCACACTCAGAAATTGCTACCTTTGAAGGGGCCTTATCAAAGGTTGCAATTTTCTTTCATTCTCAATTTACTTCCTTCTATCCCTTGAACAAAATTCTTCCTTTTAAAAATGAATTTATTTAATGGAAGCATAGGATAAATATCTACCAGATAGCACTTCATAATTTTATAAATGGGGATGATTTTAATCAGCTATTTTAAGTCAATAACGGGAAATAATTGGACATTCATCAATCAAATTTGATTAAAAACTGACGTGATATGATTGTGGGGATGATTGACTATAATGCTTTCTCATATAATTTTTTGAAAATTTATGGAACTAATCAGAGAATAATTGATCACAATGAAATTAACAACATAATATACATTGACTAAATATAATATTATATTCTCATTTTTTCTCTTCATTTCATATCATATTTCATTACATCTATTTGGAATAATTCGTGATATGACTTTAAAAATTAAGTAAAGATCGAAGCATAACAATTTCCAAGAAAGCTGTGGCAAACTCCGCAAGCATTTTAGACGTCTCATATGAACAATTGAAACATTTATGAAACTATTTTAGCTCTACATTTTATGTCATATAAAAGCTCCTTAGAAATAGGAAGCTTGCTACTACACTAATCCTATTGTGCCAAAGAGAATTTGTATGGATTTTCATTTATTGCACTCAGCTGAACGGCACTAAGCAAAATGGAATCTTAGCACGAGAAATATAAATGAATTAATCGACAATGTCTGAAAACCTTCAGTGTTTGCTATTGTGAGCTTGAAATGTCAATAATAATAATAATAAAAAAGGTGAATTCATAGAAATAAAAGGGGAAGTAATTAGACATCGTGTTCTAACATTTGTTTTTGGTCTGGTTGTACGGGTGTTTCCATAAACTGGTCAATGATCTGTTGCATGCTGTCACGAAGCTCCTCGGGGGGTTCCGAATCTTGTTCCACTCGGCTCTCCTCGTGTACGAACGTTTGTTCCTTGCCATCTCTGTCAAGGACCGTTTTGGTGTGGATTTCTTTCTTCATCATAAGTCTGAAAAGACGATTGTCCATATATATGTGAAAACGTTTATTCCATTGTAATCAAAGATAGGGACACTAAGTAATAAAGTGTTGGTCTGTTTGTTTGTCTGCTCAAAATCTGTTGAATTGGGCATAAAATTTGGTTCGTGAAAAGGTTGTTTATTTCATATGACAAGACCTCTCCACTTCAACTGAAGGTCCTGACCTTTAGGCCATACCAAATTAATTAAATGTTCTTTGGATTTCCCGCACCATATTTTTCAAAATTCAAAAAATAATATTATAAAAATAAAATGCTCGCCCGCACCCTGAAATTTCTGGCTCACGAATTTTTTAGGGTCGGTACTGATTTCTGCAAATCTTAAAGCTTCTAGAAATATCAGATTTTGCACATTTCGAAGAAATCGATACTACTTGTATTTGAAAAATTTTGTTGGGAGCAAATTTGTTGTCCAATATACATGGCACTGAAAGTCAAGGAGGGGAGAATGTTCAAAAATATTTTCCGTACTGCTATGTGCCAGGCTTCCTAGTCACCATATTCCTATGGGGATTCCTTTATGAGTACGGAAAACCTCATAAATGTATTACTATGGTAAACTATATCAAAATAAAATTATTTTAATCGCTCGCAACCTTAAAAAATGCAATACTTAAAAGAAAAATAAAATAATTATATTTTCGCCCGCTCGCACCCTTTTTTTCACAAGAAAATCCAAAGAACATTTTATCAATTTGGTATGGCCTTAGGCATATGTTTTGTAATCTGTCAGTGTGGTCCCCTGACAAGGAACGTAAAGGACGGACCCTAACATTGCGATTTAAGTTTCTACTTCACATGCATCTGGATAATAATTGGCTGTATAAAATACAAAATTGCAATCATATGGGCAAGGAATCAAATAACCAAGTTTGAGAAATGTTTGTACTAACTTGTGACTCTGACTGTCCCCTCGGGCTTCATCTTCATCTCCCTCGATATCTACAAGAAGAAAAATATGAATGTGAATTCTACGGGTATCACTTATTTTTTTCGGAAGAAAACCATTACATTACTCAAAGGAATTACTACAATACACAGCACATTCCTTAAAAATTTAATCTGCCATGCTATTTTTTTTCTTGTTTCATCATTGATCATTAGTTTGCTGATTATTGTCCAGAAATTGTTTTATTTCATGTATTTCTAACATATATATACCACTCTTAAGCCAATTTGTCACTTGCTTTCATTAGTAATCATAACGTATTGCCATAAAGCACGCATTCTGCGACAGTATTTACAGCCGACATACTCACCCATTTATCATTGGCTTGCTATGTAGGGGAAGTAAATTATTCTTTTTATATCGATACCTTTTACAGCATGCAAGGCAAATATAATATTAAGCATCAAGGGAAGTTTGCAGAAGCAGTGAGGTCATCAAATCTCTTGGAAATGCAATTGACTCAGCCAATCATACGTATACAGCAGGTTTCACAAGATCGATTGCCAATTTGAAACATTTTTTCCCTTTTTTCTTCCATTCTCAACTTGTCGGCTGCGTAAAAAGCATTAGTGTTATTATGTAACACCTATCTGCTGAACATTCTCTATCGTCTGCCGAGTGACACATCGACAGTGTGTACGTGAGATTAAATCAAACTTTTATCGATTGATAACGACAATGCAATACCACGAACAAAAGCCACGATCACGATACAACATCATTGTCCCTCCCAGAGCGGATATATCAAGACTGGAAACTCATTATGTTCCCTTGGTATTACCGCACTGGGAAACATTAGGGTACCCGGGGCTACGTCATACAACATAAAACACCAATCAGACCTTGTTCTGCCAAGTTCGTCACGGGATAATTCAGGATTTCGTCTTCCTCTGAATCCAGACCGTGTTCAGGGTCAATGTAAATGGGTCCGGCTTTCTGAGCTTTAGTTTGCATTAAAAGAAAAGTTCACAAAAATAATACCTCTCCTTATTTAGATATATATCACAAGTAACTATAGGATTGGTTATTAATGATTTTCCGGGTGAAATACCCCAGTATAAAAATGAAATAACATTTTGTTTTATCTGTTTTCTTATAGTACACCGGTATATTGAGCTTGCAAATCGTACAAGACTTACAGAAATAGACAATACGGACAAAGTTATACACATGTTCGACATTAATTTTACCAACATCATGATCATACGAAAGACTTTTTTATACTTCGTTTACAAGATTTCTACTACACGTCATGCAATAAGACACGATATCGAGAAAATAAGATCTCAAGAAAAATTAGCCGAAAAAGTAGGCACTGGAGAAAAAGGTCGAGGGATGAATACGTTAACACACTAACAACACTACGTTGTAATTTAATCAGACTTCAAAAAAGATAAGACCTTCGGATTCAGTTTTCAAGATAATGCTCTTTTAATGTGCGTTAAAACGTTTCATCAATCTAAATTTGGGAAAAAAGGAAAAAGCCTCTCAGATTTTGGGTAAAAAATATCACGGATTAATCAAGCTTTAATTACCATCTATTCCAGACTTCAGAAATATACATAACACTATACAGTAATGATAAACTATTTTCCGGACTTGAGGGGGAGGATTAATAAATAGGATGTCTGTATAGAATGATATTTGATTCAGCGCTGATAATAAAATTGGGAGGAATTAATTGGATTCACAACAAGACTGAAGTGGTCAACGAAGACAGAAATCTACTAAAGAGTCCAGTCTACTGGTCAAGAAAAAGGTAGAGGAAATCCTACCAAAATGTTCTGGGATCCCATGCATTAATTCGTGGTGCTCCGTCACGTCATATTCGGCGAAATCATCGTCATCGATTGACGCAAAACGTTTTGGCTTCACTGTGTAGTAAGAAGAAACATATTGCTATGGCAACACAAGGTCTTAAACATACGTGAGACTCTGAAAATATTTTTTTCGTTTTCATTTCAAGATGCTTTTCTTTGATTCAAAATTAGAAAAATAATGGAATAGTTTCTTGAACAAACCAATTATCGTAATGAATAAAAATACATTACATTGATAATTTTGAAAGAGGTCAAAAGTACTATTCTTTCATATATAATGATAAGAAATTCCAAATTGAAATACATGTTTCGTGCAAAAACAAAATAAAAGATAGAAGAATTCTCTTACAAATAAACTCGATAACCCTGTCTATCCATATGATGAAATAATCAATAAAGCACAATTCTCAATGGGAGCATTTAAGTTGTAAACACAATTGACGTTACAATACCTTCTGTTTTCTCGTACACGTTTTCACGATCTTCAAATTCATTTGAGAGTTTTTCAGTCATTCTCACTTTTTTTCCAAAACAAAAGTTCAGATTATGATTTTTTCCCTTAAATCACTCCTCACTCAAAACCGAGCTATAAATTCCATGATTCGAGAATTTGAGAAAATACTACCGCAGATTCCTACATTTTCTTGAACGTTTTCTTTCACATCTTTAATCCCTGCTCATCGCAAGATAAGTAAATATTAACCATAGCGCCTGGTTCATCACAAAGTCAATTAATGAGGATTTCATCGGTTTTTAATAACTATCTAATAAATAATCCTGGTATAGATACAAACAGTGTGCTCAACATCTGCGAGCGCTATAAACCCCAAGTCGTCACAGCGTCGTGAGGCGAGTGAATGGAGAGCTTTGGGAGAGAACTCTCGTGCCATATTGATTAGAACATATTGAGATGTACTTCAAAACCATAGGACAGCAATAGGAAGGAATACATCGACGTATTTGACACTCGGAGGAGAATTAGGACTGCTCAAAATCACGCATCGGTGGAAAATTAATTGACATCCTATAAAAGGAGTATTCCGCTTAAAAAGGGGACCCTTATAAGTTTAGTGGCAAAAGTGAACAATCATTTTCACGGACCCATAATTGGCGCCCCTTTTAGAATAAAAACATCCAAACTTTAATAACAGAACTAATTTAGAATAACAGAATGCTTGTGCACCATGCTTACTTTAGAAAAGATGTGTCACGCGACAATCTGTTCAATTGTCAATAAATAATGGATTTATTGGTCATTTCCTGTTTTGAATGTAATCATATTCACCGGAAACTTAGATCAAGGGCTCGAAAAGAAATGCCTCAAAGGAAGAAAACAAGGCTAACTCCTCAAGAACTCAATCCATTATCGCCTGACCAATCCCATTGTTGCATCTTAATACCGAAAAAGCTAAAACCTGCTACAGAATGTCAGGGTTTTAAAATATCTAAGTCATAACGTCTGCCCAACTCGACTGTTTTTACTATTTGATACTATGCTACTCGAAAGTACAATTGCAATAAAAAAATGTTATAAAAAATCAAACTTTAAAGTTTGTTAAACATCTACGTAAGTGAAGGAAAAAGTTGACTAGTGCTTTAGATAAAAAAGATACTGATAAAAGTACAAATAAATAAGGAATTTAAGATAACCTTTCTGTGGAACAGATCTAAGTTCCTCCATCTTTATTTCTCCTTCTGTAATGTTATCTGTAAAACATTTATCACATAGTCTATCGAATTAGCATACATAATTGGTCGAATATATACGAGGTATTGTCATCAAATACATATCCTAACGTCCCTGCAATCCCCAACAAAGTATATCGTAAAGAGAGAACGAGCATCGTCTTACGATCATCCCATTTGGTTACGATACTCCCATTTGAAACGGAAAATTTTGAGAGGAATTCTGTTACCACGACAATGTAAACTAGCCCACTTGGTCGAAAAATTCAGATAAATGCTTGTCGCCATGACAATCTAAACTAATTGCAGAGATTACGTCGGTTGAACCAAGAGAGTTCCGAGATGGAAACCTGCTAATCGCCAATCAATTGTCCAAGACACGGTCGATCGATTGGCTCAATCTAATGACCGAAATGTTGAATTATGACTATGATTTTTTCTCAATTACATCATCGCACAGCGAGGTTGATATTCATCGGATTCTCTTAAGACGATGCCAAAGAAGGCCTAAGTCGATCACCTAAATTTAAAAGAAAATGCCAATGTGAAATGCAGAGAAATCCTAATTCTTCTTTCAGCAAATCATCGAATAGAATGATGGAGCTTGTTTATTTTTAATAGACTTAAACAATCAAATAAATTAAATATGAAAAATTCACTAACTCCAACATGACTACAATAATTACAAGTCATCAGATTTTTCTTCTTCTTTTTGCCAATTCTTTTCAAAGAGTCAATTTAAATAAAGTCAAAGAAAACAAAAAATTACAAGAAAAAGTTTTGGCTTGTTTGCTGTTTCACGTTATGTTTGGAGAATTGAAGTCCAGCTGAAGGTGGTCAAGTAGTCAAGATACTGAAAACTCTGACACAATACATTCGAAAACTTCAAAGGTCATTAATAAGTCAAAAGAGTACCAAAAATCGAATTGAAAAAGCCCCCCCCCCCAAAAAAAAAAAAATTCTCCGTTTCTGATATTTTTCTTCAATTTCAAATGGAGCTTTATTCTGAGGAACATTCAATTATATTACCTCTCTTAATTGATCTAAACGAAAAACAATAAAATTCTTTAAAAATATCGAGTTTTACGAAAATTCGCTTAAAGGACCTTGAAAAGGATTTATAATCATGGAAAGATTTGCTTTAGATGGACACTCGGTTCGCTAAGTCAAATATCTTAGTCAAGCCATCTGTAAATATTCTAACGAGTGCTGAAGATATGCCTTACTCGTGATTTCTTCAAATTTCTAAAATCGACGCTAACATACAATGATCCTAAAAACATTAGGAAAGGCGAGAGAGAGAGAGAGAGAGAGAGAGAGAGAGAGAGAGAGAGAGGCTCAAAAGTTATAAAATCTTTTTAGCAAGGAAAAGTGTTTGTAAACGTGAGCTTTATTAAGACAAAGGCTACCAAAATTAAAAATCTTAGATTAAAAACAAATTATTTCACCTGAGCACCCACCGAGAAATTTGTCTCTGAATTCAAAGATTTGTTATCATAAAAATCCAATTCAAATTCGCGGATTTATAAATCAATACAAAATAGAGAATTATTGTGACTGGAATAGTGAATCACGCTAATATTTTATAAATCAATTAATCAAGGATTTGCAAAGCATGTATTGAAAAAAATAAGAAAAGGAAAAGGAAACAACAGATAGAATCTTAAATGCAATGTGTACTTCGTTCCTGATTTCTGTCAATGGTATCAGTGCATTTAGATTTCATTGACTTATGAACAAAGTATATATAAAATAGACATCAAGACATGATTTCAAAACGAAATTCTAAAAATAGATTTCAGAAATAAAGCAGCACATGACAAACAGATTTATAGAAAGAAAAATAAACGAATTTGAAAGGAAGCGCATAACAATTCGATGTGCGTCCTTCCAAATTTAAGATACCACGCAAAATGAGATTTATCGCAATGTAAACATTAAAAGAAAGGAAAGGATTGGCAATCTGAAACAAGAAAAAATTAATGAGATCATATAAAAATCACCTGATACACCTGAAACTAATGAAAACGAGAAACAAATTAACTAAACACATTAAGCATAGGTAAAATTGATGTGTAGAAGATATCATATGCTCAGGTATACAACGAATCTGAAACAAAAAAGTAAAACAGTGAAACAACATCAATGGAAAATAATTTCCCCAGGCATAACTTTCGAAAGCAGAAATCCGATCCATTGTCATATTTCACCTTAAAACCATTCCTTTTTCACGTTGAGGTAATCTTTTATTCAGACTTAGACTAAATGATACAATCTGGGAATAATTCAGGTTAGTTTCGGTATTGAAATAGCGACTCTTTTATAGCTAGTTTAATGATTAACATGAAACTATTAAGTTCTTCTCTATAAGGATTCAAAATCGTGAACGGATGTCATTTTACCTTTAATGTAACTTTCCCAGATACCATGCGAACGGTGGCCCGTTAAAACAGTAATATCAAACCAAACAAAAATACAGGAAAGACGACAAAACAAATTAAATAAAAAAAAAAAATGCCATAAGCCGACATAGCAAGCCCAGCATGCAACTCATGCATTGTTAATGTATACCTGCTTTTAACGTGTCGTCTGCCTCCATTGGTCTTATTCGGGATGAAGTGTCTTCTTGTGCTTTTTGTTGACTTTGATGTGACTGTTCTGTAGTTTCAGTGTAAGTCTTAGTGCTTTTGTGAGTGGATGTGCTTGAATGTGTTTTTTGTGTGCTACTTATCAATGTTGTGGAAGATGTTTCAGATACTACTGTTGTTGATTGTTTAGTCCCAGCCTCCTGATCCCCCTCATCTTTTTCGGAAGTCTTTGCAATAGAAGCCCTACGTTTTTCCTCCTTCATCGCTTCCCACTCGGCCATTGTGAAAACCTTTTTCTTTTCTTCATACGGTCCCCATGAAAATGCTTTTTCTTTCGTGTCCGCATCATCGAGATCTTCGTCCCAATCACATTCATAATTATCTTCAATTTTGAAACTTTTTAGCTCGGATGAAGTGATGTTGCCTTCTTGGTCAATGAAGCCATGGCCACTTTGACGATAGCTGTGGTAATTGTCAATAAGCCATTGTTTTTCTTTACGTCGCTTATCATTAAAAGACTCTGCAGAAACGCGCATAATTTCGACGCTAGAATCACTACGATGTGATCCTGCTGAACGCATAGTTTCCGCAGACGATCTAGAAAATATCGAACTATCGACACTATAAATCGAAGAATCCATACCGATTTCCTGACTTTTAATATTGTAATTGTCAAGGGAATCCGCGGAAGTCTGCATGACATCTTCTCCAGATCTTTGCATGACGTCATCATGTCCGCTAAGAGAGTCAGTTTCCATTTTGTCGTCCTCTTTCGAAGACTTTTTCTCTCCTTCAAGGGAATCTGCCGAACGTTCCATGATTCCCTCCTGATCTTGTAAAGAGTCGGTATCGAATTTGTCCTTGTCTTTAGGTAATTTAACACCAAGTTCTTCTCCTAACGAATCGGAAGATATCTTCATAGATTCCTCATCACGAATCGATCCATCTTCCTCCTTCGATACTTTCTGATTCAAAATAACACTTGAAGTCATTGACGTTATCTCAGACACATCCCCATCCAAAGAGTCTGCATCACCTTGATCAACATTTTCTTTCTTTGATGACTCTTTGCCCTCAGTTAAAGAATCTTCTGGTTCATCTTTGTCCTCGATCGAGTCTTTGTCCATCTCATCGTCAAATAGTTCAGTACGAGTATGTGTTTCCTTTTTTATTTGGTAACTTGTAAGAGATGACGAAGAAGAAGCAGTTATAATTTCCTCATTCATAAGTGTCCCAGACTCGAGAATAGAAACAATCTTTTGAGCCTCTGCCTCTAGTTCATCAGCCAGTAGAATTTCCTGTTCAAGTCTCTCAAATTCATTGAGGGAAGCAAGTGATGAGGTTTCACTTCTTCGGGTCATACCTTCAACCGAGCTTTTTCTCTCCGGTCCTCCACTTGGCGAATCTCTTTCAATTTTATCTATTTCCCCAAGAGATGACTTTGATCCCTCAACGTCGCTACTTCTACTCCCACTATCTGGAGTTATTTTTTCAACAGAACTTGCAGAACTAGATTGAGCAAGTTCGCGTTCAAGACGCTCAAACTCGGCGAGAGAGGAGGTTATTGATATATCGTCTCGTTCGGCACTTTTGTTATACACGAAATGCCTTTCATCGAGTGATCCTCCAAGACTATCTTTGTCGGCATTTTCAATTGAACCTCGAGAACCAGATTGATCTATTTCGTTTTCGAGTCTCTCGAATTCTAGTAATGATGAGGTGACGGAGATATCGTCTTTCTCTGCACTTTTACCACTTTTTGGAGCAAGAATGCCAGGACTAGGAGGTGGATAATCGGGAGATCCGTACGGTCGCTCTGACATTGTTTCAGAGTTAGCATCAGATTTTAAGTCATCAGTATCCATTGTTTCAAATTTATCTTCGTCTGAAATCTCAGTTATGATGGAGAGAGCATTCTTATCAATATATTCATATCGGTCGCTTTCTAGAGACGATTCGCTTCCCTCTTCCCAATCAATCAATGTATGATCTTTTTCACTTTTAATCATGCGAAGTTCTTCAAATTTCCTTTGTAGAGCCTCCTCTTCTATTTCTTGGTTTCTCACCTTAATAAGTCTCTCTTGTTCGCTTTCTTTTCTAGTTTTCTCTTCAAATTCCCTTATCTCCTTTTGATTCCAATCAATCTGTGCGCTACTTGTATCTACGTCGTTTTGATAATCTTCCAAAGATGTACCTACTACATCGGAATGGCAAGATGATGTCATGGATGCAAAATCGTCCAGTCTGTTTTCAACTTCATAATCTTCATCATCTTCCTGATCAGCAGGTACAACAGTTGTAAAGCTTTCTACACTAGAAGTGTCTCCGATGTCATCGTGAGAATCGGGGTGTCCTAGACTTACTTCTGAGTGCGAAGAAAAACTTTCTGATTCCTTTTCTGGTGTTGATTCCTTTTGATCTTGGAATTTTACTGTAGCGTCACTGATTTTCACAACAGTTGTTCCTTCTGTGTTATCAATACTGACATCATTTGACGCTGAAATTATGTCGGTCGTTTTATGTTCATACTCTTCTTCCAATGAATCATCACTTGTGTAATCATATATGATATCATCAGATACCTCTTTTTCAAACAAGTCCATCTCTCCTTTGATAGATTGCTTAGTTTCTTCTAAGCTGATTTCCTTTGGCTTCTGATTTTCCTTTTCACCATCAATATGATCCGATTCGAGTTTGGGAAAAATCATAGTTAAAGGCCTAGTTGAAGATGTATGTAGTATTTCAGTTGTTGTCGATTTCCCTTCTGCTTCATTGTCCTCATCATCTTCTGGTACGCAACTCTTTCCATGATCCATATAATCTTCTTCTTTTGTTCCTTTGCTTGAAACAGTTGTTTGAGACTGGTAGAATTCGTCATCAGATTCCTCTGGTTCTTCGGGGATACACTCTGAGGTAAATGCCATGGTGGCTTGAAACTCAGATTCAGATATTGCAAACTCTCCCCCAGTTCGTGTCTCAGATTCCTCAGGCAGAGAATTTTCCTTGTAAGTATTAAATTGAGACTCATCGTCATGGACATAATTGTAGTATTTGACTTCTGAATCATCGGTTTCGTCTGCTAACTTTTCTGCATCATCTATTTCCTTTTTGTCCTTATAAAATTGGGTAAAGTCTTCGTCAGAATCGTGTTCCCGATGAAAATGAGTTGTTAGTGTGATTCCTGGAATGTCCTCTGATATTTGTTTGACAAGCACTGAGTGTTTTTGTTGTGGTTCGACTGAGTCCCCATCAGATGTGGATGAATCTTTGTCTACAGTCGCTTTCATTTCATCCTCTATAACCTTCTCGGTTTTTGGAGAGATGCTTTCCTCTGTTTCTACGGATTCACTGGGCTTTGTCTCTCTGTAAACACGAGAGCAAGCTTCTGATAAAACAGATTCGACAAATTCACTCGCATGAATTGCAATTTCTTCTTCCGGATTTTCTGTGTCGCTCAGAGTTTGGTCTTCTCTGAAAAAATGCTGCTTTACATCAAGAGGTGTTGGAGTGACTGGTCTTTCGAGATCAATTGAATCAACCGCAAGATCAAACGATGACTGATCATTGTCTATGTTGACGAGTTCAGAGTCACTCAGAATAACTTTTACCTTCGTGTCACATGTATTTTCTAACATATCTAATTCATCGCCATCTTTATTTTCGGCCACACCGCTGTCATCAATCGACAATTCTATCGTTGGATATGTCTGGTCGCCAAATGCTTGTTTATCATCATCACAAGTAAATGAGTAATCTTCAGTCTTATAGTCACCAGACTGATCTGTAAGAAAAGATTCCATTCGTTCCTTATCAAAAGCCTCTTGGTATCTGTCCCTTTCCATAGAATCACCCGTAGTGTCTGAATTATACTGATCACTATCCGTCAATTTATCTTTAATATCTAGATTATCCAAGTCCAACGCTCGTTTTCCGTGGTAGATCTCTTCACTGTCATCGGCTAAGTTACTATCACTTATAAATTGTAGTAAATCATCAGCCTGTTTCTCTTCAACTATTTCAACCTCCGCAACTGAAGAAAATTCGGTATCTTCATGTGTATGACATATGCCTGAATCGGTTGGGTGCTCCGTTTCTCGACTTTCACTGTGATCGGTAACATCATCTTCTATTTGTGATATCATTGCACCAGTCACATTCAGAGAATCTGATTCAGTTTCGGTCTCAATTCGTGATGTTTCCACGTGTGAAATTGATATTGAATTGACGCCAGCTTCATCAGATGGCATTTCAAGTCCATACAGTGTTTGATCGGACGTAACAAGATTATCCGATGTAACATTTGGTTGTAACTCTTCCATAATACTTTGAGTGTGAACCGTTTCACTAACGTTTGGTGCAAGTTCTATAAAATCTTCAGTTTGTGGTGCAAACGTTGATTCGGGAAGTAAATCCGGTTGACTTGAAAGCTCGGTAGGTTCTTGAGTGAAATCCATGTCTATTTCAGGGTTGTAGTCTACTTCAGTTGGGCCATTTGGGAGCTTCATTTCTTTTGATTTATCTTCATAGGTAGATTGATCTCCTGATATAACTGAATCCTGAAGAAGGTCCGGTAGTTCTTTAGATACCTCGAGGGAGGTATTCGCAGAAATAATTTGTGCATCGATAGGAGAAAAAAGGCCCTTTTCGCTAGTTTCACTGCTTACAGGTGAAGAGTGCTCAAAAGAAGATTCACTTTTAGGAGTAACCTCACGACGTGAAGCTTCCGGAAAGGAAGACTCGAAAGTTATAGATAAATCTAACTTCTGTTCTGATGGTGACACTTCTGTAAAATTACTACTATCCGTTGTTACAGAGTCTAAAGATGTCATCATTTGAATTTTTTTCACATCCTCCATATACTCCTCATATCCATCTAAATCACTAGGTGACATTATCTCAAATGGAGATGACGGAGCTTCAACATCAGCAGATACAGTTTCATTTACATTTGAGACAGAATCGTTAACCTCATCTCTTGATTTTTCAGTATCTAAATCAGATTCAGGCAAAACCGACACAGCCTCTATCTCATCATCTTTTTCACCTTTCTCTTCGTCGCGATTCAAGCTTTTATTTTCGTTGGCGACTTCTTCCGCCTCCGCAGCATGTTGCAATTTAATTGCTGCTCCTTGCAGGTCCGGCATGGTTTCGTGAGTAGAAACCATGTCTTTTGGAGTTGGCGCTGGTGGTGAGGGAATGTACGAGTCGGAACTAGACGACTTTTCTAGTTTTTTAGTCTTTGTTGCAGCACCCGTTGCATCGGAAACCATGAGGTGTGTTCTCGTACCACTTTCCGAAGTTCCTGATGTTCCTTCAGCTTCGAAAACATCATCTTCTGGACTAGACAGAATGGACTTTGTAGTTATTGGCGCGACAAATTGTTTTTCAACAGTATCTGGAGACATATCAAAACACGTTACGACATGCGAAACTCTACCAGAATCCAAATCGTAAGAGGCTGCAAGAAGAGTTGGTTCCATTTCTGAGGATGACGTTGATGTTTTTACAAGATCTTCACTGGAGACAGAGTGCAATTGCTGGACAGGTGTTTGAAATGTTACATGCTTTTCTACTTGAACTGGCTTCTGATCATCTTGCTCTTCTTCTGGAAACTCTTGACCAGATTCTTCAATTGGTGAAAGTTTTTCCTCCGTCGTATCACCACCTGTTTCAGATGATTCATAGATAGCATTGTCAGCAAGAGCTTTACCAATTGATGGCAAAGCCATAGGAAATGTTCCCACTAAAGATGAGGGTATACTTGTCGACGGTTCTCTCGATGGCGACAGCGATCGGTCCACTTCATCCGATACCTCATCAAGTAGATCCTTTTGAGCCTGTCTAGATTCTTTACTAACGACCAGTTCAATTATAGGCCCATGTGAAGATTCTTTAACAGGAGTAAGGTTCGTTTCTGTAGTAACGTCTTCTCTTTCAAAAAGATCTACACCACTCATTCCGTCCGTGGAATGATCCGATTCATGTTCGGCGGAAAAGCCAGTTGACTTTGTACCCTCTTTGTGAGCCCCTTCAGTCTGAATGAAATCATCACGAGTTGACGTGAAAGAATCTTGATAGCAAACGGCGTATTCTTCATATGTATCAGAGGCAACTTGCCTTTTTCGACTCTCCATGATCGATTCCAACACTAAATGTTTGTATGTTTCCTTAATCTGATTATGGGGTTCTTCAACAACAACGTCTGTATGTCTGCTGAACTCATTGTCCGTTTCATCTGTTTGCGATATTTTGTCACCATCATTTCGTTCGGAAATCGTTATCTGAGTTCCCTCCTCAGATCTCAAAGAAAGACCTCTATTTAAAACAGAACTTGGTTCTCGTCTGTAGAAGGATCCCATGTCAATAGACTTAATAGGCCTAAGTTGACCTCTTTCTTCTCCCTTATACACGTATGTTTCTGAAATCTGCCGTTTATATTGATAAGCAATTTCCCAGGGAAGCTTGACGTAAGTACCAGTCGTTTCATCCAAAACCGACACCTCATTTTCACTAGAGCTACTGCTTCCTGTCACGGACCCTTCTCCGTCGTCATCTGGATGAGTGTCTACAAGTTCAACCTGTGTCAATTGAATTTCATCTTCATGCAAATCTTGTGTTTTAAATGATGTTGATTCATCCGTTGATGACATCTCTTCCTTCTTACAAGTTTTTTGAAGCACCTCCATCGCGTATTTCTCTTCCGTATATGTGACAGAACTTGATATGACTTCTTCTGTTATAACCGATGATTCATCTACAGTACCAGGCTCATGGAATTCATTTGATGGAAATTCCCTCTCATCTAAATCCTCTGGTGATATTTCTTCAAAAGAAAGTGCTCTTTGATCCGATTTTGTTGTTAAATCCAAACTTAACTCAACTTCATCACGTCTTTCCTGAATAACTTGAGATGGAACATTGTCCTCGGAGAATCCTAAATTGTCATACACTGGATACTCATGAGAAATTGATTTCTTTGTATACTCGATATCTCCTTCATCAATACCAGCGTCAAGTTCTTCATGAAAAGATGAGGACATGTCTTTGTCGTAACTACACATAAGACATTCTTCTTGTATTTCAAAATGAGCCTTTAAATTGCTTCTGCCCGATGCCCCATCTGGTTCTGATGGTGAAATGCCTACTGAAATAGCCCCGGTATCTGGTACATCGAGTGTTTGTTGAAGAGGAGAAACTACATCTTCCCTTGATGGATGTGTGAGAGACGCAGGAGGCGAATCAGGAAGTAGAAAGGATTTTGGCAATGTATAATCAGTGGTGTGAAGTGGTGATTTTGAGTCTAGCTTGTTTGTGAATGGAGAGAACTGTTCGTCAACATCTGTTCCTTCTGATCTGTCGTCAGGTGTGTCATGGATCTCCTCATCTATAGAAAGTCATGCAATTCAACTTTTTATGATAGGATATCCAGGCATATAAGAATTAGTTTGTCAGTAAATTGAAGGAATTATTTAGAGGCTGAAAATACAGTGCTGTCCTGTCAATCAAAAAATAACATGCCAAAGACACAGTTTCAATAATATAATTTTGAAATACCAAAATTGCTTTTGACAAAAAAATTACTTTTGATTCTTTTAGTGAAATCATGCAAGTAAAAAGTAAAAATGTACAAAGAATAACGAAGTTCTCAACTCTTCTGTTAGAAATAATCCTACTGGACATAAGTAGCAAAACACAGTGTACAAGACATGTATGTTTCGGATGTCAAATCCTTATCACTGATACTTCAAGCTAAAATGGTTCAATGAAGCCAAACTTTTTATGTTTCAAATATCTATCTTGTCCAGAGTTAGTAGCTCTTTCGCGTAGGATTTTCACAAGGGACTCATTCGAATTGAAAATTAAATGACAATAATTATGTTCTGTATGACATATCTCTTCAAGTAAGATATCAAAAATGATTGTGTGACACGTATTACATTTGAAAAAAAAATCTGGGCCACAAACGTCGTTGACTTTTTTATGCTGCGACCTTGAGTTACAAAAGCTGGGAATTTTACGTTGACAGAATGACTATTGCAATGGTTTTCTTGTGAGGCAAGCATGAAGACTAATGGTTCAGTTTATGCCCTGTCAACAAGGATATTGAGACAAACATGATTAGAAACTAGTTTTTTTGACTTGAGCATCGATGATTAGACATTTCTTGTTGAAATGTGCATATGGTGCGCTGAAAGTATTGCCACAGAATATATAATTGTGTACTTCGTTATTATTTATACTTATTTCCTTAACTTTATGAAACAAAGAGCTTTGAAATATCATATGCTTAAAATATTCCAAATAAATGTTCCAAATAAAAAAGATGTGATGATTCACACTAAAGTTTAAGGAAAGACAATAAATATATTCATATTGTATTATTTCCCTTGATATCTTTTAACATCCATACATTACAACTTATAAGTAAATTTGGTCTTTTGGAAAATAAATGTGTGAATTTCGTTTTCAGTTTGCGAGAGACAAAAGCTTACAGCAAATGAAAGAAAGCCGAAAACCAAGTTAGTTGAAAACGATACTATTAAAATTCTTAACTTATTGCAATGAAATAAAAACTCATTGTTTTTGCATGCTTTTTGTTAGAAGTATTACTTTCGTAAATTCTGACTTCAATGAAACAAAATTTAAATGATATGCAATTGGGTTTTTGCTTGATATAAATGTAGTTTGAAACCTGTTTCAAATTCAATTGTACGTTAATAAGTACTTTTAAATCTGGCTTTTTCCAGGACAAGAGAAAATTTCAATTTCATATTATGTGTCAGAGATTTCTAGATGAAAGAACTTGTTTCAAAGAAGTCATGTGAATCAGTAACAAATAAGCGCCTTTACCTTGATCTGAAATCATATCATCTAGTTGGGCAACCTCAGAACTAGAAGAACTAACAACATCGTCCTCAAGATCCTTGTGCTCAGAAAGAACTTCTACATAATGCAGCATTAATGAAGACAATGCAATTTTCAGATAAAAATGAGTAATAATATTACACAGAGGAAAGAAATGTCAAAATTGTATGCGTAACGATTGACTTCAATGATTATATAGTCACTTTATCATTAATCTTTGCACTATTTCTGTCGAAATGATCCTTTAAACTCAAAAGTAGAAAAAAATCTTGAGAAGACTGTGATTTATCCTTTTTACATGTAAAGTGTTACTTAAAGTTCATTAAGTTTTGCAATAAAATATAACTTTGAATTGAGCGATAAGATGATAAAAATCAAGCCAATGAAAAAGGAAAACTGACTTTTAGAAGGCAAGCATGACAAAGGATGACCATTAAGCTAAACTGAAACAAAAGTATTCTTATTAACAAAACCTGCAAGAGATGAAAATTAAACCATTAAACCATATAATATACAATAATAAAAAAAACCCGGAAAATAAAGGGAGAAAAACATAAATGCAAAGGTTGAGGAGTACCTTTTTCAACCTCTGCTGAAGCGACATGGTGTGAAAGTGTGACATCTATACCATAATGGCTCATGTCAGGTGAAGAGGCGTGGCGAACTTTGGAATTGGCTATAAATGGCTCACAAAGAGAATCATTCAACTCATATGAAACTGATCTTTCTGTATAAATTTTAGCATTTGAATCTGTAATTCCTACACTATCTTTTTCACATGTTAACTTATCCAGCCCTTCTTCCACAGTGACATAAATAGGACAAGCATGCGATGTGACCACAGCTTTGGGTATGGTGCTAACTATGTAGGGAGACACTGATGTTGAATAGCTAGATGTTTGAGAAATAGCAAGATCTTCAACTAAAGCACACGACGCCGAGATGAGATGTTTATCTGTATGTTCCACAGACTCACCTAATTCCGATGATGGTCTTCCTTGTGAATCATAAACACGTTCATAGCTTGACGTCCTGTCCTGGGCCTGAAGATGCATGTCCGTCTGTTTTGTATCAAACCGATCTCCAATGTCAAGCTCGCTTGCATCTAGAGACAAGCGATTTATCTGTGGATCCAAGGGCACTCCATCATAAACATTTTCATAGCTTGAAACCACATGTTTTCCTTCATCTTTGACAAGTCTTGCCATTTGGGCATCTATCGGGGGCAATTCGTGACTAGGAACTGTCTCTGCAGGCAAAACTCCTTCGTTTAAATCCGAGCTCAAAGTTGAATATGTATTTTCGCTGGAATGATCGGATGTTTGCAAAAGAGCTACGTCAGAGGGTGAGGTGTCATCTTTGCTAAAGCCAGCTGTAATGCAAAGGTACAAAATTAAGTCAGATTGGGGTATCATGTTTCTTTACATTGCATTTGTGTATACAAATGTAATTGGGATAAAATTTGGGTAAACGAGAAGTCTATTTTTAAATATTAAGCAAAGAGTAGCATCCCCTTTGAAAAATTATTTTGAAAAGTAGACGAGTCTGACAACATTTTTTAAGAGGTATAAAAAATTGTACGAGAGTAAAATATTTATCAAAGTACGGTGACCTTAAAGGCCGAGCTTGACCTAGTTGAAATTCCGGTGGGGAAGCAATTAAGCGCAAATGGTGTTTGGGGCGGTGCTTATCTCATACAATGTGCATGCTGGTGATAAAAATAACAAACCGCGTGGTACGATAATATAGCGATCCATGCACGTGTACATAGCTTCCTAAAAAAATCTTTGTAAGTTCATTTGATCTATATAATAATACTGCTAAAATTAATCGAATTTCAAATAAGTTAAAGCTGTCGTTTGTATGAGTTTATATCTAACATGTCACAAAGATTAAGATATACATGTACGATCTACATGTTTCATGGAAGCTGGAACTTAGGAATGTGAAGGAGAGGCGACAAAGGGTCGATCATTTCGCCGTAAAATCTTAACTATGTCATGGTGATGGTTTTTTTTTCATTTTGTTTTGGTGTACTTTCCAATTGTATCTTTGTTTTCTTTTGAAAAAAAAAAAACTTGCAAAGAATAATATAATAAATCTGTTTGTCCCTTAGTAAGCCTCGTGGTTTTGGCGGGTACTTTTTAGCGGGTCTGCAGAAATTAATTTAGTGTAGACAATGGCGCTGTACAGCATGTTTCCTTCAAGAGAAGATTGTGCAAATCTGGTTTAATAAAGTAAACTAGCTTATTAATCGTGATTGCTGTTTAGTGTCGTTATTGAGCAATAACGGGATCTACCGAAAATATCAACTTTAGGAGTAAAAAATGGGGACTTCTATCATCATGATCATATTAATGATTGTACTGTTAATTGTGAAAAAGGCAGAGGGATGATTTTACTCGGAATTTGACGGAAAGTATGTTTTCTGTTAATCAGAATTTACGAAATAATTTGTCAACCAAACATGACAAATGAAATTCGGATATACTTCAGTTAATTGTTCCAAAAACTCATAACATACATGTACATCATGGATGAGTTTTTGGATTCAATTTTTTCATCAAACGGAAAAAATAGGAAGAAAATAAGGTAGGAATTGTTTACGTGTGTTAAACTCTGTTTACAAGCATGCTGCATGAGAATGTGAAAATTACACGCGATGTCTGTATGACTCAGCATCCGGTATAAACAATAACAGAGTTAGAAACGCCTACCGCATGTCACTCTTCTGATTTTGAATTGAAAATTTGTCCTGCTTCGGTTTTTTAGAGTCAAAATACTCATTTAAATCTATATTTTATTTCTTCATATCACATATACAAACAACTGAATACAGAGTTTAGACGCATAACAAATTTTATGAACTAATTCTTTCTTTTTAAAGAGATAATTCAAAATTTTCCTCTGCAACATGAACGTGTCTAGAAATTTCATATTCACCACCATTTTCCTGGTTGGCTGCTATTTATACCCCAAGTTCGGCCTTTAATTGGATTCTAAAATACTGATAATTGATCCATTGACCTTTGACTCTCTGGAATTGTAAATAATATTCATCTTAAAAAGTTTCATCTTTTCCATTTGAAATGTTCAAAGAATATTACATGTATTAAAGACTGCGACTTGGACCTTTTGACACGGAAAACCTGTAACTGACAACATTGACTGAAGTCCAACAGTGTTTTTTAAACTCTTCTACATAATTTTGAAGTTTTGATCATTCCTACTAAAAAATCAAGACGAGTCATTCTTATCTCATAGCTAACATTTTGATGATCACTTATCGGGTGTCATACACAAACAAACACAGGACACACGGCAGCTATTCTTTTCATCCTCATAAAATTAAGTTTTGAAGAGATGGACGAGATAACATTTTTTATTTAAATCTAAGAAGTTAGTTGTTTTCATGCGAGTGTTGCATTCGCTCATTGGTGTTAACAGAAAACAAGTATTATCTAAAATTCCTAACTATAATGCACAAAGATATCAATACCTTTCTCCTGTGTATCTTGAGATGACTGTTCATTGACTACAGGGGCAAGATCCTCTTCAGTCCCATGCAAACTTGAATCAATTCTATCTCGGTTATCCGTCTGAATGAAGAACTCCTTTCTATCGATTGATTCGTCATTCCCTATGAAGTCAACATGGACCAGATCTTGATTTTCAACTTGTTCGTTTGTTTCATGGTCCTGGGTCATATCACTATCCTCCTGGTTTCCATCTTCCGCTTGCATGCTCGAGTCAAGCTCCAATGCTTTAGTAAGCATTTCCTGGTCATGTGACATTACTAGCGTAAATTCAGACGGAGACGGTGGCCGTTCACCTGTTGACCTTTCACCTGGCGAAACATCTCTTATTTGTTCTATTGTCTGTTCAATATATATCTGATGCGAAATGTCGGTTGCAATCCTACCTTCTGTTTCCTTTTCTTTCTCCATATCAAGTGTATCGAACTCTAATTCTTCTGTCTCAAATGTACGGGAACCTTCCATATCAGTGTCAGTTTCAAGCGTATAGGAACTGGGGGACAAAGGTCTATCGTCTGTCTCATCGTCATGTTTCTCCGTAGAAATTTCAATATCATTAGTTAGTTTCGCATCAGTATCTGAAATCTGTGTAGTCTGAGATTGTAGTATTTGTTGAAGTTCTTCATTCTCCCTCCTCATTTCATGTTCAAATTCATCTACTTCAGCTCTGGAGAGTTTTCTTGATATCTGAGCTAAAGTTTCGGCTGACTCGTCTCTAGCCATAATAACCTCAGATGGTCCATCTGAAGCTTTTGGGTCAATACTTATATCTTCCATTGATGTTTCTGATGGTCTTGAACTTTCAGTGTCATATAACTGATCTGGGAATACCGTTTCCGATGGTACCCTGCCATCTCCAGATGTAACATTTATCTTTAGCGCATCAGAGTCTGAGATGACAAGAAACCTCTCTGTACGGTCAATGTAGGTTTCCTGTATATCACCGATAAGATTGTCCTCCTCGAAGCCCGATTCTCGCAAGTCTTTTTCTACATCGAATCCAGACTCTCCAAATTGTCTTTCTTCTTCTGCCAAAGGTGTTGAATCGTAATGTTCCTGTATATCCTCCGACGTACTCGGTTTCCTGACATCAATTGCACTTGCAGTGTCTTTCTCTTCCTCTATTGTAAATTCATGTCTATCGATCGAACGGTCGGTTTTTTCGAGTTGCTCAAGGATTTGCGATTCACTAAAAGACTGATAAACCTCTTCCATTTTCACAATGGTTTTCTCGATCTGTTCGAATTCAAGAAGGTCTGCAGATTTATCGAGGTTGTCTTTTCGTTTTGGTTCATCTGGCAAGTCATCGAACTTGTCCGATAAATCAAACTCGGATGAGTCTATCAATGTTGAAGTAATTCTGTCTGACGCTTCAGAATCCGCAATGATAGAATCGACTTTTCCAGATGAAACGTCCATACTAGATTCCATTGCTGGACTTCGTCGTTCATCGACTTGAATTTCATCTTTGGTGTCAAGCTTTGATTCAATGGACACAGCACTCTGCCTTTCTCTTTCTTCTTCAACAAGCAATTCTACTCTTTCAATTGATTTTTCTTCAACGAGATCTACACTCTCATCGACATTACGAACCAAATCTTCATTCGCCGAAAAGATTTCGTCTGTTGCAATATCATCTGATGTTTCTCTCTCTGACGTGCCTGTATCCTCGATGGCTAAATCCAATTGATTTTCTCGGTTTTGGTCCGTTTCTAAGAAATCCTGATGTTGAAATTGAGGTTCATCTGCTCTGTCAGCCTGCAAGTTTTTTGTTTCATCTTCCCTTTCGTCTATAACAAACTCGATTCGAGAATCCTTGTCCACTTGCTCTCCATGGCCGAATTCTATATCTTCATCTGATCTTTCGCCTGCAACAAAATCCACAGGAACGCCCTCCATTTCTTCGTCTGCAGAGGAAAGAATTTTACTCTCTATTTTACCCTTCATACTTGGGGCATCATCAATGCTTACTATTTCATCTTCTTCAGACTTACTAGAAGAAAATGAGTCGACCTTAATAACACCATCTGATGTGTCGTGTTTCTCCTTGTATGTCGTAGTGGAAGTTTGATGTTCAACTTCATGCTCAAATTCAACGAGCGCGCTTTCGAATGTTTTGTCAATAGAAGGAGGAACCGTATCAGATGCCTGTATATCATTTGATCTTTTAAGATTTGAAAAGTTTTCCTCTTCAAATACATCTTCTTTTTTCCCCACTTGGGTGGTCGACAACTCCTGAAAATCTAAAGGTGATTCCTGACACACCGAGACTCTTGCGGGTTTTTCTACTAGATCTTCGTCTGACATGGAAGCAGAAGACGATGATTGCGGAGAACTGTGTGCGATGTCATCACTTTTTTCAGTCATAACAGCATCTTCAGGGGCCAAAGGCATATCTTCAGTGGAGATATCCATTTTCGTGACTTCTACGATTACACTAGTGGATTCTACCTCCTTTCCCTCTTTGTCGTAAAGGTGATATTCAACATCTGAAATATCCTTACTTTCTTCAGAGGGACTGTGTTTTTCTTGTTCGAAAATTTCTTCCTGGTGTATTTGGTATTCTGTACGAGAAATGTCAGACAGGTCATTCTCATCAATCGTTTTTACTTCTTCGGGACTTGTTTTATAAACAGAAAGTTGTTCGTCTTCGTGCTTTTCATAAATCGAAAGTTTCATCTCAGATTCACTTTCACTTTTGTCGTACAGCGATACTTTCATTTCGGTTTCACTTTCACTGTTAGTTTTTGGAGTCTCTTTTTGATTTTCGTCATCCGAAACAAACTGTTTAATCTCTTTTTCTTTTATTTCCTGGTCAAATTCATATTTCCGAATTTTGTACTCGTCGGAAGATGAAGTGCTTTCTCTATCTTCCTCGTGAAGAGTTTCAGTTTTCTCTTCCTTCATTTCGTAGCTATCCGTTAAACGGGGAATTTCAGCTTTTCTCTCTTCTACGATAATTTCTTCGGTCACCGCTTGTTGTTCGTCATCTCTTGCTAAATTATCACGATACTGAATCGACGACATCGTTTGAGTAATTTGCTCATCTGAATCGAACCTTTCTAGAGACTGACAGGGGATAGTTTCAAATTTCTCACCGTATTTTTTCTCATGAGTACTGATTATTTCGTTTAGATAAGCAGATTTGTCCTCTATAACGTCTTTTATTTCTTCCTCCATGACTTCTTCGTCATCACAAGGCGGTATTTCATGTATCTGAAGATCCGTTTCGCTTTTGCTTTCTATAGACGGTGAGATTTTCTGAACTTCATCATTAAATTGGACAGACTTTCTTGACAATGGTAAAGTAATGTCTTCATGGGAAAATTCGACAGGACTTTCAATATCACTTTTTTCTGACCTTTCTTCAATTTCTCGAGTATCTTCATCATTTGATGAAATGTCTAGAATGTCATCAGATTTTGTTAAGAAATTTTGATTGGGTTTATCCTCGTATTTTTCTACGAATTCTATGTTTTGTTCATCATATCCTATTTCTGTACTCGGCGATGGGAGCATTTGTGGAACAACATCTTCTTCGATATATTCCGCAGCCTCCTCTTTGTCAAGAATTTCCCAGTCATCGGAGTCATCGTCATCCGCAACAGCCTCTTCTGTAGGCTGAGCAAGAACTCTTAGATCTTCCCTTTGATCAAGGTGGTCTGAAGCATTCATTCTCTTTTCGTCTTCCATTAATCCCTGAATGGAAGCTATTTCGCTTATTGTACCACCAAGATCCTCAAATGGAGATGTTACCACTTCTTCCGCAGAAATTTGTGCTACATCGTCGACGTCACGACCAAAAGATTCCTTGGGCATTTCAAAATCATTAGTGTTCTCTTCTTTGGCCTTTGCATGGACACTTTCGAAAACATCAGATTTCCTCTCTTTTTCTTGATCCTCTACATATTTTTCCTCAGATACCACTACATCTTGATATTCATCTAAAACAGGAAGATCCTCAGTCATTTCTTCCATTTCAGGCAATTCCGTAGTATCTGTTCGGTAAATCACTGCGGTTGTCTCTATCTGAGGGGCGTCTTTTCCATGTTTTTCATCAACGTCCTCTTCTTCCATGTCATCTACTTTGATTTGAAGATCGTCGGTCGATTTAACTTCTTGCAAAGTTTCACCTAAGTCCTGAAAAGTATCATCTTTAGTTCCAGGTACAATTTCATCAGCATATGAGTAAGTATCCGCTCTGGTTTCGACATACTCTATTTTCTCTTCTTGAGTCTCAGGTATGGCTTCATCGAGTTTTTCTTCATATGGTTGAGTGCAGACTTCTTCTTTTATTTCTTCGCTTACAGCTATGTGAACTTCTAAATTGCTGTCATCAGGTATTTCCGATATCCTCTTGTCAGGAGCTTCTGGTGTTTGTTGAATTTCTTCACATATCATTTTAATATCGTCTACAATTTTAGCTATTGGACTCAATGATTCGATGACAACAGGCGATACATCGGAAGGATGTGAAACCACATCAGACTCATCTATTATAAGTTCATCTGGTTTAATGGCGACGGATTCTTCAACATCGGTTTTTTTTAATGTTTCTTCTTCCCGTTGTGACGAGGGCTTTTTCTCTGTAACTACTTCGTCAACCGATGACTGACTGTGGATTTTCTCGAAAATCTCAACCATTTTGTGTACTCGAACAGGTTCACTGGTTTCTACTTTTGTTTCTGTGTCACAGACAACTTCGAAAGTTTCAGATGTATCGTAAATGTGTGATTCTTGATGCTTTTCTACGATAAGTATATCTTTCTCTGCAAACTTTCCTGCAGCAGTTGACAAATCTGAATATTCAGTGGCAGTTGATGGGGTTTCCTCAGGGTGTATTTTAGAAGTCGGGGATTGTTCTCTTTCAAACATATTAACTATTTCTGCCACAGACTTAGGCTTCTCTGGTTCTGTCTCCTCACGTGTCACAGTATCTGTGTTCAGGCACCAATTATCCAATAAAAAGCAGCATTAAAAGAGTAGATGAAGAGCAGCGTTAGTTAATAAATCATAACAAGTCTACTTACTTGAATCCTTTGCCGTTCTCTCATACTAGGGGTTCATAGTCGTTCTGAATCTAAGAAACTGGACAAACATAAACACTTTGAATACGATCACATTCGTCAAAGAAAGTCAATGGTTCACATCCGTGTCATCTACAATAGGTGCTGGGTTAATGGAAGATGAATATACGAAAAATACAGTACAATACATTCAAACACTAAAACACAAACGGGTAGGAACAAGATATCTGTCATATTTGATGTATCAAAATATCTTCAATCTATGTTTTAAACAAATGCCTAAAGATGTATTTTTTTGGAATTTTCGAAAGTTGTTCAAGGTTTAGAAAGCGATTACTTCAAATATCTTGCTTCTCTATCGAATAACGGTAATCTTAAGTTATCAACAATCTAGAAAATCTTGCATGCTTCTTTTAGTGATCATCTTAAAGGTTGTTAAGTACAAAAGTTGAATCGTAAAACGTCATATACAAAATTTGTATCACTTGTAACGTTCTAACATTTGTTTCTAGCATGCATAAATTCTTTCTAGATTATTATGTTGACTGCTAAAGACTGAAGAGGAATCACATTCGAGATACTAGTTTCTGTAATTGAGAAAAACACTATAAATACACTGACAAGGTACCTAAATATTCCTTAGTCCCATATCCTGGGTCTGTATCATCTGCAAGAAGACAAACACATAAAATATCATGAAAATAGGTTCGTGATATCTGTTAAGAAACCATATATGAAATTATTCAAAAGCTTACATGAACTATCTCAACTGTTCATTTGACATTTACGCAATCATCAGTTCTAAATTTCAATTGCCTTTAAATTCCTGTTACAATATTTATCATACTCAATTATACGATCATTATATACTAGTACTTCAAACTCTTGCCTAGCACTAAGCCGAAACCGATTTCGAACAACTGAGATAGCATTAAAGTGATTATACTTCGAAGCTGAAAATATAGACATATGATTAATCAATAGACTCTTTAGAAGAATTATTTTACATTAACATAGACAAAAGGCAGAAAGATATACAAAAAATACACGTTTTGCAAATCCTCGTAATTAACGCACGGCTCCAATTTAAAAAACAAACCATTTTCTACTAGTAATCGCCTTTTTGTGAATTTTCTATCCAACCATGTTTATTACAGAAAATAAAACATGAGGCAATTAAGAAAGCTATATTTTCTGTGTGCATGCTTTATACGAAACGATTTCGACATGCAAAATTAGCATGCATTGCTGCGTAAGGAATTTCTTTAAAACTTATTTCTTTTACAAAAAATCAGGTGTTGCTTCCTCCTTTACTTTTAAAATGATTCAAAGATGATCAGACATATGAGGAACAATGAAACAGCAGGGTTGGATTTGTCCCTAAAACGCACCAAGATTTCTGGCATCGTGATGAATATTCCAACGGAGTTGTGCATTCAATATAAAAACCTATGTTAAAGGCCAGACAGACAGCATGGAAAGACGTACAGATAAAAGTCCAACAAAGCGTTCATAGAGTCATGTTATTACTTTGCTTCGCGCGTACATGTAACATCAAAATATCGAGAGAAAAAAATTCCGATGTTCAATCACACCTCACACGGATTCTTATTCAAATTTTCTCAAATATTTTCTTGGTAATTGATTACTTTCTCGCGAGTCCATTTCACTTAAACTAATTAAGAAGTGTAGTTATATGAAATCTAGAGTTTACAGGAAAAACGAACAGACAAGGGGTTTGAAGACTTCTTGATTTTAGTCTTTATTGATCTCTTCTTTATTAATGAAAATATTCACATTTCTCTCCGTGTACTTTTGATTACTTTCAGATTCAGGGATAATTGGATTTTATTAATTTGATTGTTTTGTTCTGTCTGTGCAATTTGTTCGTTCCCTGATCGCTGTCATTGTCGATTACTTGGAGACCAGTTGCATGCCGTATGAAGGACATATATTGGAATTATAATTTATCAATATCGATATATGCCTTGGCATAACTTATAAGTGATAATCATGGAATAACTTTATATATGTGGTATGATATTGAATGTGTTTTACGAAGAAATTCTCCAGCTTTTCTCTTCGTTTTTTTTTTTTTGCTGACTTAAATGATTTTTAAAAATTGAACATGAAATGTTTTGTGTATAAATGGGTGTTTAAACATTGATGCAATATATCTATCGTAATATGTTTATCATTATTTCATGATATCAGCTCATTTCATGAAAACGTAAGTTGCTGTTGAGCATTTTCGATGGAGAATTATAGTCATTTTCTTTTCTGGGGAGGGACAACAAATCACAAATTGTCATGCGTTATCCTGTAAAATGATCAAAACAATCAACGATGTGATTAAGTATCTTGGATGCATTGAGTAAGGTTCTACAATTGTTATGTTACCGTACTTTATACCATGTCGCATGCGTAAACCAGAAAAAAAAACAACAACCTTATGAAACTTTAACACTGGAATGGCACATCACACAAAGAAGTTCGAGGTCAAATTTGGACAATAACTCCATATCTGCTTTGTCTTTGTATACCACTAAATAAATACATGCTTGTTAACAATGAGGAAGGCTATGTTAGCTGTATACGACAACTACAAGGTACATCTGTATCTGGATTACGGGACTAGGACTGAAGGATTAGAACACTTGAATACATGAGGTATATATATGCATGGATACACTCGGGTTGAAGCCTATAATACAAGCTACCTTCACCACTATCACTACTATCCAACTGACCAAAAACTTGGGGCTGCCCTGGATCATATGTCACTTTTTTCACAGAACGTTTGACAAGTCCACTGTCTTCCAGCTCCTTCCATTCTCCTGTCGATACATTTCAATTACTTTATTCAAACCTTCACAAAGTGTGACTTTTCAGTAAAATATACAACATATACAAAATTGCATCATCTAAGATCAAAATTTAGGATAATTTTGTAATTTCAAAAATGATTGAAAAACAAAAACATTCCAACTAAAATTTTGCAACATGCTAGAAATACTCAATATGATGCAATTTCCTGTTATGGGGGATTAGGTTTTCTTCTACAATCAGCAAACATGCTCGAAGTAACTTTTAAAGTGGAATTGTTATATCGTAATGAAACTCAAAACTTTTGGTGGTCAGTGAAGGAGGTTATACGTTTCTAAATTTCTACATATGAGGAACGGAAACCAAAATTCTACTCATTCATTCCTACAAATTTCGTACAGAGCGGACAAATAAAAGCTTTACCCTCGCTAAATCACTTCAATACCCACACCATCCTACCTTGTTGTCCTTGAGGAATATTGGACATCTCAGTGGTTTTCAGCACCTTCTTTGTGATCACCGAACCATCTTCGAGAGTTTCCTGGGTCTGTGTTACTTGAGTGTCAATCCGTCTTACAGTTGGACCGAAATCATCATTATCATCGCTATCTTCATAGTATTCCTCATCGTCTTCCTCTTCTTCTTCTTCGCTGCTGCTTGAAGTACTCGATCCATCATAGAAGGCCGTCTCGGTGCCAGGGACAATTTCATCAACCTCGTACTCCTCCACCTCACGACGGCCTTCTTCGTCGAAAGATAAATGTGACGTCTTGACATGATGTACCATGCGATTCATCCTCATTTTCCTCGTGACCTTTGTACCATCTTCTTTGGTCACCTCTACTTCTTCGACCTCCGAAATGGGTTTGGCTGGTTCTTCAAACACTTCTATAACCTCCCCGCTGCTCTTTCCAGGAACCTCTACTTCTCCGGAGAAGAGTTCTTCATCCTCTCCAGACTGTGACTTGACGCTCCTGCGGATATGCTTGAGTGAGTGACGTCTTACCCGACTAGTAGTATGTACTGTGCCATCAGGTAAGATTTCCTCGTCCTCCTCTACTTCTACCTTTTCTCGTTCGGGTCCCTCTTTTTCTTCATATTCGAGGCACTCTATATCCGAGGGGTCACATTGTTTACCCTTTTTGCCTGAGAATTGTCGGACTCTTTTATGCCTTACAACGGAGCCGTCGGGTAGTTTTTCCTCATATAACGTTTCGTTTTCCGTAATAACATCATCGTTAGCATCATCAAACACTGAAAAACAAAGAGTTACAGCATACTGTGATATTTGCATGCCAGTCAGCTAAGCTAAGCATATGCAATATTTGCTAAAATATTATTGAAATCCTCAAGCTCGACTGAATCATAATGAGGTTTTAATTACAAGAAGGAGCTCTTTACTTTTAAAAAAGTATATATTTTTGATGTTCATTTCTTCCAAATTTTCAAAAACATAACATAACACTCTTAAAATTGTGAGTGAAGCAAATTTTAATCACAAAGTACGAGCTTCTTCTATAATTAAACCCAATAACAAAGAATTCAAAGAAAAGAGAAAATAAGTAACTCGAAGACGAGTATTAAAACAACAAATGTAACGAAATAATATTTTGAAAACGAGCATGCAGTCAGTTTGCAGTTATGCATTCTTCTTAGCTAGTTTAACATCAAGGACATCAGGGAGTATGACTATTATGTACCTAATATGAAAGAGGAGATTTAGCTGTTTTATTTATAAGGACTATATATACACGTGTGGTTAATGATTATCATTTGAGTTTACCTCATTACATCATACTACATTTCCCTGAAATGTGTGCGTCAAAAAATTATTTCAAACGATACGTTTCAAATCCTTAACTTGAAAGCAAGAGATTCTGAAATACATGCTAGTTGTAACCACTTGTATTTTTATTATATTTTGGATCTGAATGTATCATTTTCAATAATAAGGAGATAGTCTAAAAGGTAAAAAACTTATTGTACCGAAATGAACTTTTTTTCTTCTAGCTTGCGTCGGCCTATCCATTATCCGGAAGTTTTTTTTTTACACTTTCGTCCGTACCGTAATCCAAGCATTGAGAGATAACCGACGGACCGACGCTAGTGAAGTCATAGAGAAACACGTCTACATCTTCTCTTACAATTTGTTTTTGACCTTCTATCCATAAATGATCTACCATTTTCATAGGCGAAGTATGAAAGTTTCATGATTAGAGATACATACAAGTTCGTGTTTGTCTGTTCCCCAAAATGAATCGTTGTCCCAATCTTTCTGTTTTGCTTGACATGACTCATATTGATATGGAAAATAGTTTATGGCGCACCATCATATCAAAATAAATTCTTTCACTTCCTATTTTGTGTACAGGGTCTTGAGCAGAGAAAATTTAAGACATTGAGGAATGTTATATCTGTCCACCAGTCGGTCTGTAATTCGTTTTGACAAGATGATACAGAATCAATGTAGAAATCGCCAAGTATTTCAAGAGGAGGTGACCTATTGGCTTTGATATCAGAAAGGTTAATGTTAGAAAACGAATGACAGACGGACAGGCAGACAGATCTTATATACATGTACTTCAATGTCTTAAATTTTCCCAGTTCAAGAGCTTGTATGCAAAATAGGAAGTGAAAGCATATACATGTATTTTGATATGAAGGTGCGTTATGAATTATTTTCCATATCGATATGATGTCATGTGAAAATCCAAGATTTGATCATAGAGGGGGCGTCAAAAGCATTTTTGAAATTGATATAAAATAGATGGAATTTTGAGACTTAATAAGAGTTCAGATCAGTTCAGAGAACGTTTACCTATAGATCGGAGGTGATAATTAATTTTTAGAGGAAATTTCAGAATAGCAATAGCAGTATTAATTTTGATTTGATAAGAGGGCAAGTGGTGCGTGTACCCCCATTGAATCAGCCACTGATATATTAGTGGACGTTCCTACAAAATTAGACACGACTCCTACTAGGAACATGCCGAATCTGGACGTGTAAATCATACCAGGTGCAATTCATGTCGCGAAGGAGCGTCACAAATCTGCTCATATGTCCGGGGTTTTCTTCTCGGGGGGGGGGGGTTAATTTAAAAAGAGGGTCAAGTTTGGTATTTCGTTGTTTCGAGTGCTGGGTGTTCCTATATTATCTTTCGAGTGTGTATGTCTGTGTTTGTTATACATGTGTATCATTGGTTGTTTTTTTTCGGGGGGGGGAGGGGAGCGCGAATGTGTCGATATACTTCCATGGTGAACTTGGTGTTTTCATGTTCATTGTAGTATTTGCGTCTTTCGTATCTCTATATTGTCTTTTTTTTCTTCTGATTCGCATATCGTTATTTCTTTAAAGTCGTTTGGTTAGTATTACGATTTTGTATCAGTTGCTTTAACATACAATTTAACAAACACGTTAAATTGATTAACTTGTGGCATTAATCATCATTTATCTATTTGATATAGATCCTCCGTCCAACACAAAGTAGATGGTAGGAAGCCAAATATTTCACATTTTAACGTTCATCTTATTGACTTGCCATATCTATGAACATAATTGCGTCCTTCAGAGAAACTATATATAAACCAAATACAAATTGGATCCTAAGAGCCAAAAAAAAAAAAAAAAATGATCGTGACTATATTTCGTGAACTTCAGAAAACGAAACTATCAAATAATTTTCAACAAAAATAAGACCTTGGCCACAAAACAATGAGAAACATTTGTAACAAAGGAAGTCTCCATTGTTATGTACATCATTAATTTGCATATAAATGAACTCTGGCGGAAGGATGAAGATACGATCTTACACGTTCTAAACCTTTGGAGAAACATAGTTCTTACCGATTGTTGATGTTGCTTTCAAAATTCATATGTGTACTCTTTGAATCGAGATCTTTCCTATTTAAACCAATTGTTTGATCTCGTAATATTAACTTTTGATCTCTTACTGAATGTAGTGTGGTTACATCAGTGATTCACAAATATATCTTCTTTCCTGTGTTATAGGGTGCAAACGGAATGGAAGGAATGAGCTTTTTGTCAATAATGAACTTTTTTTCAAATAGAATCGCCTAAACCTTACCCGCTCGTTTATCTCTCTGGACGTTAAATTTGACCTTCATTGGTCACGTTCGTTGGCATTCTTGGTGGGGTTTTTATTTTGGTAAGTGTATTTGCGTGTATGTATGTGTGTTTTTTTAATCTTGCATTGTGGGCTTCGATTTTATATTTTTGGCATCAGTGTGTTTTGAATTGGACATTACTTCAACGTTGTCATGTCAGATCTTTTAATCCTTTCTCAGATTTGGGAACTTAGTCGCGCTGACCTTTTCTGGTTTAGGTGAATTCGATGCCGATTCAGATTTGAAGCTCAATCAGGCAGATAGATTACAATTACAGTTTGAAAATTGTCGATTTTGAAATACTCCCTATTCATACCTTGGGAAATCAATTTTGTACGAAACATACGTCTTAAAACAAAAGGAAGCGTATCAAAAATATAAATGTATAACCCTGGCGGATCCTGGAATAGCTTAAAAGCGTCGAAAGTACTAGTATTGTAATAAATTGTATCCAGGATGTATCTATTCACAATTATCGACTACATGACGGTTTTGCTTCCGATACAATGTAACACACGAATTGCCCACTTAACATTAACCTTTATTTTCCCTGTTTTGAAATATTTTTAACATATATTATCTTGCATCTCCTGTTTATAAATATTTCTGGGTTTTTAAAGAAGCATGTTTCTCCTCAATTAAGGACTTCGTACCATACGTGAAGATTTTTTTTCCATTTTTGCTTCATGTATCAAAATCATATCAGTCCTAAGCTAATAGCCCAACTTATGTCGGTTCATTTTATAAGATACTTATTTACAAAAGGGTCTTAACGTAAGTATCTATACACACACTGTATTTCCGCATGCTCACGACACATATAGCAAGATTTCAACACATTTACCACGACAAGCAATACAAAATCTACTTCACTTAAAATATTCAAAACGTTACCTTCTTGTTGCTGAACCGAAAGTTGTTTTTTAAGAACACCATGAGCGCGTTTCGGAGCTTCGTCTGTAGGTTTCTCCATTTCACGTGCTACATCGGCGGATGATACTGATGGCAAGTCGGTCGGTGAAGTAGGTGGTGATTTGAAAGCTACTTGTCTCTCTTCCATAATTTCAAATCGTTCTGATCTCTCTACGGATCCCTGTCTGACACCTCGTGCCCCTTCAGAATCGTTATCAGAACTAGATGAGGATGATGACCTATGTTTCTTTCCTTCATCATCTTCATGATCATCTACCTCACTCTCCGGGATTGGAGGTGCGACAGCAAGTTCTTTCTCTACGACTGTATCTGGTAACGATTCAGAAATACCTTCATACGTTTTGTCTATAGAGGGTTGTTTAAGTTCAGACCTAAGCATTTTCACATCTTGTTCCCTTGGTTTATACACTGCAAGAGGTGGATCAACGGACGACTCACCCTCCATCCCTGATTCTGATGACGACGAGGATTTACTTCCCTTTCCATGTTCTTTGACATCATCTTTTGGTTTTGGGGCTACCATTTTTTCTTTAGCTGAACTTTCTCCATCAGATTCTGAAGACGAAGAGGATGAAGATGTCCTGTCCTTTTCTATTTCAATATCACCTCCCTTAGGTGGTTTATCATCTTCTGGTTTTACTTTTTTCGTAGTGTCTTTATCAACAGCAACGACTTCTGGTGGTGCCGATTTTTCAACAACAGATGGTTCCACGGCTTTATTTGAAATTGCTACCACTGGCAAATCTGGTCTAGATAAAACTTCCTTGTCTTTGCTATCATCGTCTGATTCAGAGGATGACGAAGCATACTTCTCATCGTGCTTTCTTTCAAAACCTACTCGCACTCCAGACTCTTCTGGCACAGTAAAATCATCCTTCTTAGATTCAACTACATCTTTTCTCAATACTCGTTCAGATGTATCAGGTGTTCCGACTGTCTTTATTTTTTCTGGTTCTGCTTCACTGAGTTCCCTTGGTGCTTCTATCCACTGATCATCAGAGGGATGATCAACAATTTCAAAGTCTTTTACAGGATCATAGGACCCTGACGACGTGGAAACACTTGATGGAGTTGATTCTCTTGTTTTCGATTCCGGGATAAAATCTACAGACGATCCCATATCAACATCTGTACCTGGTTCAGGTCCTTTTTGAACATCTGATTTGGGTTTTTCCACTACCTCTGTATGCTCTTTACGTTTAAGTTCCACAAAGCCATCCTCTACTTCTCCTTGCTCAATGCTTAATTCACCTTCAGAATCTGATTTGGAGGAGGAAGATGATGACGATGAAGAAGAACTACGTCTCTCCTGTGACTTATCCTCAAGTTCTTCAGGTAATTTTGGCTGAGCTTCTTCCATTGCCGAAAAATCTTCCTCTTTGAGACTTTCAACTCGGTCAATTCTAATTGATGGAGCAGAGGGTTCGTTAGATTCCTCTGTCATCAAATCAGACCTAAGGCTTTCTACTATCTGTTCCATATCAGGAGAGACTTCTTTTGTTTTTCGATCTACAGGTTGATCAACTGATGTTCCTTCGTACTTAGTGGCGGCAGCTCCTTCAGAAACTGATGCCATTTGTGGACTAATCACATCTTGTTGCATGGAGGCTTGAGTGGTTGACACAGTTTTGCTGTCAAGTTGCTCACTAGCCCGGTAACTTCCTGCAAGTTTAAGGTGCACCAATATTTAACATTCAAGTGACGTACCGCTAGATAAAGTGATGTTCAACGTGTTACATTATGAATTAGTAAGGCAGCCTCTCTCCATGATAAGCGTGTCTTAGTCAAAGCATTGTGACTTTCTTATCCCTTGTCAGTCGCAATAGCTGATGAAATGTTATATATCTGAAGCATGCTGTCAAGTGACATTACATCCTAGCACTACGTTTCATGCATACAAGACAGAGAGACAATTTTTTATCCACAGATAAAAGAAAGACAAAATCCATCAACTGGAAGTGACTTTGCAGAAAACAACCACGAGTCCTTTCAGAAAGCATTTCACGAGACAACCAACAAAATTGTGATTTGAATTAAAGTGTATGAACAGTGAAATCTACTCAGACTTTTCTTTAAAGAACAAGATGAAATCCAAGGAGCACATATGAAATGAAAGAATATAAAGGAAGTATGAAGTCATATCCAAAACTACCTTTATCCCACTCTAATCAATAAATCTACTCTTTGCAAGCAAGGAGAATAAAAGACAAATTCTGTGAAACTAAATCCAAGTAAGAAACAGATTCCGTAATGGAGATACACTTAACTTTATTTAGGATGAGACAAAGAGGTTCTTTGTAATGTAACTATGAATGATAATGAATGGTGGAAGTAAACTCCTCTGAACCGTGCCCGATTTCTATAATTCTATTCAGAATCATAATTTGTCATTATGTATTTTATAACACTGGATGTGGGTAATGGGACAGAATCACAAGCAGAAACTGCATAGTCATCACTCGAGGTGCACTGTACCCATTGATACAGTATCATTTGCCATTATAATTTTGAAGCACATATAGTACTTACCAGATCACTCCAACCCAGTAATTCTTTAGAACTTATGTGGACAAATATGGGCAGATGTATGAACTTCCATGAAGTCATACAGTAAGATTTCATTCTCTTTAGCGTACTGATGTTTGCAATTTCATCCATCAAACTGGTGATTTCCTTGAGGTACAACTGTATTCGACAGCATACAATTCTGTCGACTAGAATTCAGAAATGTTCAGTTTGCAAGTTAATTCAGCTTGAATAAGCTCTATCCAAGTCATTGGTCTTTGCATTCTCTTTTATAGGGTTTTTCATCTTTAAACTCTACCCAACTTTTCAGTTCAAGAGGATGTAAATAAATATATTTTGGTGGGGTAAAGGACCATGAAATGGAATTTTCTAAAATTGCTATTTGAGCAAATATCAAGGGCACCTTAATTTGGATCAAAAGTAGTATGTTTTTTTTCAAAATCTTAAGCTTTAAAATTTATAATTGGCTATAGATAACGATCAAAATTTAAATCTAAATATTACCAAATTCTGGAACATGTTCCGAAGATCTTTTTCATAATATTAGGTCAACTTTATACATGTATTTTCCAGGTACTATGTCGCTTTATATTTCAGCCTATGAATAATCTAGCATACCCTTATTTGATAACCTTTGCAGCTTAGCAAGATAAATGATTGGCAAACTGACCAAAGAAACAATATGACCAAAAAGCAAACCACCACAAATCAGAAACTGGTGACTAAATCAAAATGAATAGGCATGAATTTTGTGCAGGGGAGTATATGATACAGCGTTATTGAAGAAAATGACATATAACTGAAGACAAAAATGCAAAACAACAAAAGAAAGCATGCAAAGTCACTAACACCAATTTGAACTAAAGACATTCAAAAACTAAAGACACTAGAAAACTCAAAGATAAAAGTGAAATGACAACCAACATTTAATTGCTCAAAGTGCTAGCCCTTCTCCCTCTTTTCTTTTCTTTATCATTTTATCCATAGGTTGTTGTCACTTAAATTTTTATGTAGCTGATGAAATCACTTCAGGCAACTGTACAGACGATTTTCAATATTCCATTTAAATCTCATACTTTAAAAATCAATGGTGATAGAAAATAATTTAAACCATTAAAAGAAGAAAAAAAAAACTTAATGATAACATACAAGACTAAAGATGCTACCAAAAAGAAATAACATTTAGGATATTTAGTGCTAATTCATTGGTGGAATTTAGGAGGTTTTGAGATTAAGAATGTGATTTTTTTTTTCTAACTAAATTGACGAGACAACATTTCAAAAGCAACAATTATCAGTACACTTTTGGAAACATGTTAATTTTGACAAAAAGGAATGAAATTGAAAAAACTGTAGCTGCAAAGGCAACAAAAAGAGCACGATATTTTATTCAAGGATATCTTACAAGCAACAACAGAGATTAAATAATTACCAATACTTTTATATATATCTACCAACATTCCCCATCATGCAATATATTATGCAGAAATTCTTGTTGAATTTTATATGTAACAGGTTTTTTTTTTTTTTTTTTTTTTTTTTTGTCTATATATTTCATTCTAATTTCGAGGAAGATTTGTGAAGTTGGAAGTATACCTATTTTTAACTTACTCTAACGTTTATTACTATGATAAACAACTCCGTTACAGGCTTCATTACATATACATTGTCCAATCAGTTTGGTGGACTGGCTTTATTATTGTTCAAATTGCCTTTGTCAAGTGATTTCAACAGCTTCCAACTTCAATGATTCCAATATAAATGTGACCAGTATTTTATACTGATGCTCTCTCTTTGAGGGTTATTACCCCTTTTTTCATAGAGCAACCATCAATGTTGATTGAAATTCAAGCAAAACTCAAAGAAAGAAAAAAAGATGAAAACAAGCAACGATTCATAATGATGAATCCACTTTATTTGAATTAAAACTGTCGGCTTGACAACACTAAGTGCAAAGCTTCAGAACTCAAGAGTTTACAAAGTTGGTGTGAATGGAATAACTTAATAATTAAGCTAGCTTTCATGGTATGGTATGATATATAAAACTATCTCAACGTCATGCAGAAGAATATTATTATTATTATTATAATAGTCTCCAAATATTTAGATAAGATATCCATTTGCCTTCTTTCTAAAATATAATGTTGAATGTCTCCTGTATAGATACAGTAATGTATTAATATTATGATAAACATATTAAGCTTTAAATCATGGTGGTATCTGGTCTAAAACCTTTTGTAAGTATTTTAAAAATATCATGTAAATTTTCAGGGTATAAAAACAAACAGCCACATACTTTTCACAAGACAAAAAAATATTAATAAATATCCAAGAGCTGATAAAAATTGCAGAAATTCTACAAGACATTTATCGGTATATATTACTGGACACAGTTATACATAATAATAAAAACACATATTTAAACCAGGTACCAACTAGATCTAATGGCTATAAACATGAATTAAAAGCGTTATTTTATATGAATTGCACAGTTTGTATAAGCATTTCTCTTACTGGCAGAGACTGAACATTAATATCAATACATGTATATCAAGTTGACTTCTTTTCTTACAGAAAATGTAAATATTGCAAATTGTAAACGACTTTTTTTCTAAAAGAACATATTTCAAAAAGGTATTGCATCTTAGAACATGATAAAATTGCACATAACAATGTATTATGTTTAGAATATATATGTGTCTGTGAATATCTATGGTATCTACGATATTAAATGAACATCTTATTACTACGACAACCATGAATTAAAAATTTCGTGAATTTTTGTGTCGTTAGATTTCATGCTGGATTCCGTGAGACGGATTCCACCCGATTTCAAAAATTCTCTAAAATCTATAAGAATATCATGCCTTTTTTTTTTGTTAAATACAACCTGAGCTAATGAGATTTTTTCCTCATTATTAAAAAGAATTTTGTTGTGAGCTAATCACATCAACCTTCAATAATATCATGCTCAAATACAAAAGTATTGTAATATATTGATTCTAATGCCTGCCAATGTAGATATTCAAGACATAAGACAACCTATCTGCAGACAACACATTACAAATGTTGTCGTCTGCTACATATAAACATTTGACCTAGGACAAGGACAGCTATCTACACACCAGTTTCCCCCGGTTGAGTGGGTTGTGAGTCATCTCCAGCTTGCAGGAGCCTTGAGGCGAGATCATCAACGGCAGTTTCATGGGCTCGTCTTTCCTCTGTAAAAAGAACAAAAACATGAACAGACTCTTTGAAAGTAATGTAAAGTAAAGTAAATTAACTTTATAAAATATGGAAATATTTATTTACGAAAAAAAAAAAAACAAAGATTTCAGATTTTATTTTGGTGATGGATTCATAAGCGCATCGTAGCTCTTTCATCTGCAGTAACATTTCAGAGAAATCATAATGATGGTCTATATTTCCAGGAAATCTTAATGCTGGTTTACATTTAGTGAATGTATATGCTGAGAGATGCTAAAGTTTCTATTTTCTACAATATCACTTTTTGAATTATTTAAATTCCGATTTTTTGGGGTTGTTTTTTTTTTTGCAAATCTCCTGAAAAAAACAAGAAGTTTTCAAAGCCATCAAGCTCATATCTACACTTATCCTACACTAAAATAAGTCAAATATAAACAGTTAAAAAATTATTTCAGAGTTGGAATGCTCTTGCTTAATTTTATGCAACATTCTTATTCTTCTTAGCTAAAAAAAGTCCATTATACTCTTTTTTTCTTCTCTTCTTCAAAATTTCAATTTGTACTCTTATCATAAAGTTGGATTTAAGATTTATGTTTGTATACATCTGATATTAAAGTATATATTATTTCTGTAAAATTAATGTACCGCAGCCAAGATTAAATTTTCTTATTATGTGGATAGGTCCTTAGATTTATATTGTCAAAACCATCCTGTTACTGAGAAAAGCATATGTAGAATGTTACGCAGCTATATCTATACGCACATGTATATAAATCTTGAACATGCAATAATCAAATGCACAATTCATGTTACAACATTAAAGCATCTCAAACAGAATTAAATGAACAAAAGTTTGCAGATTTTAAAAGAGAACAAGATGTCATGCATGAAATGGCTAGATACATATTGTTCAGAAATAGTAAATAAATGTATATAGAACTCATGCAATGAAGAAAATCCCTTGGGTCCTGTAAAGTGTTTTCAAGACTTTTTATCAAGAAATATGTGTAACAACATCAAGGTGGGTTTTACAAGAGCTGCAATAAAGAAGTGTAAAACCATGATGTGTAAAATGATGGTGTAAAATGATGTATTATAGGATGGCATACTCTGAGTGTCACAGGAAATTTGAAATGCTTCAAACAAAACAAAAATTGGGAGAATGAGAATTTGATCATGAAGCGTAAAATGTCCCTAAAAGTTCCAAATTTAAAGCAAAAACATCAAAAGCTTTGATATCAGCGGGATTTGTGCTGCAATACCTCCGAGCACTTCAAATTTTTCTGTGGTTTGACCGGCGGTTATTATAGTAGTTTTACGGATAGTACGCCACACAATGCCGTCATCAGTTTCTTTATATGTCTCTTCGATTATTGTTTCCTCTTTTTCATCTTCTTCTTCACTTTGCTCCTCAGGCTCTTCTTCCTCAGTTATTTCCTCTTGGATAGCCTGAGTTAACTCTGACTTAATTTTCTGTTCCTGTTTGGATTCTTATGTGTGCAGCAGGTAATATAATGGAAATGTCGCTTTTTAAGTCAGTTATCATGAGTACTGACAACTTTTGTAGAATCATGTTTGGTTATTGAGCAAGTCTTAAAGCAAAAGCAGCATGTAATCCAATAATTGTGTTATATGTAGTACAGTATAGCTAAAGAGCATATAAAGTCTGAAGACTTCAACTTGGATTTTTTTTTTTTTTTTTTTTTTGGTAAATTCATACTAAGACTTCTATCAAAAATTTCATTTTCATATAAAATGCCAGAAAAAAATCCAGAATAGAAAAGGATTTTTTGAAAATATCATGATCTTCATAATAAAGACTTTCCATTTTCAGAATCCAAATATGATTATTATTTCCATAGCTCTTCAAAAATATAATTTTCAAATATATTAAATAAGATAGTAAAATAATTTTACTATAAAAGCACAGTTGGGATCTCAAGCAAGTAAGATATGCAGTGAAACTAAGCATTAATCTTTTGATGACAATTAGTGTCCGTGAAGCTCACCTCAGAAACTGGATAAATGTGATTTTGACTACTTTATTGTGCAAAGATTCAATTGAAATTTATACCATTCAATAGATCTCGCTTAGTTGTAAATTTTGGAATAAGTTATATGATAGTCGGTGCATGCAATCAAACTATATAGACAAAACAAGTTTTATGACGTGTTCCATAGGCTCAATGTTAAACTCTGTGACGTCACACTAAAATTTAAAATGGAAAAGGCCCAATTGAAAAAGTATTTTGTCTGTATAATTTGATTGCATTAACCTATGACCATTTGTTATACCCTTGTCAGTATCTCTATATAAAAACCCCATAGGAAAAATGCCTATAAATTCGAATATTTGACCAAGCGGTCAATATTTACATCAATATTGGCCCTAGGGCAATATTTTTAAAAATATTGACCGATAAACGGTACATCGTTTGTGACGTCACGTCATTGATGACGCTATTAGCTCTACCTATTTTTCCGCGCTCTTTCTCTTATAGAAGAAAATGAACGTAAACATGCCGGGCTAATCGGTACGTTGCTGCAGTATTGATGTAAGGTATAACAAAACAATTATTGACTGGGAATTCGGGCAATATATGATTTGTTGGACCTTCAGACAAAATATAGCCCTCGGCCTACGGCCTCGGGCAATATCTAATCTTCAGGTCCAACAAATCATATATTGCCCTCATTCCCAGTCAATAATTGTATAATATCATATGCCAAAATTTACGGCTAAGCGAGATCTATTGAATGGTATCAATTTTCTTTCTATTTTTCAATGACAAAGTAGTCAAAATCGTGTTTATCCAATTTCTGAAGTGAGTTTCTCGGACAGTAGAAATGATGGCTGTATATTGAAGATGAAAATTGTGTAATGATTGTTTAATTTCAATTTGATTGTGTCAAATTGTTTCAAATTCAAATACTGGTATGGAAAATAAGAATTTTGCTGGAAACAATAATTTTACACCTTAAAATTATTTTGCATCATATTTTTAAAACTTTATTCTAATCTAAACTAGACTGTAGCATCTACTGTACAGACATTCATGTACAATTTTGAATGGGGATCATACTTGATTGTTATCATACTTGATTGTTCCTTGAATTAAGATGGACATGAATATACACTACACAAGTAAACTCTGGCATTGTGAAAGTGTAATTTCCCAACAGAAAGACTGTCACTTGGAAATGTCAGCCCAATGTATCACTATTCTTTGGAGGTGGCATCAAATTGACCAGCAACAATATTAGAGCAGGTTCTTTTTTGGGTCGGTTTTTTTTTTGTTCTATTGCAGTTTCATTACCATATGACAAATGGACAAAAATTATACAGATATATGTTCAGACCAGAACAATGTAGACTTTTGAAAGATCTAGCAATTCTACATTTCTGTCATTTTCACTTTTTTTTCCCTCGCAATCAAAGATTAAGCGGCATATAGTTTTGGGCCTGTCCGTCTATTTGTCTGTCTGTTTGTCCAAGACAAAAACTTTAACATTGAGCATAACTTTTAAATGGTAAGTGATAGGGCTTTCATATTTCATGTGTGTATTCCTTGTGACAAGACCTTTCAACCTATACCAAAATTGTTGACCTCTAACCTACTTTTCTAAAACTTTAACATTGGGCATAACTTTTCATTGGTTTGAGATAGGGCTTTGATATTTCACATGAGAATTCCTTGTGACAAGACCATTCCATTAATACCAAAACTTTTGACCTCAAGACTTTGACCTGTTTCTCATAAAATTTTAACATTGGACACAACTTTTGATTGGTTAGTGATAGGGCTTTGATATTTCACTTGTGTATTCCTTGTGATTAGACCTTTCCATTGATACCAATATTACTGACCTCATGACCTTGACCTTTCACCTACTAAAATGGTGTTAATACTGACAAAGATGCCGACGGGGACATTCATGTTCCACAAACACAGATTTTATTCTTTTATCAGATAGAACCCTAAACTTTATAGTGAATCAAATTTCATAAATTTTCATATCAAATTGTAATGTTTTGTTTTTTTTTAAATTTGTACATCAAAGCTGAAGAATTGCAAATTCTGTGTTCACCATGATCACATAATGTTTCATAATTTCGTAAGAACTGACAGCAAATTTACTCAATGTCATATGCACCTTGTCGTTAGAAGATGATCGTTGATGGGACAAAGAATGTATTAAATGAATTCACAGCACACAGACACACAATAAACGACCGCACCTAGTGAGTATGAATATATACAGAGAGAGAGAGAAAAGCAGTCTTCACGAAAACTCACTAGCCCAACGTCCAAAGCTACTAAAACTTATATCGGGCTAATAGAAATTGTCTAACAAACTATACAATTGGCCAGCTGAATTAGTCTTTGGGCTAATGGTTCACAAAAGTTTTCGTGAAGACTGGAAAAGTACTGAACCATTCATTAGTAACTACAATAGTCTGATTATTATTCTATACATGTACCTTCTGAGTATTCTTGTTCCACAGGGCTGGGTGGGGGTGTTTTTGTACCCTCCTCATCTGGAACACCAAGTAACCATGACATTCAAAAACCCAATCACCACTTCAAATCAAGTATCCTCTCATAAGCAATAAGCTAAATTTGGGAGACAGGCTTTGTATCTTACTCTCAGAAATAAAGAGAAAGGCTTTTGAGGGAACATAAAGCTAAAAGCAAAGCAAAGGAGTAAAAAGTATACAGAGTAGGCAAATTTTTTTGTCTATCTTTTTTTTTCTGTTTTGTTTTTTTGTTTTCTTCTGTTTTTTTTTCATGTGTTATCTTATTTTCTTCTTAAAAGAAATTCCTTATTTAGGGGATTTACCAAATTAAGCTTAATATGTAAATTCACTAAAATGTGCAATTTTTTTAAGAAATAAAGAAACATTAAACTAAAAGTTTGAAAGGCAAGAACAAAGATTCATTGCTTATGACCAAAATCAAAAGTAAAACATAAAGAGGAAATGATAAGTAAAGAATGAAGCATATTTTACTGTTACTATACATCAACATTGACTATATCAATGCACCAAATTGCCTAAATTATCTATATATATCTATAGTGTAATTTTTTTTCTTTCATTCAATTTATGCACCATATGAATCCAAATTTAAATTTCTTTCCATATCCAAGTAAGATATTCTTTTCATACTTTTTTTACAAGCACATTCAATACTTTGCAAGAGAGAATTTTGAAATGTATACGAGGACAGGCTGACTTGATCGGAAGATTGCAGTTTTCATGCAGGTTAGTATACTAGGAAGAATGCATGTCAAAGTATCTAGCAGGGCTAGCGAGAAGTAAACACGATACCTTCTGTTTCCCTGGATGGGGCTGCTGCCTGTTGTTGGAGTCCCTCGACTTTGGAGATTATTTCGTCGGAGCTGGGACGCTGCTCTTTGTATTGCGCTATCTCATCTTCTGTTACATGGACTTCTCCCTTGTCTTCCAAGTCTGCAATGAAGTAGTGTTTGTCCTTGATTAATTTCCAAAAATTTTATTTTTGAACGATCTTTTGAAAAAGAATTATTTCTATGCTAGTGCACACTATTTCTCTGTAAAGAAAGAAAATTATCTCTTTTCAGTAAATGCATATAAAGATTGGTAAAAGCTATCTTGTTAAAGAAGAAAATTCTGCCAACTTCTAGCTGTATGTTAACAATTTTAAATCTATACATTACAGAATTTTGTTTAGGTTTACTGGTTTGAAAACTAGATTCCCTGTAGAAGAAGATTTTGCAAATTATAGTAAATGTAAATTTAAACCTGGTTAAATGCGAAAAAGAGAGGTTATGAAAGAATATTACAAATGAAAATACATCACACGAAAGTTAAAAAGAATGACAGAATTTATGGTATGTTTAGATTTTAGCTACATTTCATAACTTAACAAAGCCTATCAATTGTTGAAAGAATGAATATTCCAATAACAAATAAATTTTATTACCGGGTAATACTTACATTCATATTTTATACAAATAGTTCTTAATACTAAACTATATACAACATGTACTCAACTATTCTAGATCTGTTATTAGACTCATGTTTTTTAAAAACTTTATGTACAATAAAAATTTTCAAAACTATGAAAGTGCTAGGGTAAACTATTACTAATGATGTCTAATGCAAAATAATTGTATGTAACTCAATCCTACACACTTATTGTGAAGAACAGAGATATCAAAAGAAGAAATAAAATCAAACTTTGCACACTGTGACATAAAGATTTAAAGAGAAGTTTTGTTAAAATCAGATCCCAACTAAATGAGAAGAGAAACAAGTCTCCCTGAAAGAAAATCACATAGAAATAGTTGGCAATCCATTAGTAAGTTGAACTACTAAGTTCAAGTAAACGATTAAAATGAAAATACAATGTATACACAATGTATACAAGATTACACGGTACACCGATTGTTTAAGGTACATCTGTACATCATGCATTAGTTAATATCAAATGAAGATTAATCTGACAATACCACAATGAAAATGATACAACATCCCATGCATTGTTAAAATGAGGGAGGAGATTTGGTACACATGATGATATTGTACCTTTCCGGTGATCAAACTTTCCGCCTTTTTCCTGCAGTTGAGTATATTTATCAAGCTGATCTATTAGATCATGAAAATCCTCGGGGGTTTTCGCATGTTTAGGCTGATCACTGGCCTGAGGTCGTCGTTCACTGACCTCTGCCAAAATAGCATCATCGCTAGCAGCAAAGTGAATGGTATCTACATTGAGAGTGGAAATACAGAGCTAGAGTTAGAAATAAAGCAAACAGCACTACCATATATGATTCAAGATATCGCAGTGATTTTTTTCAGTAATTTGGGAATGAGGTCGGGGCCCGTGCAATTGGGAAAATTAACGACATTTGGGAATTACTAAATATAGAAGTAAAATGACAGTTTATACAATCAAAAGTTCAGAATTGAATCTTCAGTCATATAATTTTCTTTTAAATATGATTTAATTTCTTATGCTTACAACAATATGACAAATAATTAGTAAATTTGCTACTTTTGAACCAGTTGATTTCAATATTTTCGCAGATAATTCCATCGGAATGAAATTGGGAAATTTTAGAGCCACAATTGGGAAAAAAAGACACTATTTTTCATTGGGAATGGGGCCGAATAACGGCCCCAAAAAGGGGCAAAAAAAATCCCTGTATCGGCTGCTGAAATTTTAAAGCTCTGAGTACTGGCATAACATCTTCATGAAGATCTATTTAAAGAGACACTTTTCATTCATTTAACATAAAAGTTTGTTAGATATACATGTATATTGCCTTGTTTGGTCACAATATTGATCTATGTGCAAGATAAGTATTTTTTCATTTTTTGCAACACTTCTAGTTCATCTACTAAACACTCTAAATATTAAATTTGTACTACAGAATTTGCAGGAAAAACATTTTGAGTGAGTATACATATTTGAAGCATAAGTTAAGACAAGATCTTTCAAAGCAACACAGCCTGTGATATTCAATCACGGTTAAGAATTCTGCTATATTTTCATCTGGATTTGAATTTCAGGTATCACCATGCATTTGTGGACCAGTGTGTTGCAACAAATCTTCAACAAACCTCATGAAAAAGATAAGTTGCTGTTGCTTAGTTGAAATACTTTTCTATACAAGTTATTTGGACAAATAATTTTCATCAACTTTTTAATCTAAAATTTAAACTAAATTTTATAAATGCGAAAGTATACGGACTAGGGCAAACAAATCTCATCACATTTTCCATTAAGCTGATTCAGTGCACAAGGATGTTATAGTTGGTCTGATATATATATATATTTTTTTTTTTTTGGGGGGGGGGGGGGGGATGCAAATAAAAGAAAAAACTAACTCAGTCATTATCATTACTGTCCGCAAAGCTCACACCAGAAATCGGAAAATTTAAGTTTTGTTCATTTGTCGGAAAATTTGTATTACAGTATACAGTATAGATCTAAAATTTTGTAACTAATGGTGCAAGTTATATATCCATGCGACCAATACTAAGCTCAAAGTGAAAGATTATAGATTTAGATGGGAAGTTTTCTATGTTAATTTTAGTGTGATGTTGTTGACATCCTCCATAGACTCTATCTGTGACATCACTGAAAAAAATAACATAGAAAAACTTCCATCTCAATCTATAATCTTTCACTGTGAGCACACCGTTAGTTACGAGAGTTTGAGATCTATCCCCCTACATAAATTTCAATAGAAAAATTTGCTGACAAAGAAGACTAAACTTTAATTTTTTCTGATTTCTGAATTGAGGTAAAAAGACAGTAGCATCAGGCATGATCAGTAAATGCATGATGCTTCCTTTTTATACTGGCTCAGAGTATAAGCCTTAAATGTGACATTTACCTTCTTCTGTGGCCTGAGGAGCTTGTCCATCTTCACTTCCTGACCGGGATTCATCCGCCACCGACTCAGACTCCTGTAAAAGTCAAAATATCTTTAAATTTCAATATAAATTCTATGCTGAAGTCAAATACTTGATACAATTTTAAGCTTCATCTTAGTCAACTTTTCCCAAAATTCAAATATTTTAAAAAACTCGTTCAAGAACAAAAAACTTGAGCCTTTCAGTTTGAAGTACAGTAGAATACTTATTTCATACACAAAGACCTTCTGTAGATCAACCAGTCATTGTATAATTTTGTGACTCACACCACAGGAGTTCAATATTTCAGAGTCCGCCAAATTCATTGAACCGTCTGACCCGCCAGACAAATTTTTGATCGGTCCAATGTGCATTATTTCTAGCCGGACCAGATTGTCTGATGAAGTTTTTTAAGCTTGTTGTAAATATTCAATTATCTTTCTCACTTTTTTTTACGATTATAGTATTGCTTCTTGCTACAATCACTTTGTTAGAATTGGATAGGACTTCATTCTGTGATGAATTAAACAGTTGAAGTAATCTGGGTTATTTTCTCTCCGTGTTTATTTCCAGTCAGACAGAAATAATTTTGGTCCAATGAAAGCAAAAGGTTCACAATAGACCTTCTTCATATTACCAATAGACTTGAATTTTCGACACTCCCAAGACCCGACATCACTACTTTTGACGTTATTTCTAATTGTGACGTCATAAATCAGATATGACGTCACTTATAAAAGTTATGTCAAATCTTGTGATGTCGGGTCTTAGGATGTGTAAAATACAAGTCAACTGCGGTAATATGAAATCGTCTTTTGTAGGACCCATTGTCCGATGATGGTCCACAAAGGTTTGCAGACACTGATATTTGTGGGTAAATTGCACTGCGACGTCGCAAACTGCCCCCCACTCTTCTTCTTCTTCTTTAAAGTGCTCAGATGTAAACAATACAAAAGACAGCAATGCAATGAGCTCAGGAACCCCGTATCATGATAAGTTTATTTCTCTTTTAAAAAGTTTTTTGTCACTTATCATTCTGTTGTTTCTTTTTAGGCATTCCCGTCTTTCGTATTGTTTACATCTGATTCTGAGCAAGGGGCAGTTAGTGACATTGCAGTGCAATTTACCCCCAATTATCGAACTCCTATGCTCACACATTGGTTCAAACTCAAAGTAACACCATTTCACACTTGACACTGAATGTGCTTAGAATGTTATTCTCTGAAACTTGGCACTATATTGTACATGTACTTATACAATTTGAAAGAGACAAGTACAAGTGACTTTCTTTGAAATTGGAGTATGAATTTTCTTTTCTTTTACAGCACTTCAACTTCAAGCAATGCATCTCTATCAACTTTTTTGACTGATCCTTGTTTTCAATACCGAAGAGCTACATAATCAAGGGAAATAACTCGCATTTCCAATGATTATGCTTGTTTTCACTTCAGACCTGTTTTTCTTCTCCTTTTTTCCTCTATTCTTATTTATCTATTTATTTATTCTTTTTAAAAAAAAAAAAGAATAAATAAATAGATAAATAAGAATAGAGGAAAAAAAGAGAAGAAAAACAGGTCTGAAGTGAAAACAAGCATAATCATTGGAAATGCGAGTTATTAATATTATTTCATTTTTTCTTTAATTTCAGCATATTCAATCTAAACTCTCAAAAAATCTGAAAGGAATTAGGGTATGGATTGAAAATACCACTACGAATAAAACTTTTAAATTCAGCATCAAAATGATGTTAGTTTAGGATACATGTCATCTTCAATCTTGCACAGAATTCTGTATCACAAATCAAAATAAAGTTAGTTGAAAGTGATCAAACCTTCCAGGTGAATGATAAATTCACTTCATCTCAAACTTATCAATCAGAACTCACCTGATCAAAATCAGTTAACTGTTTAAGAGTGATATTTTGTTCATTTATCTCAAATGATGTCAATGAATTGTTTAATTTCATCTTTACGTTTTTCCTTAGGTTATAATTCAACTCCAGTTTTTGTTACTTTTTCTTTCATCTCTTATATACATGTATATACATATACTATGCCATTCTTTTATCTGTTAAATCTATTGGCTGTAATCCATATTTTTGTTTTGTTTAAAATTCCCTTTAATATTTTTACTTTTCTTACATTCTGTTACACCTGTCCTATTGTGTTTTTTTTTCATATATAATACTGAAATGCACCATCATTTCAATTCAATATTTCATTTTTACATTATTTTTCTTTAAAGCAATGATTGAGATACACATTTTCCATACTGAATTGAAAATCCTCTTAAGTACATGTATGTCATTCCTATAGAATGAAATGAGCAAATAAATCCAGATAAAAGCATAATAAAGCTTTCAAACCTTGACAATGTCTTGCTCATCAAACTGAACATCTAGGGACATGTTACGCTTCATTGATTCCTCTTGTGAGATTCCAACCTCCTCTGTGAATGTGTCAAAACCTGCAACAGATCAAAGATCTTCATTTTTTTGTCCATTTTAATCGAAGAGGAGAGAAGTGAAATAAGTCAATTTAGTAACAAAATTAATCTATTTCAATATTCAATAATGCTCTCTTAATCCAATCCTTTTTTACCATCTTTCCAGAGACTGACCAGAAAGAGTTACCATAGAAAATTACTAACCTAATTTCATTATGCAATTTGTAGCAAAACAACAGCTTTATCATATGTGCACATTTCATGTACATGTATGTCATTTAAGAGCTTTTAAAAATCTTAAATCTAAAATCCCAAATAGATAATATCATCATATATCAAGATATACAGAAAGACTAAATTATTTATTTAGTCTAAATATGATGTTCAGATCAACCTCTAGTATGTCATTTTCAATATTGAATATATGAGATAAACCCGCTATGGTGCTGAAGTAATTCTATCCTCACCTGATTGGTCCATGGCCACTCTAGCAGCAGCTGCCTCCATTTCATCAGATTCTATTACACATTTCTTTACAACGTCATCCCTATTGATGGCTAGTAAAGCTCTCTCTAGGGCATAACCTGCAGCAAACATTTTTGATAAGACAATATTTTCCAATTTTAAAATACAAAATGTTTCATCTCCCAAGATACTCTAGCTTTCAAACAAACACTCTTGATTAAAATTTAAAGGACGTCTATGCCGAGACCATAAACCATTTTTATAATTTACTTACCCAACATTTTTCTTCCGAATTCTTTTTTTTTTTAATAATTGCTATGTATTCTCATTGGAAAAATATCCAAAAACTTCTTTGAACAATATAATTTTCAGAAATTTCTATAATAAAATAATTAGTAAGATAACAAAATGAAAATAAAACAAAATTCTATAACAAAATTATTAGTCAGATAAACTTTAAAAGTACTTTTTTTGCACCTCCATTGCTGCTTACCTGTTGCTTGGTCTCCGTTCTTATTTTTCCACAGAGTAAGCATGGCGAGAGCTTGGTCGTTAACTGTTTTATAATCGGAGTTGATTTGACTAATTTCTGGGTTACTAATGTCTAGCTGAGTGGCGAGTATTACCCAGTCACCTTTAAGGGTATCCGCTACGTCTAATAGGTTCACTTTTGTTCGGTGATCTACATCTTCAACAACTGAAATAAACAAGTAAAAGCAAGTGTAAAATTTTCATCTTAAAAATCATGAAGATACATGTACATGTATCTACATGTATATTATATGTTAAATCTTAAGCACAAAAATATATAAAGAGTCAGCAATATTGAAGGATTTGCGAAACCATCTTGAATATTTTTGCATTAAAAAGTTCAATAGTTTACTACATGTATAAATGTATAATCCAATATTAACATCTCATAGATCCTTCAAGGAACACACTTTCTACACAAATGTTTTGGCCTTTATTGAGCGTGAAGATTTTTCTTTAATTATTTGATACTTTATATGGGCAAATAGGCCAAAAATTTGTAAAAGATATATTTGTAAAGAATATTTATTTCTATCATAATGCAGTAGTAAATAATATTTATTTCTAGCACAGTGCAGCAGTTCTACAATAATTTGTTTAGATGAGATTCTAGCACAGGGTACGTCATATAGTTCCTTTAATATCCCTACCTATTCCATGCTCTCTGAGTTCTGATGTTCTTTTCTTCAATTCTAAGGCTCTTTCTCCCTCTAACTCCATAGAAGATGACTGGAAAATAACAAGGAGGAAAAGAATAAATCATCAGATATGACACAATCAAGATTTTGCAATTATCTTAAATAGTTTGACCAAATGAGTTTATAACAATTTGAATACCACACAATACATAGAATATTTTCTAGGTCATTTCTTTCAAAGATGTGCAGCTAGAAACGATTTAAAGATACTGATTGTATGAATAGTACTACATTACTCTTAAAGTAACGTATTGGGAAAACAGTCTATGACAAAATTGCATAAGCTTGATAGCACTTTAACCTTAGATAAAGCTCATTTTTGCTTTCATTTCAACAATAGCATTCATGCTATCATTTCAAGAATAGCAAATCTTGATAAAATCAAACTCACGGTTGACATATCTGGCAGTGCAATATTGAGATTACATATTGGAGTTTGTGGCACCTCTCCACGTGCCACTTTCGGTTCTTTCATGAATGCCACACGCGCCGCAGGATCCTGGTCCATGTCACGGATTTTGACGAGGCAAGGAAGCCGATTTTCTCGAAAAGCTTTGAAACTGATGTAGAGTTGGTCTCCTGATTTCGTTATAGGAATCAAGTTACCTGCCATCTCTACAAACTGTCGACGTCCCTCTAGTACCTACATAGAAAGAATCTCAATTTGTAAGAGGAGTAAATTCCATGACATTAAAATAAAGCATATACTGAATATTAACTTCTGTGCTTACTCTAATGAGAGAAATTACTAAAGCATAAAAACTTCTTCTACAGTCCTTTGTTGTATTCACTCTCCAAATAAAAGAGCGACGAAAATTATTTTCGTCCAACGGAGAAATTGTGTGTCATCTGTATACATGTACACGGCATGCACACTGCATGAAAGTCAGAGTCTGAAAATTCAAGTTTCAATTTTTTCTTTTTTAAAATACTAACTTCTACATCTCGGCTCCTTGCCACTTCTACGAAATGTTCCTGCTTCTCCAGAGTCTTGTCTATCCTATCGTCAGTCATACAAAACATTCTGAGTTTGCCCTCCTCCTCACCAGTTCTCTTGGCAAACACCACAAACCGTGCCTGGTACGGCACTATGATGGCCTCCCTATAGAGCTCTGTGGCATAGCGTGTGGCATCAGCTACGTTCTGGCAGTCCATCAACCAAAATCTGAAAATATTATTTAAGTATGGAATTGTGGGCATATTATATACATCATACTGTGCTGTTTCTGAAAAATATATTAAAAGAATAATTACAGAAATTTAAGACATACAGGATGGCATAGACTCTGGCTCTAAGAGAAGTACTAGTATTATAATGACGTAGCTTCTTGCATGTATAAATACATAATCAATGAATGAAAGCTTTTCTGTAAAAGATAGATTACTTAGTTAGAAAATTAGAAAATACATGGTGCAAGAATAGCTTAAAGAAGTTATTCAACTTATCCCATTAAGATCTACCTCATATATATTTCTGAAGATCTGAGGGTCAAAGTTTAATCTGAAGGTCAAAGTTTAAAGTGAAATCTCAGCCTCATACAGTAATATATATAAATGAGCTTTCTGTATACAAATAAAAGACGGTGTACATACCTTCCAGAAACTCTTGTAGTGAATGACACACAATCATTGGTAAATTTAAGTTCTGTTTGTTCTGTCAAGTCATCCCAATTGGCCGGTTCTGTCCCCTCTGAAATAGAATGATAGATACATAAACTTCAAGATAAGATGCTGGTTATTTCATGTAAACAATACCAATTTGTACTATTCATTCAAGAGAAAACCCTTTTTTCATATCAAGAATTTATGATACTAATTTGTTCTACACTCCACTTTTGTAAATTGGGTTTGGAATACTAAATATAAATGTAATCGACAAAAAACCATGTAGTCCTTTGACCTTTTCACACTTAGCTTAATATATTTATTGATCGATGTAAACCAAATGAGCAATTTGTACCAAATGTTGAATTCAATTTATGAACATTTCAATGTTTACAAATGCAGATATAAGGGAGGTCAACTCTGGGTCATTCATTACATTCCCAAACCATGCAAGTTTTCCACTTTTAATTGACTTCTTTTCAGGATGGGGGGGGGGGAGAGGGCTGATCTTGTGTGAAAATGATACTAAATCATGTAAGTGCTTGTGGTATATGAATGCTTATTTATCAAATTATCTTTTTTTCAAACAATTTGTGTAATGCTAAATAAGAATTTCCTTTATTCTAAAAACAACAATAAATTCACCATTACCCTCTAATTATTTCAGACCAATGTCATCTGGTATCAACTGTGATGCATACAGAATACTCATACTTACTAAAATACTCTAACCACATTGTATAAATATGATACCTTGAAACTGGAGCAAAACATAGTCGCAAGAATTGTATCCTGTATTTTATCTCAACCTCCCTATGAGTTGCTATTTCTCATGTAAACTTAACTGGGTCTAAATATAGCACCTGGATCTAAATATAGCACCTGGATCTAAATAAAGCACCTGGATCTAAATAAAGCACATTTGCACAAGTCTTTCCCTGGTGATAAAGAGCAACTTCTGATTTATGGAAGTATATCTGACAGAGCCTAGTTTTGAAATCTCCAACTTCTTTCAAAACTAACAATTAAAATAATGCCACAGGAAATAAAATGTCTCGTAGGAAATTTGTGGCATTATGAGTTTGGGTCAGATTCCTTCATTTTTGGGTTTTGGAGAATAACGGTGTAAACACAAAAAAGACAGAATATTCAGTTTTCAACATATAACTCAAATGGTACATGACCTACAGTAATCATAATTAATTTGCAAAGAGATGTGAATGAAGTCTTTTAATTTGAAATAGTGATATACTAGACACATTTCACTACCAACTATACACTAAAAAGAGAAAAGAAGTGCTGATAATCTACAATGATTCATGATGCATGCTTTGTCGTTTTCCCAAATTTAAGTTCTACTCGAATGATAGGAATTGTTATTGAATCTATCAACATTAGAAGTATAGGTCTTCCCCACTTATGTTTTATTATACATGTAATATCATGTCCAGTTGAAAGTTTTTTTCAATTCTTTTTCCTCTAAAACTCTGGTCTAGCTCACTTCTCACATTTGAGATTTCACTCTAATCTGAGTTTTTTTTTTTTTTTTCATATAAATTAACATAGGGTTTGAATGCATGAAAATTCCTTGTTAAAAAAATAAGGTAAAAATTAAAATCATTTGCTGGCACTTTCTTTCACAATTTTGTAAAAGAAAATCTTTCCCGTGAACAATAACTTGCATAGAAGCCCCTGATGATATGGAGTAATAACATACTTGTATGAGGTATTTGAATCCACTGAAACAAACTCTTGTGGTAGCAGGTTGTGAAAGTGGCAAAGGTTAATACACAGCGAATGATTCTAAATATACATTAAAATTCTTTAAAGTAATAAGTTTGTAAAGTAGTCCTCCCATATTAATTTAAAACGCTACCAGACAAGATGTCAAGACGTTGAACATGTAACAAATATTGTTTCTGTTTATTTGCTTATCTCATTATTAAGTCCCGAAATACACACTCATATTGCAAAAATATGGAAACTTCATTAAAATGTATCCACTTTTCAGGATCTATCAGTTTTGGTAATAATACTGTATCATTTTTAATAGATGGATAATGGAAGACAAAATGACAGGAAAACACTACAGTACATAACATATTATAGACATGACTCTATCCTTAGAACTCGGTTCTTCAAGAGGTGAAATATCAATACCATGCAAATATTCCGATATATTGATAAGAATAACCTTCATACTGTAACAAGAGATGATATCTCATTTCTGTGGAATTTGGATTAGAAATACCGGTTTGTAGAGAAATGTATGGGCAGATGCTGTTAATAATTTCAGAGAAATACAACTGATGAATTTTCAAGGGCTAAAGGATAGGAAGGAAACAAGAGTGATATATTCAAATCAGCAAGATAACAACCAGAATCTCCTGGAAAATGTGATAGGAATTTTTAATTCATCTAGAAAACACCTGCTATAATTTTTTGTTCTACTGAACCTGACAAAAAGAATGATTGCGCTAGTTTGATATTTGCTGAAAAAAAATAGAATGGCATCATTTACAAGCAGCTTTCAAGCAAATCAATGCAGGTGCTCCCTATGTCACTGTAAATGTAGGCAAGACCAAAAATCAAAATGTTTGTATAGAATTAGATGACAGAATCTGTAATTCTGCTCTGCCACACACAACATATAATGGAGGAAATTCACATCAAAATCTTCATTAAATTTGTCAATTTTACGTCCAAATTGGTCAAGTTTTTGTCAGCTTTGTCAATTTCTGGTCAAATTTATCAATTTTTGTTTTTGGGGGGGGGGGGGGTCCTTTTTTTTATCAAATTTGTCAATTTTTTTTCAAAGTAAAATTTGTTAAAAAAAAAAGTCCAATTTTTCCATTGAAGTGAACTTGAATGTGCATTAGATATTGCATGAAGCAGTGACAGAGAAATTTAGATCCCAAACATCTAATTCTAACTTGACTGAAAAAAAATAAAACAAACGAATGGGAAAATGATGTTCAAGCCAACAGAAGTGAGAATTATTTTTTCTTTTACCTCCATTCAGAAAATGGTTGGAGCCTAGTAGAGCCATTGGTAAGCATAAAGAGAAAGAATCCATAAGTAAACCAGCGAGTGAGAAGCGTTCATTGTTGTCACCGATTATTCTCAATCAAAATTTGCGATAACTAAGCAACTAAGACTTTTTGTTACAAATTGACATTGTGATGTGTAAGTGCTGCTGAAATTCCACAAAATATTTTATCACTTTACAAACAATTTTACAATTGAGTATTGCAGACATGCAAAGCATTTTTAGGGGAAACATGTAAACATATACAGATACGCAAAAGATTGAAGCTAAATCTATGAATGAATGAAAATTCCTTTCAAAAAATACTGTTGTAGTCTTTCTATATTTTAGGTTAAATGAAAGAACAGCTTTCAGCTAGGCAATACTAAAGCTTAGGACAATGTAAAACAGCTTAGGAAGGTACACAACATAAGACTATTTCTATATTCACATATCAAATATTTTGCAGCGGCGGAAACTGCAAACTTCATTTGTCGGCAGCTGAGAAAGCAGTGATAAGAGCTTAAACCAAAGTGTTACACTGCAATTACCAGATCATATATCAGTACAGAAGCAGTAACCCACATACGAAAAATAATTTTTTCGGTGTTTTCAAAGAAATCTTACCGGAGATGCTATAGAGAACACGCAGGTTGGGTGCCTCTGTACTGTATTGGTTGATCATTCCTTTCTGTGCTGCCTTAGGTATTGGAATGGTCAGTGTGATATTCTTGTGAAATTTGCGTCGCCTGGGTTCCACGGTTACGATGGGACTAACTGCTACACGATTTCCTAGCAGCTTCGCGACCACATCCGAACTGATTGGCTGGGCCTAGGGAGTAAGTAAACATTTTGACCTGATGCTCATATGAATAGATTATGAAGTAAGATGCTGTCAAAATTTCAAGTATACATACATGTTAAAATAGACTGATCATATGTATTCAGACACCATGTACATGTACTTACATTCAATGAAAATTTACATGGAAACTAGAAAATGAATAGAAAAAGTACCTACACCATCATTTTACGGAATGATCTCGGCTTATTCCTTTTCAATCTCCTTGTGAAATCTACTACACGTACATGATTTTCTGAGGAACAATATGGTGTCTTAAACAGCTATTTATAACTTACTTTTGTACGCAGTATGACCTGCCTTTGTCATTGCTTTTCTGTTTTATCCAAAATAATCTCGCTTATCTCAAAATTAATATTCTCGACAACAAAATCTGTATCACAACTCACCTGCAGGCCGACCCTGATGACCTTTGTGAGAGCCCCCTCTGGGAATACGGCCTGTACTTGTGGTACGACGGTAGAGCTGATGACTCCGCCCTCACCGCCAACATTCTGTTTCTCCTCTCTGACCTTTGTTACTATGGCAAAATATCTGGGGAAATCATCAGTCAAGATTCTGGTCACTCTCTGTCCAGAGAGCTCATCTTCATGGTCTAAATCTGTAAATAAATTTAGAATTTTATCATTGCAATTTTTGAGTTTTTCGATTTTTTTTTTCCAGTTTGATGCCAAGTGAAGTACATGTATTGAGTTTCTATGCATAAATTAATTGTTTAAATGTATATGGAGTCTCTTCTTTATACACAGGCTGCATGTATATTGTCACAAATGTGAATCATGTTCCTTTACAGCTAAGGTAACTACAAGCTATGCCTATGCCCAATTAATGCACTGTTATGATTAAGTAACAAACAATATATGGTAAATGGAGGAACGTACTTTTAATAACCATCAAAACAACAATTGTCTCATATACTTAAAATACAAATTATTTAGTTTATGTCATAATATGACAATGAATCACAAAATAATTAGCATAATTTACATAATGAAGTAAGGTCACATTGAAATTTTGATACTTTTTCAAGAAATTTAACCTCTCTTTTTTATATGCTGTCACTTCTATAAATCGTTCCTATTTATGTCATACCATAGTACAAACATTTGAAATTTGCTTTTTACAGAATTACTTCCCTTTAATGACAATGTCCCATGTATAAATATAGTAATTGTGACATCTTATTCTATGGACACTGGTGAACAATTGGCGAACAATTGTACATAAATGACTTTCTAACACTTTAAGAGATTCATTGATGTCATAATGGGGTTCTACACTAGATACCATCTTGTAAATGGGAAATAACTCTGTACACCGCATATAGAAAACAATGCTATTACTAATTACTTTTCACAGAGTTTTATAGATTTGCATTTAAATGATTTGCTCTTTTTATTATCTTTTCTTATTATTTTGACACTTGTCCATTACATTCCATTTCTGTTAAAAGCTATTTCTTATTTTGTTTACCTTCCAGACTAGCATTGAGTGCCTTCTGTACAGCCTCATCAGTGGCTACGATTGGATGCTCCTCCCATTTATCTCCATTGTTGCTCCTCAGAATCTTAATCTCCCTCTCTTTCCCGCGCAGAGAGGCGAAATGTGGAATTTCAATCACAATACGCCTGTAAATAGTATGATACAACTTTGATTCTTTGAACAGTTTTTAGGTATTTCTGATAAACATGTAGATAATCAATGGGTACACTGATCATTTCTAGAAATTCAGGGAAAATGTAAGAAGTTGCGGACATTCAATTACGGACGGGGCATCATTGTATAGAATAAATCTTTTTGCCTTTCTTTAGGCAATAATTCAGCTTATCCTTCTGAATAATCAAATATTGTCAACATAAAATATTTGTGAATTTTAATTAAAAATATTTTTTTCGACTAGTCAAAATATAGATATTTTTGATTTGCAATTTACAAATATTCTATGTTGACAGTATCATTATGTATTCAGATATGTTTTTGTCTAAGTCAGCAAAGTCGCAGCTTTTTCATCATAACAAACACTTTATACTGAGTGACAGACAGACAGACAGATAAATAAGACGGACTAAAGACTGACGAAAAAAAGACAGACTACGGAGGAATGAGCTGTCAAACTATCCGATAATATAGACTCATTTGAACTTAATTTGAATCTTGAAAAAGTTGGCTTCTTGTGCCAGAAAAACAGGTGGTGATAACGAGAGATAGACGATGTTCTGAGGTCACTAGATAAACATCTCAGAAAATATTTCATCCTCGCTGAGCAGCTCTGTCTATCTCAAAACTTCCAAGTCAGAAAGAACTTTACGACCCAATTACTGGTACCTCCTGACTCACTGAGCTTACATGATTATGAAAAGATGCCAGAATTGCTCCATACCATACTATCTTTTTGCTAAAATAGTTTTAAATATTCGAGTACAATCAAATTCGATATTCTTGCTCCGCATTTCAGCGTTTGTCAGATAAAAGTTGGTCAAAGGTCCAAAATTTCGGTATCAATGGAGGAAACCTCTTGCCATAAGGAATAGCCATATGCAAGATGAAAGGCTATGCCTAATGTTAAAGGTTTTTTTTTTTACTGACAGACTAGAGGATATACAGAGGATATACAGACGGACATATTTTAATATCCCTTCGCTTTTGCAAGCCGAGGGGGGGGGGGGGCAACAAAGCACTCAGCTGGTTTGATAATGACACTTTATTGTATAATATACGATATGAAATTGTATTGCAATAATTGTTCAAAGGTTGGTAATTAGGCTCTGATCCTAGAATATTTTTCTGTTGGTACATGAATACCAAGGTCATTGTGATTCCCAAGTTCATGATTGACCGATGGTAGAACCTCCCAACCTTCCATCTCTGTTAGAAACTTATCGATTGTTTCTTGTACAAACAAACCCTGAATGATGAAGCTAAAATAAACCGACAAGATACCATTTACAAACAGAAAGATGATGTGGTCGTCAACAGACCATATGGTTTACAGAAAGCAAGGGCGTATCAATCTGTACATTCCGAACATACATTCCAATCGTTACAGAAGACAAATAACATAGTAAGGGGAATAACTCCAAAAAAAGTAGGTTATCTAGAAATTATTTCTTGGTAAACACGAACAGATGTCTTTGTGTGACTGTTTACTTGTAATAGATGAACACACGGATAGTAGGACAGTCAGGAAACTAGAAGATACGAATTAATTCAATTTCTATAGAAAAAAAACATACATACTAATTCATAATGATAATGTAAAACACAACCCGTAACTATTTTGCTTTCGTGATATTTTCGGTAAATTCTTTTGTTATACTAGTATATCCTGACACGAGTATGAAGGTCACTGCATCCTCATTTTAGAACTGCATATTACATAACCAGATCACCAGATAATGAATGCACAATTGTACCGTTGTCTGACGCGGGTCTGGAAATGATCAGTGTGGTAATTGGCATGGGGGGATCAGGCTACGTGAATCACGATTTATCAACTATCTGGAATCCTAGGTGATCTGCTTGGCTCATACTGTATCAGTAGAGCGTGACCACACCTCTATTCTCAGGACCAGAATCCTTGCCAAGTGACTTCTCATAAAACTATTTTTGTGTACTTTACTTGGTTTTTTTTTCTCAATGTATATAACATAGGAAGGGGGGGGGGGGGGGGCTGGTGGGTTTCGGTAGAGCAGGACTACACCTCTGTTCTCAGGACCAGTATCATTGCAAAGTTACTTCGCATAAAATAGGTCTCTTGGATCGCAATTAGGGAAAGGGGGGTTAGAGGTTTGCGTTACAACTACATTTTAGTAAGAAGGCAGGTCTATGTAATCTTATCAAATTTCCTCCACTATTGCAAAGGAAGAGGGTACTTCAAATAATCTTCAAGACTTTCCTGTCTTTTTGCCTGTAGATGCAAATTTGCGGCCGCACGTCGTACAATTTGTTCATTATATTCCCTTCAATATGTCCAATTAATTTCAACGATTTAGCTATGCGAGTGGGCATGCATAAATATTTGATATCAAAGAAGTACGAACACCAACGTCGAGCACAAAAATCGTGCATCTACATTGTACGATATACATTGCCTGTATATTGACGAGGGACCTAGGGATGTACAATGTCAATCAATGTCTGATTAATTACTCCTTGGTGGGCACCTGTGAAGCCTTGGCTACATAAGCTATATTGGACCCGGTCTGGCTGTATAACATCAAAATTCTTTGATGTCCACACGAACAGTGCTAATACCAGAATAATTTTCTTTATTGGTTATGTTGGTACTGCCTAATCACCGATGTTCATCTTTACAGCTCGTATATTTGGGGGGACTATATGATCTATATCGCCCCTCAGTCTATACTGGTGTGTACATCAGTGGATTTAGTATAACAAGGACATAAATGTCCATTAACATACTTTTATTTTATTGCTCCTCTAAATAGTAATATGTTTTGTATAGAAGATGAGAAAAGAAATGTATAAGTATTTGAATAGTAATGGATCGAAGCGAAAATTTGAAAGCGATAGACAAACGGACGGACTGATAAATACACAAACATAAATGACAAGGCAGATCATTAACATGACAAATGACATGGCAATGTTAACTCCCATATGGTCATTCTACCCCTGCGGCCGAACTACTTGTATGGCTGTTTGGGATTTTGTCGTAGGGAAAAGCGGAGACACTACATTTAATATTGACTCCGTTTGATTGAAAGTAACCGTTTAACACGTTACTGAATCTTTAGATAGGCAGTTTGATCCCGTATCTATAATTACATGCCAATAAATATGTCATCCAGACCCTTTAATTCCGGCTGATATAATGCAGATTACAAGTCTTATGTCATATCATGCAAAACATGCAAAGAAATAAACACTGATATATCCAAACGAAAGCTCAAATTCCTAAATTTACCAGGTTCTTATCACGAGATGAGGTAATTTTGACTGTCAAGTCGTTTTTCAGACTTCAGCGCACCGTTGTATTTGTGTATTGTTGAATTTAGTATTTAGTATATCCTATTTCACAACAAACAAATGACAAAGGTGGTTTAAATACATTATATACGAGAAAGGTGTGTAATTGACTTACCCTAAGAACTTGGTTCCCACTGGGCCCATTTCTATTATCCTCGCCGCCAGTGCCTCGCCCTCGTTTAGGGGGATGGGGTGCATTAACTTCTCCTTTTTGATCAATTTGCAGGTCACCCGGGTGGGCATTGACGCCTTGCAGGGAGGGATGATGATCCTGACGCCAGAGTGACGCCGCCCTCTCATGGCCCCACCCCTGGCGTCCACCATGAAGCTGATGAGGAAGCTGTGAGAAGCAAGATCGAGCGTCATTTTCGAAGATTTTAAGGTAGTACCTTCTTTTAGACGGGACTGCTCAGCAAGAATGAGGGAAAATCACAATTTACAAATTACGAGTGCAACAGGTCGACATAAATTCCAGAGAGGGGAGTGAATTATACACTAATGTCAAGCTATGCTGCTAGATCGATAACTTTTATGGCTTGAAAATCAACGGTTCTCCTGTCTGGAAGCGGCTGCGAAATAATTACACTTATTGCAATTCATCCCTATGAAATTGTTCATGGCACTTCAAATGCTCCTGGATAATATTTAACTTCCTTATGATTTTCGAAAGAAAATAAATCGAATTATACACTATTATAGATTTCTCATCTATCTAACAAGACTATAACATAAAGGTGCGACTCCAAATCTTTTATAAAATTCGGTTAACACTCGCGAAATCAAGAGAGAGAAAGAACTTCTATTCCATTAGGTAGCAAACTGAAAGCACTAGAACAGATTGATATCCCCTTGCCAACTATCTGAAAAACGTCTGCAGCCGCGAACCTCCCGTTGTGTATTGACTCGCAGAGCAAGCGGTGAGATAACGGCCGTGTATTTCCTCGGCTCAATGGGGCGGCTCACCTATTTATGCCGCTCTCAACACTTGTCTATCATTTGTAGTCCGTCTAGGTGAATTAAATACTCTACACTAACAATTAGCATTTGCATACTTTCAGTGTGGTAAGTGTGTACATAAAAACATGTAAATATTGATATCCTTAGCCTATAATCGAGCGAACAAGACCCAGTTCCTCCCAGTGAAATAGCTTTTGGGAGTCGAGCACAAAGTACCGGGCTTATCAGGGATTCGTCATTAAACTAGCGATCGAAGCATATCAAACGACGTTTAACGGTGTACATGACCTTAGAACTTTTTTTTACACGGTACAGTATTTCATTCTGTGCGTAAAAATAGCTTCATTGATAAACCAGCTCTTCAAAGGAACCGGCCTTGTTTGATTTTTCTGATAACCTAGATAAAATAGTTCGTGTCCTTGTGTTTTTTTTATAGTTATTAGATTCAATTACTAGTAGTTTAAGTTTCTTTGCACGGAATTAATGTTTACTAATCACATAAAACCGAAATGGATTCTCGTTATTTTACGAATAAATTTCTCGTAATTTTGTGCATGATTTCCGCGCAAGTCAATTTACTACCATATTCTCACCTCTAGCAAAGAATCTTATTAAATCGAAACAATTGGTCAGTGTTATTTCAAAGGAAAATGTGTCAATGTCCCAATATATATAGCTCTCTATCATCGATTTTATTTTTCAATTGCGCGGTGTTTCCTATGCAATTGATTCGACCTCTATTTCATTATCTAAGCACGTTTATAGCTCAAAACTGTCAACGAGTTTACTGAAACACAATTTTGAATACCAGACAACACTTATTTCTTGTTTCGCTGATTGTACTATGATTCCACAAAATTTCTAAGAAGAAATACGTATCTCGGCATACTTGCGCCATATTAAGCAGTATCACCGATCTAGCAGCCTTGACATTTGACCTATAAATATCATGTCGCTAGCAATAAGAATGCAAACTTTACTGATACTTAAAACGAAAACTTTCTTTCCAGATATATTTTTATTATTCATGAAAGAAGGAAACTAAAAAGTACATAGAAGTTTCTTGGTCATATGGTGTTAAAAATTTAGTCTATAAAAATGACAAACAATAGACAAACGGACTGACACACTCACTAGTTCTCTGCTAAGTACAAACTCACACAGTATTTTTGAAGACCTAAGAATCATGACATATTACACTGTCAACTTGTCATGAAGTGACAGGTTGTATCTGTATGTAAGCTAGATTGGTGTAGAATATCCCATACAATAATGTTGACTATTAAATCAATCTCAATGTGTGACCTTGACTTTCTGTTGACCTTGACTTCCTCTAGCTGTTGACTCCTAATGTTGCTTACATTCCCACCAAGTTTGGTTTCAGTTGATTGTGCAAAAGTGAAAGACAGACAAATAAACATGAGCTTTGTTTCCAAAGAATTTTTACACTGAGCACTTTAATAAATACAAAATTTCTATACTAGGACGTTCTCTTGGAAGTAATGTGCAATATATTTTAAAATATATTTAAAACTTAAGATATATAATATACTTGGTGATGACAAGGTGAGGCTATGCTAGTGAATCTTGGTGCCTAGCTAGTAATGGATATGTATCAGTTATCACTTAGTGACTCTAGCTCTTTATAAGGGCAAGACAACAAAGTAAGAAATCAGAATCAAATTCGAAGATTTAAAACATGGAGGTCATAAAATTCAAAGACCAAAGAAGATTTTAAAGCCCTCAATCTGAAATATGAGCATATACTATCATGCAATAGTGAAATGCAAGTCAAGGGAAAATATAAAAAAAATCTTTTAAATTTGAAACACATACAATGTACATGTACTACACAACCCCCATTATCAGCATTATGCATTGAAATTTTGATCATTAGCTTATACAAGATCTTGTCAAAAGCTAAGCCAAACACGCCATGCTATTTTAAAACTTATTCAAGGAGGAAAGTAGACAAATGACTGTGAAATGATGAAGTGTATGCATTTCATACTAGACAATTCTAGATGGAAACCTGCAGAAACAAGATGTATGTTTCCAATTTTTGTTTTATTTGTTGTCTTTCTTATCTTTATTCACACATGTTTTGCTGTTAATCAATCTACATGTAATTATTTATTGCTAAGTTAGTATTTTTTCTGGCGAACAGTGTACGCTTAAATGCGCCGCTTCTTGACTATGCATTTCAATCAATCGGTGCAAAGGCCCACACCACTTTTTGGGATACAAATCGACCCTATGAATAAAAAAAAAATCTGTTTGCTATGAGTGACATCATCAAAATTTACATGGATACTATTGTGTTTCCATCGAGAATTAAATGCAAATGAATCACATCTACACGCAAACAGATGGTTGATGAATATTCATGATGCAAAAGACATGCATGATGCTTGTATAAATTACCTTTTCCATTTCAGTTTTCTGTTGTGCATAAAATGCAAAGGGAAAAAATGCCATCAGATCACAACAAGTACGAAAAACTTATAACATGCAGGTTTTAAAACAAAGATTGCTTTGTAATTGACTCTACACTTGGTTGCCTTATTCTTTTACTTTGTATAATTTTCGGATAAAACATGCCAATTAAATTTTGTTAAAATAACATTAAATTTGTGAATAAAGTTGTGTTACAGAATCCTCACAGCATGTACTGAGGTATTATCACTACATTTTTGTATGTCATCACTTAAAGATAACCTTTTCCTCCAATAATAGTTAAAATTTTATGAAGCATAGTGAACCTTCATAAACCTATATTTCAAAAATAAGATGAGCAGACTTGAAATTTCTGAAGTAAACAATTTAGTTTGAGTATGAAATGCCCTTGGTCAATCTTTATAGTGAATGAAAAACCATTTACCAGGATAAAATGCACTCAATTTCAAAGAGGAAAATTGTGACTGTCAGCTTTTATGGTTCAAAACAATTAACTGACAATGACTTCTGAAACTAACTGGATTGCTAATTTTTCAAACAAAAAAAATGTGATCATAAATAATTTGCTCAACAGCAGTTTCTTTTATATTAAGTTCCAATCATTTTCAACCACTTTTAGTAGATAATCAAGGTAGTTTTCCCAAAACTTTTAATAAACTACATCAGAAGATAGAAGAATTGGCTTCTGGAATGCATCATATTTTGGACAAAGACTATTGATACCATTCTTTACACTGAATCCTCATCTCATTCATACAAGTTTCTCATACTTCTTATTTATTATCTAACTTAAATTAAATGTAAATAAAAAGTTCAAATTTTTAGGGTATAGTTGATACATCTACATGAGAAGGGAAATTTTAGTTTAAAATCTATTTTTCTCATTACTTTTTAAATGACAGTATGGTTGTTATGTCTCATGAAATTCCAAAACTCAATTCACTTTCCATATACTAAAATCACAAAACAAAATCCAACAAAGACTTTGTAAGAGAAGCGATTCGGCAGCTGACATTATCACAAGACGTCTTAAAGCCGAGCATGATGAACAAAACAAACATCATTCAACCATGCTTAGCCGAACACTGCGGAAATTCAAAGCAATTGGAATCGTGGATAAAAAAGGCCATAACATCTCTATAAGGTGACTTAAATTCAAAAACTTACGAGTGTTCCCTCATTGGTACATTGACTCTGTAAAGTCAGGAATATGTTACCATGGAAACAACCTTTCTTATCCCAAAAATTGTCGAAATTTTAATTTTCAATATAATAATTCTGGATATCATATGGAGGTACCTACCCAGAGTATGAAGTGGGAGCAGCATCTATAGCGATGTTGTCCGGATCAAAGCTGGCACTGAATGACGAACCACTGTAGGAGCTGATACGGGGTTTGTCAGGGGCCGACTGTGGGGCAAGCTGTGCCCCTGGGGGACTGGCAGAGGTGTATGCAGCGTAAGACGAGGTCATTATCTGGGCTTCCATGTAGTCCTAAAATTCAGAATTCATTTATTAAGATAATATTACTCTAGAATATTTAACGGATCGTAAGAATAATAGTACTCCTAGAATTCTGGATTACCCAAACAGAAAATATTTGTAACATATTTTTGAAAAAGCTTCGATGAAAAGAACTTGGTATTGTATGCTGTAGCAAAATCTTCAAGATTATATTGCTGGAAATTTTGATTCAGTATTCTAGTAGCTAATACTTCTACCATTACCATAATATGACACTGCTTTTAAACTACTCAATGTTTTATGATTATCACCTATTTGCTATTACTAAGCTTCAAAAGTTAACTTCCGTTTCCAAAAATGTCTAAATAAATGCTACAGTGTAAATACAAAAAGATCAATTCATTTCATTGTGCATTGGCTGGTAATCCTCATGCAGTCAAATCCCATTAACAGAGCATACAAATGTGTTTATGTCAGTTGCCTCTATGTCAATCAGTTTCATCTAAATCAGCTGTTAGTTCCTGATTACAAAATATTTCCGTGTGTCCAAGATAAAAAAGGTGAATTACACATATGTTAAACTTCCTTGCAAATAACCATCGTGCATACTAGTAAATGTATAATTGCTCCCTGAAATTTTAATTGTCAATGCATATTTCCCTTGTTGAAAAATTCTGTTTGCTGCAATAAATTAATTATATATATATGCAAGATATATGTGTGCAGAATATGTTTTGTATGTACTACTATATGTACAGATTTCAAACTACTATCCCAGTGTGTTAGATTAATATACACCACCAAATGCATGTTAGAATTGCAATGTTAGTATGACTATGAGAAAATAATAATAGATTGAGTACTGTATACATGTACAGCGTTGATTTCATCCCATTTTCTTTTCACAGATCTGATTTTGAGAGTATTAAAATTGCCTTTGACTTTTGACTTTTAGCGAAAATCTCATGAGAAGGGAAAATACAAAAATTAAATGGGATGAAAAACTTTCTGGTGCATGTATAAAATAACTAGCTGACTACCTGCTCTTGTACTCTAGGAACAGAATCGTCAGGCATGTATTTGAATTCCTCGTTCAAATCTATGCCGTCGACACTGAGTGATTCTGCGTACGATAGAGACTGCCTGTCAGGGTATGACTTGTAGCCTGATCCCGGGTACACAGGACGCTTCAATTTATTATAGCGGACAGATGGTCTGGTGTAGAAATCTTCATCATATTGCCTTGAGGGGTCGGCATATTGAAGTTGTATAGAGTGCTAGAGAGAGCAAAGAGACATGCAGAGATACAACAAATGGCACATTTTCTTCCCCTTTACTTTATGAATTATTCAAGATTTCATAGCAGAGTTCATCTAAAATAGCTACAAGAATCTAGCTCAAGACTCTACAAGATAATTTTAGAATTTTAATATTGATGGATCAAAAACTACTTCATAGTCTTCAGGGGAGATAATGTGCTTTCAAAACAACGTAAACACATGCACAACAAATTAACTGATATATAGATTACGCAAGCAGTTCTGACATAACAGGTACAGATATCAATCTAATGAAGTTAGACATAACATAGAGAAGAATGATTTTCATTAGCTGAATTCAATTATATTTTGGCATTTCCATACTATCACGCACATGAACTGCAAGATTCAGGTCTTTAAAAAGACTTTTCATTAATAAAAGGTGCATCATGCTCAAAACGAAACTTTTCCACTTTTATAACTCGTTTTAATTACATGCATAAGAATACTTTCAGACTGGCAACTTTAAACATTCCGAAAAAGATGTTGTGCATCGATGTTAGAGAAGGACAGAACTCATCAATTCAACAACCATCACCAATCTACTCGTTCAACATTACATATTTGTACCTGCTTTATTGAATCTTCAAAATTGTCACCATAATCAACCTCGCTACCAGTACCGTCAACCGTGCGTATTCGAGAATCGTGCGAGTGGGTGGAGCTAGTATCAAGGCGATCAAGTGTGGAATAGTCGCCTCCGAAAACACTGTCAGCTTTTGACTTATCCTGATAAACACAACATGTAGATAAAAGAAATAAAACTTCAAATAAAAACATGGGAAAATGATCAAAATAAAAATGTGAAAGCTACAACATTTTTAAAATATTTTACAAAATAAAGAAAGAATGCCCTTTCGATTTTTATAATTTTTTTTACCCATATTTAACATGTTATTGATTTTTCATTATACATGTTTTTCAAATGAGTTAATGTTTAGTTAATGATATATGAACTTTCTTTGTATGAGATTATAGTCCTAATTTTTCTATATTAGTTGACAAAATATCAAACAACAATTCCAGTCATGAAAATGAAATGTTACAAATATGAGTCAACCATTATTTTTCTTCAAATAATTTTCTTTTTTCCTTTGGTAGAATCTTAAATTTCTTCTTTTTTTTTCAAGTTTCCCATCAAATTGTTTAAATTCTAGCTGAGACTAATCTAGAAATTTAAATGAAAGCCAGCTCTGTATTTCTGTCATTAACCCTATACCCTGAGATGTACTTAACCTATCCCTAGATCTCATTTGCTTGACTGTATTTCTATCATAAACCTATCCTGAAATGTGTTTGACAGTATTTCTATCATAAACCTACCCTGAAATGTATTTGACGGTACATTTGTATTTCTATCATAAACCTACCCTGAGATGTATTTGACGGTATTTCTATCATAAACCTACCCTGAGATGTATTTGACGGTATTTCTATCATAAACCTATCCTGAGATGTATTTGACGGTATTTCTATCATAAACCTACCCTGAAATGTATTTGACAGTACATTAGTATTTCTATCATAAACCTACCCTGAGATGTATTTGACGGTATTTCTATCATAAACCTACCCCGAGATGTATTTGACGGTATTTCTATCATTAACCTACCCTGAGATGTATTTGACAGTATTTCTATCATAAACCTACCCTGAGATGTATTTGATGGTATTTCTATCATAAACCTACCCTGAGATGTATTTGACGGTATTTCTATCATAAACCTACCCTGAGATGTATTTGACAGTATTTCTGTTTATATCTATAATAAACCTACCCCGAGATGTAATGTGTTTAAATGTATTTCTATAATAAACCTACCCTGAGATGTGATGTGTTTAAATGTATTTCTATCATAAACCTACTCTGAGATGAGACATGGTTAAAGAATCTCTATCATAAACCTACCCTGAGGTGGAGTGTAGTTAAGTGTATTTCTATCATAAACCTGTCCTGAGATGGAGCGTGGTTAACTGTATTTCTATCATAAACCTACCCTGAGATTGGGTGTGGTTAAGTGTATTTTTATCATAAACCTACCCTGAGATGGTGCATGGTTATATATCTATCACCAACCTACCCTGAGATGGGGTGTGGTTACCCTGAGGTATCATGTGCCTGACTATATCTCTATCATAAACCTGCCCTGAGATGGGGCATGATTAACTTTATATCTATCATAAACCTAGCTACCCTGAGATGGGGCATGGTTAAGGAATCTTTATCATAAACATACCCTGAGGTGGTTATATATCTATTCCTTACCTGTAGTTACCCTAAGGTATCATGTGCCTGACTATCTCTATCAAACCTATCCTGAGATGGGGCATGGTTAACTGTATTTCTATCATAAACCTACCCTGAGATGGGGTGTGATTAAGTATGTTTCTATCATAAGCCTACCATGAGATGGGGTGTGATTAAGTATATCTCTATCATAAACCTACCCTGAGATGGGGTGTGATTAAGTATATTTCTATCATAAATCTACCCTGAGATGGGGCACGGTTAACAGTATTTCTATTTTAAACCTACCCTGAGATGGGGCGGGGTTAACAGTATTTCTATCATAAACCTACCCTGAGATGGGGCGTGGTTAAGGAATCTCCAGTAAAATATCTCATCTCAGCTTCATAATCTGGACCTCGCTCGAGATAAGATGGATACCGCATGGCGGTAGCTATCTCACTCTGAATGCGACGTCTCTGATCATCCGTTTCTCCGCGGCGGAATGAAAAATCCTAACGAAAGCAAAAGTAAAAGTACATCATAACTGAAAAGAGACATCTGCATGCACAAAATTTAACAAAATATAAAATAATGAACTTAAAGTTGTCATGAATGGTATAAAAAGTAAGAAAGAAGACACTAAAGAATACAACATATTTACCATGTAGAATCAATGCTATGAGATTATTTGATAATTTTATGACTTGAGATGCCAGATATTGGTGAAAAGATGACAATGTACACAAATATATATACTGTACATTAATAACAACTCCACAACATACATTGTTCCTTATCTGAGCTTTAACAACTTAAAGTGATCTTAGCCATTTTTGTTATTATTTAATACCATAGGGTATAAAACTATCACAGAAATGTAAGGAATTTGAAAGTATTACCTTTAAAATAAATTAGTATAACTCAAACTAATGATTGTTTTTAAAAGTACATTTTTTTTCAAAAGGATACTGTAGTTTCAGAGTTTGTAATTGTTAATTTCCAAAAATTGGGATTATGAAATGCAATATCTTAGTTATGATATTGAAATATGTCATACTGATCATATTGATCTCATTGCGTAACAGCACAAGAAACTTGATATAGGATTTATGCTGTACTCATTACAACATAGATATGTACGATAGATGTGCAAAGTGTTTGAACGATGATCCGTATACAACAGAACAGTACCTTTTCAAATGATGTGTCCATGGGAGAAGTGCTCTCCCCTCTCTCCAGTGAAATACTGTCCTCCCCTGAAAATATTAAATAACGAAATCTCAGTATATAATTGTATGTTACAGAATTTCAGAGTAAGTACATCATATATGACTAACATTAGATACTACCTCATTGAGCACATCAACAAACAAAGCTGAAAGATTCAATTCATTTGAAATACATTTTTTCAAAGTTAAGCAAGAGAAATACCGGTACTAGTACATAGAAAAATTCACAGATAAATGAAGTAACAGATTCATTATACATAAATATATATATTTGTTACGTTAAGTTATATTCATATCAACAAGTTTCTTCCGTTACGTTATTCATTGTTATGTAATAATTATCCGTGCATTCTTACCTCGACTACAACGAAAACAATTCATGCTAAATTTTCCAAAATCATAAACAGAAAATTCCACATAGATAGAAATCAATTAAAAATTCCTTTCACAAAATATCTAATATCCCACTAGCTGACAGTGCCATTTTCCCTATCTCTCTAATAACAAACTCTGCTCTTTTTGATGTCTATTTCACCACCTGATTCATCAGTGGGAGTTCTTATAAATTTTTGACCTTCAAGCTAATAATATGATAAGATTTTGGCACCGAAAAAGTAAAATACGGGGGATAAAAAATCAAAGACAACATGCATTATTTCTACTTCACATCTTCAACGATTGTGTTCTTAACTTTTAGAGTCTGAATTAACCATCAAAGATATTGGGGGCATTAAGTTTTGTTATTACATGAGAGCGGGATCGTTAAGTTCTATTTCTGGAATTGTTGTTTCGGGAAAAAGAGGGAGACAATCTCTGATTTTTTTTTTTTTTTTTGGCCTAAGGTAATTATTTCCTTACAACATGAGCATGCTGTTCGAACAATTGTGTATGTTATGATACAGATTACAGCTACCATTCTACGGGTTATTTAGAGGGAATTTTGAGATAATCCACGACTGCCTGGAAACAGGATGTAAGTTTATGATGGATAGTTGATGGAGAACAAGTTTGATTCCAGTAATTACCTTCAGCAAGGTGAGATAAGCTGGTTAATAGCTCAGGAGACTTATATACATCATTAACTTTATATTAAGCTGGCAATTTTCATTTAATTTCCTTGCCTACATAAATGCTTTGATTTTTACATAAAACTGATGGAAAAGAATGATAGAAAATTTTGTACTCTTTGAAATAGTTCACTTTGTTCCTTCAATATCATTTTCCATTAAAAATAGTAGTTTTATATTTGTTACATGTGTCCATGAAAAATACACCACTTCCTGCTGGAAATAGGTTAAAAATCTAGGTCAAACAGCTACAGACACCCTCTAAAGGTAAGAAGGACAACTGTGGCCTCTCCTGAAAGTTTTGACCTTGACCCATGACCTTTTGATTTTAAATTTAGACTTCTTCCTTCATACTAAATCATCAAGGGGTTCTAAGCAGTACAATGGGATATTTTTCTTTTGATTTGTATACCTATATCAAATCATAGAAGATCCGAGAGATTGATAGGTAGATTGATTATTATAGTCTAAATGAAAGACAGAATAACAAATAGATTTATCTTGAAAGTATCAAAATGCAGTGCTTATAAATCTTCAATAACTAAAAACATTGAACTTAAGAATAAGCAATCAACAAGAACATACTGAAATCAAATCACAACATCCAACAATGATCAAGTAGAACCCAAAATTCACATTCCTAATCACAAAGAGCTTTACTTGTATGTAATGTTAGTAAATGAGAAAATTACAGATAGAAATTACAAAAATGCACAAATGAGAGAACATAATTTTATAAGCCTCTCAATTTGGACATTTATGTTACAGATTTCAGATAATGCTGATACAGCTTTAATATTTTGCAGTATGTGTCGTATAGAAAACTATCACAAAAACATGCCCATACAGATAGATATAAATAGATAATATATAAATCAAGTTCAAGATGAGTGGTACAGAACTAAAAAGATACAAAAACTCTAGCCACACTTCACAATACGACAACATAAAATGGTCTCCGTGAGAGATCTGGCATTGCCGATGACTTACGAGACTGCATCTTATTGCCTTCGTAATAAGGCAAGTAAACATGTTGTTCGGCTAAAGGTTTGCCAAATAAAGGCGATGAAGGAAGGAAGTCATCCCCTGTACAGCCAAGCAGCAAAAAAAGAGAAAAATCAAGAATCTGGCATCAGTACCTTGGATAACTATATCCTATAAAGCTATGATGGAGTTCTTGCATATTAAACTGATTCTAAGCTGGTACCACTGGTTTAAATTCTGGTCAACCATTGGTACCTACAGGGTGAAGCAAAATATCAACATGCTCCATTTTTCCTCTTTAAAGCTGGATCTGTTTGCGGGAAATTCTAACACTTCCACTCAAAAGCAGCTAATTAATTAAGGATGACGCAAGTTATATTTTTCATAAACCACCGAGAATGAGGTAAGTCTCAGCAGGGAAACCCAATTTACAAAATTCGAACATTATAATGTTACGTAATTTCATTATTCAAGTTGCTTACCCATTAGTATAGCATTCAATGCAACTTTGTAACAGAGAAAATAAAACTTATCATAGATATGAAATATGAATCGCATAACATGTACAAATGGATAAACATGCATTGTATACATATTGGACAGACTGCAAGGTCAGATATGATCTACAATATTATTGATGTTTAATTGTTCGCATTCCATTCTGACATATGAGAGCAAGGGTTTATTTGGGTGTACCCCGGATACATGTTAATAGGGGCGTTTAGCTATAATATTTAATGCAGGTACATTAAGTGGCGTAGCTAACAGTATGGCTCTTGCCTATAAAGAAAGTTGGGAATGCTATCAGATTTAGAGTGTTTTATTGAATACAAATGTAGAAATTTTCTTATTATCAAGTGTATCTGTGTGATTCAAAAAATGTTGTATCTATCTCTGGTAATTAAGTAATTAATGCCACACAAAATGGAAATGACATGTAGATCTGAGATTTAAAATGTTTGGGTGCTGTAATCAATTCTCCATTCAAATGAGGGTTTTACAATAAAGTAAAGTTTCTTATCAAAATCTAGAAATCTAGAAGATTCAAAACAAGCAGAATCTTCCAAACTTTCTGGAAAAATTCAACCATCAGGGATTTATAAAATGGTTGATTTGACTTCATCTTGTAATTCTAAATATCTAAACAGGTTTTCCAAAGATAAATGTGAGATATATTTACATGTGTGTATATCATTGCTTATTTCTGAAAATATCTGATATATATCACACTGGACATATAAATGCAATTAATAATCCAAATAGTATACATACATGTATTTCTTTTAATAATAAAAGGGACATACAGACGGACAAAGGTTGTGGTTTATATACAGACACCTAAAATCTACCTTAATATTACTATTTTAAAATTATTAATTCCCATGCAAAATTTTCATATCTATGTAAATGACATTTAGTTATCTATCCTAATATTTCATGCCTCTTGTATACACTATGAACATTTGGTCAGTTACGGGTCTGAACTAAGGACTTGACCATTACATGAAAATAATTGTTCGTAAGACATACACACAAACATTGACATTTGAGTAGCTACGCCACCAGTTTGGCTTTGTAATTATTTTACAGCTAGGAGTTTCAACTCACATTTTACATGACCTGCAAATCAACATATATTCAGAGTGTAAAGGCTGTCGTGGGTGAAAGTGCAATCTGGTAGATTATGTATTACGTAATTTGCATGCAAAAAATCAAGTTCTGTTGTTAACTCTTGTGTGTTACAATGGAAAAATGGTGCTGAAAAACAAGTGTATGTTAATTATGACAGAAGTTCAGCAAACTGTGTGGTACGTGTTCGTAAAGACTTGGCTACTGTCTTTTGTACTGTCCGATTTCATAGTTACATGTATTATCCTAAACTACACTAGATATTATTACTTTTAGATACCCCTTCTTCATCTACCAACACTGATTTTCTTCCTTCATATTTGTAACCATTTCGTAAGCTCCTCAAATCGAGACTAAAATATCAACAAAAGCTAGCTAGCCTGCATTTATTTTGTATTCAATACTGAGTGAATGAAGCTTTATGCTTTCTTTTTTAGCGAGACGATTATTCTGATTGAGCAAAGCATTTTTGGAAGCAGAATGCCAGAAGAGGTATCTAGTACACTGTATGTTACACTAGCTATTATGAGAACTGCACACTTCAACCCATGTGTGTACGTACACGTGTGACCCACCAGGGTCAATTTGGCCAACCATGATGACCTCGAGGAATCAGGCCCTAAGCATAGCACAATAAATACATTGTATATTTTCATTTTCAATATCTATGGTACACAATATTTGCAATTTGTGAATATTTCTTTTCCAAATGTGGCATAAAATTTTACAGCATAATAACACCCTGTATTTTTTTCCCATTTTACTTTTTATTCCAGTGATCAGGGCAAATGTGAGCCTGGGAGAGTAAAATTATACATAAAATTTTTTTTGTAATAAACTTTGAAAGTTTGCAAATTAAGGACTCAGCTTTTCAATCTTAATTTTGGCATTTCAACAGGGTGAAGATTTCAGAACTCTTTATTGTATACATTTGTATTCAGAAACACGGTTTTCTCCATGACCAGTTATTTCATCCCATTTGTGAAAGTGACTGAAGTCTAATTATATATAATTCAATGCAAACATAAATTTTGTACCACTTTTGTTATTCCCCTTAATTCTAACTTAGTTTCCAGAATTTTTACAACATGTCGATAGTTCCATTTCAGGTACCTTAAGTAGAGGGAAGTAACTTTGCAGTAACAAATAATTGAAATATTGTTTGTAAACCTCATCTGAAATGTGAGTATTTTGCAGGAAAAGGGTTTTTCCTTATAGCACCAATGAAACATATGATCTTGATTTGGTGATAGATTGGTAAGCACATAACAACCAAATAAAGTTAAATAAGACAAGGCAGACTTTTTTAAATGTTTCCGTTACTTTTGGAAATCAAGATTTGACATATCATTTAAATTTGACCATGAGATATAACAAAGCCTATCTCCTTCATCATCACATAACAGCCTAATAAAGACAAATAAGATAAGTCAGACAATATAATTTTTTTTTCAATTATACGGAAATGATTTGGTCATTAAAAAAATCAAATAACCTACCTCCTTCATCATCAGAATCTGAGATGGGATGTTCCTGTAGTGTCTCTGGAGAGTAAATGACGAGTTTGTTTTCTGTGGAAGCTGGGATGGTTTCCGACACTTCTGTAACAGGGGATAACGTATCGACTACGGAAATATATCCAAAACGCTGGGCAATGGACAATGGTGTCTGTCCAGTCTGAATAAAAGAAAGTCTTGATCAGTATTGGAACATTTACAGTGAAAGAAAGTATAATCAGAATACTGATAAAAGAAACATTCCAAATTTGCCTTGAGTGACAAGAGGTTACAAAATGTAAATCGAGACTTCTATCAACAAATGTGAGGTTACTTATAAGATCACATCTGTCAAGAAAACCTTTAAGCAAATATGACATTTTGCATAATCTGCTGATTAGTGTAACTGACAGAATATTTTAGAAAATCACTTATCATTACTTATCATTAAGTTAATTTATTTTCGTTTTGAATCATGACCTTACTATGAATAAATCAGCAATCAACTTACATTTGTAACAGCGTTTGGTGATGCCTTGTTCTTTAACAGTAAGTTGACAACTTGTACATGGCCTTGTTGGGCAGCTTGATGAAGTGGTGTGTAACCAAGCTGGAACACAATACATACAAATATTGTAATTACCATTTAAATTTTGAAATTCAACAAATACACGTAACTAAGGCTCTCAAAAAATTAATTTTCTTTGCAGAGATTTTCCAAGGCCATTTCTTGGGCTGATTATCAGCATTCCTAATGCAAAAGTGTCCAAATATTTTCCTACATTCAGGAATTTCCCAAATATGAAACTCTCAAATACATATTTCATAGTTAATCTTAAATTTTCTTTAATTAATTCAAAAACTGAATTTTATCTTCAATTCATAGCATTCAAACCCTAGAATCTATACCGCATATTTCATGCGTTGTATGTCATTTCAATAGATTTATACATAACTAAACATCCTTATTTAACTAAGATTTTTGTTAATTTTGTAACAAAAATAATTTTTTGTGCATTTTCAGCATAACATACACACAAGAAGAATAATTTATGGTATGCTTCCAAAGTGACACAACAAAACCCTCACACACTTACCTTTGTTGTTGCACTGACAGATGCCTGATGTTCTAAGAGGAAGCGAACCATGTTGATTTGTCCAAAGTGGCATGCGGTGTGCAGTGGTGTGTATCCAGCCTTGGTTTGAGGGTCGATCTCAGTATTATACTTCACCAAAACCTCCGCAACATTTACCTTATCTTCTTGGGCAGAAAGATGTAATGGAGTGAGCCCATTCTGAAAACCGCAATTTATAGGTTAGTGAAATTGAGACGCTATGCATCTTACATTTTAATGAGACTGACATTTTACATAATATCTGAGTAGTTCAATAGGCCACTTGCCGAAATTCATAATGGCTGACAAAATGACGAAAAATGTCCTAGGTAGGCAATTTAAGCGCACTTTTTTATTGTTACGTCACTATGGAATTGCGTCTTTTAACAGTGACGTTATAATGAAAAACTACGCCAAAAGATGTTGACTCGGACATTTTGTGCTTTCTAACAAGATCGGAAAATGGTCTATTTATAAGCTACATGTAAATGTACATGTTATACAGAACAAGCACTGTAAGTGTCATTATTTCAGGATAACCAAATGTTAGTGGAAACATGGCAAAAATGGGCAGTACAACATTTTTGCATCAACATGAATAGGTACACATCACTTATTTTACATTATAGTCTATAGTCTACTAGCTTTACACTTAACGTAGTCTATTATTTAAAGTGTAAATAGCGCTAACTCCGCTAAAATATGATTCCCACCAAAATAAGTACACATAAAGCATCAACCAAACAATTGCCTTGTGACTTGTAAGAGAATCCTGGTTGCATATCTTGCACATCAGTTTCTTCACTTCAACTCTCTGGGTACCGACAGTCTGATTTCAAAATCTTGTGTGATGAACTTGAATTTGGAAAACATGTTGTTGTTTGTGAACAATTTTTGTTGCGAATAATATATAGAGTTTAAAGAACACTATAATTTTGGTCATACTTACATGTGCTTTACAGTTGACATCAGCTTTATGTTCCAGTAAGAGTGACACCATATCTGTATGACCTTCTTGTGCTGCCAAGTGAAGTGGAGTGAAACCATTCTGTAAAGAAATCAGTGGATATTTTTAATTAGTCCAACATTCCTGTCCCATAATAAATAAATTTGTGTTTGATGGAAACTCATGGGCCTCTGCAAATGTGACTTTTGAACACTGTTCAATTCTGAACAAAAATTTGGTTTTAAAAAGTGCTGAATTATCGAGTACAAAACTAATCATCTTTGATAAATTTCCATTTCTGTACAAATTTGGTAATATAGATTTAAAATAGGTTTCCTCTAAATGTAACACTATTTTATTTTCAATTATTGGAAACTAAGGCTTTCTACTCCACCTTGATGAAAAAGAAGGAAAAAAGTAGGAGTAGTCAATGAAAAAAAGTAGGAGAAAAATAGGAAAAAGAAGGAATTAATAGGGGAAAAGAAGGAAATTTTCAATTCACTTTTAGCGGCAATTTTCAGTAAGTATGACACACAAATCACAGTAAGCAATGATTGTAGACTGGTAATTTTCATCTTTGAGGTAATCACAGTGAGAAATAAGGACAGATTGATTTTTCATGTAAAATATACAGAATGGGCGAGCGAAGCGAGCCTGAAATTTTTTAAAAACTTTGAATCAGATGTCAATGACAAGTGAAGCAAGTAATTTTTTACTTTTGAGATGAAAAAGTAGGAATAGTAGGAGGTTTTGAAGAAAAAGTAGGAAATCAAAGGACTGAAAGTCCTGCGAGTTGGCAAAAAATTACATTGAGAAGAACATACAGAAGACAAGTATAAAACTGGCACAAATCAAACTCCAAATCTATGCCTCAAATGCTTGAATGAGTGATTCTCACAATTCAAGAGTTGTCTCAAATCTAAAAAAAAGTCTGGAAATATATAAAATGATAAAACTTCTTAACCAAATAACTGCTTTTGAGGTCAGAGTTCAAGGTCAATATGATCATGTCAAATTTGTTGCAATTGTTATGGGTGTATGTATGAAGTATATAGTCCCATCACTTTTAATTTAGGAGATATTTGCTTTTGAAACTTCTTAACCGACTTAAAACCAACATCCTAGGTTTATTAAGTATCAATCTGAAAACCCTTTTTTTTTCCCTAATCGGTAAATAGCTCATCAGAGCTAATGTTGATTGTTATTAATTATGTCCGACTTTAAATAAATATGATTGAATGATTGATTTACTTGTCTTAAGTCTACACATCCACAAAATTTAATATCTAAGGTCTCTTTTTATCCTAAATACAATACTTTTACCTATTCATCTAAAAATGGGGTGCTCCTTATACAGAGGAGGGAAGTACAAAGAAGAAGATGAGCCATACTAGTATTTTAATGCACTAACATCAACAAGTGATCGCTATTCCTAAAGCATCGTTCCTTGTAGCATTTTTTTGCATTCTAATAATGCATTTAACCCATTATTTACAACTTGAACTTAAACGTCTGTTGTCTAATATGTTCTTTTATCAAATTGTAGTGGTCCTATTTCTTACTGCGCCAGTAACATTGTGCGTTGTTTGGTCCGTGCAGGGTTATCAAGTGCAAAGTTGAAAGCGATAGCAATGAGAGTTGGCTTTGCCAACTCAAAAATAGGATCAAAATAAAAAAGAAGGAAATAGTAGGAAAAAGTAGGAACAGTAGAAAGCCTGCTAACCTTAGATTCGGCATCTGGTTTTGCTCCAAATTCCAAAAGTGTGGTAGCTATGTCCATCTGGTTCTTCTTGGCTGCTATGTGTAGTGGTGTGTAACCATTCTACAATACGTCAAAGTATACATGATTACCTGTAATGAAAATTGCAGCATCTTCCTCCCTTTTATTCAATGAAGCACAAGATTTTGAAAAGCTTTGTGTGTTAGCTTTAGGCCAGGATAGAAACTTTCGCTTTTATTTGCCCATATCGAGAAAGGGAAATAATCCTGTACATGTGTATAATGGAAATTCTTAATAACCTATAGAACATGAAAGCAATTATCCTATAAACTATATATAGCAACGCTCTGATTGGCTGATAACGTCACCGATGCTCCTGGATAAATCACCATATACCACGGTCTAAAAATAGACCGGGATTACCCCACTAACTTCTGCAAATGGCAACGTTATGTAGAGTGAATCAAATATGAAATTATAGAATAAAACAGTTATGGACTTCGCCTCAGTCAATATTTCACAGTAAGTCAATATCATATCATATACACTGAGTTAAAAGTCCATAATTGTATAATGTTATACAAATGATGAACTGCATTTTGAAGTAAAGTTGAAAGCACATGTAATACAAATTGATAAACTGCATTTTTAAGTTAAGTTGACATTCCAAATGACAGGAGGCATTTTATGAAATACACTATGTACATACAGATATCTACATTGTATATTGTACCTTAGCAGTAGAGTGTGGTGAAGCTTTGTGGTCCAGCAGTAGAAGCGCCACATTAACATGGTTGTAGTGGGTAGCCACATGTAATGGTGTCAGACCGTTTTTGCCGGATACATCAGGATTAGCATCTTTTTGTAGGAGTAACCTGGCAACCTTGATGTTACCATATTTCGCTGCGATGTGAAGTGGAGTGAACCCTTTCTGTGAAAAAAAAATTGATTTTTTTTTTAGAAAAAAAAAATCTACATTTTTGTTAAAGAGTAAATCAATATGCCCAATTTTAAACAGTTCTATGCATTCATGGTATAAATAGTTATTTACTCAGCCATCATTGTTCAAATAATTTACTTCAAAACCTTTATCTCTTATTCTACATCTAATAGCTGGTTTTCACTAACAACAATAAGTCAACCTTCACATTGACCTTGACCTTGAAACTATCAAATTACTTGGTTCACATGGCACTATCTATATGAACAAGACTTAAGGTATCAGATGTACAATAGGGCATTTTTCCATGCCTGGTAAGGTACTATAAACTATATATTTTCTGAAAGGTTATAATGCCCACTGGTCAAAAATAATAAATTTTGGGTCAGAAAAGTAAAGGGGAATAACTGGTGAAGCATTAAATTGTCTATTTTCTCTATACAACCTATGCAAAATGACAAAGTTGTACAAGACTTTTTCCCCTTAGATTTTTAAGACCCGGGAGTCTTATATCTGTACTCAGGGCATCATTACCTTTCAGAAAATATATAGTTTATAGTACCTTACCAGGCATAAAATTTACCATACTTTACAATTGGGATGATTAAAACGCTATGTAAAATGACTCTATTGTACAACGGATACCTTAAATGTGATCTCTATCTTATCACAGATGCAATAGTCCATTTTCCATGTAATAGCTGTGATCGTTTTAAACCTACTGTCCGCGTGGTTCATTTCAGAAACTGGATAAACGCGATTTTGATTACTTTGTCATGCAAAATTTTAAATAAAATTGATATCATTGATATCATTGAATAGTTCTCAATCAGTCGTAAATTTTGGTATAAAGTTATATGGTCGTGGGTTTATACGATCATAATATACAGACAATAATTTTTAGATTGGGCGTTTTCAAAGTTAAATTTCAGAGAGACGTTTAGAGTTTGACATAGCATTTGTAAATGGTCCATCTAAAATTTGTTTAGTCTATAAAGTTTGATTGCATGCACTTACTATCGTACAACTTAAACCGAAATTTATGACAAAGCAAGATCTATTGAATGGCATCCATTTCATTTGAATTTGTGCATTATAAAGTAGTCAAAATCGCGTTTATCCAATTTCCGCAGTGAGACGTAAACAGAAAACTTCACATCATTTGGCAAAACATTTCATTGTGATGTCATACTTGACTGTACTGTCCCTTGTCATCATTTCTATTGTGAAGTCACAGTAAAATATCGCTTAATTCTGGGATGTCTGGTTTCTGTCTGTCTGACTGAATTATGGAAAATCAACAATCGAAAAAAATCTATTGATTTTCTCCTAAAAAGTGCCTCCTAAAAAGTGCAGAAGTTTGTGATGAAGACCAACCTTGGTGGTGAGTCCATGCGTGGCACCATGATCTAGTAGTACTGATGCCACTTCCTCGTGGCCCTCCTTGGCGGCTATATGTAGAGGTGTGTATAGGTCCTTGGTGACGGCATCCGGTGCTGCACCGTGTTGTAGGAGAAGTGTCACATTCTCCACGTTACCAAGTCTGGCTGCAATGTGCAGTGGTGTCTGCTGCTCCTAAAATAAAAGGTTCAATGGTCATATTAAACTCTTTGGTGCAAGAAAACTGAATTTATCTAACACTCACTAAGGTGTCTTTTTTCATTTATGTTTTTTACCATAAACATTTACATGTACTAAACAGTGTCTTCCATAAATCTTCAAGGAGGGTGATGTAAATAATGACATTAATATGCCAATTTTTAAAATTATATGTACACTCATACATGTAGCATGATAAAAATTCTGCCAGTTAACTTGCCAGTTAAATTCAAAGTTAAGGGAATTTTCGATATTTCTACATCTTGTCACTCTTGTAGTTCAGAATCTGAAAGCCTGCTTATTTGTACATTAATGTCCATCTTTGATAAACATTACATAAATGTCCATCTTTGATAAAAATGATCTTTTATCAAGTGAGGGAATTTCATACACCGGACAAAATGTTTTTGATCAAAGTGTACAAATTAAACAAACATCACCTTATTAATCATACCAATACTTACCCTTGCTCTAGCATCTACACTGGCTCCGTTTCTGAGTAGGATCCTGATGATATCAGTCTGATTGGCGCGTGCCGCTAAGTGGAGAGCCGTTTCTCCGCGCACGGTGGTAAAGTCTGGATTGGCACTGTTCTGGATTAGGTAGATCACGATATTCATGTGACCCATGAAGGATGCAACATGGAGTGGTGTTAGGCCAGACTGTAAATAAATATGGAGATTTTTACACAAAGAATCCAGTAAAAGCATTTATTTAGAAAGCGTTTGTTTTCTGGATTTTCTTCATTTTTTATTATTATTGACTAGCTATTGTTGGTTTTGGAAAACATGAGTTGCTTCCTATTCTTACCATGAAGAACATTCATGAAGATGAAGAATATACAGAATAGTATATAATGCATGCGCAAAAATGGTGAAAAGTGCAGTAAAATGATGGTACAAAATTATATTTCATATTGAATGTTAGACTGCAATAGATGGAGAATTGTTTGTAGGCCGATAGCTAACAAAATATCTCTTTGTGTGCCATCACATACATTAATAAGTTCAAAATTGGTATACATTACCTCTGTAGTGGCCTCGATTGAAGCTCCATATTTTAACAGCAGTTCCACCACCTTTATCCTGTTCTTCTTACAAGCAATATGTAAAGGTGTAAATCCATTCTGAAAATAATCTAGTTATTAGCATTCATGTTTCTACATGTATATTACATATAATGAAGCAAAGACTCACTCTTCACAGCAGCAACATAAGACTACTTCAACCTCAAATACCATCATATATCATCCAATATGGTTAAAAATTAATCCTTTTACATGCATATCAACCAAAAGAATCCAAGAATAATACAAGTAATATCTTTCACTACAGTCCATTGTCTAGTTCTTAGATGTAATTCTTTATAACCTAGATTTTACACACCAGACTACGGACATCAAATAACAGGGAAAACTTTATAATTGCTACGTCATAATTCATCAAAGGTCTTTCGTTATGTTTCCAATAATTCATTTGTGACATCATCATGAAAAACATCATCAAAGTGTGTGATGTCCGTAGTCTAGATCAGCAAATTTGTGTATTGTATTTGATGTATACTAACCAAAGCCCTAGCATTAGGATCACACTTTCTGTCCAGCAGTAGTTTTGCCGTTTTCACATTCCCGCAATGAGCAGCCACATGTAGTGGGGTCAGATAATCCTGTAAAAAGAATGCACAAGTACAAAACTTTAGCAAGTACGTCCTATTTCCATGATAGAAGAAAGCAAATATTTTACCTCTTATAACGAGGGTGAAGAATTTTTTTCTTAACTACATGTAGATAGAGTTTCAATAAATAGTACCACATTAGAAAAATTAAATTTACTATGTGGCATTTTTCTTTTTTGCAGTAAATTATCATACGATACAAATAAATGCACTTACGACAGTGACATCATCGACGGGTGCCCTGTGGTACAGCAGTAATCTGGCACAATCCACATGGTCCCCCTGGGCTGCCATATGTAGTGGTGTCAAACCATTCTGTCAAGTAATAGTATGTTTTATGGCGAATTCTCACTTAATATGAGGAAAAATCTATTACATCAAATAAACAGGGAAAAAAATATAATCAAATTTACATATTATCATATCATGAACAAGATAAAAACATGTAGCTTTAAAATCAAGGAAACTAGAAAGAAACATAATGTTACTTTAAGCTGATAATATGCAGACAGAGAAGTACTGTAAATGTGGTTATTTTCGCAAGGGGAAATTTTTCGCGATTATAACATCAAGACGTTTCACGTGGGGGAAATATTCCGATAAAAATGTCTTTCCCATTCTGAAAATGCAGCGGGGATATTTTCGCGAAGGGGAAATTTTCGCAACGACACTTGATTCGTGAAAAACATGAAAATTACCCCCACACGAAAATTTCCACGTTTACAGTACATGTATTACAGATTTATTCTGAGTCTAATACTTCTCTGTCTTTATCTGACTTATTCAAAGTCTCACCTTGGTTTTTGAGGACTTCGGAGCACCCCTCTCCAACAGCATGTCTACTACATTCTCATGACCGCTTCTGGCTGCACAATGCAAGGGAGTTAGTCCGTCCTGTAAAAAAATAAAACACCGCTAAAGACGGTAAGGCCGGATTGCAAAGTAAGTTTTTGTCACCAACTGGGTCAAGGTCAATAGGTCAAATAATAAGACATAAATTGAAAGGTTTTGTAAGAGGCAACCTACATGTATAATATAAAGTTTCTACTGCATACAGTTCCATAGATTTTGCTTAAACCAGAAACTTTAACCAAAATGTTGACTAGGTCAAAGTCCAAGGTCAAGGTCACTAGGTCAACTGTTATGGCATAAATTGAAAGGTCTTGTCATGGAGAATCTACATGTATAATATAATGTTTCTACTGCATACAGTTCCATACATTTTGCTTAAACCAGGAACTTTAAACAAAATCATTAACTAGGTCAAAGTCCAAGGTCAAGGTCAAAGTCAAATGATAAGACATAAATTGAAAGGTCTTGTCATGGGCAAGCTTCATGTATAATATAAAGTTTCTACTGCATACAGTTCCATAGATTTTGCTTAAACCAGAAACTTTAACCAAAATCTTTTACTAGGTCAAAGTCCATAGTCAAGGTCACTAGGTCAAATGTTATGGCATAAATTGAAAGGTCTTGTCATGGGCAAGCTTCATGTATAATATAAAGTTTCTACTGCATACAGTTCCATAGATTTTGCTTTAACCAGGAACTTTAACAAAAATCTTTAACAAGGTCAAAGTCCAAGGTCAAGGTCACTAGGTCAAATGTTACGGCATAAATTGAAAGGTCTAGTGATGGGCAAGCTTCATGTATAATATTAAGTTTCTACTGCATATAGTTCCTTAGATTTTGCCTCAACCAGAAACTTTAACCAAAATGTTGACGACAGACGGACGGACGGACGGACGGACAGACGGACGGACGGACGGACGGATGGACAGACAGACATCGTCAATCTTTAGACCGGAACTGCTTTGCAATCCAGCCAAAAATACATTTAATTACACACAAATGTTTCTTTTGTTTTTAGATCATGGAGCATGCAAATTTTTTTAAGATCATGGAATAAAGCAACTTCCTCTTCTCAGAGCAGAATCATTCGCTGGTACATTGTACTTTCTTTCCCTGTTTAATGAAAGGAAACTTTTTACATGGACAATGATTTTGTAGATTTATCTCAGTTTTCTTTGAGTTATTTATGCCTTTGATGTTTACATTCACCCAGACAAATTTTTGCGTTAAGAGGCCGACCATGAAAGTAGCAAACATTTATACAGAGTGAATGATACTATGTATACAGTACAAGAATATAGGATTTACAAGTATAGGACCCATAATAAATCAAAACTTCTATAGGTTCCTATATTTTTTTGGAAAATATTAGAATTACATGTACACTATGACTAATGTTATATATATAAATATTTCTGTATCATAAAACTTTAAAGGTAAACTTTATATTTGAATTTTGAGAAAAAGTACCATGAATCTTTTTTCCAAAGCATTGTTTCTTTTCAGTTCAATCCATTACTCTTAGTAGCAGTAAATGTACTCACTCTGGTTTTTTCATCAATAACAGCCTTGTTGTCTAATAGAAGGACAACCATATCAGGTTTTCCCCATCGAGAACATACGTGTAAGGGAGTAATGTTATTCTGAAAGTACAATTCCAATGTATTAATCTATGCAATTGAAACAATTCCATGAAATCTATTATGTCTAAAAACATAAAACTTGTTAAGATTTATGATCAGATTTTGACAGATACAAAATCTCAAAACTAAGATCTTTGTCATTAAGCTTTCATCCGATATGCTGAATAATAGAGAGATTTAGAAAAACCCTATGTGTACAAGTGTGTGTACTTGTATGTTTACTTGATGTTAGAAATATTGAAGCACAACGTCATTATTCATTGCATATGCACACTTCAAGCCAATGCTTTGTACATAACGACACTTTACATGTAAGTGTCAATTTTATAAACTCGGGAAGTATTCTTTGTGTATGTTAGATGTTTGCCTATATTATCATCATAACAGTACGAGTAAGCTTATATCTAAACATCTCTCTCTTATATCTACAGAGAGGTAACATGTTAAGCTTCATAACATATTAAGAAACAAATTACAAATACAAGTACAAACCTTTGCTTTGAAGTTGACATCGGCACCTCTCTGGATGAGTAGGGATGCCACATTGGTATTTCCATAATGTGATGCAATGTGAAGTGGGGTAAATCCACTCTGTCAAAACAAAATACAAAATTAGTCATGTAAAATCAACAAATGGCAAACTCGCTAGAAGACAATACAATACATGAAAATATGTATATCTAACATAGTACAAAACAATTTGATTCCATTTTTTCTTTAATTTTATTTTGACCCTGCATTGACTTACTTACAATAAATCTAATAACCCCAGCTATAAGGAAATCAAAATTTCATCTATTGGTTTGCTTAATTCATAATCAATGATTTCAGTAACAGTTTAAATCTTAAATTCAAAGGAGGCTATACAATTGTATATACTGATTATGTAAAAATTCAGCAAAAAGGCACTCAAATATGGCTAAAAGAAGCTAATACAGAAGTCATACTACGCGGCAGCTTTTTTTTATATTTGACAGTTTAAGTTAATTTTGTTTTCATCTTGGGTCCAAATACATAAAATGACTGGGCTTCAATCACAGACACAGACTTTAATGATGCAAAGACCACTCTCCAAAATCACAATCAGTTGCAAGAACATCTCACTCTTGGAAAAAGTACCAATATCATGCACTTTGCAAAACCCTTTAAAGGCCAGATTTTGAAACACATGTCATATGCAAAGGAGAAAAGAAGATGTTCATTGGATAATTTTTTATGGAACAAAAGTGTTGAACCAATCAAAGATCTTCCTGAAAATGCAAAGATGGGAAGAAAATTACACACAAATAAAGTTTCTTAGAAAACTAGACAGACAAGCAAGTCAGAGGTCAAACTGAAAATGCATTCCTATGAACATAAATGACTTACTCCAACACTGTGGTGTTCCTAATAAAATCCAATACACGTGTGAGCATACATATGTGTGAACTGAGCACATACACTTTATTGGTACATGCACATCATATAACACACCTACCTGTTGTTCAAAGCTCAATGTCTTACTTAAAAATATGTTTTTGATTGGTCGAAAACTATAGAGAGATGTCATGAAAAAAAAAACAAAATGAAAGCAGCTTATGACATACTTTTTGGTGAAAATAAGCAAAAAAAGCAAGCATCTATCATGCTACGTATTTAAGAAAAAAATACAGTGCTCTATAAATGAATCAAACTAACTTTTAATGAATGTAAAGAAAATTTACATAGGACTTGATGTTCATAAACTTAAAACAGCACACTGACCCTTCTGATCCCGATTCAAGCATGCGGAAAATTTGAAAAAATTCAAAATTCAATTGACATCACGATACTTTTTTATGCTTGACCAAGGTTCAAAACTTGTTTGTCAGAGGTAAAAACATTGTGAGGCGATGAAATTCCTGCAATCAGAAGGGTCAATTGGAGAAAAAATTTAAGCTTCAGAGCTTTCATATAACGCAAAACAGATCATACAGGAAGCAGCATTATACAAGCATGTGTTTGTCGAGAAAACATCATACAAACCTTTGTACTCTCATTGACTAAGCCTCCATTCTGATAGCATTGAAAGCAAAGCAGAACATTTCCTTTAAAAGAACTAGCCTTTAAGCTTTCTTTCTTCCTTTTTTAAATTCTCTCTTTTTTAAGGGGGGGGGGGGGCTTTTCCCTCCAATTTTAAGGGAAGGGAGAAGGAAAGAGATATTTCTCTTTTTTTCTCTATTTTATTATGAAGGGGAAGGGAGCAAAGAGGAAATGGGAAAGGACCCTCATAATTTTTGTTGTCTTTTGAATATTTTGAATTCATACATTATTGAAGGACTATATTCAGTTTCAAAGAATAATGGGAGATACATGATTTTTTTTATCATGTATTTTGCTTATTTCTTCTTCATTTCCAATTCATCTCACACATTTTTCATATCTTTTTATGAAAGATGAAATGCAAAAAATAACTATTTGTATTTCATCCCTTGTTATGACTTTAATGTTGGCTGGTTTAGAATGGCGAATCCAGTCCAGAGATAAGCTTTATGTTTCTTTCAGAAGAATTTTTTTGAATAAAAGTTGCAGTATTATTCATGCAGATGAGTTAACATAGAAATTCATGCTGTTATTTGATGATTCATTATGTTAAAGAGAGATACAGAAGCAAAGCTATCCTTTACTTTAATATTTTATTTATCTAACCAAATGAATTCCTTTTTCACATGTCAAGGAAAATTATATATCAGAAATATTAAATTCAGTAATAAACAACACTTAGTAAACACAAACGGAATATTTTGAATGTAATCCCATACCAATCTAAAACTAGCTTTTTGAATTGTTTTTAAAACTATTCATCTTCTTTACATGTATTTCTATTAAATATTTATGAATGCTCAACCTGTTTACATATCTAAACATCAATTAGTAGTGGAGAAATCATACAACCACTGATTATACCTTAAATTAGACCCGGAATTCTACGTCTTTCAATCTGTTGAATCAAATTGCTGATTGCAACAAAATTATAATTTCTCTTCTCAAAAGAGGATAGAACGATGATCCTTACCTTAGTTTGACCGTCTACGTTATTCTGTTCATTCTGTAAAAGTAGCGCTGCTGACTTGATGTCGTCCTTCTTTGCTGCGATGTGAAGAGCTGGCAGTTTGACCTTGCCCTTGGTGTCACTTTCTAGGAGTACCGTAACGACCTTTTCATGTCCTTGTTGTAATGCAACAGCTAGAGGGGTAAAGCCATCCTGTAGAAATTTGAAATGGTTTTATAGAAATCGGAACAATTTACATGATTCAAGAAATGTATGTTTTACAATTTATTGAAAGAAGTATTTTTCACAATTGTCTTTTGTTACAAAGTAATTATTTCTGATTCAAGAAAAGTATGTTTTATATAGTGTTTAAAAGAAGTATTTTTCATAACTTTCATCTTTGTTCTGAAATAATTATTTAATTTTCAATGGAACATCAAATCTGATTGGATACAAATTTTTGGCATCAAGTATCCAAAATAACATTCTCCAGCAACATTACATCCTATATTTTTTTCTGCTATGGTGACAAAAACACATTTAGCGAAATTAAATAGTAGAGATTGAAACTTGTTTGTTTTTTATCTGATTGAGCTATACCACAAAATAAAGAAAAGAAAACTTACTTTATAAGTGTTTTTCATGAAAACTTTACTATGAGAGATACTAGTAAAAAGTCCTTTAACATATAAAAGATCGGCAGCATGTTCAGACTGCTGCTTCACAAACCTTTGTGGAAAGACTCTGGTTGGCCCCCTTACCCAGAAGAAATTTCACAACATCGGCATGACCCTCTTGTGCTGCCATATATAATGGTGTAAATCCCATCTACAAAACGTTAAGTATTCAGATAAAGATGTACATTTTGTATACAATTTTACTTCACTTATATTATTCAGACTTAAAATATTTGCTGTCCATCATACTTCTACTCAATCAACACTTCTTTGAAGTTTTGACAATTTGATTGGTGCAGATTGTATTTTGGAACAAGTGTTAATTTTCATTGCAATTCTAAAGAACCTTTTTATCTGGAACTCAAGTTAGGACTAGAGTTGCTGCTCCAGTTATAAATTTTCTCCCCTGCATACAATTGACCAATCATATTCATTGTTACTAATTTGGCCTAGATGTCAGAACATGCGCATAATAATTAGGGCAAGAATCTAGGAACTGTAGTTGAACTGAGGTTCAACATGATTCAAACTCTAGTCCCAACCCGAATTCCTGATAAAAATGCTCTAAGACTGAAATTTTAAAGTAAATCTTAAAGTTGTCAAATATTCAGGTAGAAAGTTTGAACTTTACAAGTATCTTTCCAATGACTGAACTATCATTAATCACATATAACTTCAAACATTTCAATAATGTTTAATAATGTAAGATTTTCCTACTTCTTTCTACATCAGTGAATTGTACTGAACAGTTCCAATGATGCCTTCTTAGAAATCTCAGTAACTTACATGTGCCTGTACGTTGACTTTGGCTCCATTATCCACCAAGAGCTTGACTATATCCTCATGTCCTGCCAGAGACGCTATGTGAAGAGCTGTATTACCCTTCTGTTATGGTAACAAAATAGTTATGTTGTAAACATCAGTTGATATGAACTAGAACTTTTCTCAAAGAGGTAAGATCCTAACAGTAACTTATTTGAATACTGCAGCGCAATTTCCCTATGGAAAATGAAAATTACTGATCTATGATAGAATAGCTGACTTAGGGGGTAGGACTTTCTGATCCAAATCAATATTTCAAAATCAAATGTGAATAGACATAAACACCGTGCAAGGAATTTAAACTTGGTCAAAATTAGAGTTTTGAAAGTTCTTTGAATTTAATCTGACTCATTTAGTTTTTTTTTCATATTTACTAAGGGAGTAATTTATTCATCACTATAACTTGTATAACTTGCTCTCTAACCTTGGTAGCTGCCTCTATACTAGCACCTCTTCTCAGTAACTCTGTCACCACTTTTATATGTCCCTCCTTGGAGGCTAGGTGAAGGGCATTCAGGCCATTCTGTAACAATCAACAAACAAGGCATTAAAATGAGAACTGTTAAAAATCGTTATTTTCATCTATTCCATGCCTAATCTTATTGAACTTTTCAATTCAATAGACCATTTTCATATTAGCATTAGAATTGCATTTAATCACTCCAAGACCCGACATCACAACTTTTGATGTTATTTTTTATAATGACGTTATAGATCTGTATCGACGTCACAGTCTAAAGTTACGTCAAATGTTGTCATGTATTGTCTACTGCGATATTATGTAAAAATCATCTATTGATGAATGTATGCCTTGATGACAATACAGGATCTGAAGGAATAAACAATTTTCTAGTTCTATACAGAATACGAGTTGAGTTTCAAACCTCCTCCTGCTAAATCATAACTCAGTGCTTGGGCAATAAATATCATTCATAAATATTCTTATAACATAAATCATTTTTCCTTTGATAATAAAGTTTATGATTATGTTTTGCAGGATGTCTACATTGAAGACAAAGGATTCTACACAATGTTTCTCCTGTCTAATTTTAAATCAGTATCTCTTAATTTTTTTATTTTCCAATCACAGAATCTATGGGCATAAAAAATCCTAGTGCCTCATGATGTCTTTGCTATACTGGTAAAGATATTCTACTAATTCCTGGTAGGTAGCTCAGCTGTACAGTATCATGTTATGACATGTGCATAGCAAGTGACATACACAGTCACTATGGATGTATTATATGGTACATAAAAGCATTGTTAAGCTAATTGTAAAAGAGTATTGGTGTAGATTTTTTTTTATTATGATTCCTACAAGCCCCCTTTGAAAAAAATTCCATCACGAAGTTATAAAGCACTTAAGCTTAATAGCTTATCTTCCGTTTAGATAATGAGCAGTTTTAAAAGGCAACTTTATTTCATGGTGCACTAAATTCATTGAAATCAAAACAATGTTAGAGAAAGGTTTGGTTATTATACACTACTTCCAAGATTGTTCTTATACTGACCACTGTGACCTTGATCTTTACCTATGACCTTGACCTGTCTATTTGTTTGATTTTCAGTTCATCCAGTAAAACTTTAACTTTCAACGCGCCTTGGCCATATCTTTTGAATGGTAAACAGAGGGCTTTTCAAGGCTACCAAAATTTTGACTTTTTGACCTTGACCTTAGAGTTTAGTTTAAACAATATTCATTCAATATAGTATTCCACCAGTAATATACATCATATGGAAAATAAGGATAGGAGAGACGGACCTTGGAGTTTGATTTACAATGTACTTTTGAAACCTTGGCCATAACATTTATTTCAAATGTTGCCTTTCCATGGGTATCAACACTTTGAACTTGACCTTGGGAGTTTTATAACTACTATTAGAAAATTCTAACTTTGGTCATAGGTTTTGAATGGTAAGCAATGGGACTTTCCTATTTCACATGTGGACTTCCTGATGCAAGACCCATCCAGGACCATGGGTACCAAATTTTGACCTTGTGACCTTGACCTTAGAGTTTGACCTACTAAACAGAAAACGGTTTTTATACTGACAAAGTATCCAATGATGACACACATACTGCAGGTAATTAATTGAATTATTACATTAAAAATTATTTACAAATGAGTTAAAGAATATCCTGACAATAATCTCAACAGCACTCAGTATAGAGCACAAAATAAGCATCGATTGCATCAGATGTCCAAATTGAGAGGCTTTACATTGTTCTCTCATTTGTTCATTTTTGTAATTTCCATCTGTAATATCTCAATTTCTAATATTACATCAGTCATTGCGAAAGTTTTTACAACTTACCAGATATTTTTGAATTTTTGTAGAAATTCAAACATATTTATTATGAAAATGTTAAAATATTTCGACAGACCGAAGTAAATTTTACCACATTTATATGGTAAGTCCGATGACTTTCGTATTGTCTGTACACACAAGTAAAATTTGAATTTTCTACTTAGTTATCTTTGACTTACTGGATTACTGGTATTGATGTCAGTACTTCCTTTCAAGTATTCCAATACATCCAGTAGGTTGCCATCCCTAGCTGCTCTCAGAAAATTAGTATTGCCGTCACCCTGCAAAACAATACAAAATTATATAATACATGTGTGACTGTAAGTGTTGGACGTGTAGTTTATGTGCCACTCATTTTAAACTTTATGAGATACCTGACAACCCCCCCCCCCCCCCCCCCCGCTTTCATTTTGTCCTCTTTCTCGATGTAGGTCGAAAAGTCAATTCTTCCAAGTGGACTTGAATCTCTCAGTTGATAACTCTGTTATCATTTCCCTTTTTTAAATGGGATATAATGACTAATTGACCAATTCTAAAAGAGAGATTCAAGTACCTGTGTTTTCATCACCCAGATCAACAATTCTTAGATTCGCGGCTGTATTTTATTGTGCACTCCTATCTTTGCGTACAGGAAATAGAGTGGAGAGATTGGAACGATAATCAAACCATGATGGTAAAAATAGGATTTCTAACAAATATAAACATGATAAACAGGAACTACACAAGAAGTATCCTCCATAATCTTTGCTGTATGGGCATCTTTTGAAATTTTCACACTTTTCTCTGTTTTCAGACTACCTTGTGATTACATCATGATTATGAACGTATAGTATGCTTATTTTCAATGACAGAAGTCTTTGAAGAACCAAATACACCAATGTTATGAAATATTAGTAATTTATCTAACTCAACAATGAATGCGATATCTTGTGTCCCCTATTTATAATGTATCAATCTTGCATAAAAAATGCATGGAAATAAGAAATTTGTAGTAAGTATTGAGCTCATCATAGAGCTCCTTGGTGGCATTGCATTTTTCAAATATTTTTTTTAAACATATACTATTATGCATTATCGGAAACTGCTTGCCCTTCAAGCAAATTGCATTGTGAAGTGGACTTTTTTTGCATCATCCTTGAACTTTGTGATATGAACAAGAGATATTACTTCGGGGATTCAGAGATTTTGCCATTCTGATGATGAAAGTTAATGAGATGCTGAAATAGAAATGTCCATGTTTGTCATATAATGAAGGATATATAGATAACCATCTTTGCTCTATGTTAGCAAATCAGGAAACCTTTTTAACGTAGGGAAAGAATGAAATATCAAACACATTATTTCCCTTATTTTTCCCCAACATTAGAATGTTGTCTGTCATTGCTACAGCCCCCCTCCCAATTACTATTTACCAAAATAAACGATTAAATCAAACAAAGTGGTAAAACACTCAAAATCAGCGATGGCACGTGCGCAGTGTAAAGTTGCCTAACCTTAATGCTTCATTATCATCAGATAATCAGATTGGCTTATATCAAGTGCTTAGAAACACATCAAACACTGGTACATATCTATAGGTAACTCTGTAATAATTGTCTGCTATCTCTAATTGTGAACCTCTGTTACAGTAGCTTTGTGCGGAAAAGAGTCGGTGCCATCCTCGCATTACCAATATTTTGTTTTGTATATGACGTGGGTAAATTGAATAATTAACCAAGTAGGCGTATGGAATGGTTGAGACAATCTCATACATGTATTTATCAATCCAAAATTTGCATTTTGGAATTCGCATCCCAAGTACAACTAACGCAAGTACTGCAGTATTAACCTTTTCTTCATATTTCAAAATTTGAGAACTCAAGCTCTTGAATGGCGATATTCGTGAGGTAACTAAATATGTCAGATCTACTGACCTAACTCGTTGATTCACAACTTGCGCCACTGACCTTGCTTGACCAGCGTCCGTTACTTGTGTCGGACAGATGTTTGTGACATATTGCCCATCACAATATTTACCCGCCTGAAGACAGCTATCAGCGGAAATCAGCGGCAAATGATGAGGCTTATCATAATCTGACCTATGCCAGGCACACTTCCACAGCGGGAAGTCCGCTACGATGCATTGCAAAAAATATCAAACTACTCGTTTCCTGTAGCCCAAAACAATTCTTTAGCTTTGCATTCTGTATAAAACACTAGTAGGTGGAGTGGAGGCTTAATTTTTGTATAATTATCTATAATGGATCACAAATTAAATTTCTCTCATGCAAGCTTTTTTAGATGACTGTTATGTGTGATGCCGAGATTCATGCTGGAGGTCGGTATATTCGCTGTATGAATCTATGAATATCATAACTTCATTCTCGTATACTTCATATTCGTCAGAATTGACTATCCTTCAAAAAATTCATACATATTTGTGTAAATCAAAGTAAGTTGAAGAAAATACTAAATGTAAATGTATACCTACCCAAGATAATCTCCACTTTTTCAACATAATCACTTATCTTTCCAGAAAAAAAAAACACAACTGTTGCACAACGTGTAAACACAGAATACAATACAATTATCAAATTATTACAAATACATCCGTGATCAAGAAAAACGTCAAATTTCGTATATATTTTAAGTAAATAAGTCCCTAACAGTAAGTTTGCGGAACACCGCAATAATTCGCCAGATCAAGGATGCACTCTTCTTCTGTTAATTCCGGTACATAGATCACTTTGAAACGGCCCGAGAGTGATTGAATTATAGCAAAGTAGCGATATACAACTCCAATGCCCTCACTAATTATACACCATACATCAGCAGCCTTCTGATTGTATAAATACTTATCCTCCCTCACAATCTACCTACGGGAAAACCTGGTCAGCAGACGTTACAACAACAAGGCACTACTAAACCCCCAGGCAACAACTTAGGTTTCCTTGGTAATGCATCAGCAGCAGGTGATAAAAATAGATCATAGAAAAATATTCCACAGCATCATCTTCATCATAAGTATTGTTTGACGCTTTGGAATGCCCCATGCAAGAAACGCGGGAGGTGCCTATCAAATCCGCCAGTCGAACACTCGCTTGTTTACTCCATGTATTGCACAATCGAACATCCCTGAATTATGTCAAAATATAATATCATAAAGGGGTGAGTGTCTGTATTCTAAACGCTTGGGAAATCAAATTGAGAAATCTAATATCTGCAGAGGACACAATTTTTACGCAATGGTCCCAAATAAGCGTCTACATTGGAGTAAGCAATATTAAATGTAAATGAGCCGATACACACGGCCACGCATCCGGCATTGTCTGACATTTCGGGAGGTGCTAATGATTCCAATCTCTAAATTAAGTCTATGTCATTTCCACTTTTACATACACACGCTTCATCACAATGGATAGCTCGTGATAATTTCCCCCAGGAGCACGGTCGTAGTGCATATTTCATTAATTCAATCAAATTCTCATGACGACGTAATTTACTTTGCATTTCAAGAAAAAGTTCTGAGAAACTTGCGTTATTATTACATTCAGAAGTGCATTGAGCAGAAATACACCTGTTAGACAGATGGAGCCCACAAGTATTGACGACTTCTAAAGAGGCCAGGTGAGCTAAACTTTATACATCATGTTCCCATAATTTATGTTTTAAAGTCAGATTCAGCAGAGAATGATAAGATTTTCTGAACTTTATTGGCTATACAATGAGTTAGAGACACTTTATAGGTAAACAAGGAACCGCTAAAGATGGTATGAAATTGTTGTAAAGCTGCATCTTTTAAGAAAGACAACCATTCAAGTTGCAATGTAGATACATTGTAGCACGATCAAAAAGACATGGCATCAAATGATAAACCCTACACCGCTGGAAGCCGGAGTTGATGTATACTTTATATACCGTATTGTTTAAGAAATAAAAAATGACAAGCCGGGCTCTATTGTCTCATAATGCCCGAGCGTCTTCAGCCAATCACATTTATCACCTAGCCGCGTCAGCGGCGAGGTGATAAATGTGATTGGCTGAGGAAGCGAGGGCATTATGAGACAATAGAGCCCGGCTTGTCATTTTTTTTCTTTCTATTCTAATGATGACCAAACTTAGACCTGTAAAAACCAGTTCCTGTCGGTTTATCTGCTTTCAGAAAATGGGTAGGCGTGGCTTATCGCTATAGGGCCTATATTGGAGAATAGAGCCTGGCTCGCGTCTGTTGTCTTAATAGGGAAAAGAATCAAGTCATATTAGAATACTGTATAAAGGAGTCTACCAGTGAAATATTAAAGCACTTCCCCTTTTAATTCAAGACATAGAGGTACTTTTAAGGTAGTGGTCATAAATGAAAGGGTCAAGGTCAAGGTCAAGGTCACATACTTACTCGCAAGGTCTTGTAATATAAAATCTCATTAGTTAATGTATATATGAAAGTAATTCCGCTTAGCCTTCTGGTTCAAGAGATACAGTATGTTATAAAAAGTTTACCAAACGTAAGGTCAAGGTCACTGGGTCAATAGGCAGGGTTTCATTACAAAGTGTTGTAGTAAAAAATCTATGAATGAAATATGGAAGCTCTATCCATTACCGTTAAAGAAATATAGTTAAAGTTTAGGTTTTTTTTCTTAAATAGGTCAAACATCAGGGTCAAAGTCACTAGGTCAAAAGTCAAGGTCACAAATGAATGGTCTGATCACAAAGTGTTTGCACATGAAGTATAAAATTCATACCTCTTGAGGTAAAAAGATATGGACAAGGTTAATGTTTTTGAAAAGTAGGTCAAACTTCAAGGTCATTTACACTAGGTCAAAAGTCAAGGTCTCAAATGAAAGGTCTTAACAATGTTAATTATTATGTAAAGTAACTTGTTAATTCTCCTCATTGTTTAATCCCTAATAACTAAAACACAAATTCAGAAATTTCTATCTCAAGGTCAAAGGTAAAGGTCACATTGTGTGGCTGCAATTGATTCGTCTCATCATCGTCTATCATCATGTAAAGTTTCAAAATGCTGTTCCAAACAGTTCTCGACTTAAACGCAACATTTTAACCAAAATTTTGATGCACTGACGGACGGACTTCGCCATTTCATAGATCGGATTTTGCTTCGCAATCCGGCCAAAAACTGATCACAGGGAATATTAATGTACATATAAAAGCTAGAAATCGTCTTTGCTAATGTTTATACTTTCCACAACGACCACCTTTGAGGCTTTGACCACCTTCATCAATACTATCGATAGATTTTTGAAACGTTTCAGATTTGTAGATGGCTTAAAAAGCTCATGAGTATGTATAGTAAACAATTAACCCCTAGCTTTTCCCAGTGGCTTGAGCAGGTAACAAATATATGCCATTCTAAAAGCAACAACAATTTAGATACGTGCCTACTACATGTACCAGACTGACAAGGACACCAGTAGACAGATGCAATTAAGCGAGGTATGAGTTTCTGTATCAGTACGCTTCAAGCCAAACAGTGACAACAATAAAACTTGAGATGAAGCCAATATGCTTGCAAACAAGCAAGTTTTATGTAAATTGGATTTCTGGTCTGGATCAATGGGGACCCTAAGACCAGGGTAAATAGCGACCCACATTCCTTACACGGCAGTCTATGGCACACGGAATCGATTTTCTAGGAAACTCGAGCATCGCTTGTGAGGCGAAGTAAAGAAGTGTGCAATACTTTCGGTATCGATCAATACTGAACTTTCTCTAACGAATTCGTTCTCCAACAAGTTGTGCTGGCAATCCGATGCAAGGATTTAGTCGTCAATCACCAAGACGCTGGGAAAAGACGGCTTATTCAAACAGAATAGGCATTTCAAATGAATTTCAAATGGTAACTAAGATGCAGACGACACATAAGCGGGTCTAGAGAGGAAGAGGATTAGTTGGTCATGATAATTTAAATGGGGTATTATTTTCTCTAATTCATAGGCTGAAATTCAGTCTAACTTTTGCAACCCCTCCCTCCCCCAAAAGTACTCGGTTGAGTTCCCTTACAAAAGGTTAATTAGACAACCCGATCACTGCGCAAAGCCCCCTACCCCCGAAAACATTTTCTTGATCAGTACATGCGATAGGTGAAATTCAATCCACCTTTAGCAACCCCTCCCTCCCCCAAAAGTACTCGGTCGAGTTCCTTACAAAATGTTTTTTAGACAACAGAGCACTGTGCGAAGTCCACTACCCCCGAAAACATTTTCTTGATTCAGTACATGCGATAGGTGCATACGCATTACAGTAACATAATTATTATAAGAACCTACAGCCGAGATTAATTTAACCCTAGGAGTATCTCCTTGTGCGGGGGGGGGGGGGGGGGGGGGGGGGGTGTGAATATTCGGCCCGCGCGCAAATACCATGGGGAACCGAGGATGCCCTAGGTGGACTCTTTTTTCTTGACACCCTTTCATCTTCTACAATGGAGGACAGCAAGAAGGAATGCAGTGATCGATCGAATCTTGTTTTATCATAAACTCGTTGTTCACTCATCCAACAACTTATAATCATGCAAACAGTAACAGATGTCTGTCACAATCCTTATGGACCATGCAAGATGTTTTTAGGCGTCCTAAATCAGAACGCTCTCATAAAGTCGGATGATGACGCAAATTCGCAACTATATTTAGCGCATATATCATAAAAAAATAACGAAGATTGCTCTTTTTAGCTTTCAAATATTGTCAAAACTTGTTACTTTCGCTGTCATTTGAATTCAAGTGCGCGAAGCTGTTATATTCAACAAATTTGCTATCTTTGTTAAAGCCTCTCTACACGGGCATACACGTCGTGTTAATGATATAGCTAGGCCCATTAGAGCACTATGCCGGTTTGAAAATGGCTACTATTGTGCTTCACAATAAACTGATGATGCATGTTCGATATTTCAGGTTGCTACATATATTTACTCTAAATATGGCGCATCTTACCCGTTTGACACCAGTCGCCGACATTTTCCCCGCAGCAGCAGCTCGTCTTGTTACATCTAATATCTGTCAGGTCTTCTCTCCCTCCCGTCTCTAAACCAGAAAACCCAACAGGATACGACTTTTCTCCATTAATAATACATCCAGTAGTTAGCCATGAAAAATCAATGACAACTTGGAGCACATAGATGTACTGAAGGATTCATTAATGTGATATTCGGACTGGAGATGGTGGTGGTGCGCAGAATATTGACTATTTTACCGCAGTCCCCATTGGTTCACACCGCAATGTATTTAGTCTAGGCTTTAGCTACGGCCTACGCAGCCAAAAGCTTCAAATTGGCTTCTTCACACCAGGAAACTGGACTGTAAAATGGCCATGGAAATGTATGTGATAATTAAAACTAATGGTGATTGAAGCCGTCGTCACGTTACATCAGACGAGGACTTGCGGCAAAGGAGAACAACTCTGGTAAAAGTAGGTCAGTTGTTTCGCAAATCAACTCAACTCAACTCGACTCAACACAGCAAATCATTAATAAGTGTCGACCTCTGTGGCAAGAGAACTTCTACTTTATGACCATAGTGAAACAAATTTAGTGTACCTGATAGACATGTTTCGTATAATATATCCTAGACAGTTAATAAAGTTTCATTCTTCAATTCTATTCAAAAGTTTTGTTTCTCAATTAGAGAAAAGACACACGAAGGCAGAAAAATGTCAAGGTTTCTTGTTTGTTTATATCGTAACCTCAATTAATTTCCTATAATATAGGGAGGGAGGGTAGCAGCTTGATATCATCTGATCCGTTGCCATTTGGCACAAGAAAAGACAAAATAAATCCTACTACTAGTATGTTGATGATACATAACTCGGCATCACGAAACAACTTGACGCAAATTTAGCCATGCTTAACATTTTTCTTTGCATTTTGACGAAGAACCAAGAGTAGTAATTGAAAACTGTATTGAAATTTCATATTATCACACCCACGCTTGACGCTTTTGTGGCGTGATGGAGACGTTGGACGTACGGGATTTTAGGGAAGCTGAACAAGGAAAACCTAACATATGACAAGATATATGCAATGTCACCTTAACCTATGATTTTGACCAACAAACAATATCGGTAGCATTCACTCTTGGCCCATTAGAGTTACAATGATGTTGGACGGTAAACAGATTGTACATCACGAAAAGCATATTGTCATCGTTGCATCCCGCGTCCTCTCCATGTCAGCCTCCCCCCCCCCCCCCCCCCCCCCCCACCTTTCATCTAGCTTTGCAAGTCGTCTAAAACATAGAAAAAGGCACACGATCCCTAATGTGCAAGGTGTACATTTTTTGTGGAAAAAGGAATTACCGAAAGACAGGTGCGCGGCTGTCGTCATATCGTTTCTTTGCCATTTCATTGAAATTTGTAAATGACGCAAATGTCTATTTGCTATTACACATTTTACGATGAGAGCATCAATTGATCGATACGGATCATAGACAACAAATCAATAGGAAAATGTCATGACTCACGTCTCACTACAAAATATCGATCTCTGGGTATCTTTTACAAATCGCGACCTTTTGGTCACTTTACTCTGAAAGCCATGATTTCACACAATACTATACACGACAGTTATATAGCCATAAAGCCGGTGACAAATCTAGTACCATCAACCATTGATGTCTGATCTCCTTGTCAAAATCAATAATCTGCATCATATGCACGTAGCGTAAAATAATATGGAGCAGAATGCGACAGAGAGATGGAGTCACAACAGGTGTGATCAGTCCGAAGGCCATGACGGTGGAAAGATCAAAAAGACCAAAATGATGAAAAGATAAGCAAAACACAGAGAAGCAGCATAACATCAGCATATTTTAACTCACCATGGTGTGGTCAAAGCCTAGAGACTCTTAGGTCTCCCGGAATTTTCTCGACCGAGCCTTTCAAGAAGTCATTATAATAGCATTCTGCATAAACAATCCAAATGAGGGGAATTTTGTATCCGAGAATCTGATTGGTTGACAATGAGAGAATGTCTGGTGTCATCAGCAACAGTCATGAATAAAATATGATCAAAGACCGCGATCTGATTAGTTCATTCTGAAAAATCAATGACCAAGAAATTTCAGATTTCTTGGGACGCAAAAATAGCTTGATTTCAATTATGATAACGGTCGATCGTAATCTGGTCAAAATAATGCTGTCGGGATTTTTAAGCGCAAATTAATTCATTTATCGATTTATTCATATTATGTTCATAAGTATGAAAAACATCCTATATTCGCTCGACTTCATTACAATGTTAAAAGAACGGATTATCTTTAACAATTACAATCATTTCACATTAAATGTAAAATGCTCATTGGAAAGTTTGATATTATCTCAAGGACCCCGGTTTTTCTATAATGTTACATTTATTCAATCAGTTCCTCCCTGCTTATCCGTTTGTACGCATTTTCTCTATGGTTATACAATATACCCGTATTCATTTTATTCGTTTTCATTGATTCTATGATTACTTTTGTTGGATCCTTCATACTCGAAAAAATTATATAAATTGAACTGCATCTGAACGAAACGTATTTCCAAGATATCTTGGCTCTTTTATCGCCATACGATTTTTTTCTTAATTTTGCGAAAAAATTCAATGCCATCCAATTTCTAGCTCAAAGAAGGACAACTCTTTTCTTGAACCATGATTTGGGGAAGTTCATAAAGCATATCCGTGTACAGAATCTAAGAAAAAATCAACAAAAATATAATACAAGTAATCAAAAGTATGACATTAAACCTGCTCAAAAATCACAGTGAGTCAACGAAAGAATTTAAAGCTGGAAAAAACCGGGGTTTTTTTTCTACATACATGTATCTAACTCTGTGCATATTGACAGGGTTATGTGAATAACATAGCCTGAGAATATCATTAATGGTATATAAATTAAGAAAAAAAAGAAGTTCTGGGCATGTAATTATAAGCGACTATATGTAACAATATGTAAGCTAATAGTCAAGATAACGAAAGAGCTATATATTCTCAAAGGTCTGTGGCACGGACTATATGTAGTCAAAGGTAAAGTGCGAGCTCTAAACATCTAGTCAAGGGAAATGATAGAGCTCTCAGCACAAAGTCAAAGGTAACGATAGAGCTCTGGGAATATAATTAAAGGTCACAAAAGTATCTCGACACAATAACAAAGGTAACGAAAGAGCTCTGGGTATACAGTCAGAGGTAACAAAAGAGCCCTTGGTATAGAGTCAACGGAAACGAAAGAGCTCTCGTCATAGAGTCAACGGAAACGAAAGAGCTCTCATCATAGAGTCAAAGGTAACGAAAGAGCTCTCGGCATAGAGTCAAAAGTAACGAAAGAACTCTCGGCATAAAGTCAAAGGAAACGAAAGAGCTCTTTTCATAGAGTCAAAGGTAACGAAAGAGCTCTCATCATAGAGTCAAAGGTAACGAAAGAGCTCTTGTCATAGAGTCAAATGTAACGAAAGAGCTCTCGGCATAGAGTCAAAGGTAACAAAAGAGCTCTCGGCATAAAGTCAAAGGTAACGAAAGATCTCTCATCATAGATTCAAAGTAACGAAAGAGATTCCGCAATATATTCAAAGGTAACAAAGGAACTCTCGTCATAGAGTCAAAGATAACGAACGTGCTCTCGGAATATAGGGTCAAGAAAGAACTCTCGTCACTGACTCGGAAACTAACGAACGAGCTGTCGGAATATAGTCAAAGGTAACAAAAGAACTCTCGGAATGTAGTCAAAAGTCACGAAAGAGCTCTCGGTATATAGTCAAAGGTAACGAAGAACTCTCGACAAATACATGTAGTCAAAGGTTACAAAAGAACTCGCGCCATACAGTCAAAGGTAACAATAGAACTTTCGGCACATAGTCAAGGTAACAAAGGAGTTTTTTGCCTATAGGAAATGAAAGAGCTCTCGGCAAATAGTCAGAGGTAACGAAAAGTTCACGGCATACAGTCATTAAAGAGCTCTCTGCATATAGTCAAAGGTAACGAAAGAGCTCTCGGCAAATAGTCAGAGGTAACGATGAGTCAACAGCATACAGTCAATTGTAACGAAAGAACTCCCGGCATATAGTCACAGGTAAATTAAAGGGCTCTCTGCATACAGTCAAAGGTAACGAAAGAGCTCCCGGCATATAGTTAAAAGTAATGGAAGAGCTCTTGGCAAACTATCAGAGGTAACGAAGAGTTCACGGCATACAGTCAATTGTAACGAAAGAACTCCCGGCCTTTTGTCAAAGGTAATTTAAAGAGCTCTCTGCATATAGTCAAAGGTAATTCAAAGAGCTCTCGGCATATAGTCAAGGTAAGAAAATAATTCCCGGCAAATAGTCAGAGGTAGCTAAGAGTTCACGGCAAACAGTCATAATCAAAGGTAAATTAAAGAGCTCTAGGCATCTAGTCAAAGGTAACGAAAGAGCTCTCGGCAATTTGTCAAAGGTTATGGTAGAGCTCTCGGGAAAAAAGTCAAAGGTAACGAAAGAACTCCTGACATTTATTCTTTCTGAACATACAGTCAAAGTTATAAACAGCTCTGAGCGTACAGAATACAATCAAAGAAAATGAACATACCAGATGTATTTCCAAAATTCCTTATCAAATTATCTATCGACATCAGACCCCCCCCCCCCTCCCCTTGAATTCTAAATGCTTTTTTTAACAATCGGTCCGCCCTGACTCGTAAGATTAATGACTTTTGGTAAAAGAGAAAATATATTCTTCATCTCACGTTTTTTTTTTTCTGTTTGTGTGTGTGGGGGGGGGGGGGGTTTCTCTTTACTAACATAATTATTATCATATACTTTCACTGAACGAAGAAAGATAATTCTACATGGGGTCGTACGTTTAGTAAGCGAGTCTCAGATCAATGACACGAAAACTTCTTGTTTCGTGAAGAAACAAATACTGATATATAGAGCTATGATAAAATTGCAATAATAAGATTCTTTTGAACTACAAATGATATATGGATTTTTCTTCATTGAATAGTACAGTAAACAGGTCAAAAGTTAACGACAACATTCCAAACAGAAAGTCTGGTTGACAATTTGACGATTCAGTGGAGTTTTTCTGATTTTTAGCTGGTAGAATCGACCGGCTAGTGTCATTCAAAACCGTCATGTTTAATTCAGTAATGATACTTAGACTGTAAGATATTAAATGACAATACAAATCCAGGAAACAGACGTCTACAATTTTTTATTGGCACAATTCTCCTATATATTGTGATCCTTCCCTTTTGTGTCGCAGGATATTCCAGTGCGATCTTTGTCAACGGCAAATGATGTTGTCCAAAACTTAATCGGGGCTCGGAATCGTTGGAATTAGAGACAAATTTAGTGTTGTATAGAGGACAAATTCTCCAGAGAAATCAGAAATGGGCTCCATTCCTAAACCCCATTATTTGCTCGTTAAGGACGGTAACTTACATCCTCCATAAAATGTTTAATGTCAGGCATAAAAATGTGATTCCTCCGCTGTATCATAGGGGAGAGATCGGACGCGTGATTGGTTGATGTTAAACAATACTAAGCTATAGGGAGATTGCCCCAGCTCAATGATCCCCAATTGGTCCAACTCAGTGGAGACGTTATTCGCAATCTTATTTTCAGTTTTTCATTCCGATATTTGCATAAAATCGTTATTTCAATATCATTCGCCTATAGATATGATTTGGATCGTCCCCATTTTATACCTTTCTAGGGAAATATTGAAACTGCAACAAAACCTAATACTCAATCATTTTAATGCATTCTTTCCTTTTATTATCGATCATGCATTTATCAAGCAATTTTTTGTTTCTAAGAGCTTCTAAGGCTTTTAACGTGTCTAACACATCTATTTCAAATCAAGTTTTTGTGATAAATAACAATAATAGCTTATTTCTTGCTCTCGTTCATTCAATCTTCCTCTTCTTTTACTTTGTTTTATACTTTTATACTTCAAATATTTCGATTCTTACCAATTTTACGGTAAATGTGTGAGAAATAATAATAATAGCTGATTTCTTGCTCTCGTTCATTCAATCTTCCTCTTCTTTTACCTTGTTTTATACTTTTATACTTTAAATATTTCGATTCTTACCAATTTTACGGCAAGAGTATTTCTTCATTACCTCTTTGCTGCCATGTGATTGCCGTCCATGACCGTGGTGTGATCCACCCCCTTGATCATGGGAGGATCGCCTCCCAGCCCCTTGATCATGGGAGGAATGCCTCCTATGTCTGTGTCGGTGGGTGGGGTGTAGATATTGTTCCACGTGCTGGCACGGAAGGTCCCTAAATTCAACGTGCGCGGACAAACGCCGAGGCTGGTCACGGAATTCCACGTGATGCGAGGACGGTCTTCTTTGAGAATGATCCAAAACGAAATTTGCAGACGTTGAGGTGAAAATGTTCGCCATCTTCAGAATAATTGTTCATCAAAAATAATCCAATATCGAATCAAAACATCCATTGTTTGTAATCCTCGGATGATAGTCAGCCGCACTAATTGAAAAACCTTTCAGTTTGTAATGATTTTTTTATCCTGCTGCTTGCTCTATTTTTCTTCATGTAACTATAGTTATTCCATATGATACCCGTGACATTTCGTCGTATTAAGCACGTAGAGAAGGCGCTAATTACAAAATTATTCCTAGGCAATTAACGCGCACCTTTATAGTACCTCGCAATTTTCCCTTTTTTTTCCAACATGCAACCTTGACGGGAAAACACAAAATAGGCTACCAACAAATGAATCTTCCAATCTTTGTATTCCGTAAGAAAGAAATGAATCCGTAAATAATTCTTGATTCCAATAAAGTGGCTGACGAATGACTTTTCTACAACGAACAAAAACACCCGGCGGACTCATAAAAGTGCAGATTGCGGACGTTCAAATTGTTGGTCAACAATGGTCTGATGTCCAATGATTACTGTAGTTTATACCCCGGTCAGCAGTATGAATTCAGCATAATTATCCTTATTAGTCCCGTTCCCTCCTCCTGGCCAGCATAAAATCCCTATTGGGTGCTAATTCTCTGCGTTGGACATTACCATGTCAACTCGAGGCGTTCTGAACTACTATCCTTTGGAATTAAGAGCGGCGGTTAATTGTTTCTAAAATCTATCCGACTTCGAGTGCGTAAAAAAAAATAAATTCGCCTTCTTTTTGTGTTTGATAACTAGTAAATCGATCAAACAGGTTGACTTGACAGCCAACAAAATGCTTCTGAGGCAGTTGTGAGTAAAATCAATGATGTCATACAATATTCCAACAGAGTAATTATCCAAGATAAATGATGGCCTTTCGTCAACTATTACTCCTCACAAAACCCGCCAAAACGGTTTTCAACTCGAGTATTTATTGACTAATTGGATGTAAACATGTAAATACCCCCAACTGAACGGACGAAAATGCCTCGTGTAATTAAAGAGAAATAAGGACTTAGGACACATTTGGTCACAAGAGGTTCAAGAAAGGTGACACTGACCTTTTCCAACATATCGCCGATTGATCATGAATTTACATGAATTAGCCAATTATTGGTTTTCTATCAAGAACGAAAAATATGCATGTCATTCGATATGATGAAGTGTTCTTTCATGTTAGAGCCTTAGTTGAGGTTTGATGGAATTCTTTACAGATGTGTCTGCAAATATCATAGATGCATTAGCCAATCAGATTCCAAGGTGGACATCTTATTTCACAAATTAATAAAGGACTTCGAGTGTTTATTTTCTTCAAGGATTCGTAAAATTCTGTTCATAGTTGCTTCTAAGTCGAATTCTAAACTTTATTTTATTTTATCTTACTTATTCATTTATTTATTTTATTTTATTTGGGGGGGGGGGTAAACAGAGCCCATGGTGGCCATCTTTGTTGACTGATCGAGGCGTAAAACAGTATTTTGGCAGAGGGCCTCGAAAACCGTATAGATATCTTCATAAAGGGGTATTTCGGACTCGCTCTTTTCTCCTTTGAATCTAACAATTTCACCTCAATTTCTCTCTGTCAACCTTTGGAATGATAAGCTAAATGCTGAAGGTAAGCTAAGCGCTCACTGACAATATCACTCCTATAGCAAATGAGACCGTATTTCGGTGTGATAAATGATGACTAGAAAAGAAGGCAATAATCAGGCTCTTGGAAAGAGTTTTATCCCATACCGCAATCTGTCATGGCGCTCATAAAGTCCATAAAGCATATGGTGAAGTGACATTTATCGTTGGAATTAACGACACTCCAAAGAGACCATTTGTTGAAAAGCAAAAGTGGAATAAGCTGTTTTAGTCTCCAGGGACCACAAAGCAGTCGATTGGATGCAGATGATGGCGATACATTGCATTGCCAAAGCTCTACTCGGGCCTGATTTATGGCCCAGCCATTCTAATCGTTCTAAGAATTCGGAATAATGTCTGACTTTGCGAGACTTTTGACATTTATCGGGAATCAAAAAACGCCATTATGCATGCTTAACAGAGTTGCGAGATGTTGATGATGACGAAATGAAAAGGCCACTTGAATACCGAAAGGTACAACAGTCCATTAGGCAGTTCGTTTGATATAGTCCCACTCAATCATCCATGGCGCATGGATTTACTAGATCTTGAAAATTCAACAAATCACGCGGAGCCTTTATTATGTGCTGTACAAACCAATACATCCAAAACAGGCATGTATGCATGTACCAGGCGATCATGTGGTATTCTATATAGCATTGGTATATGTCCAGTTTAAAATAATACTGTCAAGGTCAAAGTCGCCCTTAAGGTCAAAAATACAATGTACCTGAAATGAAGTCCAGTCACCATGTTACACCTCCATTTCATGTGAAATCGTGTCTATAGAATATGGTCTTACTCAAGTTTATATTCTAAAGGTTGAGGTCAGCCTTTAAGGTCAAGTATATGGTTGTATCTAAAATGAAGCCCAATTTTGTACAGCACCATTCACAAATATAACTTCAAGGTCAAGGCCAAATCACCTTGGTCAACTTGGTCAAGGAAAGGGAGTCCACAATTTCTAATTTATAATGTTATATTTCATACAGTACTGGAAAAATATAATCTAATAAAATAATTTCATCAATGTCAATGTCAACCATCAAGGTCAATACCAGAGATCAGGTAGATCTGTTTCCATGTCAAGTTTAAATGTGATATTTTTAAAATTGGTACAAATGTACAAGAAAGTAAAAATTCATAACGGTTTTTTCAAGGTAACGGTCCAACCTCTAGCAGCCTACTAGGTCAAGGTCAATACCTGAAATCAATTCAAATCATCACTTTCTATCTAACACAAAGTTTAATGTGGTTTTTCCACAGGGATTTATTTCGCTAATACCGGTTGCTCTATTTACTATAGAGCAACCGGTATTAGCGAAATAAATCCCTGTGGGTTTTTCATATAACATTGGTACATTAGATCTTTATTCAAACTTAAATTTTTCAATGTCAAGGTCTGGGTCAAAGACAATGCCTGCGTTCAGATCCTTTCACTCTGGTCCATTTCTATACCGAGTTTGGTGACTGTAAATGTAACACTAAATATTCTTTCTTATCTCGCCTAAATGCTACAGCGAAAACAAATTGATGTAGCGAGACGGACGGACGGACAATATTTTGTATGCGGATTTTAAATAACGGACGGACGAACATTTATATTATATGCGGATTTTACTTCAAATCCAGCTAAAATCAAAATTGATACGAACCCAAATAAGCTTTTTTCATAAAAGGATTTAAACTTTCAGAAAAGGGTTGGTAAAGAAACAAAGTTTTGTAATTCATTCAGAAATACTAAGATTGTGTATATGATTGTCGGATCGAAACTTAAATTCAACCACAGCTACATTGTACATTAAAGCCTGTAGTAGCCAGACTGCATGCATATTTCACTTAAAATGGACTTATCCAGGTGAAATGCGTTGGCGATACATCGTGACTCACGATGCACTCCTATGATTGAATAATGTTTTTGTAAATATTCTCTACCTTTTCATCTCTTGTTCGAACTTCGTCGATGTAATAACAACCACAATAATGGAATCGTATGATAAATGCGCGTGTGGTCCTACTACTATGTGACTACTGGACGATTATTACAGCAACCACTCTTTTTACAAAGACAGAAGAGAGACAACTCTGATTTATGTGATCCGTCTACAGATATACGTTGAATTCTAATATGACTTGATTCTTTTTAAGACAACAGACGCGAGCCGGGCTCTATTCTCCAATATAGGCCCTATAGCGATAAGCCACGCCTACCCATTTTCTGAAAGCAGATAAACCGGCAGGAACTGGTTTTAACCAAGAATCAAAAGGTCTAAGTTTGGTCATCATTCGAATAGAAATAAAAAATGACAAGCCGGGCTCTATTCAGACTATTGTCTCATAATGCCCTCGTGTCCTCAGCCAATCACATTTATCACCTCGCCGCTGACGCGGCTCGGTAATAAATGTGATTGGCTGAGGACGCTCGGGCATTATGAGACAATAGAGCCCGGTTTGTCATTTTTTATTTCTTAAATAACAGGGGATCGAAACGTATGATGTGATTCCTTACGGAGATTTTTCAGATTTGTTTCATCATTTTTAAAAGTGATACTGCACAAAACTGATGAGACGTTGCAGTAGGAAAATGTCTAATATGTAAGTCCATATCGTTTATTTATCTGAAAAGTCGATAGTCTTTGCAAACACTTCAGGAAAGATTTTTGTTGTCGAAAACTATTAAAGTGTTTACAAAAACTACTAACTTTTCATAAACCCGGTCGATATGGATTGATTTAGTAGGCATTGTCCTACTGCAACGACCCATCATTTTTGTAAAGTTTAATTTCGAAAATGAGAAAATGCCAAAAAACTATGCAAGGAATCACAACACTATACGTTTCGATCCCACGCGGTGATAAGTGTATCCGCCTCTACTTTCCTTATATAACTTTGACTAGAGAGAGATGGGAAGGGGCGGGTATCATTGAAGGTTGTTGGCATCGAGCTCCTGTGGTTGAAATGTCATTTTTCGGAATTGAGAAATGCCATCGGCGATGTTAAAAGTGGAGGACATTTCTACTAGTATCTTATGTGTTTTAGACAATATGAAATTTTTCAATGTGAGAAAAACAAAAGCTAACAGTTGAAATCAAACGCATTTGAACTTTGAAAATAGTGTCTACAGATACGAAAATATCGAGGAACCGAAGTCTTATTAATTTGCAAGATGGCCGATTGAAGTACAATGTATCGGTACTTTGAAATTTTAGAAAATTCCATCACAACCCATTCACAATCACAAAATCACTGAATATTCTAAAATTGTTCTACAAATGTCCAAGACACTACAATGCAGTTTGATCCCCTATAATTCATGTTGAGATTAAGTCAGGTACATGAGCAGTCAACCCTACAGGTATATTGTTTTGACCAAGCTAAAGACTTTGGCTATAACTCCTCCCCATCATGGACCCCCTGTTCCCTTGAAAAATAAGTTAATGGCTGGAGTTATTATAACCTAATGATCGAATTTCTCTTCAATCAATCAACCTACATTTTACCTCATAAGCATCTGGGTCATTTCTTACCACGAGCTCCTTCCGAAATTTAAATATCTGATGTAAACTACACAAAATCTTTATACTTGTATTAAACAATATCACAGGTGGCAGAGTTGCAATGACATCTCTCTCTCTCTCTCTCTCTTACATAGGTATCACAAATGGCAAGATACACTGGTATATACTCGTATTTATATTAAAAGTTCTCTGAACGTTTATCTTTTTTTACACTCGGAACCGTTCTCTGTGGGAATTTCCGTGGTGACTTTGAAGACCAACGTTTAGTTTGCACTCTCCTGTCAATGTTATAGTAATGCAACTGGCTGTGACCTTGACCTTTGACATTGAAAATCCCTTGTGGTCAGTATATATGCTGTGTCTATACCGCGTCCACAAAGCACCGTGTGGGATCGAAACGTATGATGTTGTTATTCCTTACAGAGATTTTTTCATAATTTAAGTGATACTGGCTATTACTGCACAACATTGATGAGACGTTGTAGTAGGGCAATGCCTAATAAATAAGTCCATATCGTTTATATAATAATTATCTGAAAATTCTACAGTTTTTGCAAATACTTCAAGATTTCGTTAAAAGGAAAGATTTTCTGTCGTCGACAAACTACTGAAGTGTTTGCAAAAACTACTGAAGTGTTTGCAAAAACTAAGAACTTTTCACATATTAGTACCTGGACGATACGGATTTAATTTATTAGGCATTGTCATACTGCAACGGCTCATCAATTTTGTAAAGTTAACTTTAGAAAATGACACCCCCTCCCCCAAAAAAAAACTATGTAAGGAATCACAACACCATACGTTTCGGTCCCACGGGTGGTATGTCCGTCTGAAGATGGACGTACAGTACAACCACAAATATCATATATACAAAAAGTGGGGTATTTTGTAGCACAGTGTCTTTTGCTGTATTTTCCCCTCGTACACTACATGTACAAAATGCAAGGCAAGAAAGTAACTATGTTTAGTAACAATCAGCTCTTTATCATCTATCTGCTATCATAAGACCCCAGCAATTACCAAGACTGCATGGCAACGATATAGAACATCTGTCACTTCCTTCGTAGACTTTCTGAGGAGTAACGAGAACGCTGACAATCCAAGGAGACTGAGCTGGAGTCAAACGCAACTGAGCGCCTTGTCAAAAACCTCAAAATCATTTTGAAAGATACAACTTTCTAAATATACTTCATCTTAGATAAAGACTTTATTTTAGATTTTAAAAAAAGACAATCGCACAGAATGACTTATTAAATCATTCAAAACTTTCTTTCTAAGGTGCACATGATGTTTAATTTCTCCAGTGATTTTTTCATTATATTCAGTGGCGGATTCAGGGGTGCGGAGGGGGCGCCCGCCCCCCCCCCCGGCTCTGACCCCATTTTTTCCAAAAACAGGTATATTTTGGCCCATTTTCAGTAAAAATCGGCAAAATTCGCCCCTTGACCCCCCGGCAAAGGGGGCGCTGGATCCGCCACTGATATTTCAAAGGTGCCTGTGTCTGTGCATTTCAATATGAACAGTTTGTCTTTTATAAGGCCATTTTTTTCTTGTTTTCTGGTCTTTGATCATGGTCGTTTCCAAAAGTGAAGACTTTAGTGTAAAATTACTATTTCATGTTGAATCAGATTGTACTCTCATTTTTGGGGAATTTCATGTCACCTTTTGGGGAAAGTAGTAGGAATTTGGCATCGAAATTCGGCCCCAATTTGCTAGTAAAAAAGAAATCACTGATCTTAATGTACTCGTACATGGTAAGACAGAAAATTCTTTATCTTTTGAGCTGTGCAATTGTTGAGCAAGAAAAGTCATTCGCCTGGATATGAGTATGCACATCTAGAAGTGCAATGCATACGCATATCCAGGCGATCTTTCCGCCTCTGTGAATAAATAACGCAGTTGTTTTACATACATCTAGGCCAGGGCCTTCCTATGAATATAAAGCTTATATGTGTTGCTGAAGATTCACAGGAAGGAATCACTACCTACTACACTCATCCTGTCCTTACCATGTAAATATGAGTCTCACTTACCCCGGTAATGCATGCTGTTACGTTGTCAAATCTATAATATAAGAAATACTCCGTTCTCCGGGTTTTTCCTCAAACATTATGCTTTTCAAGTGCGGACAGGAAAGGGGGGATTGTGACAAGGAAAATGCATTTCTTAGAGCTCTCGGCAACCAAAACTTCAATTTCCTTAGTCCATCTTTGTAAACTGACCCGAAAGTTCGGATTATCGCCCTTGGTCTTGTACACTTTTGGATCTTTGCCTGCTACTTATAGCAGCTTAAATTAATTTTGATGCAGTGAAGTGTAAGACTGTCCTTCTACATTGTAAGCTTGAACATATCTTGTCCATCAAGCAGGAGCTAGATGGTGAGTTGGGAGTGGGGGAGGGGGTTCTGGGGTCACTGAGAAATTATTACTTATAGAAAACATCTTTTAAAACAGTTGCCATTGTTGTTATATTAATCTCATATGAATGAAGCTTACAAACATTTAATCAAAGACTTACAAACTGTTTATAAGTCCTTGATTGATTGAAAATTTCTCTTTACAGGATATGCTATTGACAGTTTGTAAGTCAAATTTTTTATAAGAATTACTTCAAATTAATGTGAAGGTACATATTTTACACAATTTTTATTCAAGTCTGAAAGACAAAAAGTCAAAACTTCACAAATTTGTAATATCAAGGTATGTCTTGTTGTTCAATAAAACATCTCCAAATCTTATTGTTCATGTGCACTGCGACCTTGAACCTTGACCTTGGTTTAATGTCATGAGATACCCTTTGGTTATTGTTAAATCTGTGAAATATTGAAATCAATCCAAGCAGTAAAAAGTTTTACAGGGACAAGATTTTTCAACCCCTAAGTACTGCGACCTTGTCCTTAGACCCATGACACTGTATCAAGGTTCTAACACAGCCTTGAGCTGTGGACAACAGTTCTGTGAAATATTATTGAATTTAGGCAGTGAACAATTATGGTCTTTACATTTTTTTTCCAACCCAAATGTACTGTTACTTTGAACTTGGACCTTGAATTAAGGTCATGACACATCCTGGATACTGAGCAACAAATCTGTGAAATATTCAGATCCATGTAGGGGTGAAAAGTTACGGCCATGACAAGTTTATTGGGATGGATACTATCGTTAGTCTCCTCCAGTTTAGTGAAAATATTATAAACAAACATTGAAGAGTACATAGATGTAATACAATGTAGCAATATTACATTTTTATACCCGGTACATGTACATGTTATTTGATAATTTGTCTTCTCTACAAAATGCTTACTGTAATAAAAACAGATGCAAATGGGCTAAGCGGCAGTACATGTAAGCCAGAGTTAAAATGAGTCATTTTCAACCAACATCATCCATGTACAAGGTTACTAGTTTCATGTACAGGTACAAATGTATGCTCAATTGTTATTAATTTGTCCTTTCAACACATTGCCCAAAATAGCATAATAACAGATTAAGAGGTCAATACATTGAATTGCACTATCAACACAAGCATAAATCATGAACTTAAATGATCTGGTTGCACATTCAGCAAGGATTTCAAATTAAGTTTATAACTGCACGGAACATTTTTCCATGTTACAATAAAGTGTGACCAATCTACAGACAGACAAACGGGGTGGAAACTATATAAGTCCCCTCTGGCGAGCAAGTAGGGGACTAAAAAAGTACCCCATGTCATGTGCATGTACATGTACCAGTACTAACCACAGGGGCCAAATTGGTCCCAGTATTTTCCATGAGTGTAAGAGTGTAAACATGATAAAATATGGGGCTGTGGCAGTGCCCCCCCCCCCCCCCTTTGGGTCGTTGGCGTCAATCTCCTGTAACACCCCCCCACCCCCCCCCCCCCCCCACCCCCTACCACACACACTTGCACCAAACATCTGCCTTTTATAAATTAGACCCTGAACCAAGTCTTTAGATTGAAAAGCCAAAGTTTGGTAGCAAATGCCGCCTTTACTTCTGAATGAAAGCGCACCTGCTTTCACCAAGGCGTGTGTGCACAGTGCAGCCGCTAGCCGTGGGCCCGGCCGGTGCTCCGTGTCACAAAGTAGGATATGTTTCGATTTAGGAAGATCGAAGAAATATGCATTTGCACTTTGTTAAGAGGAATTTTGAGCCTCAAAACTGACAGGTTCGTTTAGAGGAATGTTACCTGGTTAGGTAATTAACGAGTTTCAAATAAATATATACTTTGTAGTACTTCGAAAACTTTAAAAATACCTCATCTCCGTCATCGGCGATTTCATGGTTGCTTTCACTCTTCGCTTCCTCTGCAACATCGGACTCCATTCTTTTCTTAAATCGAAAATGTGTCAACTTGTTATCCCTCCAAACGAACTTTTTTAAACTCGGGAGAACAAAGTTACCTGCAACTTTTCCGACCCCCTCTTGAGACCGTCAACATCAAAACAGCCAATGGCGGTTGGAAGAATCCATTTCACGGCAGGTATGAAAGGTTGATTGCAAGGCATGGACAAAGAAGGATAACCTTACTTCAACTGTAAAACATACAGGTCAGGTATTCCATGAAAATCTGAAGATGCCATAATTTCCTTTGTTATTTTTGATGGTAAAAAAATGAATGCTTCTCCTAAGTTAGCATTGGGGAAGTTTGATTCTCCTGAGTTAGCATTGGGGAGATTTTGATATACATGTACCAAGGATTTATTATTTATAAATTATTTATAAACATATTCATAAGATAGCTTTAATAAAACTTTCCACAATGTTTCCAAAGGGGAAGAAATGAACCCTATTGATTTTCAAGGTCAAAATACAGACTCCAAAATAAGAAAACTGATAGACTTCTTCCTCTTCTGGTATTGAAAAAATATGATGTCATATTCTCTGTTAGTCAGGGTTTAATTAGGGTGCAAAATACTTGAGCAGATACCAAATGTTACTATTGTATGACAGAGGATTTGATAAACAAACACCAGACTTCGTCAAGAGAACAATGTTTCTAATACCAAGATATAAGGTGGATTAACAAGTGTATGGAAAGCAAAGGGAGCTTATTATTTTATACAAATATTAAGTCAAAATATATTTCAAATGATTTTCTGAATTATTTTTATTTTCCTTAAAGTTACATCTTTCATACATATATCAATAAATATATAATAGCCATGATGGGAGAAAAGCTTACAAATATGATGTACCTTACAAAAAAGTGAAAAGGTAGATCTAGATACTACGATAGAATCAACTGAAATATGAGGAAGAATACTGTCAGTACAATGTACATCATTGATGGTATTATAAAGCTAGGCTAAAAATTCTTTCATTCTTTTAGGTATAGGCAAAGTATCTATGTATTTTCCTGTAATTGGAGTGCAGAAACAATTACGGATTTGTGATCTTACTATAATCTTCAGAGATTTTACATTTATGATTTCATACTCCACTAAACCAAGAGCTGCTTTCTCTCCAGCATCAACTGATTTTGTCAGGTCACTCTTTTGACTATCAAACCATTCCTTAATCTCTTTATGAGTGAAGTCACCATGAGTAAGAAAAAGCTCTATTAACTCTGCGCACCTCCGGGACTTCAAGGCAAAAGAAAGAAAATTCATCCCATATTGACTATCTTTAAAGAAGTGTCTTTTGCAAGAAGCTCCAGCCCGTAATAATAAGCTGATGATATCAAACTGTTTTGCGTAAAAATCACTTTTGACCTTAAAACTAGGTAGCAGACAAACTTTTGAGAGAGGTGTTTTCCCCTCATTGGTAACAGAATTTATTTGATTTTTAGTAACTGCCATTTCCAACATCAACTTTAGTATGTCGATGCTATTATATGTTGCTACATACTTGTAGAAAGCTGATTCCCCTTTAGAATTTGTTATAAATGGGTCTGAACCAGATTTAAGGAGAAGTTTTATGGATGAATCTCTCCTAGTTCCAACAAAATTCATCAAAGCTGTGTTGCCATATATATTTTGAAGGTTAATTGGTAACCCTAACTCCAATGCTAATTCTACAACGGTGTATGTGCCTGCATAGTGCAGCATTGTTTGACCCTGGCCATCTATCATGTGAGCATCACAGCCCCAGTCTATCAGGCATTTACAAGCTGCAACTCCCCCATTCCTAGCCGCAAAGTACAAAGGATGGTTGTATTTTGTCACATTGAATTCCTTTGCTCCGTAGGCCAACAAATCTTCCATTATCCCAACAAGCCCTCTCTCAGCTGCAATATGCATTAAAGATTGGCCATGAACATCACATTTGTCTATATTTTGGGTTTTTGACAACAAATATTTCACAACGTTTCCATGGTTATGGATTGTTGCTATGAATAGCGGAGTCCTGCCATGTTTGTGATCCAAACCGGACACTTCGTCTATTTCTGCTCCGTGTTCTACTAGTAATTTCACACAGCTAAGGTGTCCAGCATGAGCTGCAGAGTATAGAGCCAAATTGTATGGTAACCTGTTGTTGTCAGAATCCACATTTTCTAAGGCCTCTTTCAGCTTGTCATAGTGCCCGTCAGAAGCAAAATCCACTATGCTGAAAAAAATATAAATGAATCATTTAGGGTATAACCATTAGAGACATCAGCTACCCTACAATATTTACATTACTAGTAGATTCCCCATGTTAAACGCCCATTAGGCAACTAAAATTATATTCCAATAACTTGGGTTGCTCACGTGCAAGTTTTGCATGTAGGGAGAATTTACCAACATTCAAATACATTTGACACTAAAACAGGCAAAATATGCGAAGTGCATGCAAATAAAAATGACAGATATTTAGAATAAATGTAAATATAAGTAATGACTGTCTTACTTTTGGTGTTCATGGGTGTATAATTCTGGTTGGACACGTGCAAATTTTCCGAGAATCGCTAGAGACATCAGCTACCCTACAATATTTACATTACTAGTAGATTCCCCATGTTAAACGCCCATTAGGCAACTAGAATTATATTCCAATAACTTGGGTTGCTCACGTGCAAGTTTTGCATGTAGGGAGAATTTACCAACGTTCAAATACATTTGACACTAAAACAGGCAAAATATGCGAAGTGTTTGCAAGTAAAAATGACAGATATTTAGAATAAATGTAAATATAAGTAATGACTGTCTTACTTTTGGTGTTCATGGGTGTATAATTCTGGTTGGACACGTGCAAATTCCGTGAATCGCGAAGCGATTCACGGAATTTGCACGTGTCCAACCAGAATTATACACCCATGAACACCAAAAGTAAGACATTCATTTCTTAATTAAATACCAAAGTCATGCAATATGTACTGGCTACCAACATATTAACAATATTTTGATCTTTGTATGAATGATTTCTATGAGAGCACCATTTTACCTATAGAATTAAAAACTTCTCTGAAAATTTTTACTAATGTTTCTTTAATAAATGTTATCATTTTTTTTTTCATGTATTTTTTTTCTTTTATTTCATTTAAAATGTTAAAGCTGGATGTTTTGCCTTACAGACATAATCTTCATTGAGTTGTCAGGTGAAATGATATAACACCATGCTGGAAGTATACTTTTGAAATTGAACAAATTTACCACCTAAACTGCTCCTAATATTGTCTCTCAACTGTTTAAATGTTTGTTCAATATTCTTTAACATGGATCTTTAAACTTAATTGATCATGTTGATAGTTTAATATCATATTTAGAAGAACTATGACAGGTCTGTTGAAATCTTATTACATTGAGTACCCCTACATTGATTATTTCTAAACTGAAATATTTGTTCCTATTCCTTCACATGCATCATCTTTAAACTAAATTGATATTTTATTATCAATAAGAGGAATTATGACAGGTCTCTTAAAATGTTATCATATTGAATACCCCTACCCATATTCCCCTACCTCTGAAGATCTGCTTATTGCCCTTTTTTAAGAATGTTTATGCATATTGTAGTTACCATACTTATACAATGTATTTCTATATATATGTAGAGTAAGTAAGGAAGTAACTTAGTAAGTAAGGAAGGAAGGGAGGAAAAGGAAGGAAGGAGGGAAGTAAGTAGTAAGTAAGTAATTTTTATTTAGAGTCGGCAATTTGTACATACATAACAATAACATGAGCTCTTTAGAGCTCTTAAACTGACTATCACAGTAGCAAATATCACAAGCATGCAGCATATACAAAGACAATTAAAAGACATGACATAAAATATACAGTATAAAAGACATTGAAATGATCTAAGACAATGAAAAGTACATATATGTACATAAAAGCACACTTAAAAGTCAAAGCAACTTAAAAGTCCAAGTGCACTTAAAAGTCAGAAATCAATGAACCAATATTTCATAGAACGTTGTGCAGGGGGGCCTGATCGAGTCAAAGGATTTCTGGCCAACTATCAAACATTCCTCACGAATAAAGGTAGAGCAACACCTAAAGATACCATACTCTCAGAAAATGAAATCACCAATCAAGACCAAGTGGCTGGTATTTTTAACCATTTTTATGTGAATGTAGCAAAAGATATAGGTGCTAATGGCATACCCATAGATGATACACACCCCAGTGTTAAACATATAGACAATGTCACGGTAGGTAAACATGTACCCCCTTGACCAGTAGGGGTCAAAACAGATCAATAATGTAAAACTTGTACAAATAAGGCCATCTTAATCTGTCAAATTTTTGTGTCATTAATTTCTCATGTCAGATTATTTGATCCTAAGTCCTTCCATAATAGTTAATGAATCTATGTAGTAATCAGAGCGGCTCCAGTTTTTTTAATACCATAGAATTTTAGAACATTAAAATCACAAACAACATGTTTCATTGTTTTTTTGTTGCTATGACATAGTAAATTCAGTTTTATTATAGATCAATGTTTCAAATGTTGGTTAATGTCAATATCATATATTTTTAACACATAAAAAACAGTTCTTCTACATAAAATATCAGTTCATCATAACCAAAAGACATGTTTATCTACCTTTTCTTGTCCATGTGTCAGTGCGTATACATGCAACGAGTTGAAATCTATAAATAGAAGGGGGATTTCCAAAAACAAAACATCAAAGGATCCGATGGCGCGGTAGGTATCGTCACATTGCAATTGCATCATGCTGAACTTCGGCGAGGGATTTCAATGCACAGTTAAACATTATCGTAGATGATTTCATTTAACACTTTTTGAAAAAAAAAAACGTTACACACTAATCATAAAAGGTGTGTAAAGGTCAGAGTAAATTCGAGTCATTTGCTGAAAAAGGGTAGGGGTACTTTGGCAGCCTGATTTAAAATCAAGGAGAGGGCTCAATTTTAATCAGATGGTACTTTGGAAGTTAATATCGTGTAATCCAGTATTAAGGGGAAGATCCTTTATCTGGCGATAATTGAGAAAACGTCATGTTTAATTGTGGCATTAGGCCATTTAGTTGACACGTGCGCCGCACGTCAAATCGCGTCCTTTCGTTTCATGTTTAAAAAAAACTATAAAATTATAAATATAAGAGACTTATGAGGAGTATTAACTAGGGATGTGTATAGATACATCCCTAATAAGGGATTTTTCAAGTCCGTTTTTGGGTCCGATTATCGGACCCATTCCCAACGCCAATATGGCCTGTATTTTCCCAATTTATGATTGAAATTTCCCAATTTGAACCTCTTAATTTTTTAAAGTACTAGTGTTCTTCAATAAGGATCAAAATAATGTCAACTGAAATACCTAGCAGAAAATTCAAATACATGTACGACATTAATGATCGATAAGTAAATTGGCAGGGTTTTTTCTAGCCCCTGATGTCAGGGGCCTGGGCCGATGAAATTGGGAATTTTGCAACATTTCAACCTAAATTGGGAAATAAATTTCAAACAACAAAAAGATAAATTCATGCAAATTATCCCTTATCATATCAATTGTCTTTTCATTTGGATTTTGAATCCCTCCTAGAGTTAAACTTACACAGCATGTTTGTTCTACTTTTGCTTTCCTTTCAGTTAATGATACATAAATTGGAAATGAATTTCTCATTTTGGAGAAAAGATTGAATTGGGAATTTTTAGGTCCAAAATTGGGAAAAAGTACCACTTTTTGGGGTTGGGAATGGGGCCGAATTTCGGCCCCCTACAGACCCTAAAAAAAATCCCTGATTGGTCAAAAATCTTTTATCCGGTATAGGTTTACATTTTAGTCATCAAATCGTATCTCCAGTATTGGGACATGTCGTCTCACAAAAAGCAAATATCTGGGTAGTGCCTATTTTTGGTACTCCGACGCGGACTCCGACTTCAAAATGTCCGACTTCGGCGGACTCGTAATCTTTATTCTTCAATATCATGTCTGCTTTACAATATATAAAAACGAATCTTTCTAAATATTCATACCTTTGCATAACGTCTTCGTCTGCACTGTAGTTTACTGAATAGAAACCGATCTTGTGTACTATTTCGTTACCGACTCGGACTTCTGGACCCTAAAACTAGTACTTCGAACTAGTACGCGGACTTCAAATTATACATAAGAGTTATCCGTCTTTGCCCATTAGATTCTCGAAGGATATGTTTGGGGTTTTTTTTTGGGGGGGGGGGGGGGGGTAGATCAATCTAAATATATTCAAAACGACGAAGGGACATTGGGGGGGGGGGGGTTGGATAACATGATTGAGAGCGACACAAATTTAATTTGGAAGGTGTCTAATGCATATTTTCAGTCCTATATTTGTATTTTGCTTATCTCTGAAAGGGGAGGGGGTTGTGCAGGGATTTTTCAAGTCCGTTTTTGGGTCCGATTATCGGACCCATTCCCAACGCCAAAATGGCCTGTATTTTCCCAATTTATGGTTGAAATTTCCCAATTTGAACCTCATAATTTTTAGTGTTCTTCAATAAAGAGCAAAATGATGACGACTGAAATACCTAGCAGAAAGACAACATTAACGATCGATGTGTAAACTGGTCATAAATTTTATATCCAGTTTAGGTTTACGTTTTAATCATCAAATCGTATCTCCAGTATTGGGAACCCATGACCATGTCGTCTTCCACTGTTACAACAGCAAATGTGATACCAAAAAAATGAAAAAAAGGGAGTACATCTTCTTTGTAGAGGTAGATACGTTCTTCAAAATAAAATTTTGGATAGTGACTATAAAAGAAACAACAGAAAGTAGTTCATGTTCAGTAAGCAGAATGGGGCGACTTGGACAGTGGGAATGTCCCCCATCAAACACTGACTTTGAATCTGAATCCTGATTGATCATGATCATTAAAGTAGCCCCTCTGACTCTGAACAGATGCCTGTTCCAGATCCTAGAAGATTATCATTATGTCCTTTGAAGTACAATCTAAAGTATAGATGGTTTTACTAGTACTTTGTTTATTTCATTGAAGACATTTGAATAAGAAGGAGTTATATCTCTGTGTAAGGATTTATTCCATTAAGAATCAAATTAAACTGTTGGAAATTCCCAATTTCATTAAAACGCCGCAATTTTCCCGGACCCTGGACCCAAAGTAAAATACCCTGAAAAATCCCTGTGATAGGCCCCTAAAATACATTTTGAGAATAATTAAAAAGTTTGGTCTCAAGAAATGCACATGTAAATTGAAAGTCCTATTTCTTACTACATGTATGAGAAAAAAAAACATGGCTATTAAAGACTGAAAAAGAAAAGCTAACCAATAATATGCCTGGGTTGATTTCTTATTTCTAAAGCTGCTCAAGGGGGCATACCTGTATATCTATATGATAGGGTTTGGCCCTTCCGACTGCCTGGATGTCTGTATTACTTGAGACAAGACTTTTCTTTTGATACCAAAAGTTTTGAACCAGTGTCCTTCACCTTGATTTTGTCTTTTTGTCCCCCACTTTCGCAAAAGCGCGGGGACATTAATTGTCCCCCGCTTTCGCGAAAGCACGGGGACATTAAAATCGGTTTGTCTGTCCGTCCATCCGTCTGTCCGTCAGTCACAAAAACTTTAACCTTGTGCATAACTTTTGAATGGTAAGTGATAGGGCTTTGATATTTCACATGTATATTCCTTGTGACAAGATCTTTCCATGGGTACCAAAATTTTTGACCTTGTGACCTTGACCTTGGACTTTGACCTACTTATTAAAAATTTTAACCTTGCCCATAACTTTTGAATGGAAAGTGATAGGGCTTTCATATTACACATGTGTATTCCTTGTGATGAGACCTTTCCATGGATACCAAAATTTTTGACTTTGTGACCTTGACCTTGGACTTTGACCTACTTATCAAAATCTTTAACCTTGACCATAACTTTTGAATGGAAAGTGATAGGGCTTTCATATTACAGATGTGTATTCCTTTTGACAAGACCTTTCCATGGATACCAAAATTTTTGACCTTGGACTTTGACCTACATTTGTGACCTTGACCTTGGACTTTGACCTACTTATTAAAAACTTTAACCTTGACCGTAACTTTTAATGGAAAGTGATAGGGCTTTCATATTACACATGTGTATTCCTTGTGACAAGACCTTTCCATGGATACCAAAATTTATGACCTTGTGACCTTGACCTTGGACTTTGACCTACTTTTCAAAAAACTATAACCTTGTCCATAACTTTTTGATGGAAAGTTATAGGGCTTTGATATTTCACATGTATATTTCTTGTAAAAAGATCTTTCCATGGAGACCAAAATTTATGACCTTGTGACCTTGACATTGGAGTTTGACATACTTTTCAAAAACTTTAACCTTGACCATTACTTTTGAACGAAAGTGATGGGGCTTTCACGTTTCACATATGTATTCCTTGTGACAAGACCTTTCTGTTAGTAACAACATTCTGACCTTGTGTCCTCGTGTTTGGATGTTGATCCACATTTAAAAACTTCAACCTCGACCGTAAATTTTGGATGGTACTTTAAATGATAGGACTTTAATATTTCACATGTGCATACATATTACTTTTCATAAGCCCTGTCCCTTGGTAACAAAACAAAAGTCAAAAGTTTGGACCCTTTGACCTTTACTTGGAGTTTAATCTTTCATATTTAGAATGTTGATAATATATGAGATATATTATGAAAACTTAAGAAGGGGGGGGGGGTCTGTAAACATTCTTTAAAGACAAACACCCAAAAGCGGGGGACCACAATTCCTTGAATTTGATTTTTTTTTAAAGAAATAAACATTTGTTATATCTGATATCTATAATCATCATGATGGGTAAATAGTACATGATAGGGCTTTCTTTTTATACATGTGCATTGTAGTAAGACCTTTCTATTGATATAAAAAAATGACCATGTGATCTTGACCTTTTTGTTGACATACTTTTGAAAATATTAACATAATATGCATAACTTTTGAATGGTAAGAAGAAGGACTTCTTATATATTTCAGATTTTTATTCCTTGTGATAAGACAGACTAGGTCTTTCTATTGATTTCAAAGTTTTGACCTCTTGACCTTTTAAAAATCTAGGAGTTTTCTTAGGTATATTTAACATTTTGACATAACTTTTGACTGACATCATGGAAGACTTTTGACTGACATCATGGACATGAAAGAACTTCCATATTTTGCATGTATACATACCGGTATATTCTATTAATGGCAATTTAAGACAAAATTTTTCAGGTGTGACCTTGACTCAGGAGTTTGACATAATTTTAGTAAAATTCAGCCATGCCTTTTTTGTGCTGTCCCTTAATAGGCATGTTAGAGGCATCTGTATTTCACCAACACATCTTGTATTTTTCAGATATGAAAGGAAACAAGCAGTTTTCACATTCTCCATACAACTAATTAGCCTCTGAGAGTTCCAGAGGGAAGAGACTCACATATCACGCGGTCATCGTAACCAGAACATCAGATGTATCATATGCCAGATGCTAAGATGTAATTCTGCTCACAGAAATGAAATGATATATTACTAAATCACTGCATGTTAAAGATCTCAAAAGGACATCAACTTGAGTGTTCAAGTTTTGGTTGTAAAGTAAATGAAAGTCAGCAAAGCAATCTGGGATACTGCGTCTAGGGCCTTGAAAATGTCAACGAGGGTATTTGAAAAACCTGAGATCCTGTATCAATGTGAACATTTTGTGGCTATTGATAAACCTTATGACATCGTTGTCAACAGTGACGATCCAGATAGGTTTTCTGTGGAGAAACTTATGGACAACTTTTACCCTCATCTGAGAGACAAATCTTGTGTCCATGGTTACAGGTGAGTATTTTTTTACATTCAAGTCAAGGTCATTTATTTCTGGTTATATGTATTAAAGACAGGTGACATACTAGTACCTGTTCTTCAACAGCTAGGCTAGTTATCATCTGTGTTATCTACATGGTTTCAGGTCATTGTCTGTTTTGTATACATGTACTTAATATCATTTGCGGATTTAGACAGGGGAATCCCTAAAATAGTCAGAGTAATGTATTTTGGGGGCTCAAACTAGTATGCCTATATATTCCAGCAATTTTTCGCTGGCTCGTTACTGCTTGCCATCTAACTTAATTTAGATTAATTTACTGTATATCTCATTTTTGGCCAGATTGCAAAGCAATTCCTGTCTATAGATTGACAATCGATGTCCGTCTGCCGTCAACATTTTTATCAAACATTCTGGATGAAGGAAAATCTAAGGAATTGTATGCAGTAGAAACTTTATATAATACATGTAGGTTGCCTGACAAGACCTTTCAATTTATGCCATTACATTTGACCTAGTGACCTTGACCTTGGACTTTGACCAAGTTAAAGATTTTGGTTAAAGTTTCTGGTTGAAGCAAAATCTCTGGAACTATATACACAATAGAAACATAATATTATACAGGTAGGTTAATGCCTCTGACTAGACCTTTTAGTTAATGCCGTGATATTTGACCCAGTGACATTGAACCAGTTAGTGACAAAAACTTATTTTGCAATCTGGCCATACCGTCTTTAGCGGTGTTTTATTTCAATAAAAATCCAAAGCTAAGCACAAGATCCATTCTATACTCAATACCCAGTGAATTAATGCATCCCCTTCCGCATCTCAACTTAATGTTTTACCAGTCTGTTTCTGATAAATGTACTAAGTAACTCAACGTACCCTAACAGCAAGGGGGATGAGATTTGTGGTGTGTAACCCTCTCCCCCACAAAAAAAGTATTTTTGAAAAAGAAATTTCACTGGCTCGCTTCGCCTGCCATCATATTCATAACAAATGGATAACATTGGATAAAATTACATTTCATCAATCAAAATGGTCATTGGTTGTAAGGGAGGGGGAGAACCACTCTACTATTTCGTTCTGGACCCACTAGGATGGAAGCCTTTTGATATATCCCGAGCGAAGCTCAAGTGAGCTATTGTCATAGCGCGCTGTCCGTCGTCGTCGTCCGTCCGGCGTAAACTTTTAACAATTTCGACATCTCCTCTGTAACCGCTGCACAGAATTTCATGAAACTTTACAGGAAGGAAGTACTCAAGGTCCTCTACCAAATTAATTGTGTTTTTTGTGCAAATCGGTCAACAAATATGGCCGCCGAGGGCTCTGATTGGCTGATACATTTTCGACATCTCTGCATCTGCTGCACAGAATTTCATGAACTTTACAGGAAGGAAGTACTCAAGGTCCTCTACCAAGTTTGTGTTTTTCGTGCCGATTGGTCAACAAATATGGCCGCCAAGGGCTCTGATTGGCTGACACATTTTCGACATCTCCTCTGCAACCACTGCACAGAATTTCATGAAACTTTGCAGGAAGGAAGTACTCAAGGTCCTCTACCAAGTTTGTGTTTTTCGTGCCCATCGTTCAACAAATATGGCCACCGAGGGCTCTGATTGGCTAACACATTTTCAACATCTTCTCTGAAAAAAAAACCTCTTCACAGAATTTCATAAAAGTTTACAGGAAGAAAGTACTCAAGGTCCTCTACCAATATTGTGTATTTTTTGCTGATTGGTCAACAAATATGGCTGCCGAGGACTCTGATTCGCTGACACATTTTTGAAATCTCCTCTGCAACCATTGCACAGAATTTCACGAAACCTTGCAGCAAGCAAGTACTCAAGGTCCTCTGCCAAGTTTGTGTTTTTCTTGTCGATATGTCAACAAATATGGCTGTCAAGGGCTTTGATCTGTAGCAGTATTTTTGTGAATTTTAACCCTTTGTCAGCAACTCAGGTGAGCGATGTGGCCCCCTTGGGCCTCTTGTTTTTCTTTTTAGATATATGCATTGCATGTATACACCATTTACACATAATCATAATATGTTTCATATAGTTTTAAATATTTGTTAGCTACAAATCTCTCTCTCTCTCTCTCCTTTTTAGCTCACCTGAGCAAAGCTCAAGTGAGCTATTGTCATAGCGTCCGTCCGTCCGTCCGTATGTCTGTCCGGTGTAAACTTTAAAACATTTTCGACATCTCCTCTGCAACCGCTGCACAGAAATTCACGAAACTTCACAGGAAGCAAGTACTCAATTCCCTCTACCAAGTTTGTTTTTTTTTGAGCCGATCTGAAATCCAAGATGGCCGCCACAGGTTCTGATTGGCTGACACATTTTGGACTTCTCCTCTGAAACCCTTCACAGAATATCTCGAAACTTCACAGGAGGCAAGAACTCAATGCTCTCTACCAAGTTTGTGTTTTTCGAGCCGATCGGAATTCCAAGATGGTGGCCACAAGTTCTGATTGGCTGACACATTTTGGACTTCTCCTCTGAAACCGCTTCACAGAATTTCATGAAACTTCACAGGAAGCAAGTACTCAATTCCCTCTACCAAGTTTGTGTTTTTTGAGCCGATCTGAAATCCAAGATGGCCGCCACAGGCTTTGATTGGCTGACACATTTTCGACTTCTCCTCTGAAACCGCTTCACAGAATATCTCGAAACTTCACAGGAGGCAAGAACTCAATGCTCTCTACCAAGTTTGTGTTTTTCGAGCCGATCGGAATTCCAAGATGGCGGCCACAAGTTCTGATTGGCTGACACATTTTGGACTTCTCCTCTGAAACCGCTTCACAGAATTTCATGAAACTTCACAGGAAGCAAGCACTCAATGCCCTCTACCAAGTTTGTTTTTTTTAACCAATCTGAAATCCAAGATGGCCGCCACAGGCTCTGATTGGCTGACACATTTTGGACTTCTCCTCTGAAACCACTTCACAGAATTTCATGAAACTTCACAGGAAGCAAGCACTCAATGCCCTCTACCAAGTTTGTGTTTTTCGAGCCGATCTGAAATCCAAGATGGCCGCCACAGGCTCTGATTGGCTGACACATTTTCGACTTCTCCTCTGAAACCGCTGCACAGAAATTTATGAAACTACACAGGAAGCAAGTACTAAATGCCCTCTACCAAGTTTGTGTTTTTCGAGCCGATCGGAAATCCAAGATGGCCATCACAGGCTCTGATTGGCTGACACATTTTCGACTTCTCCTCTGAAACTGTTACACCGAATTTCTGGAAAATTCACAGGAAGCAAATACTCAATGCTCTCTACCAAGTTTGTGTTTTTCGAGCTGATGAGAAATCCAAGATGGCTGCCACAAGCTCTGATTGGCTTACACATTTTCGACTGCTCCTCTGAAAACGCTGCACAGAATCTCTCGAAACTTCACAGGATGCAAGAACTCAATGCCCTCTACCAAGTGTGTCTTTTTGAGCCGATTGGAAATTCAAGATGGCTGCCACAGGCTCTGATTGGCTGATGCATTTTCGGCTTCTCCTCTGAAACCACTGCACAGAATTTCATGAAACTTCACAGGAAGCAAGAACTCAATGCCCTCTACCAAGTTTGTGATTTTTGAGCCGATCTGAAATCCAAGATGGCCGCCAAAGGCTCTGATTGGCTGACACATTTTCGACTTCTCCTCTGAAACCGCTGCACAGAATATCTCGAAACTTCACAGGAAGCAAGAACTCAATGCCCTCTTCCAAGTTCGTGTTTCTCGAGCTGATCGGAAATCCAAGATGACCGTCACAGGCCCTGATTGGCTGACACATTTTAGACTTCTCTTCTGAAGCCGCTGCATAGAATTTCACGAAACTTCACAGGAAGCAAATACTCATTGCCCTCTAACAAGTTTAAGTTTTTTGGAGCCGATCGGAAATCCAAGATGGCAGCTACAGGCTCTGATTGGCTGACACATTTTCGACTTCTCTTCTGAAACTGCTTCACAGAATTTCATGAAACTTCACAGGAAGCAAGTACTCATTGCCCTCTTAGTCTACCAAGTTTGTGTTTTTCGAGCCGATCGGAAACCAAAGATATCCTCCATAGGCTCTAATTGGATGACACATTTTTGACTTATCCTCTGAAACTACTGCATAGAATGTCACCAAACTTTACAGGAAGTAAGTACACATTGTCCTTCTCAAAGCTTCACTAAAAGTGATTTTCTTCAGTTTTTATACTGACTTTGATTGAAAACATACATACATTCTCCTCAGGTGAGCGATGTGGCCCCCTTGGGCCTCTTGTTATTAAATCAAGCATATATATTTAAATTTGAAGAAATAAACAACAATATTTAAAGATGGTTTTAAATTTGGGGAAAATTCACTGACTTCGTATGTATACTCCGCATAATTTCTTCAATTTTTGCATAATTACAGCTTCTGCATGTATAAATGATTTTTTCAGATTCACTCACAGGTTGGATAATGCTACAAGTGGTATTTTATGTTTATCTTTATCAAAGAAGTCTGCACGCCTACTGTCGAACAGATTCAAGTCTAGAAACATCACAAAACATTATATAGCTTTGGTTTGTATTATCCTTTATCTCTTATAGTCAAATGTTTAATTTATTCAAAACATAATGTTAACCATTTTAAGATCTACTTGCCAAGACCACAGGCTGTAAAAGCGCCTGGTATGCGTGTGTATGTTTACGACCTGTGTATTGTTTAACAATACACAGGTCGTACACACACACACATACCAGGTGCTTTTGTGGCCTGTGGCCAAGACAAACTGAAGTTATGCCATCTTCCTTTGTGGGTTGTTTGTGTATCAGTCTGTTTGTCTGCCTGTCTAACAGCAAAAAATATTAACATTTGCGGAAACAACTCACTCTATAAAGAAGGATGTGGCTCTCTCTCATATTTGACATTTTGAACCTTCTGTTAAATTCAAGATTTTTTTTCTGTGAGTGTTATTATACCCCCCCTGCAAACGAAGTTTAAGGGGGTATATAGGGATCACCCTGTCTGTTCGTCTGTCTGTCTGTCCGCCTGTCCATCCGTCCAGTTAAGAAGTTTTGAAAGCAGATTTCTTTTATACTATTAATGGTTGGCCTTTCATATTTCATACACACATTCACCTTCAAGAGTACTACATTTTGGTACCATGACTTGTGACCTTGACCTTCACCCTATACACTATTTTAGGATAAAAAGTTTTAAAAGCAGATTTCTTTTATACTATCAATGGTAGGCCTTTCATACACACATTCAGTACTACAGTTTGATATCATGACTTTTGACCTTAACCTTGACTTTTGGCTAATGTCGCAATTTAGGTTAAGAAGATTTGAAAGCAGATTTCTTTTATACTATAAATGGTAGGCCTCTCATATTTCATACACACATTCACCGTATGGAATAGTCAATACTACATTTTGTTACAATGACTTTTGACCTTGACTTTGGACTTATGTTGCAATTAGTTTAAGAAGTTTTGAAAGCAGATTTCTTTCATACTATAAATGGTAGGCCTTTCATATTTCATACAAAAATTCACCACAAAGAGTGCTGCAATTCGGTATGATGACTTTTGACCTCATGACCTTAACCTAATGCTGCAATATTTCATACATTTATTCATCATAAGGAGTACTTCTTGTTAGCATGACTTTTTACCTTGTGACCTTGACTTTTGGCCTTTATTGTATTACCAGTTAGGAAGACTTGAAAGCAGATTTCTTTCATACTACATGTATAAATTTTAGGCCTTTAACATTTCTTAGACATATTTTCCTTAGTGAGTTACAGAGTACTACATTTTGGTATGATGACTTTTGACCTTGACCTTATTTTTGGGCTTATGTAAGAAGTAATGAAATTCATAACCAGAATAATTGTATTTTGGTTTTGAAGTTCTGAAAGCAGCATACTAAGTACTTTTAAAATTTTCATACCATTCAATCCCAAATGAGAGTTCAATTTGAACAATTGAATGTTTGGTCATAAATGTTTCTGTTGATAGAAAAACATCCTGCATGTGGTATAATTCGTCCACTTTAGGGCAGTTCTAGTTTCAAATACCAGTAATCTGTTCTTGATTTTAATTTCCTTTAGGTATATGGGCACTTGAGCCAACACAATCTAATTATTGACAAAAAGATTGGCAAAGATTCATCCTACACAGAAATATGGCGGATGTGTATTGATGATGAAGAGAACTGTGTAGACCCAAAGGAGGCTGTTACAGAGTTAATCTGTCTGGAGGAGGGACTGTATGATGGTCAGCCTGCAACCAAAATTTTACTTATCCCACAAACTGGTAGGAAATTTTCAACGATTTACTTTTGTTGTGGTCATTTATACACTTTTGAAAAGAACACAGTTATAGACAATGTTAAGTACACTTGGATCTTGAAAATATTTCAGGGGTTATGCCCAATAGAAATTGTTTTGTTAAGCCTCAGTCTGATTTTACCGGTAGGCAAATTATTTGGGAAAAAATTAGGAAACATTTTATTTTAGGTCAAATTCCAGACTTTGGATTCGAAACAATTCCCCGCTACTATCTCTTCATAATGATATCTATCCAGATCCCTGTATTTTTAAAGCAATTTGATTTCGTTTTCTCACTTAATGTGAACATTGACCTTGAACTTCCTTCAAGAATAAGATAAATAAAATACATTTGAGCTGTTTTGAGTTAAAAGTCCAGCCCATCATAAACTTTCACAATTAGAACTGAATGTGATCAAGACCATTTATTAGATACTTGCACCGTATGTACATGATCTTGTGAACTTGAATTACTATATGTGTACTTAATACTTATTTTAGCGCAACCAAAAAGCGGAAATGGAGCAAAAGTTGGCAAATTGACATATTAGCCTAATTATGAAATAGCTCACTTGAATTTTCTCCATTATTTCACACCCTATAAAAGTGATTCCTGAGTGTCGCTATGTTTTGCAGGTGACATGTGCATTCCTAGGAATGATTTTTGAAAATGGTTAAAATGCATCATAATTAAATCTTAAACTGGCGCAATAGAGACACCGAGGATATATTACTAGCTTCCAGAGTTCTGGAAATCTTCCAATGAAACGTTGCACATTTTTAGATCTTTAATCGTCCAAATAATAGATTTAATGTGAGATTTTAGCAAACCAAACAATTTCTTATTGGCAAATCCGAAAAAACCGAAACATTTCATGAACTCTGAGCTTCTGTTGGGACTGAGGATTAATTCTTTCCAATTTTTTTTCTCAGGAAGAACCCATCAGCTCCGTGTACATTGTGACCATATTGGACATAGAATTGTGGGAGATTTTACATACAGCAACCGAGAAGATGCTGAGCCATATAGAATGATGCTACATGCATACAGACTGAAGTTCAAACATAGAATGTCCGATGATCACCATATAGATATAATATCAAAGGATCCTTTCACGACGTTTCTGGATCCAAAATGGCAGTCATCTAAATTATTGACTACATATGAAGCGGCTGTGTCTGCATTAGATCATGTTGAATGAAGTTACCATGCAATAAACATTTGCTATCATCTGTATAATGAAAAAGTCTACTGAGCGTTAAAATTGCAATTTTGATATGGGTCTGTGTGTTTATTTATGGGTGTATGTGTGTTCTTATGAGCAGCATACAAGACCAAGCAATCATCCTAGGATAACCAAACCATCCACATAATATGTTCCCTATGGGGAGAGGATTTTTGGGGACAAAGGTCAAGGTCACTATGAACTTACACTTAAAATTGATATGAACAGCATAGAAAATAAAGCAGTTATCAAAGGATCAACAAATCTTCCACAAATGTTCCCCATGGAGAGAGGATGAACCCTATTGATTTTTAAAATCAAAGGTCATTTTGGAATGGACATTGAAAATTGCAAACATTTGTGGAAAGTTTGACGTTTGTCTCCTATGCAATTTGAATTCACAAGGATCTTTTAAAGCCGTTAGAAGTCCATCTTGACCTTGAAAACAAATAGGATTCATCCTCTCCTCAGGATAAACATTTGCTTTGTCTTCTATGCTGTGTACAAGTCTTTCAAGCCCAAGTCCACCATGACCTTGAAAATTCATAGAGTTCATCCTCTGCCCATGGGAATCATTTGCAGAAGGTTTTATGTTTCTATAATGGTTGCTTTTTCTTCTATGCTGTATTATAAGGATTATAAGCCCAAGTCCACTGTGACCTTGAACAGCAATAGGGTTCATTCTCTCCTCATGGGAAACATTTGCTGATGGTTTGATGTCTCTATGATGATTTCAATGTCTTCTATGCTGTTCCCAAGGATTTTATGCTCAAGTCTACTGTGACTTTGACCCTTGACCTTGCTTCGTCTTTTTTATTGTTCACAAGAATCCAGACATGCACATTAACACGTACACCCTCATGGATGTGATGTTATATCTCCTCAGCAACATAGCCTCCATAACTATATTGTAAGGAGATGAAAAGCTTTGAACTGCAGCCAATAAAGCTTTGATATTGCACTTGTGCATTTATAGTGACAACCTTTCATTTGAAATATTCACCTTTATATTAGTGACCTTGAACATAGAATTTGACCAACTTTATGAGATAAGACCACATGCAATATATATCTGTCATCTTTTAAGATATGTTGTTCATAGGTCACATGCACATTGCATTTGATAAACCATCTCATTTGATACCTTGACTAAGTGACCTTGACCCACAGTAAAATGCACTCGCCACAATACATCCAACATCTTTTCAGATAGATGTTCACATTTCACTGAACTCATTGTTTGTTTGATGGCGTCAAGTGTTTGTTTGGTGGTGTCATGCATTTGTGGTGTCATGCATTTGGTGGCATAATGTGTTTGGTGTCATGTGTTTGTAAGTGGTATATCCTTTGTTTGTTTGGTGGTATCATGTGTTTGTTTGGTGGACCGTGGTGTCATGTGTTTGGTGGCCTCATGTGTTTAGTGGTGTCATGTATTTGTTGGTGGTGTCATGTATTTGTTTGGTGGTGACATGGATTTGTTTGGAGGTGGCATGTGTTTGTTTGGAGATGCCATGGGTTTGGTGGTGGTGGCCTCATGTGTTTGGTGGTGTCATGTATTTGTTGGTGGTGTCATGTATTTGTTTGGTGGTGACATGGATTTGTTTGGAGGTGGCATGTGTTTGTTTGGAGATTCCATGGGTTTGGTGGTGGTGGCCTCATGTGTTTGGTGGTGTCATGTATTTGTTTGGTGGTGACATGGATTTGTTTGGAGGTGGCATGTGTTTGTTTGGAGATGCCATGGGTTTGGTGGTGGTGGCCTCATGTGTTTGGTGGTGTCATGTATTTGTTGGTGGTGTCATGTATTTGTTTGGTGGTGACATGGATTTGTTTGGAGGTGGCATGTGTTTGTTTGGAGATTCCATGGGTTTGGTGGTGGTGGCCTCATGTGTTTGGTGGTGTCATGTATTTGTTTGGTGGTGACATGGATTTGTTTGGAGGTGGCATGTGTTTGTTTGGAGATGCCATGGGTTTGGTGGTGGTGGCATGTGATTGGTGGTACCATTTGTTTGTTTGGTGGTGTCATGTGTTTGTTTGGTGGTGTCATGTGTTTGTTCGATGGTGACATGTGTTTGTTTGATGGTGACATGTGTTTGTTTGATGGTGACATGTTTTATTTGGTGGTGTCATGCGTTTGGTGGCATCATGCATTTGGTGGTATATTGCGTTTGGTGGCGTCATGCGTTTGAAGGTGTCATGTGATTGTTTGATGGTGTCATGTGTTATTAGATGGTGTCATGTGTTTGGTGGCCTCATGTGTGTGGAAGTGTCATGTGTTTATTTGGTTGTGTCATGGGTTTGTTTGGAGGTGGCATGTATTTGTTTGAAGGTGTCATGTATTTGTTGGTGGTGACATGTTTGTTTGGTGTCATGTGTTTGGTGGTGTCATGTGTTTGTTTGGAGGTGGCATGTGTTTGTTTGGTGCTGTCATGAGTTTGTTTGGAGGTGGCATGTGTTTGTTTGGAGGTGGCATGTGTTTGTTTGGTGCTGTCATGAGTTTGTTTGGAGGTGGCATGTGTTTGTTTGGAGGTGTCATGTGCTGTAAATATCTATGAAATACAACATCATTATCATATGACTATACGAGTATATACATTTATTTCTTTTTCATAACCATTTTGTTGTCTTTAGTGGTCTCATGTGGTTGGTGGTGTCATGTGTTTGGTGGTACCATTTGTTTCTTTGGTGGTGTCATGTGTACGTGAGTAGTGTCCTTTATTTGTTGGTACCAATTGTTTGTTTGGTGGTACCATTTGTTTCTTTGGTGGTGTCATGTGTTTGTTGGCAGTGTCCTTTGTTTGGTGGTACCATTTATTTGTTTGGTGGTGTCATGTGTTTGTTGGTACCATTTGTTTATTTGGTGGTACCATTTTTTTGTCTGGTGGTGTCCTTTATTTGGTGGTACCATTTGTTTGTCTGGTGGTGTCGTGTGTTTTTGGTGGTGTCCTTTGTTTGTTGGTACCATTTGTTGAAATACAACACCACTATGTAATGAATATCAAGTCAAGTTAGGACTATTTTATTTATGTTTGAATACAAAATAACAAAAAACATAAGCTCTGTAGAGCTTTTTAACCGACTACATGTTATTAAATTAAAAGAAACAAAAAGAAATCATCATAACGCATGCACAAATGAAATATAATATCACAGACAACAAAGGAGACTTCACAATCTGATATTAAACATTGACATTCACAATAACTAACTATCTCTCATTAATTACAAATCCATCTTTCAGCATGATAATAAAACAAATTTAAAGAAGCTTAGATTATGCAAATTTATATATAAGTTAGTACCCAAAATTAGAAAAGAACTTGGAATTCTAAAGTTATAATTTCCAAATACAGTATGACATTATATCTGCCAAATAAATGTACAATATATAAACTTTTACATAAATCTCAAGGACAAGTACAGTAACATCTTTCAACTCGCTGCAAGTACTATATATGTACCAATTTTCGCTAAATTTTCCCTGAGTCTAAAGAATTTTGAAATAATTTTCTATCATTTCGTTGTTATATATAATAAGAACATATGCCTTTAATAAACAATACTATTTAAATGACAGCATATAAAGAAATTTCAAAACAAGTTTAGGGTGCATCAGAGATGCAAGTTGCCAAGTTGCAATCCTTGCAAAGTTCTAAGAAAGAATAGTGTTTTTAAGACAGATTTAAAAGAGTCCCCTACTGGCAGTGCACTTACATGAATTTTCAGTCTATAACACTCTGTTGTGATCTGTGAGCCATTTTCAATCATCAAAATCCTGATGACCTTGATATTTGACCTTTGAACCCCGAAAGCAATAGAAAGCGCACATCCTTGCCTCTTGGGGCCATGAGAAACATTCTTGATGTTACATATAGGTTCAATTCTCCATTATTTCATTTATCAAAGTCCTTTGACATTGACCCTCTTTATCAAAATCAATAGGGTACGTCACCTTAAAATATTGAAATATATGATAATGAATAAATGCACAAAGTTTCAATGCAATAGAACTTAACATACTTTGGTCCGGAAATCAATTGTTGACAGAAGCATGAGTTTTTCAACTCCTTGTAGATAGTAAAGGTCACGAGGTCAAAGTATAATATATCAAATGAATGGATTTGTCACTACATTATGCACATGTAAAATGTTTAATCTGAAATACTTATAAAGATATTAACATTATCAACATTTCAGACATTCACAACATACTCTCAAACAAATAGACAAAGAGACAAAACTAAACAAAATGAAAACACAAAATCTTACTTAATTAAAGAAACGTAACAAACATGCAACAAATGTGAGCATAAAATCAAGATTTTCATTAAATGAATCAAACATAAAACAACAAAATTGAGCCTTTTCATCCTCCATACTACGTACGGTACATAAGAAACATTCACAAAAAAATCAAATAAAAGCTCAACACCTATAAATAAATTAGGATTCAATAAATGAAATGCAACAAAATTGTAGCAATTGAATACATTTTATGGAGCTTCCATCGTTATTCAAAGAAATTTAAAAAGCAGTTCTGAACGCGTTTGAAAACAAAGCAAAGAACGCGTAAAAATTTCTTTCCGAATGGAACCAATGCAGATAACATAAGAGATTTGATATTATGTTTTCGGTTTGTGGACATATGTTTTGGTTCTGTTTGTTTTTGTTCGCTAAAAGATGGGACTCAGAAACAAAAACACATTGTTCTAAGAGATCAGTAGTACAAATGTGAATGTTTCCTGTAAAAGGCCATTAGTTATTAGAAATTCACTCCAATCAAGTTTCATCAAACTGATGGAAAAGTTTAAACTGAAAGTTTTAATTTGAGGGAAAAAATGAAAGTTGTACGGGCGGACGTAGAACAAAAAACTATGAAAATAGCTCACTCATGCCTCTGTTCAGGTGAGCTAAATTACATTCCTTTTGTTATGCTTGCTTGCTCGATGTTTGATTATGCTCCTTCACTTGCTTGGTCCGAAGGGAAACTCCAGGTATCGCATAAGCTCGACTGGTCTTTGACCAGTAGAGCTAACAATTGAATAAACAAAGCATTATCTCATATGGATATATATGTAGTATCAATATGGGTAAAAACAATATATTTAAACCATATTATTCTTCTGGTTAAGTTACGAACATCCAGGGGCGTTGCCAGGCGTTAACATCCACATCGTTTTCGGGAAAACAAATTTAAAAAAAATAATACAGAGAGTGTCTCCCCCGGAGTGGCCAAAGAACTTATGACATGGTTTTTAAAGCAAACTATTGTTTAGAAGATTAGAATACATTTTTCAAATTTTCTCAGGTTTATCATTCGAATTTACATACAACGATCGCTAACAAATTGCAAGCGAAGATTGAAAGGACATCAAATATCTGTATGTGTACGCACATGACTGTATGCATATGGGGAATTTCATGTTCATATCGACAATTTTCTTCATATTAGATACGGTTAATAGCTTGCTGACACCGAATCATTTGCTTTATACCATCTAAATTCAGCTAAAATAAGCTCCAGAGGCCAACAATTTGCTTCACACGCTCATTTTTTTTTTCAAAATTTTCTCGGGGAGCCCCCGATCCCCCTTCAATGGGAGGGGCAACATCTTTCCATACTGTCCCCCACTTGGCCCTTTGGGTCTCCCAATAAAAAAGTATCTGTGGCTCTGTGCCCCTGGAAAGTTGAGATTCTGGGTCCAAAACTTCTTTAAACGTCCACATCAAAAACACCCTGGCTACGCCCCTGACATCAGTCATCAGAAAGGCTACAGAACAGTTCAATTTTTTAAACAGAAAAGCAATAATGTAAGTACACTAGTAAAATATTTTTGAGAATAATGGAGGATTTGTCACACACATTATAAAAAAAATAAACTAGTAACAGTAGCACTTATACGACATGTATATAAATAAACCGTTAGTATAACTTAAAATTTCCTGGAAAACCAGTGTGTAAGTTAATAAAGATATGCGAGTATCTTTTGGATTCTATATAGACCATGATTGTTGCTTTATGAACATAGAAAAGAGTACAACATACATAAAGTCTGTGCAAATAAAATACGGACATTATTTGAAAATCGGAATAAAATTATCAATAACACACATGTAAAACCAGGATTAGTTATTTCATAACATAATACCATTCAAACCTTCGTTTCTAAACCAGAAACGTCTACAAGTCGAACTGTAGTCTCTACGACTTCGTCTTTACATCGATTCGTTGCTCTGTGAACAGTCCACGTTTTACATTTGTTTCTGACACAGCGAATCATTTCTACACTTATAATCATAAGACCTGAAAAACTTATAAACAAACCACCAGCAACAAACGTATGATTGTACGATCCAGAGTCATCGTATAGCTTCCCTGTAAAAGAAACAAAGATTCGTATTTAATTCATCCCTTAAAATAACAAGTATTAGCTTTTACAAAAAGCTTGCCGTCAGTTAGCTGACTTTACAAGTTGTACAATTCTAGGTAGAAAACATAGGTAATCACAGATTACGAAGCTCACCTCGTGACAGCAAAATTCAATTCAAACATATTTCTTAGTACATGTATATTGGCTTTTAAAGGCAAAACCACTCAAGCAGAAAAAGTAGGTCAAGGTCATTTTATGAAAGTTTGATCAAAGATACATCCAATATGCAAGTTTGATACATGTAGCAGTTATACTTTGCTCAATATTGGCTTTATAGAGCAAAATCACTCCAGCGGAAAAAGTAGATCAAGGTCATTTTATGAAAGATTGATCAAAGATACATCCAATACGCAAGTTTGGTACATGTAGCAGTTATACTTTGCTCAATATTGGCTTTATAGAGCAAAATCACTCAAGCGGAAAAAGTAGGTAAAGGTCATTTTATGAAAGATTGATCAAAGATACATCTAATATGCAAGTTTGGAATATCTAGCACTTATACTTTGCTCAATATTGGCTTTTAAAGGCAAAATCACTCAAGCGGAAAAAGTAGGTCAAGGTCATTTTATGAAAGTTTGATCAAAGATACATCCAATATGCAAGTTTGGTACATGTAGCACTTATACTTTGCTCAATATTGGCTTTTAAAAGCGAAATTACTCAAGTGGAAAAAGTAGGTCAGATGCTGCATCCGATGCATAGGTCCATCTCGGCATCCAAAGATGAATCACTTATGCAAGTTTGGTTACTGTAGCATCAGTACGTTGTCAGATACTGAGCTACCCCAAACTTCTTAACCAAGTCACTCAAGCGGAAAATGTAGGTCAGATGCTGCATCCGATGCATGGGTTCACCTCAGCATCCAAAGATGAATCACTTGTGCAAGTTTGGTTACTGTAGCATCAGTACTTTGTCAGATACTGAGCTACCCCAAACTTCTTAACCAAGTCACTCGAGTGGAAAATGTAGGTCAGATGCTGCATACGATGCATGGGTTCACCTCAGCATCCAAAGATGAATCACTTGTGCCAGTTTGGTTACTGTAGCATTAGTACTTTGTCAGATACTGAGCTACCCCAAACTTCTTAACCAAGTCACTCAAGCGGAAAATGTAGGTCAGATGCTGCATCTGATGCATGGGTTCATCTCAGCATCCAAGGATGAATCACTTGCGCCAGTTTGGTTACTGTAGCATTAGTACTTTGTCAGATACTGAGCTACCCCAAACTTCTTAACCAAGTCACTCAAGCGGAAAATGTAGGTCAGATGCTGCATACGATGCATGGGTTCACCTCAGCATCCAAAGATGAATCACTTGTGCCAGTTTGGTTACTGTAGCATTAGTACTTTGTCAGATACTGAGCTACCCCAAACTTCTTAACCAAGTCACTCAAGCGGAAAATGTAGGTCAGATGCTGCATCTGATGCATGGGTTCACCTCAGCATCCAAAGATGAATCACTTGTGCAAGTTTGGTTACTGTAGCATTAGTACTTTGTCAGATACTGAGCTACCCCAAACTTCTTAACCGGACGCGGACGCGGACATGGACGCGGACACGGACGCGGACGCGGACGCGTGGGGTTATAGCATAAGCTCACTCAACTTCGTCGAGGTGAGCTAAACATAGGTAATCACAGATTACGAAGCTCACCTAGTGACAGCAAAATTCAATTCAAACATATTTCTTAGTACATGTATATTGGCTTTTAAAGGCAAAACCACTCAAGCAGAAAAAGTAGGTCAAGGTCATTTTATGAAAGTTTGATCAAAGATACATCCAATATGCAAGTTTGGTACATGTAGCAGTTATACTTTGCTCAATATTGGCTTTATAGAGCAAAATCACTCAAGCGGAAAAAGTAGGTCAAGGTCATTTTATGAAAGATGGATCAAAGATACATCCAATATGCAAGTTTGGTACATGTATCACTTATGCTTTGCTCAATATTGGCTTTTAAAGGCAAAATCATTCAAGCGGAAAAAGTAGGTCGAGGTCATTTTATGAAAGTTTGATCAAAGATACATCCAATATGCAAGTTTGGTACATGTAGCAGTTATACTTTGCTCAATATTGGCTTTATAGAGCAAAATCACTCAAGCGGAAAAAGTAGGTCAAGGTCATTTTATGAAAGATTGATCAAAGATACATCCAATATGCAAGTTTGGTACATGTATCACTTATACTTTGCTCAATATTGGCTTTTAAAGGCAAAATCACTCAAGTGGAAAAAGTAGGTCGAGGTCATTTTATGAAAGTTTGATCAAAGATACATCTAATATGCAAGTTTGGAACATCTAGCACTTATACTTTGCTCAATATTGGCTTTTAAAGGCAAAATCACTCAAGCGGAAAAAGTAGGTCAAGGTCATTTTATGAAAGTTTGATCAAAGATACATCCAATATGCAAGTTTGGTACATGTAGCACTTATACTTTGCTCAATATTGGCTTTTAAAAGCGAAATCACTCAAGAGGAAAATGAAGGTCAGATGCTGCATCCGATGCATGGGTCCATCTCGGCATCCAAAGATGAATCACTTGTGCAAGTTTGGTTACTGTAGCATTAGTACTTTGTCAGATACTGAGCTACCCCAAACTTCTTAACCAAGTCACTCAAGCGGAAAATGTAGGTCAGATGCTGCATACGATGCATGGGTTCACCTCAGCATCCAAAGATGAATCACTTGTGCCAGTTTGGTAACTGTAGCATCAGTACTTTGTCAGTTACTGAGCTACCCCAAACTTCTTAACCAAGTCACTCAAGCGGAAAATGTAGGTCAGATGCTGCATACGATGCATGGGTTCACCTCAGCATCCAAAGATGAATCACTTGTGCCAGTTTGGTAACTGTAGCATTAGCACTTTGTCAGATACTGAGCTACCCCAAACTTCTTAACCAAGTCACTCAAGCGGAAAATGTAGGTCAGATGCTGCATCCGATGCATGGGTTCACCTCAGCATCCAAAGATGAATCACTTGTGCAAGTTTGGTTACTGTAGCATTAGTACTTTGTCAGATACTGAGCTACCCCAAACTTCTTAACCGGACGCGGACGCGGACACGGACGCGGACACGGACGCGGACGCGGACGCGGACGCGTGGGGTTATAGCATAAGCTCACTCAACTTCGTCGAGGTGAGCTAAAAATGCATTTACCAATCGCACATTTCCGGATTTTTCCGGGTTTTGTCCGATTTGACAGTGACGGAAATTTCCGAAAATCTGCGATTGGTATAGGACGTATCGGTACAAAGACTTTTCGATGCATTTTTCGGAAGAAAATACACTGGTGCGATATGACTTTCATTTGTCAGGTCATCTAGACTCTTAAGCCGACATTATGGAACGCCATCGCTGTCTTATGATGATATATTTCAATATATGGTATGGTTTAATCAATATATGCGGTGGTAGGTACATTATATGCAGTAGTAAGTACATTATATGCGGTGGTAAGTACAATATATGCGGTGGTTAGTACATTATATGCGGTGCTAAATACATTATATGAGGTGCTAAGAACATTATTTGCGGTGGTAAGTACATTATACGGAGTGGTAAATACATTATATGCGGTGCTAAGTACATTATATGAGGTGCTAAGAACATTATATGCGGTGGTAAGTACATTATATGGAGTGGTTATTACATTATATGCGGTGCTAAGTACATTATATGCGGTGTTAAAAACATCATATGGGGTGGTATGTTCATTAGATGGGGTGGTTAGTACATTATATGCGGTGCTAAGTACATTATATGGGGTGGTATGTTCATAACATGGAGTGGTTAGTACATTATATTCGGCGCTAAGTGCATTATATGCAGTGCTAAGTACATTATATGCGGTGCTAAGAACATTATATGGGGTGGTGAGTACATTATATGCGGTGCTAATTTCGTTATGTGGTGATTTCGTTATGATAAACATTCTTATGACCAAGATTAAACATTTCTGAGACTCGGATCGCAGCTACGTTAAGGCACTCCTCGTTTTTACGTGTTTGTGGCCTTTATATTTATCTGAGAAGATAAAATAAATTCTATGTTGTTTAATTGAGGTATATTTCATTGTATCTTATTCAAAAAAGTGAAAAGATTAAATCTTTGGCAATCAATGAAATTTATTCTACAATTTCATCCGCTTCACGCAAGGGTGCGGTGAAGTAGTGGTGATGACGCAGGACTGCAAATACAAAGGTCACGAGTTCGATCCTGACCACGGGTACATTTTACTTTTCAAAAATTTTACAAAGTTCTTGCTTTTTTTAAAGTGAGAGGCACCAATATCAATAGGCATTGTTTCCGTATATTGTACATGCTTTTGCTTATTAGAAGAGCTTTGTACAGTACAGATAAATTATGTGATATTAGTAAAGAGTAGATTAATTCTGTAACTGCACTACGTTACTAATATATAAATTATAATTTTTATTTTAGCTTGTGATATTCAATTTACGTGGTCTAAGAGAGAGAGAGAAAAAAAACAGGGTGACGTGAAAATTCTATATCATTATCTTTTTTTTATTCTAATAATTAGAATAAAAAAGAAATAATGATATAGAATTTTCACGTCACCCTGTTTTAAGAATATCAATGTAATCGGCAATCTTTGAAATCCAGAAACTGAAAAAAAAAAACGGTTGTATTTCTTTCTTCTCGGCCACTTATGTAGAAATACACACGGTGTAGATATAGACAAATTTATTTCCTTCCAAACGGTTAAATATTTGATCGGAACACACTATAGATGAATAGAATGTTCCATGATATAAAAAGAAAAAGATGGCAATTATAACCTACTTTTAATATCGCTCTAGAGATAAATTTTAAAATAGTCATCCATCCCCCGTTTCGTTTTTGTCTGTGGACATTGTTTCCCCCCTCGCTTCAGAACCCCACTTGTCCAGAAAATGTGTTTTATTGATATATAACACCTTTGGTGAATGTGGCATTGTAAAGCGAGGGGGGACGCTGTTGTGTAAAAGCGTTTAAATTTTCCATTGTTTTCTGTGTAAAAATGCTTATTTTGACCCAAATACCGGTCTTTTCTTCCATCCATCCCCCCCCCCCCCCCCTGATAGAGCTGGAAAAAATGTTGAATCCTTTTGTGTTTATGTGTCCTTTTGGGTTAATGATAAACCGAGTCTCAAAAATGTTTAATCTTGGTCATAAGAATGTTTATCATAACGAAATCACCACATAACGAACTAAGCACCGCATATAATGTACTCACCACCCCATATAATGTTCTTAGCACCGCATATAATGTACTAAGCACTGCATATAATGTATTTAGCACCGCATATAATGTACTAACCACCCCATGTAATGAACATACCACCCCATATAATGTACTTAGCACCGCATATAATGTACTTAGCACCCCATATAATGTACGTACCACCCCATATGATGTTTTTAACACCGCATATAATGTACTAAGCACTCCATATAATGTACTTAGCACTCCATATAATGTACTTACCACCGCATATAATGTTTTTAGCACAGCATATAATGTACTTACCACCGCATATAATGTTCTTAGCACCACATATAAAGTACTTATCACCGCATATAATGTTCTTAGCACCGCATATAATGTACGTACCACCCCATATAATGTTCTTAACACCGCATATAATATACTAAGCACTCCATATAATGTACTTACCACCGCATATATTGATTAAACCATCCAATATATTGAAATATCTGATCATAAGACAGCGATGGCTTTCCATACGACATAATGAGAGAATCTTATATACAGATTCTGAATAACCTAGACGAATATTTGCATTTTATACAATTGTCAACCAATCATATAACCAAAAGGTATTCTATCCGTGCAAGTAGGTTACGAATGATTACAGTATACCGTCAGTCATGACTGACGGTAATAAGTAACACAAGGAAAAACATAGTGGTGTAACGATATATCGTTTGTACTTGTATCGCGATACAGTAGCTTGACGATACGTATCGAGATACATCTTCCATTCAATCGATACACAACGATACAGTATTTTTATAACAAAATCAAGCACAGTGTAACAAATAGAGACAAACTTTTCTGTATCATTTACCTTTAATGCACATTGTATAAAGCCAATAGTATATCCCCATCACCATGTAACTTGTGAGAATACTCTGTTGTTAAGACTGAATTAATGCAAGTAACTATGTTCAGTTTATCTTTGGATTCAGGGAATATGTGAGTGTCGGACTGGATAGAAAACTGTATCGTGATACGTATCGTATCATGAGCTTTGTATCGTGATACATATCGTATCGTGATGTAGTGTATCGTTACATCCCTAGAAAAACAAGAGTTTGGACAAATATCGGAAGGGGTGTTAACGACCCCCTCCCCTCTAGATCCGCGCTTGATCTATGCTTTAGATGAATTTCCATGCCAATCTACATATTACACAAAAATCTTTGCTGCCTGTGTATTACCGGATATAAAATAGGATAATTTTGCGCAGCTAATCCGGATAACCACACCATTTGCTTCCAATGTCTTACGTCGTCATTGGTTGCCCATTTGTCTTCTTGTTTTGATTTGTTAAACGTGATTTGAAGATCTGGCTGTTCTTGTACCGTACCTTCTCATGTGATGATGATCGTGTCTGGCTGATCTTGTACCGTACCTTCTCATGTGTTGATGATCGTGTATGTTTTCATATTGGGTGTTCTTTTTTTTTATCCTGTTGGCGTCGCATTGGTACCGTATCATCTTCAGTCAAAGGTCATGACCATAGGTGCAAAGATAGTATAGGTATGCGTTTGCATTACTAACGCACGTACGCATACCCAAACGATCTCTTACGGTCTGTGGTCATGGCAAGATTCCATATATGTACTGGAAGTTTGTACCAAAGAGTTTTTGCACTGACAGTGAGTGAGATCTTGACCTGCCGAGGATACGGACACATTGCATATCCAAAGGCTCATCGTTTGAAACAATTTTAAAATTAAACAAAGCATGTAGAAACTATGCCTAACATTGTAGTCTTGGTCTTGCAGATATAGTATTGAATCAATGCATTTACACAACCGTTCATTTCCTACTTATTTATTTGTTCTTTCAAGTCAATCTAATCATGTCCCTAAACGCTTTTGACAGACCGGTCCACAGAAGAATTGGTTTACTGCCAGCCAATAGTTCAGAATGCAAGAAGTCGCAAGATACTTTCAAAATTTCAAACAATAAAACCTGTGTTTGTGAAACACGAATGCCCCCGTCGCCATCTTTGTCAGTATTAACAACATTTTCAGTTACGTAGGTCAAACACGATGGGCAAGGGTTCATATTAAAAGTTTTACAAAAGTATGTCAAAGGTCAAGGCCATGAGATAAAAATGTTGGTACGAGGGAAAGGTCTTGTCGAAAGGAATACAAATATTACATATGAAATCTCTATTCCGTTCTATTCAAAAGTTATGCAGAATGTTAAAAAGTTTTTTTCAAAAGTTGGTCCGAGGTCAAGGTAAAAATTTTGGGTATCGATGGAAAGGTCTTGTCACAAGGATTACACATGTGAAATATACAAGTTCTATCCCATTCCAATCAAAAGTTATGCCCAAGGTTAAAGTTTTTCGGACAAATATACCGGTACAAACAAACAGGAAGACAGACAGACGGACAAGCCAAAAGCTATATGCTCCCGAATCTTTGATTCAGGGGGCATAAAAATATAGTTTACTAACCTGCTAATGGTGGGCCTAGGATATTTGCAAGTCCCTGCACCATCATAATCAGTCCATAGGCATTAGTAAGTTTATCCATCCCTACAAACTTCACCAAAATAACTGTCGTTAATGCGTAGTTGGCACTAATAAAGAGTCCAAATGAAGCAGCAATCAGACAGAGCGGTACGTAGTCCCGGACAAGAGGGACTGCAAAAATGGAGAATCCACAAAGGATCAGAGATACGCTATACAGAATGGCCAAATGGATGTTTCTGTCACCGATGAAACCATAAAATATTTGTCCAATGGTATTTACAATACCAATGATGGAAATTAAGTAAGCTGCACGCCCTTCGCTTATCCCAAGCTCAAAGGCATAGTCTGCAAGAAAAACATACGGGACGTCGTACCAGAAGTACAAAACGAAATTCGATACCAAAAAGAGTATGAAAAGAGGACTGCGTAATATAGACAGATCAAACATCAGTCTCCACAGCCTTTTCATGTGCTTTGAAAATCTAAGTAGTCTCGGGATGGGGAAACAATTATCGTCATCCTCTTCATCAGAACTACTGTCGTCTTCAATCCCCTCCATGTGCAAATTTGGGCAACTTTTTGATCGAATGCCATTTTCGTTCACTGTAATTCTAGACAAATTTCCTCTATAGAAAACATCTTTTCTATAGATTGGATAATACTGCTGAACCGTCTTCTGGATTCTTACTTTCTTTTTAGCCTGTTTTATTTTGCGTTCAGCCTTCAGACTTTTCTTCAGAGGTACCTTTTCTGAGATGCCTCCGTTTTTCTGTTTCTGATCATCATCCTCTTCCTTCGTCGTGATCAACTTGTTCTCTTCCAAACCTGACGGACATGTATCTGGAACTGACGCTGCATCGGACACGCTGAGACTTTGAAAGTATCTTTTAATCGCATGTTCGGCATTGCTGCCATTTTTCCTCATTTCTACCAACACTCTCTCTGGAACTTCAACTCTTTTATCGATAAATGTTGGAAGTTGAACTTGTGAATAGCTGAATTGTTCTGGATGACTTACGTCGAGAAGAGCATTATCGTTGTCAAGGTCTTCAGAGGAGCTAGGGTTTCTGCTTCTACCATGAGCTGGTAGGCTGACATGTGAAATTGTCCGAGACATATTCTCAAATCTTTCCAAATTTCGGAGCCATTCTTCTTTCGGGGTGTATTCCAAAGGTCGCAATAGAGCTCCAAAAACAACTAAATTTAAGGTTATACCGCTTGTAATTATCAAAGTGCCGCTCCAATTGTACGTAACGAGAAGTTGTTCGAAAAGAGGCGCAAATAAAAAGGTTCCTATTCCCGACCCACAAACGGCTAACCCTGTGGCCAATGCACGCTTTTTCTCGAAGTAGTATGCCACCATTACAACCGAGGTTACGTATCCCATGGACATCCCAAATCCTCCAATCACTCCAAATGTTAAACAAAGCATCCCAACAGAACTCGAAAAAGCACTCGCAAATATTCCCAAACTTGTGATAAGCCCACCTGCTATCTGCACCTTCCTGCAACCATATTTAGTCGCCAGAGCGCTAGACATCGGTCCAAAGAGTAGAGGTATTCCATAGAAAATTGACAAAATCCAAGAAGTCAGACTCTTGCTTTCCTGAAATACTTTCAACAAATCAGCATACAGTATACCGAATGAAAAGGCGACTCCGTCGCTAATAAGCATTGTCATAAAAGCACTGAAAACGATAACCCATCCATAGCCCCCATCTGGAGCTGGGGGCATAGACACTGACGAGTCTGATGATGACGATGAACTAGACGATGAGGACGATGATGACGACACAGACTCAGAGCTGTCACTTCGTTTAAGATTTCGTTGATTTGACTTGGCTTCATTTTCTTCTTTTGACATTGTTTATAATCACACTTTAAGTTATTGCTGCTAAAGAATTCAGCTAAGGAGATAGAAAATATAGATGATATAAGACAAAGTTTAGTCATTTGGCGATGAAGATGCAGTATGCTATGTACACAACGCGTGATGTCCCAAGGTTCACCAGCCATGCGATTCCACTTTGGGAGTATTCTGAAAAAAAGAACAAGATGTATACGTGAAAAATTGATGACCCCGATGAGTATCTAATGTAAAGTCAAGTTATTAGCTCATAATTAGTTACCAGTGGAATTGTCTCTCAAAAGAAATATCACAGAGGAATATTTTTTAAAATCCTATCACTTTCCAACCTTATTTTATTCTAAGTGGTGTACGTATATACCGTTCATTTTATATTTCATCAAAGTTAGGTCAAAATCCGTGGAAAATTTACAGAGTCAATGCCCTCGTTCAAGTGGTCCATTGATTTTAATGTAACCTTTGCTCCGGCTGTTTTAAAGCAAATTACCGTCACATGAATGAAGTAGCACTATTCTTCAAATGTATAAACAAGGCAATATCTCCTGGACCTTCTTTTTCAGTAAAGAGAGTCCAGAGTAGGAAAGATATAATGATTAGTCCGTATTTTGGGAATATATTTTGTTCATTGAGGAAAAAATTGACCCCTCAACTACCGAATGTCCTAACAAATCGTTCGACTTCATTGGAAACTGGTAGTTCTATAACATATAACCTCGCTAACGAGACGCGTCAGCAGCATAAAAAGGAGTACCGGAGTCTTGTAAACATGACTATGGAAGCTGGCAGTAGTGCGATGGCAAGCACGGGGTCCTAGTTTAAGGTTGAAGGTTATACCGCTTGCTAGAACACAGATGCTCGAAGCTAACGACCCTCAATGATAACCACTGTGTCTATTTAGTACTTCCATTCGAGGAGAAAATAAAGTCATTGTGACTGCAAGACACAAAAATCTCCCACTTATATTTAGTTATCCATGCCATTTAATTCGTGTATTACTGAACATGTATATAGCACAATATCTAGGGAATAAGAATTGAGTACCTCCTAAAAACAATAAGAAATCGACGAAATAGTAAACTGGTATTTATAATTTACAACTCTCACCTTATGTCCACAATTTCCGGTAAGGAAGTCAGCATTAGTCGGTTGTTCTGATATGATACCACATATAGACATGTAGATATGAGAATAAATATAATACGTATAGGGATAAGGAATACTACACTAGCAATGCTCATATAAATCTCCCAAAGGTCATTATGCAGAATGTTCTTAATGTACTGTTATAGGATACTCTTATCTGAAATAGGTTCAGCTAGTAACGTTCGAATTTAAAAAAAAAAATGCCTGTCAAGTTTGAAAATCTATCCGGGATCTATGTATCTCGTTAAATTACTTGAATCAATTGGTTAACCAATAATTCTATCAAAACTGTAATACAAACTAATATCCTTCGAAGCATGACTCCCCTTTAAACCATTAAGTTTGACCATATTGCAGATCTGTCATTTATTATCATGGTATTTGCCCTCCCTCCCCCCTCTTTTTTTCTCTCTTTTTTTTTTTTGGTCACGAAAATCACAGGAAATGCAAATAATTAGCTTTTTACATGAAACATTGAATTAAAGATCTAACGTATATCTAGTAGTTGCAAAACTTTCAGTTGATTGTAACCTTGATTTTTGGATAACTTGACCTCCGACCTTAATTATCTTTATACCCTATGGAATACAGATGTGTGGAAAGCTGCCCATATAACACTGTGATCTAGAAAGTACTAGCATTTTCATTCATCAATGCCTGACAACCTTGACCTTTTGACCCCTAATCCTTGATGCATGTGTACGAAACCTTAACCTTTGACCTCTGATCTCGATAATTTCTTGACCGCTAAATGGCCAACCTCGCACAATCAATTGGACTTTCTCATTAAGACGCCATTACAGATGGCCAGTCAAACAATGTTTTTAGTCCCCTACCGGCAACGCCGAAGGGGACTCTTAGTTTCCTCTCGGTCTGTCTGTCTTTCTGTCTGTCCGTCTGTCCGTCTGTCCCATTTTCAGTTTTCCGGACTTTTTTTCGCTGTTTTTTAATGTACAAATCAGCCAACAGGTGCGATGTCGAACATTTGGCGATCCTTCAATATGCTTCTGTGTAAATGCATGGTGGCAAAAAATAACTTGCTAGGATTAAATGTAGTATCAGTATAATCTAAATGTACAAAAATAAAAACACCGGCATGCAGTCTGTTTTTATGGTGAGTTTTTTTTTTGGGGGGGGGGGGACGGGCGAAATTTGATTTTGACCACACCCATTTTCCAAGACACTGTGGGTCTAGGGCATAAACCAAGTGTCAGGTACACAACTAGTCCATAGACCAAGTACAATGCTAAAAGAATTAACTTTCTATCTCTAATGGTTTCAGAGGAGTTGGGGCCACAAAATTACAAAGTTATATAGGAGAAAATGACCACACCCATTTTCCAAGATCCTTGGGGTCTAGGACAGAAACAAAATGTCAGGTGCACAACTAGAACATAGACAAAGTACAATGCAAAAATAATTAACTTTCTATCTCTAATGGTGTCAGAGGAGTTGAGGGCACCAAATTACAGAGTTATAAAGGACCATACCCATTTTCTAAGACCCTGGGGGTCTAGGGCAGAAATTAAATGCCAGGTGCACAGCTAGACCATAGACCAAGTAAAATGCAAAGAGTTAACTTTCTGGTCTCTAATGGTTTCAGAGGAGTTGAGGGCACAAGACTCATTTACAGACAGACAGACGCCGGACAAAGAGTGATCACATAAGCTCGACTGGTCTGAGACCAGTAGAGCTAAAAACTACTAAATGGTACTAATGAAGGTAAAAATTTAGCAAAGACAAATTTCAAAACAACACTTTGTCTTATCACTCTTGACATTTCTACAGTCATTTACTATTTATTTTTAAATTCAAGGTGATTTCTTATTTCAGACTTGAATTTCAATAAAAAGTAGTTTTTCCCTTTCTTTTGAAATTTTTTAAGTGCTTAGAGAAAACCTATCAATTTTGTGAATGGAAACTAAAAGCCAAGAACTACAATGTATGCTTGTCTTAAACATTAAATGAATATCACATAGAGGTAATTTCATAAGTATTTCTCCTGACTAAGTTACAATGTACAGTATTATGAAAAGTCATAATTTCTTCTTTTCTATAATTACAAGTTACATCACAGTGACCCTCTAGGTCTTTTTCATATACATGTATATATATATAATGATACATGTACCTGTATGTCTCTACTGTAATAGATGTACTTATGAAGATTTGTAGTTTGTTAGTATGTAGGAGGGGGTGAACAGGGTGAAAGGGAGGCAGGAGGAAGGGGGTGGAAGGAGGAAGGGAAGGGGAAAAAAGGGAGGGAGGGGGAGAAAGGGGTGGGAGGAGGGAGAAGGGGGCCAGAGGGGGAGGTAAGAGAAGGGTGAGGTAGGAGGGGGCAGGAGGAGGGAGGTAAGGTGGCAGGAGAGGTGATATGGGGCCATTTTGTATGTTAAAATGCAAATTGTGTAAAAGCATAGTTGGTGAAATCATATATATAGACTACAATAGAGTGTTACAGGAAGTAAGAACAATGCAATACTGAAATCATCAGCTGACAGTCAGTGTCCGTGACTCAATAAGGCTACGGTTAATTACTTGACTGCGAGGTCACATCGATTTACGATACTATATGTCCGTGTATCTATGGACACTTTCACTTCAAAAACGTTTGGAGCGTATTTTATACGATAAAAGCACTTACCCCATATCAAGATGAAACGAGAAGCGTCATTCAATCATTCAGTTTTTGTTGCATATATGGAATATCTAGGGTTGACTGTAAGCTGGATGATTGCGCAAATCAACGACCTTTGTTGTGACGTTAATGTTCGAAGGGATGGAAAATTTGTCTATCCTTCGGAGCTCTCTTGACTTATCGCTAGGCACAACGTGTGCCGCGTAATAAAGGTTTTTTTAACGCCAGCGATTTACTACTATGTGTATATATTCGTCCCTAGTACAGTAGTATATAAATATATTTATACATATATATCTTGTCTTTGTTAAAATTTATTGAAAAAAAAAAAGATCTAGAGGGCATTATGTCCCGGGGAGTAAGAAAACCCCTCCCCTACATACGCTTTACTGATCTAAAAAAATGCTTTACAGATCTAAAATAATGTGCGTTAAGAATCACGCCAATATTTTCCTCTAAACCATATACATTTGTAATAAATTACCATCCACAATTAGCTTTATGTTTATTTTAGAGAAAACATATTTCATTTCGAATCGTCCGACCTTTCTTTTCATTAAGTATATAACCACCTCGTAAAAAACAAAAACATTTCTAAATCTTGATTTATTGTATACAAGGGCGGATCCAGAAGGGAATGGGTGGTCGGGGGGATGTCCGGACCCCCACCCCCTTCCCCCCTGGAATTTTCGAAGCATATATAGCTTTTATTATTATTTTTTTTTTTTTTTACATATTTCATAAAATTAAGTCCCAATTCCCCATTTGTTGTCATAATATTTTAAAAACATATCATTAATTTGTATTAGAAATCTTTCATTTTGATAATGTTTTGCCGTCATCATTTCAAAAATTTTCTCTGGTTCGCATTAGCTCGTCAGAATTTATTACATGTATACATGTACGTTATTTTCAAATGATGCTGCGCTTTCCTATATACAACACTTTTACATTACAGCTAGGTCAAACAAGGGCACTACGAAAACAAAAAGAAACTGAAAAAGACACGAACTTAATAGATTTTATTCCAATTCTCGGAACAAAAATTTCGCTGGCTCGTCCACCATTTGTTGTATTTTCATATTAGAGCTGACAATCAATAATCAAATACTTTGATGTGAAAATTCAAGATTTTAAGCTTTTTACTCACCATTGCCCTCCAGTTACCTGTTTAATAATAATTAGAAATAAAACTAACAAATAACTTTATTTTCTTGCATTTGCGTTTTTTTTTTCTTTTTGTTTCGTTTAGATTTGTTTTTTTTTTTTTTTGCTCTTCAAAAAATTCGGACTTTAGGACCACCCCCCCCCCCCCCTCTGAAAAAAATCCTGGATCCGCCCATGGTTTATATTTTCTTGGTAATTACCAAAATAATTAAAAGTCTTTTGGGTAGGATGAGAGTTAAGATGTAAAAGCTTTTCATGAATCTAGGACTATTAGCATATGTTTATCATCTATTATATGCATGATAATAGACTGTCCAAGCATTTGAAAAGTTGGGGGGGGGGGCGCACAACCATGGGGGGACAACCATGTTGATGCCCCTCCCCCCTCACTTTTCAATCACAAAATTTTATGATGCATTAACTGGCATTGTTTGAAAAAGCAGCATTTTTTACCACAAATCTACAATCAATTTTCAAAATTTTTCTTTGGCTCGCTACCTCGGCATATGCACCAGTTCTCTTTCATTCAAATCCAGGCTACAAAAGAAATGTCTTGAAATATTCGTTCTTTCCACTTGCCATTGTGCAGTGGAACATACTGCCAGACAGCATTGTCTCGTTGCCAACCATTGACTATGCACCATCTCAAACCTTAAACAGTCAAAATTCTTTTATCCTCTCTTAGGGTCACTGTTCTTCTGAATTTTTATCCCTACTCACTTCCTTACTCTATCTTGTTTTCTCCTATAGAACCTCTTTTCGTCTCTATTTTCTTACCCATTTAACTTTTAACCCGCAGCGCAGCCTAAGCAGAGAACTCAAATTTGAGGGCGCTTAGTAAAGAGAGATAGATAGAGAAAGATACCGCTCGCCAGCTCTTTATAAACTTTCTGAATAATTTAGCTATCCTGATCCATCCTATATCCATATTACTCTATCAAAGTACATGAAGACTTTTAAGTCAAACTATATAGAATACCGCCCGCCAAACATTTATTCATCTAATTATAAAAACAAATCCATTTAGAACTACACCAGATATATCTAAATTTGTGCATACAGAACATCAAATCCCCCTTATTTATACCCCCTTTTTCTGCTTGTAAGAAATTTGGGAATGTTGTGTCCCTCCACTTTTTTCAGGCAGAGCTACGCCGTTGTATACCATTTTTGTGATAAAAATTCAAAGCTATATGACATTAATCCCCCAAACCGCAAGTATTATAAGGTATCAAAACCCCTTTCACACTTCAAATACTTTCTATACAATTTTCTGGTGTTTTAATCATTAATAGAAAAAAAAAACCCAAAACCTACCAAAACAAAACAAAACAAAGGGGATATGGGATTTGTGGTGTTTTAACCCCTCCCCCCCCCCCCCCCCCCCCCCCCCACACACATACATATCAAATTTTTTATTTAAAAAAAATTACATTGGCTTGCTTTCCAGATACATCCATACATACTAAATTGACTTCACCATGGACCTAATAAAGACCTTTAGCTTTTTGATATTTATCATGCCCCCCCCCCCCCCCTTAAACTCAAATATACCCCTGGTTATATACTTCTCAAACATCATGTTCCTAATAAATGACTTAAACCCCTTCAAGAGATGGAGAATTTGAAGATATATCATGCATTTTTAACCATCATGCTCGAAGTGTTTTAAAATTGTATTCCTGTATTCCATGTATCTTATAAAGATATTATTACATGTATCTTATACATTTATCATATGTTTATACTACATCATAAACTATATTAAAAGATCGTCATATTCTTATAGAATAAAAGGCTCAAAGGGATGGAAAATTGGTCGATTTACATCTATTACATGTATCTTATACATTTATCATATGTTTATACTATATCATAAACTATTAAAAGATCGTCATATTCTTATAGAATAAAAGGCTCAAAGGGATGGAAAATTGGTCGATTTACATCTATTACATGTATCTTATACATTTATCATATGTTTATACTACATCATAAACTTTTAAAAGATCGTTATATTCTTATAGAATAAAAGGCTCAAAGGGATGGAAAATTGGTCGATTTACACCTATTACATGTATCATATGCATCTATCATATGTTTATACTATATCACACAATACCGATAGATCATCCTATGTTTATATAATAAAAGGCTCAAAGGGATGGAAAATTGGTCGATTTACATCTATTACATGTATCTTATGCATAAATGCATAAGATACTTGTAATAGATGTATTTATCATATGTTTATACTATATCACAAAATATTCACAGATCGTCGTATTCATATAGAATAAAAGGCTCAAAGGGATGGAAAATTGGTCGATTTACATCTATTACATGTATCGTATAAAATTATCATATGCTTATACTATATCACAAAATATTAACTGAACGGCATATTCTTATAGTAAAAAAGGCTCAAAGGGATGGAAAATTTGTCGATTTACATCTATTGCATGTATCTTATACATTTATCATATGTTTATACTATATCATAAACTATTAAAAGATCGTCATATTCTTATAGAATAAAAGGCTCAAAGGGATGGAAAATTGGTCGATTTACATCTATAACATGTATCTTATACATTTATCATATGTTTATACTATATCATAAACTATTAAAAGATCGTCATATTCTTATAGAATAAAAGGCTCAAAGGGATGGAAAATTGGTCGATTTACATCTAATGCATGTATCTTATATATTTATCATATGTTTATACTATATCATAAACTATTAAAAGATCGTCATATTCTTATAGAATAAAAGGCTCAAAGGGATGGAAAATTGGTCGATTTACATCTATAACATGTATCTTATACATTTATCATATGTTTATACTATATCATAAACTATTAAAAGATCGTTATATTCTTATAGAATAAAAGGCTCAAAGGGATGGAAAATTGGTCGATTTACATCTATTACATGTATCTTATACATTTATCATATGTTTATACTACATCATAAACTTTTAAAAGATCGTTATATTCTTATAGAATAAAAGGCTCAAAGGGATGGAAAATTGGTCAATTTACACCTATTACATGTATCATATGCATCTATCATATGTTTATACTATATCACACAATACCGATAGATCATCCTATGTTTATATAATAAAAGGCTCAAAGGGATGGAAAATTGGTCGATTTACATCTATTACATGTATCTTATGCATAAATGCATAAGATACTTGTAATAGATGTATTTATCATATGTTTATACTATATCACAAAATATTCACAGATCGTCGTATTCATATAGAATAAAAGGCTCAAAGGGATGGAAAATTGGTCGATTTACATCTATTACATGTATCGTATAAAATTATCATATGCTTATACTATATCACAAAATATTAACTGAACGGCATATTCTTATAGTAAAAAAGGCTCAAAGGGATGGAAAATTGGTCGATTTTCATCTTTTACTTGAATATTATACAATTATCATAGGTTTATACTATGTTACAAAATATCAACAGATCGTCATATTCTTAAAGAATAAAAGGCTCAAAGGGATGGAAAATTGGTCGATTAACATCTATATTACATGTATCCTATACAATTATCATAGGTTTATACTATATCACAAATTCTAATATGACTTGATTCTTTTACTCTAAGACAACAGACGCGAGCCGGGCTCTATTCTCCAGTATAGGCCCTATGGCGATAAACCACGCCAACCCATTTTCTGAAAGCAGATAAACCGGCTTGTCATTTTTTATCTCTTAAATATTCACAGATCGTCATATAAGGCTCAAAAGGATGGAAAATTGGTAGATTTACATCTATTACATGTATCTTATACATTTATCATATGTTTATACTATATCACAAAATATTCACAGATCGTCATATTCTTATTGAATAAAAGGCTCAAAGGGATGGAAAATTGCTCGATTTACACCTATTACATGTATCTTATGCATCTATCATATTTTTTTATACTATATCACAAAATATTCACAGATCGTCACATTCTTATTGAATAAAAGGCTCAAAGGGATGGAAAATTGGTCGATTTACATCTATTGCATTTATCATATGTTTATACTATATCATAAACTATTAAAAGATCGTCATATTCTTATAGAATAAAAGGCTCAAAGGGATGGAAAATTGGTCGATTTACACCTATTACATTTATCATTTGCATCTATCATATGTTTATACTATATCACAAAATATTCACAGATCGTCATATTCTTATTGAATAAAAGGCTCAAAGGGATGGAAAATTCGTCGATTTACATCTATTGCATGTATCTTATACATATATCATATGTTTATACTATATCATAAACTATTAAAAGATCGTCATATTCTTATAGAATAAAAGGCTCAAAGGGATGGAAAATTGGTCGATTTACATCTATTGCATGTATCTTATACATTTATCATATGTTTATACTATATCATAAACTATTAAAAGATCGTCATATTCTTATAGAATAAAAGGCTCAAAGGGATGGAAAATTGGTCGATTTACATCTATAACATGTATCTTATACATGTTTCATATGTTTATACTATATCATAAACTATTAAAAGATCATCATATTCTTATAGAATAAAAGGCTCAAAGGGATGGAAAATTGGTCGATTTACATCTATTACATATATCTTATACATTTATCATATGTTTATACTACATCATAAACTATATTAACAGATCATCATATTCTTAAAGAATAAAAGGCTCAAAGGGATGGAAAATTGGTCGATTAACATCTATATTACATGTATCCTATACAATTATCATAGGTTTATACTATATCACAAATTCTAATATGACTTGATTCTTTTACTCTAAGACAACAGACGCGAGCCGGGCTCTATTCTCCAGTATAGGCCCTATGGCGATAAACCACGCCAACCCATTTTCTGAAAGCAGATAAACCGGCTTGTCATTTTTTATCTCTTAAATATTCACAGATCGTCATATAAGGCTCAAAAGGATGGAAAATTGGTAGATTTACATCTATTACATGTATCTTATACATTTATCATATGTTTATACTATATCACAAAATATTCACAGATCGTCATATTCTTATTGAATAAAAGGCTCAAAGGGATGGAAAATTGCTCGATTTACACCTATTACATGTATCTTATGCATCTATCATATTTTTTTATACTATATCACAAAATATTCACAGATCGTCACATTCTTATTGAATAAAAGGCTCAAAGGGATGGAAAATTGGTCGATTTACATCTATTGCATTTATCATATGTTTATACTATATCATAAACTATTAAAAGATCGTCATATTCTTATAGAATAAAAGGCTCAAAGGGATGGAAAATTGGTCGATTTACACCTATTACATTTATCATTTGCATCTATCATATGTTTATACTATATCACAAAATATTCACAGATCGTCATATTCTTATTGAATAAAAGGCTCAAAGGGATGGAAAATTCGTCGATTTACATCTATTGCATGTATCTTATACATATATCATATGTTTATACTATATCATAAACTATTAAAAGATCGTCATATTCTTATAGAATAAAAGGCTCAAAGGGATGGAAAATTGGTCGATTTACATCTATTGCATGTATCTTATACATTTATCATATGTTTATACTATATCATAAACTATTAAAAGATCGTCATATTCTTATAGAATAAAAGGCTCAAAGGTTTATACTATATCATAAACTATTAAAAGATCGTCATATTCTTATAGAATAAAAGGCTCAAAGGGATGGAAAATTGGTCGATTTACATCTATAACATGTATCTTATACATTTATCATATGTTTATACTATATCATAAACTATTAAAAGATCGTTATATTCTTATAGAATAAAAGGCTCAAAGGGATGGAAAATTGGTCGATTTACATCTATTACATGTATCTTATACATTTATCATATGTTTATACTACATCATAAACTTTTAAAAGATCGTTATATTCTTATAGAATAAAAGGCTCAAAGGGATGGAAAATTGGTCAATTTACACCTATTACATGTATCATATGCATCTATCATATGTTTATACTATATCACACAATACCGATAGATCATCCTATGTTTATATAATAAAAGGCTCAAAGGGATGGAAAATTGGTCGATTTACATCTATTACATGTATCTTATGCATAAATGCATAAGATACTTGTAATAGATGTATTTATCATATGTTTATACTATATCACAAAATATTCACAGATCGTCGTATTCATATAGAATAAAAGGCTCAAAGGGATGGAAAATTGGTCGATTTACATCTATTACATGTATCGTATAAAATTATCATATGCTTATACTATATCACAAAATATTAACTGAACGGCATATTCTTATAGTAAAAAAGGCTCAAAGGGATGGAAAATTGGTCGATTTTCATCTTTTACTTGAATATTATACAATTATCATAGGTTTATACTATGTTACAAAATATCAACAGATCGTCATATTCTTAAAGAATAAAAGGCTCAAAGGGATGGAAAATTGGTCGATTAACATCTATATTACATGTATCCTATACAATTATCATAGGTTTATACTATATCACAAATTCTAATATGACTTGATTCTTTTACTCTAAGACAACAGACGCGAGCCGGGCTCTATTCTCCAGTATAGGCCCTATGGCGATAAACCACGCCAACCCATTTTCTGAAAGCAGATAAACCGGCTTGTCATTTTTTATCTCTTAAATATTCACAGATCGTCATATAAGGCTCAAAAGGATGGAAAATTGGTAGATTTACATCTATTACATGTATCTTATACATTTATCATATGTTTATACTATATCACAAAATATTCACAGATCGTCATATTCTTATTGAATAAAAGGCTCAAAGGGATGGAAAATTGGTCGATTTACACCTATTACATGTATCTTATGCATCTATCATATTTTTTTATACTATATCACAAAATATTCACAGATCGTCACATTCTTATTGAATAAAAGGCTCAAAGGGATGGAAAATTGGTCGATTTACATCTATTGCATTTATCATATGTTTATACTATATCATAAACTATTAAAAGATCGTCATATTCTTATAGAATAAAAGGCTCAAAGGGATGGAAAATTGGTCGATTTACACCTATTACATTTATCATTTGCATCTATCATATGTTTATACTATATCACAAAATATTCACAGATCGTCATATTCTTATTGAATAAAAGGCTCAAAGGGATGGAAAATTGGTCGATTTACATCTATTGCATGTATCTTATACATTTGTCATATCTTTATACTATATCATAAACTATTAAAAGATCGTCATATTCTTATAGAATTAAAGGCTCAAAGGGATGGAAAATTGGTCGATTTACACCTATTACATTTATCATATGCATCTATCATATGTTTATACTATATCACAAAATATTCACAGATCGTCATATTCTTATTGAATAAAAGGCTCAAAGGGATGGAAAATTGGTCGATTTACATCTATTGCATGTATCTTATACATTTGTCATATCTTTATACTATATCATAAACTATTAAAAGATCGTCATATTCTTATAGAATAAAAGGCTCAAAGGGATGGAAAATTCGTCGATTTACATCTATTACATATATCTTATACATTTATCATATGTTTATACTATATCATAAACTATTTAAAGATCCTCATATTCTTATAGAATAAAAGGCTCAAAGGGATGGAAAATTGGTCGATTTACATCTATAACATGTATCTTATACATTTATCATATGTTCATACTATATCATAAACTATTAAAAGATCGTCATATTCTTATAGAATAAAAGGCTCAAAGGGATGGAAAATTGGTCGATTTACATCTATTGCATGTATCTTATACATTTGTCATATCTTTATACTATATCATAAACTATTAAAAGGTCGTCATATTCTTATAGAATTAAAGGCTCAAAGGGATGGAAAATTGGTCGATTTACACCTATTACATTTATCATATGCATCTATCATATGTTTATACTATATCACAAAATATTCACAGATCGTCATATTCTTATTGAATAAAATGCTCAAAGGGATGGAAAATTGGTCGATTTACATCTATTGCATGTATCTTATACATTTATCATATGTTTATACTATATCACAAAATATTAAAAGATCGTCATATTCTTATAGAATAAAAGGCTCAAAGGGATGGAAAATTGGTCGATTTACACTTATTACATGTACCATATGCATCTATCATATGTTTATACTATATCACAAAATATTCACAGATCGTCATATTCTTATTGAATAAAAGGCTCAAAGGGATGGAAAATTGGTCTATTTACATCTATTATATTTATCTTATACATTTATCATATGTTTATACTTTATCACAAAATATTAACTGATCGTCATATTCGTATAGTAAAAAAGGCTCAAAGGGATGGAAAATTGGTCGATTTACATCTATAACATGTATCTTATACATGTTTCATATGTTTATACTATATCATAAACTATTAAAAGATCATCATATTCTTATAGAATAAAAGGCTCAAAGGGATGGAAAATTGGTCGATTTACATCTATTACATATATCTTATACATTTATCATATGTTTATACTATATCATAAACTATTTAAAGATCGTCATATTCTTATAGAATAAAAGGCTCAAAGGGATGGAAAATTGGTCGATTTACATCTATAACATGTATCTTATACATGTTTCATATGTTTATACTATATCATAAACTATTAAAAGATCATCATATTCTTATAGAATAAAAGGCTCAAAGGGATGGAAAATTGGTCGATTTACATCTATTACATATATCTTATACATTTATCATATGTTTATACTACATCATAAACTATATTAACAGATCATCATATTCTTATAGAATAAAAGGCTCAAAGGGATGGAAAATTGGTCGATTTACATCTATTACATGTATCTTATACATTTATCATATGTTTATACTATATCATAAACTATTTAAAGATCGTCATATTCTTATAGATTAAAAGGCTCAAAGGGATGGAAAATTGGTCGATTTACACCTATTACATGTATCTTATACATTTATCATATGTTTATACTGTTTTACAAAATATTAACAGATCGTCATATTCATATTGGATAAAAGACTCAAAGTGATGGAAAATTGGTCGATTTACATCTCTTACATGTACCTTATACAATTATCATAAGTTTATACTATATTATAAAATATTAACAGATCGTCATATTCTTGTAGTATAAAAGGCTCAAAGAAATGGAAAATTGGTCGATTTTCATCTATTACATGTATCTCATACAATTATCATAGGTTTTTTTTATAATAGAATATCAACAGGTCGTCATACTCTTATAGCATTAATGTCTCTACGAGATGTAAAATTGACAGATTTTTGTCTTTTACATACAAACTTTATAGACTTATACTGTATCTCAAAATACTTACAGATCGTCATAATCTTATGCACAGTTCATTTGATGTTCTAGGGTAGAGGGCGCGCTTGGATTTTTTTTTGTCGAAGCAAGATTATTTTCTTTGTCCCGAACCAAGGCAAAATTAATCTTTTCTAACAACTGCCATATGCATATTATGTCTTAGTTTACAAAGTGCTTTAAACTGTAGATTTCATCAAATTCATTTAGCATCATTTAACATGTTAAACGTCTTCAAATTGAATAACTTTTTGCGTCTCTTTCTGTTCGTGTCTGCTTTGTGTATTAACAGTGGATGTTTTGTGGTTTTGCTGTTGGTTGTTGAAGACCCCCTTCTTTATTTTATACAGATATCATAGGTTTAGATCTTAATACATTTTTATCGACCAATTTTCCATACCTTTGATACAATGGAGACCTCTGTGTATCCGGATAAGAGGGAGGGTTGTGCGCACGTAATTCGGATAACTGCACCATTTGCTAATAGGGGATGGCCATACAAAGTCGGTACCAGGTGCACATTGGTCTCCTTCCTTGTGATGTCATTAATGTTTGATCTTTCTGTACGTCTGTTTCGAATGATGTCATAGTGAAATTTTAATATTGTTGCGTCTTTTTTTTTTTTTGCCGTTTGTATTGTCGTGGTAAACTGACCTGGCCGGGCGGAGCTTATTTTCACCTGGTCATCGGAAGAGTTCACTTCTGACCGGGTGATATAAGCTATAAAAATTACAGGTAATGAGTATTCACTCTAATTACCAATAAATACAGTCCATAGTCTATCTATCCTAATTTTTTATTGACTCGTCTCAATCGCGTGATTTTTGGCAAGTTCATGCACTATTTGGTTAGGTACTATATACGTTCATTCGGTACCCATCTCCCGACTTGATGATGCCAAGTAGCGGTCAATTCCTGAGTGACCAGTCGACTTACATGCTGTTTTTTGATCGGTCAGGAGAAATATAGTATCATGGACATTTGATTATGCATGGGTCATATGGGCGACGCGATGCATTAAGAGTATATTTCTACTCGTGCATCTTCAGATACCATACTCGGGGGCTCCGCCCCCACATCATGTATCAGAAGAAACACTCATTAAAATAATGTATACTCTAAATATTATTCATAAAATACTTATAGATCGTCATATTCTTAAATAGATATAGAAGACTCTTAGGTATGAAAAATTGATCGATTAACATCTACTTATATATACATGTATCTTACACATATATTATATATATGTTTATACTATATCAGAAAATACTTATAGATCGTCCTATTCTTATAGTAAAAAGGCTCACAGGGATGGGAAATTGGTCGATTAACATCTATATAACATGTATCTTATACAATTATCATGTTTATACTATATCACAAAATATTAACAGATCGTCGTATTCATATAGAATAAAAGGCTCAAAGGGATGGAAAATGGGTCGATTTACATCTATTACATGTATCTTATACAATTATCATAGGTTTATGTTATATCAGAAAATACTGATAGATCATCCTGTTTATAGAATAAAAGGCTCAAAGGGATGGAAAATGGGTCGATTTACATCTATTACATGTATCTTATACATCTATCATATGTTTATACTATATCATAAACTATTAAAAGATCGTCACATTCTTATAGAATAAAAGGCTCAAAGGGATGGAAAATTGGTCGATTTACACCTATTACCATCGTCGGAACCCACGGTCGGTCACGCTAAACTCACCTCTCCGTGGGTCATAACGGCAAAAAAATCGCTGATCTCATTATTATGCGTGAACTTTCATGACCTTTAAACAGCCAATAGAAATGGTCGATAGTGAACAAGGAATTGAGAAGAGGAAGAAAAATGGCGGCGCCCATGAAGACATGCACTATGTGCATGTCCCATATAAAAGATAGGAATTATCGAGCTCTTTCGTCTAAATTGTCCTTGGAGAACTACGATTATGCCTTCAAATGCTTAGATTTCCATCCGAGAGAGGAATCGTTTGCCTGTAGCCTCTGTACAAACAAACTGAACCGTTTATGCAAACTGAACGATGGTGTAGACGAAAAATTAAACAAGATGAAAGAGGAAAGAGAAAAGTTGATTGGTAAGTTCATAAACATTTCAATGTTTGAAGACCAAATATGCCTACTTTTAATCCAGCGTGTTGCAATCACAGGCACATGTAGAAAGAGCGTCAATATCCTGTATGGTCATAAGAGAATACTGGTATCTTATAGAGAGACAAGGCTTCCGACGAATTTTCAGCTAGAAGTAGCATTTCTGCAATTTTTTGCATTTGAAGGGCAAAACGGGGTATGACCATAAAGATTGATTGGTATACTTCCTAAAAACATCAATAATTCACCCAAAAAGATCTCATAACATAGCCTAATCATCTACCTAAGTTGGACTGTTTTCTACTTTCTGTCTTGAACCTCCATTGCCAGATTAGCTTGTCTGAATCATCCAGATGTTTTACTCTGCTTACAGTAAGCAGAGTAAAGCCTCTGAATGAATCAGTATTTGTCCAATCTGGCAATGGAGATTCAAGACAGAAAGTAGAAAACAGTCCAACTTAGGTAGACGATTAGGCTATGTTATGAGATCTTTTTGGGTGAATTATTGATGTTTTTAGGAAGTATACCAATCAATCTTTATGGTCATACGCCATTTTGCCCTTCAAACATGACAAATGCAAACATTTCATATGCTCCTTCTAGCTGAAAATTCGTCGGAAGCCTTGTCTTTCTATACATATACTATATTCCCTTACGACCTGTAAAAGGGTATCATACAAGATATTGACGCTCTTTCTACATGTGCCTGTGGTTGCAATAAGTTGACCGGCTGATTTTATAAATTTGGGAGATCGAGAGGGGGTCAAGGTAGCAGTCAGGCAGTAACCAGGTAGCTAACAATCGTCTTTGGTGAAGTGACTGCCACTGACAACAAACAACAAATTTTGCGTCTTGCATAAACAGAAAAAATACAGGTGTAACAATAATTGGCTCTAGATAGGGAGGAGGGGGTGTTCATTCTACAAGTGTATGCACAACTCTTGAAATGGAATGTGTTTCATTGATTTTATGTGAAATAAGAATTGCAAACCTGTGAAAATATGCTGTTATTCTAACAAGTACATAATAGAGAGGTTTTTACGGGTATGTGTAGATGCAATAGCTGTGTATGACATCATTATTTATTGGGAAATAGCTACAAGTTGTCAATAATGTGTAAATTAATTGCGAGCCACACATACGTACAACCATGTAGACATTTTGTTTATATAACTGATGTATTTAATGAATACTTGTACATTGTTGTACCGAGTATATTTAATACATTTTAATTCATCGTTTTATCTATATACATGTATCAATCTCGTGACTCTCGTATATGTTGGGATATGTATACCTAACGTCATCGCTATTGGTATCAGTACACATACACATACTCGTTATTTTTTGTTAAACCTCTGTTATTTATCTATGTGTAGATGTACTTGTAGATTACGCATTGGCCTTCTAAACCTCTCTTATATAATTTTGTAAAAACGGATATCTTAAGACACCTTATTGTGTTAAAAAAAACCTTAGGTCCAACCATTGTAGCACATGTTCTGTATGAAAAGGTCATCATTTACCATAATTATTAAAACGATACCTTGCATTTCAGGTATCTTGCTGAAAAACAGAGGGGAAGCTCAGGAAAAGAGAACACCAAGGGCAAGATCTGGTTTGAAGAGGCTACTAAGTAAAACCCCCACTCCAAAAGGGAAAAGTAAAAGAGCCCTTTTCAACACTCCTAAACATAGACTGGTACCAAATTCTGCAATGTTCAGTCATCAGAAAATTGGGAAGCACAGGGACAGTTCTACACAAACAATACAGACATCTGAAAATTTTGATGTAAAGGTATATATATATGATTAATATTCTGCTATCATTCATGTGCAAGTACTCTCAGATTGGTACTTTTCTAACTTTATGAATAAAAATGTAACTTTTGTATTTTACAATTAATAAAACTTAATGCAAACAATGATAGCAATGGTGGCACATTTTACACGTTTTATCAGAGATGTTTACCATATGTTCTCACCCTGTGACCTTGAACTTAGAGTTTGACCTACTTTATCTAAAAACAATGTTTATACATTTACTGACAAAGATCCAGATGGGTGCATTCATGCTTCCCAACTTGTTTTTAGAAAAAATTTATCACGTTCACTAGATTTGTTGTTTTTGATGTTTCATTATATATACAAAATGTATACTTATAGGTCACTGCCAAGATTGCTGGAGTTGACACTTCCAAGATAATAAATGAAGAATCAACAAAAGCAGCGATAAAATCCATTCTAAATAACAGATCAACAACAGCAGTAATGAAGAATTTTTGTAAAAATAGTGCATACAGAGATGCAATGTTACATGTATGTTGTATGGAGCTCAAAAAAGAAATAGATTCTGTTGTTAGCAAGAAGAGTGACCTGTTGAAGAGTGACATTGAAAGTTTGACTGATTTCAATTGGGCATTTATAGCAGGGAAGCTGAGGAAGGAAGCACCAAACTTGTACAAGCTTTTTAATGAATTTGTAACATGTAATTCAAAGAAAGAAAGTGATAAACTTCCAGTTATTATTACTTCACTTTCCGTTCTTCTTTATGGGAGATCAAGGTCCATGAATCAGCTTCAACTTGCTCTCGGCTTGATTTTAGATAAATGTGGCTTGACAAAAGAGGTAAAATATGATTCAAATGAGGATTTCGGTAAAACTGTTTGAGAAATTTAATATTGTATTCATTCCTCGTAAAATGCGCAATTATACACAAAGTCATGTAAATTTTGTTTTGACATATTATACAGGTTGCAATTTTACATAAAAGCTAAGGAATTTTAGTCTTATACTTTTGGGATCTTCTAATATTGACTTTAACTAGAAGCTAGAAATTCCATTTGAGATTTTTTTATGCCCCCTGGAATCACAGATCGGGGTAGCTAGTTTTTGACCTGTCCGTCTGTTTGTCTATTTGTCCGAAAAACTTTAACATTTGGCATAACTTTTGAATGGAATGTGATAGAGCTTTCATATTTCCTTGTGACAAGACCTTTCCATTGATACCAAAATTTTTTAGCTAGTGACCTTGACCTTTGACCTACTCTTCAAAAACTTGAAATTGGGCATAACTTTTGAATGGTAAGTGATAGGGCTTCGATATTTCACATGTGTATTCCTTGTCACAAGATTTTTCGATTGACACCAACATTTTTTAACCCAGTGACAAACCTTTCACATACTTAACAGAAAATGGTGTTTGTACTAATAAATATGCCACCGGGGGCATTCATGTTTCACAAACACACAACTGCACAGTATCATTGTCTATAAAATTCCTTTCAAATTATAAGCATTATAACTTTGACTTTTTTGATTTTTGTTAACAATTACTGAATTTCCTCTTGACATTTTCTAGGGTTTGAAGATTTTGCATGATATGGGGATTACAGTTGCCAGTAGTTCTATTCACAAACAGAAGAAAAAGCTGATCAAAGAGCAGGAGAAGCAGATATCAACAACTATGTCAAGGTATTATAATACATACTATCCATCCCCTGAAAATCCCTTGTCTGATGATTTAAGAAAGTATGGAATAGAAATTTTAGGAGACAATTTTGATGTGACTATCACACCGGCTAAAATGACAATGATGTCTCAGAGGAGAAGCCTTCATTGGTTTTTGACCATGGTTAAACAGAAAAGGATAATGGCTCATGATGTCCATGTCAGTCTCACAACACAGGAAGAAAGAAATGTATTGACGATGCCAACAAGTGCATGGTTACCATCAGATGAGGAGTTTATTTCATTACAGGAAAACATGAAATTCCATGTTAAAAAGGTTCTTTTAACCTATATAGATTTTTTACAATCTGTGAAGAAATGTGTGCCAGAGTTCATTAACCATGACTTTATAAGTAGAACTAAAGAAAAGTCTGTCATTCTGAATTGTGACTTGGTAGAGGCAAGTGAAAACACTTCAGAGGGTATGATTACAATTCTGCAAAATGTAAACAAACTTGTTTTCCAAGCAGTTAGTCAGAATCAAAAAATTAAGGACAGAATTGTATTTGGTGGAGATGTACTTACTAATGAAAGAGCATTTGCAGCCCAAGAAGCCATGCAAAATGCAAAATCAGATTATGATATGCTTGATGGGCTTGTTCACAGACCAGAGGGTTTACATAGAGAAATGAATTTCCTTTTGGTAACAAATTGTGACCTGTTCCCTGTTCCTGTTTAATATTCTGGTTTTTTTTTAATGTAAGTATTTGCAGAGATACATGTCTAAAACTTATTCTTAAGATAAACCTATGATAATTTGATGTGAAAGGTCTCTGCAAACATACTTCTCTTGTTTCTTTTTTGTATGTTTTCAATCATTGGAATCTTGTTACATACACATTTCAAAAAGAGTCTTTAATTTAATTTTTTTTTGTTCTTAATGTTTCTTTTGCTTTATCTCTTCGCTGTTACTTGCATGCTGTTTTTTCTTTTTTTTTTAATGTTTTTGCATGAAAATTTGAAATTTAAAATTGAGCAAAGATGTTATTTGTAGAGCTTTTGTGTCGTATATAAATGACTTCATAAATATCTCGAAATTGAAATTATGCATAAAAGTCTTACAATTTTGATCCCACCACAATTATACACTCAGGTATCAAGATAACTTTTTGGCTTGGTTATTTGTCTTTTTTCACAAAAACTATAACAATGTTTTAAAGTAATATGCTTTTTAAATTTCACATTTCTTGTGGCAATTAATACTTTTCTATCATAACTTTTGACCTCAGATATATTAGTTCGACCTATTTACAGAAAACAGCTTCCTCACTGACAAAAATGCTATCAGTGGCAAGATTTAAATACTTGTACATGTGTATGAAAGTGTATAAGGGACAAATACATGTATATGTATATGGTTTTGAATGGGTTTTATACTTTAATTTGGCCTTCTTTAGCATCAATTCTACTTACATCCAATTTGTATAAAATATTCAAGAAAATGTTCTTGTATGCAACATCTCATAGTCCATGAAATTCATTTACAGGGAATATATCAACAGTTCTATCTTGAAAGCAGTGCATCAGACAGCGGCTCTCTGTATAAGTTGAGGAACATCATAAATCGGAGAACAGTTTCAGGACCGAAGGAAGTGATAAACAATTTTAGGTATATTTTTGAAATTGATATGGATTTATGAATTCATTATGTAGAAGGGAAATAGGAATGAAATTTTGGGAATGAAATGAAACAGAGAAGGGAATGAAATTTTACTTTCCACATATATTATATTAGTTATATTTATCATGTTTATTGTGTTCAAATATTTATGAAAAATGGAAAATTTTACCATAAGCCCTTTGCAAGCAAGTGCATAAGGTAACTGTTTTAAGACCAATCTTCGCAACTTGAATGAAGGGGTAAGGAAATGGCTTTTGTACAAACTGGTATTTATGTACCTTCTATGCTTGTACTATTAAAGAAAATGAAAGCTGTAATATTAATGATATGTCTTTCATAACTATTTATTTAGATCACATCATCAGTTTATCCATGATGTCACAGATGCTTACATTGTATCAGCATTTATGGACAACATGAATATGGATATGCTTTCTCAACCTGTAAACATACCAGTGTTTTCCCTTATGTGTGACGAAGACAAGTACAAATGGATCGACAATGCTGCCAATGATGTTTTAGACACATTAGGCTTGAATTCATGGAAAGCATTTCAGGATATAAGGTAACATTAAACCTTCTATTTTTACATATTTTGTTTATGTTTATTTACAGATCTGGGATTTTATACATGTACGGCTATGTATTTTGTATGATTTTAGAATTTATGCATACAAGAATGTTTATACTATATTTGGTATGTGTTACATTCAGTGTTTTTGGTATCAAAAATGTACAAGTTTTTGAAAAAGAACTGTTTGATGTCATATTTTGCTTCTTCTTGTATTTTTTACTATAATCTGTTTCAGGTTGCAGTTGAGTAGCTTAAGTGAAGATGATGTACAGATTGATGCAATGAAACATGGACCATCCTTTCTATGTGCAGTATGTGGGAAGGCCTATGTGCGAAAATCTTGGTTAAAGCAACATTTGAGGGTTAAACATAAATTGACGTTCCATGTTGCCTCCTCCACTATTCCAGAAACACCTCTTCAAACATTTATGAAAATGGCATTGATATATAGAGATACGTGTGATGCATATAGTATGGGGGATGGTGGACGTATTGTGAGGAATGCAAAGTTTGAGTGGGTGTATGCTGGTGCATTGCACCATACTAAATACAAAATTTGGTTGTGGAGAATGATAACGTATATTAATGCAATTCTTCCACCAGATCAGGCATTCGAGTACATGTGGAATATGACTGTTAACTTAAAGGGGGGAATAAAAAGCAATATTCCAAACGATAACTGTGTGGAACTTCAAGTATTTAATATAAAAAGGGAGCTTAACACACAGGGCGCAAACAAGTCTTTTGAATCAGCACGGAATATCTGCATGACCACACAGGTTATTGACAAAATTAAAGAACAGGTTATGTTCACAAGCAATGTTGCAAAATCATCAAGAAATAGGAAGGAAGTTGACAAATCAAAGGACATATTAACAATGGTTGATTCTTTAAGAAGAAAGGGGCCAGTTTCAGAATTGTCTTGGGAAAGCTTCAGTAAATATAAAGATCCACTCAGTAAAATTGACATACAGAAGCTCCATGATTGGATAAATGAACAGAAAGAAATAGCTGACTTGTATATGTGATATCTGGCCCTTGATGTGATTTATGAGTTATCTCATTCTGGAAGTTTGTAATGACTGCATGCCTATTTACAAAAATTGAAATGTACTTATGTTACCTATACAATTATACGTATGATTGAAGGAAATTGTGTGTATCAGATTTTGTTGTTTTTGTATGGATCAATTTACTTCTTGCAATTTATGTATACATACTTGTTAACAGATAATATATGAATATATGTATAAAAATAAAAACAATGAAGTAAAAAAATGAAATACTTTATGTTAATTGATTTTGACGAACACAGGTGTTGTAATCATGATGTCCACTGGTAAAGACATACTACAAAGACATGCAGATGATCCAAGATATGTGGTAGCTTAAGAAAGCTTGATATCAATAATGATTCGAACCCATTTGATATTTGATGTCTCCTGTATGCAAACATATCTAACATTTGTATTGAACAATTGATTTGATCAGCATGCATATGGTACATATTTTGTGTGATGAGATTGCTCCCCTGTGCATGGCGTAGTTCACATTGGTCATCGGTGCACTTTTAATGATAAGCTTCGAATCCTCAGATGGAAACTTGAGATATTTGTATAACTGAGCATCATGATTTGTCACATTTTTACATGTGATAACTCATCTTATTTAAGATGTTTCTCCATGATTTGACCTTTCATGCTAATAAGGCTAGCAAGGCACATCCAAGTTTCACTTTGTGACCTAAATACTTGCTTTTCCATGATTTGACCTTTCATGCTAATAAGGCTAACAAGGCACATCCCATTTAGCATTTTCAAGAGTTACCATCTGTCAGCAGCCATATTGTAGGTCAAACATGCAGATGTACTTCACAATTTTATTTTATGTTTGCATATTTATAGAACTTTAATATATTTGTGTATACTTGTGAAAATATTTAGAATATTACATGATTATTCTGAAATTGAGCATTTAGCGAGTAGCAGCTTGATCTGCAGTCAATTTTATTGGTAAAGTTATGAAGAGAAATTGCTGGTTTGACCTACAAAATGGCAGGAAAACTATCTAATGCTTAAAAGCATACTGACTCTATCCTTTCACATTTATCACCCTGAAGTTTGTAATATTTTGTTGGCAATTAGATGAAAAATACAAATATAAAGAAGCAAATATTTTTATTGCTCAGAAATGGCATGGTAACCACACTTCATTTTAAATGCTCCAAAAAATTAAGATATGTATAACAAAGAAATACAAAGTACAAAATTTAATGTGGCATTACAAGATTCAAATTATTTGTGAATAAAGCTGTAATTTAGCAATTAATCCCACTCTGCATCACTGTAAACATCATCATCATCATCATCTGAACTAGTTGAATCATAAGCTGGTAACTTAGTATTATAAAATGGGTGCTGGGAAACACAACATTCTTCACAGTCTTTAACTTGACATTTCTTTGCACAAATATCGCAACACATGTGTACATTTCTATCTGTCAAAGGTTTGCACTTGTATGCAGATAAAATAGTCTCCCGACGACAATGAGACTCATTTTGAACATATAATTTCATGTCATCATCAACAGAACGAATATCCCGTTTAGTGAATATTAAAATTGACATAGCATTCCCTCCATCTCTACCAGCTCTGCCATATTGCTGCACAAATGAATCCATATCTCTTGGGCATCCAAAATTTATAGTATTGGCCACACCTTTAAAATTGACGCCCATACCTGCAGCGCTGGTTGCAATGAGTACTCTGATCTTTCCATTCACCTTGCTCATATCATCTCGCACATATTCCTTGACATCATCGGGTGTTTTAGAATGGTACATTTCAATATAATCAATCAATTTCATGTTGTTTTTGAAATTAATTCTAAACATTGTGAATAACTTGCTACAGGTTCGTATTGTTGGGCAAAATATTAAAAACCTATCGGAGAGTTCTTTTTTCTCTCTCAAGAGTACAATTAAAAAGTAGAAGATATCATCAAGAGGCATGCTACATTTCACACATTGTAGAAAAAGTTTTATGTTGTGTCTGTCAGGGTTTTGGATTATTTCCAAGCAGTCTACCATGCAAAATTTCCTTTGCAATTCCGTTCTTGCAGCCATATTTGCAGTTGCTGTCAATAATATCACTGGACACTGCACAAGGCTGCGAAGCTCTCCAAGCCTACCATACCACTTTCTGAAGGCCTCCCCGCCAGACAATGATTCTCCCCTTAAATAAAATATCAGAATTTATACATAGAGTGTTCATATACATTACAAGTATATCTAAAAGTATAAAGAATGGCAAAAAAAAGAGATGTCTATATAAAATGCCTTTGCATTGCAATCGACATAACTTATTACTAACCAGTGCAATACAGTGTGGGCTTCATCTATTGCAATCAATTTTATGGATGAGTTATTTGTGGCCCAATTCCTCCACTTTCCACGTAATAAGCTTTCAGGAGATGTGAACACATACTGGATTCCACCGTTCAAAATGTCTTCTTCTTCATCACTACCTATGAAGTATAATATACAGATATATGTAAAATCAGCATTCAAGTTAACTGAAGTGCAAAATTCTACATGTTCCAGTTACTACAATTCTCTATTTATGGATTTTGACAGAATAGGCTTAATTTTTCTTGGTATCTTTTTTTACTCAACACAGTCCCTTTGGACAGCCTTAGGACTTTGTACCAAACAGTATCCTTTTTCTTGTCCAGTTAATTTACCGATTTAAACAAACATTCGCTTTCCTTGTATGAATTTCAAATCTTGCAGGTCTACAAAAGCAGTGACAGATCATTAGCGCCTCCTTTGTCAGAGGATCAAGGAGTGAATTTTGCCAACTTTTACTGTAAAGTGGCAAAAATATAGGGTTTTGGGGAAAATTTCGGGTCAGTGCCAGGTGGCAGATCATCCCCCTATTTAAAATCCGCCATTGAAAAGTAGGGATCCATACAACATTCAAAATTCCTTTATTTGCAGACACATAGGAATATTTTCATAATTCAAGTAATCTTGTACGAACCTATGTATGCTGAAGGTATTCCTAGTCCCGACAGAAATTGGCACTGCTCCTTCATGATTGAAATTAGAGGAGATACGATGAGCGCACATGGCGTTGTCGCCGTTGAACTGCAAGTACTACTACTATTATACGCAGTAATGAATGCTTGATAGCATATGCTTTTTCCTCCACCAGTCCTTATTGAAAGAAAAACATCCCTTCCTTTTAAAAGGGCACACAGACAATCTCTTTGAAAATCTTGTAACTCGATAGAGAAAACTTCGGCTACTTTCGCTTCGTACTGCATATTTGTGTCAGCTGAATGCTGTTTGCAACGGCAACTGTGATTGGCTATCGATCGCATTAAGGAATTTTAATGCGACCAATGAAATCGCGTATACGAGACACACCTCCCAGCGATTTTTTTGCCGTTATGACCCACGGAGAGGTGAGTTTAGCGTGACCGACCGTGGGTTCCGACGATGACCTATTACATGTATCTTATAAAGTTTTCATAGGTTTATGCTATATCAAAAACTATTAAAAGATCGGGATACTCTTATAGTATAAAAGGCTCAAAGGGATGGAAATTTGGTCTATTTTCATGTATTACATTTAATCTTATACAATTATCATAGGTTTATGTTATATCACAAAATATTAACAGATCGTCATATTCTTATAGAATAAAAGGCTCAAAGGGATGGAAAATTGGTCGATTTACATCTATTACATATATCTTATACAATTATCATAAGTTTATGTTATATCACAAAATATTAACAGGTCGTCATATTCTTATAGAATAAAAGGCTCAAAGGGATGGAAAATTGGTCGATTTACTTCTTTTATATGTATTTTATACAGATATTACAGCTTCATACTATATCATAAAATACTTATAAATCGTCATAGTCTTATAGCATAAAGGGCTCAAAGGGATGGAAAATTGGTCTAGTTACATCCATTACATGAATACAGAAGGAATTAAGGGATCTCAAACAACACTCGGTTGCAGCACCCACAGCAAACACCAAATGCAAAAACACATCTAGCAGACACTCACATAAGGAGGCGTAAAAGGGACAAGGAAAACCGACTCACACGTACCAAAGAAACATGAAGCACAGCAATCGGCGCCGACTTAGGACGGCCATCTGCCATGCGAGATTACTAGGAGGACTCGAAGAACGTACATTTTTGGAGTAAAATAACCTCCTCACTGCAAGATGAACATACCAACAGACTGCATGACCCCAAGAAACACACATATATGTAACTGTGTATAAAAATAGAATTCAAGGCATGCGAAATACATTCCGTGCTCTGCCAGCTGTAGCTTGCTCATGCATGTGATCACCGAGGAGTCCGCCTGACATTTGGAGAGGCGGCTAGGTGAAATGAAACAATGAATAAGATACATGTCAATGAAACGTAAATGAATAAAATACACGTCAAATAATGCTCAAATCCAAGACGAATTATACATCATCTCTCTTTTCCGGCGTCTTAAATAACAAAGAAAATAAAAAGGTCAGTGACAGGACCTTTGAATTTCATAAATGCATTTCTTTTGGAATTTACTTGCCATAAGTATAACTTTTGATCTTGCGACTTACGATTTTTACCTTGTTTGGATTACGGGTTTTACATTCTCAAAGCTACCATCAAGGGGCATACAAGTGTCAAAAACAAAGCTTTTGTCTAGAATAACCAAGAATAGATGTTTATACCTTGCATATATTACCTTGAACCATTTATGAACTTGCAATGTGAATTATAATCATACCTACGTAGCTATTATTGAAGATTCCTTCTTGATATTCCTGTAATATGTCCAGTCTACAGATAGGCGTATTAAAACATAGGATAATCATAGATTACATGGCTCGCCATAGGAGGTTTTCATAAAACTCAAATTCCCAGGTCTTGACAAATGGAATCTTCATGTGAAATACATGTATCAAAGCCCTACCCTTTTAAACTTCAACAATGTTCAAGAGATACATCCAAGCATTAAGTTTTTGAAAAGTAGGTAAAGGATCAAGATCACTTCATTAAAAGTCATGTTCCCAAATGAAATGTATCATCAAGAGGTATCTAGATAAAGAAACCAAGGTATTTACATGTGAAATATTAAAGCTCTACCTCTAGGTCAAAGGTCATGGTCTCCTCCATTAAAAGGTCTTGTCACGAGGTATGTACATGACAAATATCAAAGCCCATTCCTCACTGTTAAAGAGATATGGCCAGTTTGATGTAGTATGACAGACAACCATAAAGGTTGATCAATACAGAGTAAAATACATGGAGTGAACCCGAAAATTTTCCAATTAGGGATTAAAAATTGAAAGAAAACAACAAGACGTTTTGTGAAATACTGTGTGAATCAGGTAAAAAAAAAAGAAGTTTCATGTAATATTCTTGTGTCATATCACATCAAAATCATAGTATAATTTATACATGCATGTGTACCTGTATCTATAATTCATAAGGCGACAGAAATTTAATTTTTAGTTTTACGGATTTTTATTTTTTCAAAATAGTGTAGGAGGAGGAAATAAAAATAAAATAAAAATCAATAAACTTCAACATTTCATGTTTTGTGCCACGATCGAGATCTTTTAATTCAGCCTGTTTATCATGTTTTCAAAGCCACATTCTCTTAAAGACTTGTACTATAAAGATTAAATGAGAATGAAAAGTTAAAATCTATAATTTGGATTAGCAGAAGAAAAAATTGTACAATCAGTTCATTTAATTTTTTTCCAAATTGTGGTAAAATTAGGGTCAGCAGATCCGTAAAACTAAGAATTAAATTTCTGTCGCCTAATGTAATACAATAGCACAATATAATACGACATACACACATCATATCAAGTCTGTTCAGTCATATTTAGTCCAAAGCACCAAAACATATTTAATCAATAGAATCATATATAACATGCATAGATACACATCAAATCACGTCTCTACTGTATTGAGTCCATAGCTCCATAACATATTTAATAAATAGAATCATATTACATGACAAACAAAGATATACATGACATATCACATCTCAACTGTCATATTGAGTTCATAGCTCCATAACGTACAACATCATTAGAACCATATTATATGACATACATCGATACACATCATATCACATCTATACTGTCATATTGAGTTCATAGCTCCATAACGTACTACATCATTAGAACATATGACATACATCGATACACATCATATCATATCTATACTGTCATATTGAGTTCTTAGCTCCATAACGTACTACATCATTAGAACCATATTATATGACATACATCGATACACATCATATCACATCTATACTGTCATATTGAGTTCATAGCTCCATAACGTACTACATCATTAGAATATATGACATACATCGATAAACATCATATCACATCTATACTGTCATATTGAGTTCTTAGCTCCTTAACGTACTACATCATTAGAACCATATTATATGACATACATCGATACACATCATATCACATCTATACTGTCATATTGAGTTCTTAGCTCCATAACGTACTACATCATTAGAACATATGACATACATCGATACACATCATATCACATCTATACTGTCATATTGAGTTCTTAGCTCCATAACGTACTACATCATTAGAACATATGACATACATCGATACACATCATATCACATCTATACTGTCATATTGAGTTCTTAGCTCCATAACGTACTACATCATTAGAACCATATTATATGACATACATCGATACACATCATATCACATCTATACTGTCATATTGAGTTCATAGCTCCATAACGTACTACATCATTAGAATATATGACATACATCGATAAACATCATATCACATCTATACTGTCATATTGAGTTCATAGCTCCATAACGTACTACATCATTAGAACATATGACATACATCGATACACATCATATCACATCTGTACTGTCATATTGAGTTCTTAGCTCCATAACGTACTACATCATTAGAACCATATTATATGACATACATCGATACACATCATATCACATCTATACTGTCATATTGAGTTCTTAGCTCCATAACGTACTACATCATTAGAACATATGACATACATCGATACACATCATATCACATCTATACTGTCATATTGAGTTCTTAGCTCCATAACGTACTACATCATTAGAACCATATTATATGACATACATCGATACATATCATATCACATCTATACTGTCATATTGAGTTCATAGCTCCATAACGTACTACATCATTAGAATATATGACATACATCGATAAACATCATATCACATCTATACTGTCATATTGAGTTCATAGCTCCATAACGTACTACATCATTAGAATATATGACATACATCGATACACATCATATCACATCTATACTGTCATATTGAGTTCTTAGCTCCATAACGTACTACATCATTAGAACCATATTATATGACATACATCGATACACATCATATCACATCTATACTGTCATATTGAGTTCATAGCTCCATAACGTACTACATCATTAGAACCATATTATATGACATACATCGATACACATCATATCACATCTATACTGTCATATCCAGTTCTTAGCTCCATAATGTACTACATCATTAGAACATATGACATACATCGATACACTTCATATCACATCTATACTGTCATATTGAGTTCTTAGCTCCATAACGTACTACATCATTAGAATATATGACATACCTCGATACACATCATATCACATCTATACTGTCATATCGAGTTCATAGCTCCATAACGTACTACATCATTAGAACATATGACATACATCGATACACATCATATCACATCTATACTGTCATATTGAGTTCTTAGCTCCATAACGTACTACATCATTAGAATATATGACATACATCGATACACATCATATCACATCTATACTGTCATATTGAGTTCATAGCTCCATAACGTACTACATCATTAGAATATATGACATACATCGATACACATCATATCACATCTATACTGTCATATTGAGTTCTTAGCTCCATAACGTACTACATCATTAGAACCATATTATATGACATACATCGATACACATCATATCACATCTATACTGTCATATTGAGTTCATAGCTCCATAACGTACTACATCATTAGAATATATGACATACATCGATAAACATCATATCACATCTATACTGTCATATTGAGTTCATAGCTCCATAACGTACTACATCATTAGAACCATATTATATGATAAGAAACAGGAACATCATATCAAGTCTGTTCTGTCATTTAAGAAATGACTGTCTTACTTTTGGTGTTCATGGGTGTATAAATCTGGTTGGACACGTGCAAATTCCGTGAATCGCGAAGCCATGAACACCAAAAGTAAGACAGTCATTACTTATATTTACATTTATTCTAAATATCTGTCATTTTTATTTTCATGCACTTCGCATATTTTGCCTGTTTTAGTGTCAAATGTATTTGAACGTTGGTAAATTCTCCCTACATGCAAAACTTGCACGTGAGCAACCCAAGTTATTGGAATATAATTCTAGTTGCCTAATGGGCGTTTAACATGGGGAATCTACTAGTAATGTAAATATATCATATCAAATCAACACCGTTATACAAGTCATATTGGTACAACTCAGACATCACTCTGTTAAATCCTTCATGCATCATCACTATCCATGTTACAACCTGTTGAATAAAGTAATCCATGAATGTTTTTATTACTCTTTCAAAGAGTATTAACAATGTTTCTTGTATTATGTATCAATCAATGACATAAATATACTGTACTATATTTCAGATGATAATGTGAAAAGTTGATGGATAATACATAACTCCTTACTATATTTATCATGAGTACCAGTATCAAAATATTTCAATATATAAACTCAATTGATAAAATGTTCTCTTTTTTCAACAATATTTTAAAGCTTTAATATGATATTGTCTCATTTCTCACCTCTGGCAGAAATATGTATAGTGCATCATGATCACTGCATTTTAGAACTGTTATAATATTCTGAATAACTGTTGACATCTGAAAAGTAGCATAATACAGAACTCAACACAACATTCATTTCTCAGATAATATAACTTATATTGCAATAACAATGAAACAAATGAACTAAAGCACCCATCACACTTTAGCAGATTGGGCCACAGATAGCTACGGATTAATGTAAATTACGCATCCGTAAATAGTTGTGGCCAGTCTTAGCAATCCGTACCAATCCACAAGAGCCAAGACAGTTATTGAACATGTTCAAAATTTTCAACAACTCAGCTATATATATAAATTGCCGTAGGGAGTTGCAGCAATCTGTAGAATATCTATAAAGCATCTGTAGCAATCTGGGTCCATTTTTATGGTAAAAATATCATGCACTATGAATTTGCCTGGATATGTTCAATCATTCCACCTACTTACATTATGAATAATAAATAATCAATGAGCTGTCAAGCAATGCATTGATGAGTCATTCAATATGACATTGATTCAAAGTGTATAAGACTACTATTTTATTGTAAAATTGGGACAATTGGTGACGAAGGAGTCAGTTGTGCTACAAACATTCCTACATATGTGTATCGCAATTAGTAAATGGTTTCTTTGTTTAGATAACACTTTTAGTACATTCACCATCCATGACATGCATAGTTTATACAGTACTTTTTTTTGGTACTTGTGCCACTTCATTGAACATGTTGAATTAATTATCTGATTACCATTTGCTCTGTAAGAATGGAACCACAGTAATGCAGATCTTTAACTTTTTGGCGCTCTTTAAAATTGTTGCCCAGTGCAAGAATTTTATATCTTTTGCAAGGTATTCTCTCGTCTTTTATTTGTTGCAAGAAATCCTAAAAAAGATTTTTTTGTATAAATGTTTAAATGAGAAGGTATAGAGTTGGAACCCTTCGACATTTTTAACGTTTCAAAGTATTACAGTATTTTTTTTCAAAGTCATTATTTTTCTTTAAAAGTCATAATATGTGTTTTTTTTTCTGCAAGGTAGTAAGTACAAATTATATTGAAAGCATAAAAAAATCAAGTAAAGGAAGTGTACAAATATTCATCTGATTACCTTCAAATCCATACTTTCCAGCAGGCTTTGAACATCCTGTTCCATGGAGTAGAATGATATGCTAAAAATGAAAAATTCATTACATTAGGTCATCCTTTATCACTTACTTAAGTTTGCCATTAATTTAAGACTTAAGTACGCCTTTTTATGATTTTAGAAGATAACATGTATACATGGAAAGGAGCAATACCCTTGCAATTAAAGCAATATATTAAAAACTGATATAATAAGGAGTAGGTGTGGTAACCTGCCATTTTAGCCCTTATTTTCAAAATTGGTCCTATATCCATAATATTCTAATTTATGTTACAATGGATTTCTGATTGGTCTTTTTATTTTCATAAAAAATATCGTAGGCGATGCCTGGAGCGTAGATGAATTTGAAGATTTGTGTGTAAGATATGATGACTTTCCTTTGTTTTGCGTTATTTAGGGCAAATGACGTCAGAACGACTTCATGCATCAGGCTCGTGATGTTACGAGGGCTAAACAATATGACGTGGTATTTCTCAAATATTCAACATTGCCAAAAAGTGATTATTAATCATTCGTTTATCAAAAGCATTTTTCGTCGAAATTATAGGACAAATAGTCCTTTGAGATCAATTGAATTATTCAAATTTTTGCTACCAATGTACATGTACTTACCACTTGGATCTGTACGGTCTTTTGATATTACAACCACAGTAGAATGGCTGTTCAACAGGTTGGAAGGCAATACACATTTCATGGTAAGAATGATAGCATTTGTCACACTTAATCATTTGTCCCTGTGTACTTCCCTGGCAAAGTCCCAATTCATCAGCATAACATTTATTCATAGCTCTTTCTCCTTTCCCTACCAAGCAGCCATCAACAATTGGCAATGTATGATGAAAGGCATTCGCATCAAGAGGTATTGAAATCAAAGGCAGACTTGGATTAAAGGATGGCTTGTCTGAAGGTCTGAAGTTCTGCAGCTTCCCATGTTTACTCGTTAGAGTCACTTGCCTTTTCGTTAACTTACATAATGTGTTCAAATGGAGATGTCCTGGAAGTACATTTTCAATAAAAGAGATTTGATTATGTTGTTAAAGATAGCTACCATTGGATACTTCATTCTAAGATTGTCTAAATGAGGGTATCAGGTAACTTTGCAATATATCAAAGATGTCTCAATTTTACTTTAATCCTAAATTATCATACATATATATTTCTAATCCAACAGAATTGTTTGAAAACCATTGTCCCTTAGAATCCAGTATTGGACACTCATTCAGTCCTCCCAATAATTTCCATATTGTATATGTAAACTTGGGTGAACTGAGGTGTGAAAATAAACAGTGGGGAAACATTTTTTTAAGTTAGTGTAAATATTTCTGTAATCTTAGTGGGATACGACACGTGTGTCAATTACTTTTTGTAATTTTATGTCCAAATTTAAATCAATAAATTCTTTCTGTTTTGTTGCCTACATGCATCATAATGTTAAACAAGAGAAGACTTACTAATTTCCATCATGTCATCTTTTGTTGGCGTTTTCATTCCGATGACCTTCATGACAAGGTCCTTCTTCTTCTGAAAAATATAAAATTAAGCAAAAGTCAATAGTTTTCCTATAAATAGGGCTAAGAAATGTTTATATATATCCATGTTTACTGTACCATAAGGATTCATGTAGTAAAAGAAATTCTTACTATAAGCAATATGGTATCAAAATGGAATTTATTCCCGATACTCTATATATCATGTGAGTATCATAAAAGCTAACATGTACATACATGTATATATGACAGACAGACCTACAGGTGAACAACTGTATAAAAACTCTAATCACTGACACTATCCCATTCCTTAAGCCCCGTTTACACTATCAAAGTTTTCTTGTACAAGAAAACTTGGTCAAAGTTTTTGACGCAAACTTTGATAGTGTAAACGATCCAAGAAAACTTTGATCAAAGTCCGTCAAAGAACTTGGATGGACTTTGACAGAATAGAACTCCATCCTATTTTTCTTGAAACTTTGACGGACTTTGACAGGAATCGACCAATCAGAATAGAGATTCAAAATGACATCAGTAGTATTTAAGTATTGAAGAAAGAAGTAAAAGCAATTTAGAAATGTTAAAACTAAAGAATATAGAGACAAAGACAAACGATGCGCTGCAGTGAATTTCATCTGCGATAATTTTAGAAATCACGGGAAAATTTCCTTGAAATCGTGTCCATGTTATGTAATAACTCCAATAAGCAATTACAAACAAAAACGATAATGTTTTCATGAGAAATATTTACAATATTGACAGAATTCATCTTTGTTTTGGTGCATATCTACCGCGTTTTCTTGTACAAGTCGTCAAAGAACTTTGATAGTGTAAACAGACGACTTTGTCCAAGAAAACTTTGACCAAGTTTTCTTTGACGGACTTTGACAAAGAAAACTTTTATAGTGTAAACACGGCTTTATATATGTGGTAGTTGTGGGGTAAGGACTGCGAGCAAAATGCTTAACAAAAATGTTAGTTTTCTTTTTCAATATTGCTGCCTATCAAACTTTACACACCTCTGAGGATTATATTAATACATGTATATCCAGTGAAGAAATTACAGAGAAAGTAATAGTTCTTTTTCACTTCATTAAAGATGGATACTAGGATGATTTAAACAATTTATACCTCTTCAGAAGATGAACTTATAATCTCTGAACAAATGATGAGAAGCTTGATCAAGTCTGTTCTTTGTGTATTACCCCAAAGAAGGATACTAGCTGATGTAAACAGACTTGTATAAGGACAATGACCTGCTCTTAATGGAAACTGTCCATTTCTCAAAAGAGATTCTGGGAGCATATCGATTATTCTGTAAATTATAAATATAAATTTTTATTACATGTATAATTCAAAATTTAATGGATAATAAAGCCTGTGTTTGTGAAACACGAATGCCCCCGGTGGCATCTTTGTTAGTATGAACACTATTTTCTGTTAAGTACATGTATGTGAGGACACTGGGTTAAAAGGTCAAAGGTCAAGGTCACGAGGTCAAAAATTTTGGTATCAATGGAAAGGTCTTGTCACAAGGAATACACATATGAAATATGAAAGCCTTATCGGTTACCATTCAAAAGTTATGCCAAATATTAAAGTTTTTGAAAAGAAGGTCAAAGGTCAAGGTCAAGGTCATGATTTTTGGTATCAATGGAAAGGTCTTGTCACAAGGAATACACATGTGAAATATGAAAGCCCTATTACTTCCCATTCAAAAGTTATGCCCAATGTTAAAGTTTTTGAAAAGTAGGTCAAAGGTCAAGGTCAAGGTCACGAGGTCAAAAATTTTGGTATCAATGGAAAGGTCTTGTCACAAGGAATACACATGTGAAATATGAAAGCCCTATCACTTCCCATTCAAAAGTTATGCCCAATGTTAAAGTTTTTGAAAAGTAGGTCAAAGGTCAAGGTCAAGGTCACGAGGTCAAAAATTTTGGTATCAATGGAAAGGTCTTGTCACAAGGAATACACATGTGAAATATGAAAGCCCTATCACTTCCCATTCAAAAGTTATGCCCAATGTTAAAGTTTTTGAAAAGTAGGTCAAAGGTCAAGGTCAAGGTCACGAGGTCAAAAATTTTGGTATCAATGGAAAGGTCTTGTCACAAGGAATACACATGTGAAATATGAAAGCCCTATCACTTCCCATTCAAAAGTTATGTCCAATGTTAAAGTTTTTCGGACAAACAGACAGACAAACAGATAAACAGACAAACAGACGGACAGGCCAAAAACTATATGCCCCCGAATCTTTGATTCCGGGGGCATATATGACCTTCCGGGGACAAACAGACAGACAAACAGATAAACAGACAAACAGATAAACAGACAAACAGACGGACAGGCCAAAAACTATATGCCCCCGAATCTTTGATTCCGGGGGCATAAAAAACATTGAAATCAAATTACAAATGCTCACGTGACATTTGATTTCATCAATTGAAACTGTTTGATTACTCTTTATATCATATCAAAATATATATCTTGAGAAAAGGGGATTTGGTCACATAAAAATCTGTATAATAGCTACAACTTGTAACTTTAGTTATCTTAAAGTATTCTTGAAACAATGCACATGCTGTAAAACATACCCATCACCATGTAATCCCAGCACTTGTAAACCTTTAAATGATGTCTGCATGTGAAGAGGTAAAGCTGGCATACTATCATGAATTCTCCTACTTACTCTCTCAAGGTCACTCCAACTCCAGCGTTTCATAACATCTAAAAGACTTTCACAAGCTTCATTGGAAAAGTTCTAGAATTGATGAAAAAATTTAACTTTAATTTGATCTAAATTATTAAACACATGCAAAAAGTATACATAAAAGATCTGAGATCATATACACATACATGTATGTACATGTACATAAAACAATGCCTTTATTTTACCTGTTTGATTACACTGTCCACAAAAATCTCTGTATAGTCAAAGCCCGACGTGTCCTCTTTTGTAATACTGAAAAAAATGATACACTTTACACCTCTTATTAACAAATTTAAGACTTTAAAAATAATAGTGTTATATATTTACATTGGCAGAGAAGGGTATAGCAATGAATGAAGTTTGTATAACAAGAAATATACATGTATGTCTCAGTAATTTAATGATTTAAGTAATGGTCATGTAAAATAATGATTTTTGGATTGTTTCAATAGCAATTAATTTTGTAAAATGACACTGTCCTTGACCAGTAGAGCTAAAAATAACATATTTGCAGCTAGACTAGATAATGATTATGATTCACAAAGAATCAACTCTCTATCAGTTATACTATCTGATAATTGGGTGATCCCAAAGATTAAATAGAGTTATATAGTAGAAAATGACCACACCCATTTCCCAAGACTCTGGGGTCGGGAGATTGAAAAAAACATCAACTAAAGACCGAAGGCTCATTATAATGTAAAAAGAATTTATTTGGTACAATTCAGATTCACAGGATAAGGTCAGACCGAGGGATGGACACCTGAGACACAGGGCAATCGCAAGGCTTGACTGGTCTTTTATCAGTATAGCTAAAAATAACTACAAAAATACACTTTATGCATTATATATATATATAGCGTGTGATAATTTATTAACATCAATATGCTTACTTGTCATGGATTTCATCTAATATATTGGTGGCCTGTTTATTCAAAGGAAAGATATCCTTGAAGGAAAAAAAAATTCTAAATAAAAAATCATGTAATAATTACTATTAAATTTCTATGACAGGATAATGATTGACATAAAAGTATTTTAGTTGATCAGGAAAAAAAACATTTTGGCTTAATCTTATTTTATCATAACAAATGGCTCGTGAAAAATAAACTGAAAAGTTATCAATGTGCCTTTTACCTTTTCCACACATGAAGATAATACACACTGCTTGCATGTGAATGGAAATACTTTCCCTGCATCTACATCTATCTCTTCTCCAACACAAAAGCTTTTCATGTGGAATGTTCGTAAGCATTGTTGACATGAAACCTTACAACAGCAAACAATCGGGAAAAGCAGTTTAATATAAATAGACTGGACATATGTTGTAGATGTTTATTCCTACCTGATAACAGTGCATTGTAATTTTTTTTTGCAATATTTGTTTTTGTTTAAAATATTGATAAAGTCAAATTATGCTTCAATTATATTACATAAGCTAGGTACTGAGTTTTCTTTTGAAATAAAAACATGTTTAATAAACAGCTATTATTTGGAAATATTCTGTACTTTTGACTTACAAGAAAGATAACTCCAATTTGCATTATGAACGTGTTTAAAAAATATTTGAAAATGAAATTTTTTTTGTCATTTTACACAAAGTGGCATTTGAGATCATTCCTTACAAATCTGTCGGACATTTTCATACATTTTCTCTTAAATTTTGAGAGGCACAACAGATAATTATGAAACATTTAGTTTCCCTATTAATATTGTAAATGTAAATGTACACTTCTTCTTACTTGATGCTCTTCTCCTTCTACTTGAAATCCACAAGAAGGGCATGCATCTGTCACAAACACTGAAAAGAATCAAAGTAAATTAAAAAAAAAAAAATCATGTGTTTGTGAAACACTAATGCCTATATGACATCTATGATAGTTAAACATTTGTAAATGAAAAAAGTATTTCATACTCCAAGGTAACACTTTTGGTATCCATGGACAGGTCTTTTCACAAGGAATACACATGTACATGTATATATTGTATCATACTCTATCGAAAGACTCCGATATGTCGCAAAATACCTTGAAAGTTGTTTTATTTTCTTCAAGATTCATGTTTATTGTATTATCATTTAAATTATTGCTAAGGTTAAAGTTTTTTAAATGTAGGTCACAAGGCCAAGATTAAAGTTTTCGTGAATAAAGGCTTAGGTTGTTTAAGGATGTGCATACATTCAAAACACAATTGCCTCATTATATCGCTACATATAATTCTTCTTTTTCACAAAATGGTACCACTTAAACATTATTAATCTTTTCATACCTATATAGATGACAAATGATTTTCCTTACCCTGGTACATAAGAAGATGACAAGCAATTTTTTCCCGACTTTCCGTCAACTCTCTTGATGTTATGCCACACATGTCCTGGTCTTTTAGAAATCGCTCACAGAACTATAGAAAAACAGAAGTAAAGAATTCATAATGTATAAAAACAAATACAGACAAAAATCAGTAAATCTGATGGCTGCTCTCCGGACATAAAAATTGATAAATGTATGTGTCTTAAAATGAAATAATTCAGATGAATTCTTCAACTTGCATTTGATGTTATTAATGACATATTGTCAGTGACAATAACATAGTTAATTGTCTCTGTTTGTCTAAAATCATATGACTAATATAATTGCTTTCACAATATTTCTATTTCCTTTTCATAAACTAAGTTTTGTTAAATTTGACAGTTTTTCACAATATTTCTATTTCCTTTTCATAAACTAAGTTTTGTTAAATTTGACAGTTTTTAAGTTACATGTATTTCCTGTTTAAACAATTTTTATTTCCATACCATAAGAATAAAAACTCCACAGTTAAAACCATCATTTTGTTTTGTATGGGGTATAGTACATGTTTTCCAAGACTGCCTCATATCTTCACCTTCATATCCATCCTCTATTCTTCTTTCCATGAAAGTTCTGTAATCAAATTATATGATGTACCGTACATGTATACTAAAACTTAAATAAATTTTTAAAACATTCCAAATCTTAAATAGGTAAAGGAAGGAATGTTCAAAAATTGTTATAAATCTATTGCAAAGGGACATATCTAAAATTCTTATAACACAATTCTTTTCTAGTGTTCAAAAAGCTTTATATCATTACCTCCAATTAGATGCTATCATCTTCACTTGTAGAGATCTTTCGCCCAATGGATTGAAGAATGTCATCTGTTGTAACTTTGGCTCAATAATCTGAAATTCATAATCATGCAATTGTTTTGAGTGACAAGGGCATTAAAGTTGCTATGTCATAGTGCATTTTGTACTTCAAAGTTTAATCAAAATCTGTTCAGCCATTACAGATATGGCAAGCTTGAAATGTTTGATGGGTGGCCTACAGAATGACACGCTTTTACATTAGCTCAATTGTGCTTAGCGCAAATGGAATAAAATTATGTGTGTTCACTTCATGCTTACGCTGTTGCAATTTTTACTTTAATTGCTTCTTTAGCCAAAGTTTTTTTAATACTAATTATAAAGTTAGTTCAAATAAGTACTTGGATATAAAAACATAGAATTCATTTCAATAGTAAAAAGATATCTACCATCAAGTCCCAATGTCCATGTTGTTCAAGATATGCACCTATAACAACATCATGTTCTGAAATTTGGATCTACAAAACAATTTTTTTTCATTCATTCATCTATCACTGCACAATTGATACACAAATTATTAAAAATACAGAGAAATGAACAGACAGCATAGCTTATTTCAAGGGCTTACATTTCGTAAAATCTTTACATCATTTAAATGTCCCTTTAAAATTGATGTCATTGTTCTTGAGATGATATGAAGAACTTTTCTCCCTTTGTCACATTCCCCTACAGCAAGAGCAGCTAGATAAGCATCTATAACCTAAAATTAAAAGTTTGAAACACTATTTACATGTATGATAATTAGAATTTGTTATTTTGCGTTTAAACAGAAAAGATATATTTAATGATTCATTAAACATGACATATACTGTACATCTACAAGTTCATTGGATGAAAGTAATTGTATATTAGTTAAAGATGCATTTTCAGCATAAATTCACAGATGAAATTGCCGTAACCTATTTTTTCTTACTTGATCTGTCAACCACTGCTGCCCACTAAGAGATCTAATATCTGTATCCGTTATGTTTATACCATAGCATTTTGCTATGATGTAGTCAGTTGCTTCTGGCTGACTCCATATTTTCTTCATTTCCTCTTCAACTAGATAATGAAATAAATAAGAAATGTAATGAATATTGAAAAGTAATTTTTAAAATCTATTGTGAACAAACTTGAAAAAAAAACATATATATACATGTATACATGTATATACTGACTCCCAAAAGAAACGTTACGTATAAATAAATTGAAATAAATTTAATTTATAGAAACGCATATTTATAAAATTTTTGGATGACTAATAAATTCAGATCATTAACAGAACAGAACATTTCATGAAATAAATGTTCATTTCATCACATGATTATTACCCAATACCTTAGCTTAAACTGAGGATTGCATAATGAAAATCAAAAATCTATCCATCTTTGTTAATTACTTGATTCCATTTTCTGCAGGTCTCCTACATGAGTTCTGCTCACATTTACTCTATAGTTTTTGAGTGAACCGTAGAGAGATTATGTAGGTGTGACATCACATTAGATAGTGGTGCTTACACACAGTCTTACAGGCCAACTGACCCTTCCAAACGTGGGAAAAATTTGAGAAATAGGTTCTCTGAGATAAAATTAAGCATTGTGACATCACCACATTTGCATTTTTTTTTTCCCGCAATCAGAAGGGTCAATTATTAATCCAATAATCCTGTGAAAGCTAGCTAAACATGGAATAATGATTTGAGTCACTCAAAATTAAGCAATAACATTAGAATTTATGTTGATTTGCTACTATCAATTCAACTGCTTGAGATCACTGTTCTTTGATTCATTTTGACATTTTTAGGAGAAGGACATTTTGTAAATTTTATGATTTTTTGTCTTTTGAGATCATATTCTATTGAACACATTGTTTAACTCGCCTGGATTATATATATATATATATCTTTGTATTGCTTAGCACGTGCATATCATGAAAAGACATCACTGATGACATTTAATATCCAAAACACGTGTCTGGTGCATAACAGTTGGTTTGAAATCTAGTTCAAAAAGGAAAACAGTTGGAACACTTCCGTATTACATGTAATTATTAATTTATGAGTTATTATATTCATGTAGGTTTTTATATCAGTTATCATTATTATTGTAATTATTGCAAGTTCTTTCATACTGAATATTCAGACTGCATGTGGTACAGGGGGCACAAAAATGAGGAATAATTTGTTTCATTCTCAACAAAATTTACAAAAAAATGATGTTGCCTCTCGACAGGAGGACATAATTGTATGTATCTTCCTATCTCAATTTCTACTTTATGGTATCTTGTTCTTAACATGGATGTATCCCTCATACATGTATCTCTTTTTCAATCATATTTACAGGCTGAGACAAAACATTCAAAATAATTGACCTGTAACTCATGTCATTCATGTATGTCTCACCTATAAGTGAATCTTTATCACCTACTTCTGCCATCCTGTGTGTCTGACGAATATTTTTCTCATTTGTATGTTTATCTGCAAAATAAAAACAGCTATTTTATAAAGAGATTACTTTCAGCTATTGCTGCATCATGGCAAACTTGAACGATGAATGTGACATGACAAAAGGAGCTGTAGACTTCACAATGAATGTCCTTTAAACTTGCATGTAAATAATATACAATGAGGTTCAGTGAGTATGATTTCTTCCATAACTGCATTTTTGTATGCAATATGAAAATTCTTGACAGTTATTAAAAATCCAAAAATACATGTAGATAGAAAAAATGAAGAGCTCAAGCATTTCAATGCATTGCAAAATATTGTTGTTAAACATAATCTTATGCAAATAAATTAATCATTCATCATGTTTATAATCAAGTCTGAAAATTATATTCATCAGTCTTGTATTCATTTTTTCTTACCATACTGGGCTTTGCTCCTCTTCTTCACACGCTTTGGCATCACAAGCTCAGGAAGTTCACCGATAGAATCATCACCTAAATGTATTTTAAATACGGCCATACTGTATGAAAATTTGTGACCATTTTAACTCTTTATCCATGCACAGTAGTCTTGCTCATCCAGAGGGGGATTATAAAAACGTATTGATATTAGATATCTATATCTTTCTTACTTTCTATTATCACTGGCAAGCTAAATAAATATTCATTTGAATAATAATTAATGGTTGATCAAATGCATTGATGATTATTCATTTATTATGCACATGTACATGTACAATGGTTAAATAAATTTGAACACTTACATGCTTGACTGCCTCTCTGTATTGGAATCTTTCTCTTCTTCTGCCTAAGTGTTTGACCTAGAGGCAGGCCATCAGCATGAGGCCGAAGTTTATTGGACAGATATTGAACCTCGTCCAATAATTCAGCAATGTGTGTCAAGTCCTGTGGATCATTTACGCAGTACAAGTTATTAGTAATGCTTTTTAAGTGATCATGACACACATTCCTGACTTTCGTGGATACTGCTTGTGATTCCACTGTTACAGTTGCATTTGCTGCCATTGATGTTCTATATGATGTATTTTCTGCTATGGAATCTTCTGGGCAGACTGTCGGTTTTTGTGGCTTCCTCTCCTCAGATAGTGATGAAGAAGTGAATGCTGCATCAAGATTAAAATATGCAGAACTGGTGTACACTGGTGAAAGATTGCTCCAACTATATTCTGGAAAGTTCATCATACATGCTAACATATGTTTACATGGCCAGTGGGTTTTGTTCCAGTCAGGACATGTACATGTTGGCAATGTAGAATCAAGTTCCAAAGTATATATATTATCAGAGTCCACACTCTTTACTTTAACCCTGTTGTCAATCTTTTTCATGTTTCCATTAGGAATTGGATTGGAATGTGGAGGAATCCTATGGATACAATGATCCACAAAGTCCTTCGGCTTGTCTCTCAGGAAGTTGGGGACAAGTGTTGAGTATTTTCGAAAGCTGGACAAGCTGCGGATGTTGTATTCAGTGTACCTGACAATTGAACAAAAAGTGATGTGTACAATAAGATTGAATACATTAAAGTATCCAATGTACAAATGGAGATCTCCCTGTCTCCTCCATTTAAACAGTGTTAAAATTATCTCAGTAATCTTTAGCAGTGTCTCAATAGTTTCCATGACTTAGATACTAAGGTCTTGGAATGTTGACCTTTCATGTTGGATACCAATTTTTATGTTGGATTATGGTATATATAGGTAAACATATGCAATAATTCTAACTATATAATACACTTGATATTTACATGTATTTTTACAATGGATACCTTAAAAATGAAAGTATTATAAGAAGCATTCACAATGTTTTTCATGATGTACATCTTAGATAAAAAAAAGACTTTCTTGTGAAATAATATGCCATCGTTGGCAAGTTCCTTTTATGTTTATGCAAAGTCCAATCTAGCGAAGCAAAGGTCACTAAACAGTTTTCTCCCAACATATCTAAATGCAATAACTAAGCCAAAAATTGCAAGACACTGAAGAAAATTTCCCTATTTGACCCTAAATGCGTGAGCTTGACCTACATGTATATTAGGTTGGGAGTCTGATAATGCCGTACCATCTATGCAATTTGTAAAGATGTCTGATGTAGGTAATTTATAGCCAAATGTGAAACATGGACTACAAGACAGATAGACAGACAGACAAATGATTGGACGGATTGATGGAAGGACAGACAGATGGAAGCCAGACAAAAAGATCCCTATATGTTGCTCTTGTGTTGAAGGTGATATAAAAACGAAGGATTCATCCACATTATGTACATTATTTCATAATTTTTTATCAACAGTTATAATATATAATAAAGTACCTTAAAGATCTGAATGACAATAGATTGAAATGACTAAGAAAGACTGTGAATTGGACATACTTTATGTAAGAATCTGGTAAAAACTTTGTAACTAAAGTTGACACCATTGTTGATAAGGAACGATCAACAACTTGGGTCAAGTAATTTTCCTTAAATTCCTTATGCTGCCTCTCCAGTCCATTTGTAGTCGAAACACGTATGTTAAAGAGTTCCGCTCTAAAACATCTTGACCATCTCTGTGTAAACAATAAAGAAACATTACTTACAAATATACATTAACATTGTAAATTCAAATGAATGTTCAATATAAGATAAAAGGAACAATAGCATGAACAAGAAGTTTACAAATTTTTCTCTACCCAGAAAACAGTCAATAAATAGTAAACTTTGTGTAAACTATCAAGGAGCATAATTCGATCATTAAGAAATAGTTGAACAACGACCAAGTTCAAACTTGTTTCATCCAAGATAAAGCCATCAATTAAATTTCATTTAAATAAGAGTATTCTTGTTCATTGTATTAAAATTTCAACACCCCTCCCTCCCTCCCTCTAAAAAGAAGTCACAGAGCAAAAAGAACTTTGCCGATGGGGGTCTTAAATCAAATATCTTAAATCTGTATGAAATTGTTTATTTTTACCCAATGTACACATACTTTTGTATTATTGAGCCATTTCTTCTCTAGCCAGTTCCTGAGTAGGGTATTCTCCATGAATGGCTTGCTCGTCCTCAATGTCAGCAAAGCTTGGTCAAACTCTGCGGTATTTGCTGCATTGGCGATGCTTCTCAACCTAAATTTAAAAAAATGCAATTATTACCACTTACATTACCCTAAATCTATAAGCCACAGCATTTACATGAAGGTACACGTAGGATCTCTATATTTCAGATCAGACATCTCAGTAAGTCTGTTAACCTATTGTGCATCATTCTACAATCATATTAAGTTTAATTTGACGTTATAACATTCAATATGCATATTATCCATGTTAATCGAGGTGGAAGATTTTTAGTGCGAGTATTAAATCATACACCAAGTAATGACCATCTACTTTTCAAATTTGCACATACTAGTAATTAACACAAAAGTAAGATATTGTAAGGTATTTCATATTCAGCATATATATTATTTCACCTTTCTGGAAGATTGGAATTTGGATGTGTCTCTTTGAGTAGCATTAAGAAATAAAGAATGAAAAAATATCAGTCACATACATTTATATGTTTTACACTTATGCAGAATAAACTGTACATAAATCTTAAGGGTAATGCAAGTGACAATACAATACAAAACTGATCTTACAATTTTATTATTTCCTCTTTAAATGCAGAACATCCATGCTCCTTGTTGCGTAACCATCTACCCCACGCCTGCTCTCTGTGAAAATCACACAGGTACACAAAACATCCTGAAATATTAATTCAAATATACTTGGTAATACATGTAATACCCACGTAGGACAATTTTTCAGGTTGTATATAATGATCTCATGGTTTTTAATCCAAATTCTAATCTGTATTTAGCACAGTTTGGTACACAAATTACATATTCAACACAAATAAACAGACAGAACAAAATTATGTGCAGTTGTAATCAAAGAAAATATTTCAAAAAATTCATGCTTATCCATTAAATTTTTCATTGTAGAAAACTGCAACTTCAGTATAGACCCCTTTGAGATACACATATACCAAAATACATGTAAATGTACATGTATTTTACTTTTTTATAAGGTGCAATAATTTTTTTTTTACTAAAGTTAATCGTATCATGATATACATTGTACTTAGTTTACAAATAGTTATGAAAATGTAAGATGGAACAATTACCTTAGGAAGTGAAAAAAAGCAGTCTTTCAGAAAACGTACAAGCCCGAGGCTACAAAAATTTTACCTGGGCTAGTAGAAATTCTTAAAGAAAATATACAAAAACTAGTAAAATTTATCTTCGGGCTAGTGGCTGAAAAAAAGCTTTTAGAAAGACTGAAAAAGAAATACGTACAGTAGGAAAGTACATGTATATACAAAAGGTATGTCTAGGTACTAATATACAAAAGTTATAGGGTAAAAATAATTTATATGATATATAAACCCAATCTACTTGATTCTGTTTCATTCTATGTATCAATCTGAGCTCTCAGAGAGTGAAATGATAAGAGGAGCTCCCAAAAAGGAAAATAATATGAGGAATAAGATACATGTATTTGAACATTGTACATGTATGCGCAAAATGAAGCAATGGATAATATAGCAAGTGTAGTTTTGACTAATTTCACAATAAGGTGAAAGCAAGAGTGTACATGAACATGTATATTAAGCTAAAGACCAATTCACCTCTAATAAAAATGAAGGTTTCAATTCTAAGCTCTGTATATCTCATTAATGAAAATTAGACTAATTTCCACCTCAACCACAACTTACCCATCTCATCAGTCTGAAATGTTTTGTATCTTCATCACTAGAAAGAGTATCTTGCTTTTTTTCCCATCAAAGTCTACATATTAGTTGTTTCAGAATTCAAACCATAAAATTCTAACTTTCTGTTCATCACTTTTTGAAAAAATCTTAGTTCCAAAAGAAATAATTGTGTTAAATTACCCGTATGAAATGTTTAGACGGACTCCAGCAGGAATTCAAGCGGACTTTGAGCGAAATTAGGAGGAATCCGCTTAATTTGAGGCGAACTTTAGGCGAACTATACTTTCCGCCTAACCATTAAGAGGAATTCGCCTAAATTCTTAAGCGTATTTCTGCTAATGCTTAGACAGAATTCTGAAAGTCATTTCTGAGAAATTTCTTAAGCGTATTCTTGCTAATGCTTAGACGGAATTCTAAAAGCTCATGACTAAGCTATTGCATCTTGGGAAATCAATTTAAACTTGGCTCCAAGTTAAAAACTAAGACACTAAAGAAATTTACAATGATATAGGCCAAGATGTGTTTGGAATCATAATTTTATTGAACAAAACTGTCAAAAGTAAGTAATTTTGTTTCACTATCATCTCAATCTGTCCTTTGACATATGAATGATATCTAAATTGATATTTATTGTAGAATTGTTAGATTTAGTCTGAATGTGTTCTGACCAACTGAAATTTGAGTGATTCAGGCACTATAATCCAAGACTACACTGCAGCAATGTACAGCCTTAAATGTACACTAAAAAGATGAATATGTCTTGTTATAAAGAAAAGTTAAGACATTTATACATTCATCATGTTCATGTTACAAGTTAATTTTTTTTCATAATTGTTGAAATTAGACTTGGGTGCATGGGAGTTTAAGAGGATCTTTAAGCGGATTCTTTAAGCGGGTTTAATGCAGGATTTTAGGCGGAATATTTTTAGGCGGATTCTTTAAGCGGGTTTTCAGCAGGATTTTAGGCGGAATATTTTTAGACGTAAAAAATTTGCATATTAACTTTGCTATTTTCCGTCTAAATACCGCCTAATTTCCTCCTAAGTTCCGTCTAAGATCCGTCTAAGTTCCATCTAAGCAATATTTTAGAATAAGATAAAATTCCACTTGAAATCCCCCTAAAAATTACGCTTGTGTTCCGTCTAAAGTACGCCTGAATTTTTTCGTACAGGTAGTCTGATAAAGTTTCTCTACCTTTGGAGTATGTTTACAGGATATAAGCTAATTTACTTCCTACTTAATTTTTACGTTTACTTTTAAATTTTCTTTAATTCAAACATACATGTATAAAGTATAAATATCTTACCTGCAAAAGCATGTTCAATTGCATATATTTCTCGTGTGTCATAATCACACATGAAGAAAGAGGGTTTCCATTCAGGATTCCATTTCTTCAAAAGACTGATGGCTTCAAAAATGCTTTCCTTGTTTTCGTTTGCAACAAGGAAAGATGCAACAATTGAAAATCCAACATTCGTATTTACACAGACGAAAAACAATGGAATATCGAAGCGTGTTGTCTTGTATGTGGCATCTAGGAGGCATATTTCTTGTCCGTACATTTGTAACAGACGTTGTTGCCACTCTGTCTGATGTACAAACAAGAACGATGAATCCTGATGGACATCATCAGTCTCTTCCGTTTCCTGTATTTTCTCAGAGCTGTAATTCAATGATTCATGTAATGTTATATGTGCACATAAGTCATAAGATAATTGTAAAATATTTAAGTGTGATTATCGCCAGAAATATAGATTAACACAATGAGAGTACATGTAACTGTTGTAGGCAACAAAAAGGAGTTTATGCTACTTGTGCCTATGGATAATACATTTTGTTCAATGATCAGGAATTATTGCCAATTTTGCTTCTTTCTGAATGGTGGAGACACCATTTCAAAGAGTGTATCTTAGAAAGAGTTGACCGCTAACGCTCGAAAACGGTCTATTCGGGGCGATGTAATAATAACCAGCACGTGCACATGCGTTAAGTTTTATAGTGTTAGATCTCTGACTTCGTGCATCATTAAATCCTGATAATCAAATAAGGCAGTTATTGACTTTTGATTTTGGTCTACTTGTGGCTATACAACATAGGTCAACCAATACCTGAACAGGTCTGTATAGTCACAAGTAGACCTCATCAAAAGTCAATCATTGTATAGTACTTCATACTTACGATAAACGAATGAAAAATTTATCCTTGCTGTATAAATCTCTCCATTCATTAACGAGTGACTGCAGGTTTTGTTGATCATCCTTTGAGTATCTAAAGCATATACATGTACAAACAAATCTTACAAATCATTTTATCAAGAAAACAAAGTTTGAAAAAAGCCATATTACTTATATGGTTAAGATGAAATTTGCATAAAATATGTTCTTACGGTAAAGAAAAAGTGTTAAAAAAGGGGGTATAACTAGAAAGGTATAGCCACAACAATAACATATGTACAGCAATTTCTTAGACAGACAGTGACTAATTACCATACTACATGTACATGAGTATATTAAGCAGAAACGCTTAGTATAACGAAGAAATGGGTACTAGAAAATAAATATAGACTTACTTCAACATACATGTAATTTATATGCTTTATTGAATTGTATACAGTGATGAAAATGAACTTCAGAATGATTCTGAATCTAATACATGTAATTGTGGAATTTATGAACCTACATGTATATTACATAATACATTACATTATATATGCATATGAGAATATTTCAAAAATATGAATTTCTGATAAAATTATAATATACAACATTTTTTTTACATTTGCAAGATAAATAACTAGAAAAAAATTACCTAGACTTGTTTAAAGTCCTATATATGATGGACCTTACTGCCCTGTCTGAAGGCAAAAACCTTCTGTTGGTATCTGGCACGTCCAATTCCAGTTCTTTTTTAACATAAATGCTTACATGTTTTTGAACATCGGACACTCTGCGAAGGCCATCTTCTTCAACTAACTGCTTGATCTTTATGTTTACCAACTTGTCGACTGGCTGGGAAAATCCTGCAAGCTTAAAGTAAATTGATATTTTTTAAAGAGCAATCTGCTTTTGAAACATTCTTAATAAGGGTTCAGAATTTTTTTTCGATTTGGCTCCATTTGAATTGTGAACCTCATTTATTTTGGTTTGGTTTAAAGCACATTACATTTGGTAAGTATGAAATTTGAAAACAGATGGAAATGCACATATTAAGTACCAAGTACTTAAAAATATATGAAATATACAGCTAAAAATGTGGTTCATACATCTCCAGCAAGATGATTCTGATGGCTTTTTACATCTGGAAGGGACAAGACAATCTGGTATCGCTTTTCCAATTTCTTCTCAGATTGAAATGCCTCTTTAATTTCTTTTATTTTCTTCCTCTTTTGATATGTGGTTAATTTTCCTGTGCACTGAAAATTGGATTAACAAAACATGTAAAATGAAGAAACAACATATCATTAAGAATAACTAAAACTAGATGCCTAATGGGTTCTGAAATTGTGAATCAAGTCAAAACATGTATACAAAACTTGGTAGATAAAATTCCACATGGAACATAGTTAAAAGTTCAGTAAAATTATTGCTCTTTTGTCAACGTTTCGTTTATATATAATTTAGGACTTCTAATTTAACAATTACAGTTATGTGTATAGTATTTTAAAGATGCAGTTGAGTTGTAGTTTGTCATACCGAAGAAGGCTTTGACCAAAAAGTGAAAAAAGAGCAATAAATTAACAGAACTAAACAAAACTCTACAACATCTAGAATTTTTACCTTCTTATTTCTGAAAGGTTTTGTACTTTAAAAATGATTAATAACATTATAGATATCTGACAATACATGTACATTCACCTGATACCCAGGAAACTTTATTACGGCTTTTAAATAGACCTTTGCTGGGCAATCCAATTTTTTTGTATTCTGAACAGCACTGCGTCTCTTGTCCTTGCTGGAGTATCTATGATCGCCATCATCTTTTTCCTTAAATTGATTAGTTACATAAACACAAAGGGTTAAAATTGTCTGTTGAGGTAGTACACTTTGATGAAAAATTTCAAGCTGTATAGTATATGTAGTGCTAAGTGCACTTACTTTACATCAAACCAAATGGACTGTTATAATAATGAGAATAACAGCCACATTAGATTCAATGCTACACAGCCATCATTATTTAAGTCCTCACAGATTGAGTGACAACAACTAAAATATTAGTTTGTTAATATTATCTGTGACATTACAACGATTAGACATTGTAAATGACCAATGTGTATTTAATGAATGATTTATGATTTAAACTTCTACAAACATATACTTTTGTCATTATGAAAGCAAAAGGAAGAGCAAGTGTTGGGATAGTAAAAGGAAAAATTGCAGACAACAGTAGGTCAACAGATGTGCATATAAGGATATTATACATGTAAAAGACATGATAAAAATATAATTGGTGAAATCATCTGTAAGAGGAAAATAAGCGCTTTAGAAAATAAACTGAAGCAAGTAAAAATCTGTGTTAAATAAAATATACATGGACAATCCAAGTACAAATGTGTTGTGCTCTGAGCTGAAAATGATTGCTTACCTTAGTTCAACAATTCTCCTTTAAGTAAATGGAGCTTAAGAATTAGTATTTTCAATCCTGTTTTATCTACTTTTTATCATCTTATCATTTCATATTCATAGTATTGTTCATATTCTTCACTTTTCTTTGTAGAAAAAAAAAATTATTTTACATCTTTGATAAGTGAAAAAATTAAGTTCGATCAAGAACCAACAAGTCCATCCAGAACTTCTAAATTACCTGTATACAGTCTAATCTAGATAAGCTGAACTTCAAGGAACCATCAGAAATAGTTTGAGTTGTCAGGAGTTCAACTTACTGAGTACATAATCAGCAAGCGATTTGGAATAGGATTTATTCCCCTTTCTCTTTTACCATTAACAAACCTTTGTGCAGTACTTTTAACGACCAAGATCTATATTATCCATCCACCAATCTCCTTATTGATTTTTGTTTATGAATTGAAATTTATTTGTGATTCGTAAATTGACTTATGGGACCTACAAATTAGTTGGACTTAACGAAAAGTTTGAGTTATTGGAATTAGAGTTATCATAGGAGTTAAAATTGTGAATTATTTCAATGCGAGTTCTCAAAAATTTTAAGAGCTTTGTTCTTCCTTGATGTATCAATTCTAAACCAATGAATAAACAATGCATATCACTTGAAAGAGGGGCAAATTCCCTATCTATCGATGTAAAAATTTATATCCTATGTTATGGTATGTAAAAAATTTGTAAGCTCAAACTTTTGTGCAGCGCAAGAAAAAAAGTTTGAAAAATGCAGATATAGATCTTCATCCAAAATTTGTGTATGCAGAAAGTCAGCAATGACATACCTGTTTTATATCATAATTTGAAGGACTATGTTTTTACCAATAATCTGCAATTTATTTTATAAAATTTGAGCCAGATTGGTTCCAGAGTAATCTCAAGTTTATGATTGCCGGTGATTGCCAAAAATTCTCATTTTCATATCCAGAAATTTCGGATTATTTTTTTTCAAATATTTCAGAAACAAGATCATGCTTCGTTTTTACTTTCTGTAAAATATAAGGAAGACAACTCTTAAAAACTTTTATTACATGACAAAGCAAGGGAAGACAACTCAATCGGCATTGAAAAAAAAAAACCATTTTATTTTTGGTACTACGTATCCCAAAGCCTGATTCAAAAACAATTAGAGTCATGTCTAGAGGTAAATTGGGTTAAAAAAATTGAGATGGCCCAGTTGATCTCAGAAGATAATGATAATGTCACTGTTATACATTTATTGGATGTCTACATTAAACAAAATTTTCCTTTTCATGAATCAAAAGGATATTTTGTATAATACTTTTAAGAAAACACTGTTAGGCCATATGACTTAGTCTTAACTAGTATATACCTTCTTTATATTATTTTTCTCCTTATCTTTGACATGCCTGTCGATACCATGATGGCAGTCTAATACTTCAGTGCCCATGATAACATAAGGTATTCCATCATATGGGATGTTGGAATTCTCCCAATGAATCCTTCGATGTCCAAGATGTGTGATATCTAAGAAAGGAAGTAGGACTAGTTACAACTTTACCATCTACATGTTATGTCAATTTGGAAAGCTTTTACTTTTATCATGGTATTGAACAATAATGCAGTTAACATGGACATGCATAAAAGAAGCATATATATGCATTGTGGTGCATACATGTCATAATTTGCGTTTTGTTATGGGTATACAACACATAGCAAGTGCATTTATCGCATTTCATGAGATAACGCACGACACACAACAATAAATGCACTTGCTGTGTGTTGCAACCCATAACAAAACACAAATTAAGACACTTATTATCTATATGTACTCAAAATTTTCCAGATCTCTATTACATTTTGTATCTAAAAGGTAAATTTCATTGAAAGTACTGACATGCTAAATAGGAAAACACCTTTTCTATATTTAGCACTGTATGTGTTACCATGGCTAAAAATAGCAAAATGGGATTGGAAGAATTATATCTTAAACCAGAAGTCTCTGATGAGACTGAAGCTCTCCTGGTTGTTTGCTTAAATTAATCTCATTTTCCAAGACCCCGAGATCTGGGGCTCAAACAAAATACAAGACCAGAGAATGATCACATAATGGAAAAAGAATTAACTCTCTATCAATTAAACTTTCTGAGAATTGGTGTTCAAAAGATTACATGATAGAGTTATACATGCATAGACGAAAATTACCACACCCATTTTCCATGAACCTGGGGGTCAGGGGCTCAAACAATAAAAGGTGCACATCTAGACCACTGACTGAGAATAATGCAAAAACAATTATCTTTCTATACTTTCTGAGAATTGGTGCTCACAAGTATAGGAGAAAATGACCACACCCATTTTCCAAGACCCTGGGGGTCAAGGGCTCAAATAAAATATCAGGTGCACATCTAGACAAGTGTCAGACTGAGAATAAAGGAAAAAACAATTATCTTTCTATCTATTATACTTTCTGAGAATTGGTGCTCACCAGATTACATAAAGTTATATAGGAGAAAATGACCACATCCATTTTCCAAGACCCTGGGGGTCAGGGGCTCAAACAAAATATCAGGCGCACAACTAGACCACAGACTGAGAATAATGCTTAAAGGCCGGGTTTTTTAACCGAGTGGTAATTAATATGCACACTTGAGTGATCTTAGCTTGGTAGGCGTGATAAACGCGGCGTCTACTGACCACTGCTTTTCCTAGAGACGCAAGCGGTGTGTGACATCAAAGACATACCGACAGGTATACTTGATTATGCTAATTAGATATACCACAATTTTACCTATTGGAGGCTGTCAATCAAAAATTGAAAGGGTTATAAAGGAAACATAGGACCAATCAGATTGCGATTAGAGATGTTAACCTTACAGCGGTCAGCGAGGAAATGACAGGAAAATTACATGTCTTCTTTTATAGTCCCCACCCGGCCTTTAAAGAATTATCTTTCTATCAATTATACTTTCTGAGAATAGGTGCTCACAAGATTACATAGAGTTATAAAGGAGAAAATGACCACACCCATTTTCCAAGATCCTGGGGGTCAGGGGTTCAAACAAAATATCAGGTGCACATCTAGACCACTGATTGAGAATAATGCAAAAACAATTATCTTTCTATCAATTATACTTTCTGAGAATAGGTGATCACACGATTACATAGAGTTATATAGGAGAAAATGACCGCACCCATTTTCAAAGACTCTGGGGGTTAGGTGCTCAGACAAAATATCAGGTGCACATCTAGACCACAGACTGAGAATAAAGCAAAATCAATTATCTTTCTATCTAAAATACTTTCTGAGAATTGGAGCTCACTAAATTACATAGAGTTATATAGGAGAAAATGACCACACCCATTTTCCAAGACCATGGGGGTCAGGTGCTCAGACAAAATAAACTAGACCACAGGCCCATTATAATGCAAAAAGAATTTATTTTGTACTATTCACATACTCAGAGGATTCGCGCTCACAAGAAGAGTTTAACAGACGGACAGACAGACGACCGGACGCCGGACACAGGGCGATCGCATAAGCTCGACTGGTCTTTGACCAGTAGAGCTAAAAAGAAATGGTTTGCAGTAAGAGTTGCATAATAATGTTGGAATATGTTTTTAAAAGAATTTTCTCCAAGAAATGTACAAGTGTAATGTATGACATACTGAAATTTAAATACACTGCAGATTTTAAAACTAAACCAAAAACTATTATGCGCATGAAACCAGGGACGTATACATTTGTACTATTACATATTTAATATACATCATTGATGAGACAATACATTAACAATTTGGATCTAGAGAGTCGACAGACTAGATGATAGATCTCTCAACTAGGTAATTGCTATGGGTTCGCACCCTGAGCTTTTTCGAAGGCCAAGCTTGTTTCTATTAGACTGTCAGAATGAAAAAGGACAAAATAACAGGGTTGCAACTATCATTATGAACAGAACAAAAAAAATTGTAAATGAATATTACCCTGATGATGAAAACTAGACTCTCTGTAATGTATGGTAAATTTCAATGTGTTTTGGATTTCATGATCCCGCAAAGTTCTGTATGCAGACTGAAGAGAATCATGCCAGGAGATATCCATTCTGAAATTTACACAATATCACATGAAAATTGAATATGTTAATATTAAACTTCATGAAAATCTGATTTTGAAGTTGACAGCTATAAAATGATAGAATCAATCAAAGCATTTGGACTGAGACAGGGGAATCTCATTCCAGTGTAAAAGATTTGAAATACCCCAAAAACCTGCCGGATGTAGTAAATCTTTTGCACAAGGATGATATTCCGCTAAGTCGCAATTTATTATTCTTCTCACTCAGCTCAATCTATTATTACTATGAAAAATAATCAAATTTTGTTCACAAAGATTGAGAATTATACAGGTTGGGGAAAGGTACCAAATTAATGTACCTTGATCGGGCTTATCAATCTGACTTTTTAGGCAGAAAAAACTTTTTTCCTCAAAATTATATTTGGTTGCAAAATCACACAAGCTTTTATATCAAGAAACAATATTTAAAAAGCAACTATTACTGAAAACTTTCTAGATTTAGAGAAATCTCACCCAGTATATTCAGGGAAATGGAGGTACATTTTCTAAGTAACCGTTCACTTTTCAGTTATGTTTCTTTTGTAAACATAAGTTCTTTTATAAGGAACTAATGGGATTTTGCACAAAAAAAAAAAAAATTTCAGAAAGTTTTCTGTAAGAGTAAGTGTTGTATAATCGGAAAAATTTCATAATCGATTTTAGGTTTATAATCGGAGAGAATTTTAATCGATTATTTCGATTTAATCGGAAATAATTCTTTCTTGTTTTTACAGAAAGGAATATGATAAGTAATGAATAAACTTCACTAAATCTTATCATGCTTATGCTAGACTATATATGGCAAAATGTCTCGAAATTATAGCTCAAACCAAAGAATGATAAAATCCTGTCTAGTAAATAAAATATTTTGTCAAGATCGCAGCAGTAATGGAGTCAAAACAAATATGTGATTGTAACAGTCGACAACTTAATATGGCAGATGCATGGAATGGAGGAAGGGGGGGGGGGGTGTTCCATACAACAAAAGAGTTAAGATTTTACTCATTCAAGGAATAAAGCAATATCTTTGTGGAGTAAGGGCAAACAGTACTGTGAAATTCACTGACCTTGTCCTTCTTACAAAGCTCAGGAGTTTGGCGTATTAGAACTAAAAAGTTTTTTTTTTCCTAGACGAGTAGGATATTGAGGTATTGCAGGCCCGTATCGTATCTGACGTTGAAGTTTTCTATAAGAGTACTTATCATTACCTATAATATAAAAATTCCATCCATTGTATGCCTTACAGAGCAGGGATTTTTCAAGTCCGTTTTTGGGTCCGATTATCGGACCCATTCCCAACGCCAAAATGACCTGTATTTTCCCAATTTATGATTGAAATTTCCCAATTTGAACCTCTTAATTTTTTGTTAAAGTGTTCTTCAATAAAGAGCAAAATAATGACGACTGAAATACCTAGCAGAAATACGACATTAACGATCGATATGTAAACTGGTCATAAATCTTATATCCAGTATAGGTTTACGTTTTAGTAGGAACCCCAGGACCATGTGGTCTCACAACAGCAAATCTCATACCAAAAATTACAAAAGGGAGTTTCTCCTCTTCTTTGTAGAGGATAGATACGTTCTTCAAAATAAAACTTTGGATAGTGACTATAAAAGAAACAACAGAAAGTATTTCATGTTCAGTAAACAGAATTGGGGCGACTTTGACAGTGGGAATATGTCCCCCGTCAAACACTGACTTTGAATCTGAATCCTGATTGATCATGATCAAAAGTAGCCCCTCTGAATCTGACAAGATGCCTGTTCCAGATCCTAGACGTTGATATCATTTGAAACACAATCTAAAGTATAGATGGCTTTACTAGTAGTGTTTCTTTTATTGAAGACACTTCGAATAAGAAGGAGTTATATCTCTGTGTAATGATTTATTCCATTAAGAATCAATTAAACTGTTGGAAATTCCCAATTTCATTGAAACGCCGCGATTTTTCCCAATTTTAACGGACCCTGGACCCAAAGTAAAATACCTTGAAAAATCCCTGCAGAGTGTATCCTTTTCAAATTATTTACGCTACGCCCAGAACTTTAACTCGAGTAACGATTGTTGATCTACTTTCGTTTTATTCGTACTGTCATACGCGAAATCGACCGAAAACTATGTCATTCTTTTCCACGTTGAGTATTTCCGATTTTAATCGATTCTTAAAAACATAATTGATTAATTGAAATCGAAGACTTATAATTGGCGATGATGTCACCGATAAACGTTACAACACTGTTTTTTACTACGGAAAATTTGATAAGCCCAAATGAGGTATATTAGCCCATTCGAGGTATATAAGCTCGATCGGTACCTTTCCCCACCTGTTATAGCCATCCCTCCCTAACGGTGGTGTTTGATTGTTATTCTCCCACAAAATAACATTATGTGACTGTCCGTTTTAAACACAGGCACATGTAGAAAGAGCGTCAATATCCTGTATGATACAAGGCTTCAAATAAATCTTTATGGTCATACCGTTTTGCCCTTCAAATGCAAAAAAACTGCAGAAATGCTACTTCTAGCTGAGAATTCTTCAGATTTACATGTAGCTTTATCTATAATACAGGATATCGACGCTCCCTCTACATGCATGTGCCTGTGGTTTGAAATTTTCAAGAACTGTTTTATTTTCTTGCTTCCCAATACTGAAGTACATTTCTTCAGTATCGCGAAGCAAGTTCTTGAATATTTTAATAAGGTTTAAAGATGAAATACCTTGGCTAGAGTATATTTTGCTACCAGAAGATTTTATAATGGTCTAACTCAGATGAAACGATGGAACAACGACGAGCTAGCACAGCTAGTCATTGAAAATGTCAATTTTTTATGACTCTGCTTTTCGTACAGTTAGTTTTAAACTGTGATCTACTTCTAGTTCATTCCTTCAGGTATCACAGTACTAAATGGGGAATTCCCTTTGGGTACACGGCATAACATGGCCGCTATTGAAATCTTGTTCCCGACTTTAAAAATAAAATTCTAAATAAGTATAAAGAATTTAAATAATTGAATCATATCACATAAAAGGTCAATCAATAAGAAATTGAAACATGGGTCACTTGTTGAATTATCAGCTGTAACTATGGATGAAAGGTTGATCTAAAAGGGGTCCCATGAATTCAAAAATCGTATTTTAGATTTAAGTGCAAAAAATGGACCTAAAACTTCAAGTGGCTAGATCTTTCTAGACTCTGTGGTCACTTTTTCTAGAGATAGCATTTTTAAGTATCACAAACCTTTGTGTACAAAACGTATATAGTGAAACTTCGGGGTGAATGTTGTGAGAGACGTGGGAAGCAATTGAACAGAGGTGGGTGCTCCATAGACTTCAATGGAAAAGGCTTTTAGTACTGTGATACCTGCAAGGATTCTACTTGAAAATGTTACAGAGGGATTTCAGAGCTCACAATGCTAAATCTTAATCTACATCATTGGGACATATATAACATAAATTCAAAACGGATGTTGAGTGCGGGAAACAGCGGCCACGGGTACATGTAGAAATAATGAATATTTCAATATGAAATTCAAGGAGGTGCCTTTTTTGAGAGAAAAAATATTTTTTCCTGCAAGGAATAAATACATCTTTTCATGATACATAGAAACGGGCTTTCCAAAATATTAAAAAGAAAAAAAATTTTTTTAGCTCACCTGTAGTTTACGGTTTGTATACCGATTTTTACCTGCCCCCTCTATTTTTAGCATCAACCATTGGTCAATTTTCATAAAGAATATATGCGTTACGTCTAGGATAAAAACCAAAATTAATAAATTGTCATAAAACTGTGTATACATGACCAATTCCTATGCAACAGTGTGGTCCTCCATAGACAAATGCAGACTATAGTTGAATGGGAGGAGCTACATGGATTCTCGGTGAAATAATAAATATAGTCATCACAAAATGCATCCTTAAGTCATAATCCCTGCACTTCACGCAGATCATCTGCATGTTAATATGAAGAAAGAACCATTATGTATGTATTTTCATTCAAGTAAGTCATCACAATAACGAGGTATGTCCGTTAGACAGCGCTACATCGCACGGGGGTCATAAATAGCTGATCTAAGCTTTGATGACCAGTGTGACCAATTCTTTTACTATGGCTGATTAAAATCTCATTCACTCATCATGATGGCGATTCTTTAAAGAGGAGATAATAGACTTCAAGAAAACAAGAAGACTTTGTAGAAATGAAATAGTCAAAGTACTTAAAATTTCTATTTTTATCCAAAATAAGTGCAAAATTCACACATTTTTTCGCAAAGAGCAATATTGCATATTACATAATTTCAGCAAAGATTTTTAAAAATGAAATAAGTTCATTAGATAGACAAATAGTGTATTTATGCGATGATACATCAAAATATATCAATCTTTTATTTGTAGAGATTTTGTATTTCTCTGAAAAATATGATCATGCATCTCTTTACTATGAAAATGGAAAGGGGGTACACGTGTATAGATGGTCATAATTTCTTTCATAAAACGATTTCTGAATTTTGCTAAATCATCTTATGAAGTTTAAGGTCTATAGTATATTAGAAAATAATATTGTAAAAAAAGGAGGTCCTTCAAGGTATCACAGTACTAAATGGGGAATTCCCTTTGGGTACACGGCATAACATGGCCGCTATTGAAATCTTGTTCCCGACTTTAAAAATAAAATTCTAAATAAGTATAAAGAATTTAAATAATTGAATCATATCACATAAAAGGTCAATCAATAAGAAATTGAAACATGGGTCACTTGTTGAATTATCAGCTGTAACTATGGATGAAAGGTTGATCTAAAAGGGGTCCCATGAATTCAAAAATCGTATTTTAGATTTAAGTGCAAAAAATGGACCTAAAACTTCAAGTGGCTAGATCTTTCTAGACTCTGTGGTCACTTTTTCTAGAGATAGCATTTTTAAGTATCACAAACCTTTGTGTACAAAACGTATATAGTGAAACTTCGGGGTGAATGTTGTGAGAGACGTGGGAAGCAATTGAACAGAGGTGGGTGCTCCATAGACTTCAATGGAAAAGGCTTTTAGTACTGTGATACCTGCAATTCAGCGGGCAACGTGAACTGCAATCCTCCATCTTCCCAGTTCTCTGCATTGGCGCCAAATTAGTGACGGATAAAATCCGAGAACAACCGATAAAAACCACGTGATGTAAATAAACCAAAAATCCATCCCATCGAACATCCACCTTGTTGTGATCGAGTTGTTGCGACTTATTCGGAATCTCTTTCCCGAATTTCTTTTTTTTTTTTTTCTGCTGGGACGTGCCCCCTCACTTTTGATGAAATTTTGATAAGATGGTCCATTGACAATTTGTTGAAGTTGTTCTCTTTGGTTTATTGTTGGCATTATTATCGGATGTTCAATACGTTTTTTTTTTAAGTTCGGTTTCTGTGGCGTCACCTACAATGAGCATTGCCAATTCTACTTTTCTCTTTTGTCGGTTGATTGATTGGTTTTATCGTATCTTATTTCATATTCTTGTATTTTTTGGGGGAGGGGGGGGGGGGGGTTCAACCGTCAAATTGTTAGATGCCTTCCTCGAAATATTATTTCGTTCCCTCGAAATTTTATTTCGTTCCCACGAAATGATATTTATTTTTCACACGGCCCTTTACGGCCACCGTATTTCTGCCAATAATGCCGCTTTTAGAAGAAGAAATTGCAAACACGGACAATCAAAAAGGCATAGGTCACGGTGACTGTAAACGCATATATTGAAAATAATATTATTTTAAAAATAGTGGCCACAGTTTAGCTAAATCGTGGCCACAGTTTATCAAATTTTTCACACAGCTGTGCGAACGATTTAGCGATCTGAAGCGGTGTACAATGTCCTGTCTCCGAAGATGAAATTGTGTTAATTATTTATTCAATTGTCGGAACGATTTAGCATAGACTGTGAGAACGATTTAATAAACTGTGCGCACGATTTAGTAAACTGTGGGAACGATTTAACATACATTGTGGGAACGATTTGATATAACCGTGCGCATGAGAACAGATAAATGTGCAGCATGGACCAGACATGTACGTTTCGGATAATCAACCCTCGTTAAGGATCGTCAATCTAAACAATGTAATATGGTCAAACAGTGTGAAAGTTATTATGTCCAAAAAATGTACCTGCGAAAGACGTAGCAGGATGGGATATGATGCTACAAGACCCATGTTTTAGAAATTTCAAGAAATTTTGATAACAGAAATTTTCGAATGCGTTGAAGAAACGATCAACTTGAGATGGAAAGAGAGAGGAAGGAAGACCGAGAGAGACATGGAGAAGGACAGTATAGCCTAGCTAGGAGTAAGATCATGGAATGAACGACAGAACAGAGAGGACTTATACATGGCCCACTTCAGCGACTTGGAGAGATTAAGGCATGTCATTTCTGAATGAAGGAATTTCAACGATTTTATGAGAACCATATGAAATTATAGTATTCGTGTCAATTAATCATTTTATGGAGGAAAATTTATAGGTCCGTGATGAAAATCAAGCTTTTTACTTATTTGAAAACTGGGTAAAAATGCCGGAAACTTGTTGCTAGAAATAGCACATTTGTAAAGAAAATAAAAGCTCATTTGACTTTTATTTTAGTTTTAAACAGGTTAGAAACTGTGTATAAAACTTAAATTTGATCAAGTTTTACCATAGGTACCAACTTCATCAATCATGTAAAATCTTCTCGATTTTACACAAAAATAACGAAAATCATCCAAGTTAAGGTAAAATTTTCGGGTCCCTGTTAAGTGCGAAACGAAACAAAAACGAAATGAAACGAAACAAATAGAAACGAAACGAATCAGATCGAAACAAAACGAAACGAAACAAAACATAAAACTTAAAGAACTTGAGGGAAAAAAACATAAAGAGAAATCATTGCTGAGAACAAACATTTAAAGACAATATCTGCATGTCTGTTTACAAGTTCTAGTGGCTAGAGGTTATCTTAATAGTCGAAGTTGAACTTTAGAAACATAGATGTATTCTAGTGGACTAAGGGGGAGGGGATAAATGACCTCGTTATGAGACCGTAATAAGAAAATATATCGGGGAGCACATTTCAGGAAAAAAATCATCCCTTTTCAAGCAAAATATGCCAACCCCCCCCCCCCCCCCCCTCATTTTTCTTGATATTTAAAGTTTTTTAAAATACAGAATTGAACAGTCTCGTCTCCTCTATACTAGACTCCTCCTTGCCACATAATATTTTTCATCCGCCTATGACGAGGTCATCTATCCCCTCCCAAATTTAATTCTCTCAAATGCAATAATATTATGGCATTTACCATAATACATCAACTTTTACTCTATCAAGAAATCCTCAAGTGACACTATCTAGAACTGAAATATAAAAAGGCAAAATCATGCAGATCTTGACTTAACGTAATCGGTCTCGGCGGCATTTCCCCCTCTATATGATTTTTTTTTCTCTCAGTTTTTTAAGATATATGTTTTGTTTTGTTTCGTTTCGTTTCGATCTGTTTCGTTTCGTTTGTTTCGATTTGTTTCATTTCGTTTCGTTTCGATTTGTTTTTATTTTTCAAACATAGTAACATGTGCTCCTTGGAAAGACTTTTCAAAATATCAAAGAAAAGGTATATGTCCGTGCTCAATTACGAGAGAACAAATAGTGCCGTTTTTTTGGTTTTCTTTTCTTTATTTTGGTTGGAATTTAAACAATATTGGATATACTCCGAAAACAATTCATTCTTAAAGATATTGTAAGGACAGTTTAAGGCATGCTGTGGCGTAGTACCCTCCTCCCCCCCCCCCAAAAAAAATACAAAAGGTAATCAACTGTAAGCTTGAATTTAAAAAGCTTAAATTTCTTTTAAATAATGTCTTATATGTGTTGTAGAACTAGTTCGGCGGATACAGTATAGGCGTACGACTTTGTCGTCAGATCATCTCCATTTCTTATTTTTCTGGAGCATTTGGGGATTTGTCCCTACAAGACACTGCCCCAGATCTGCTTATAGGACTAAATGAGATCCTGTACCCCTGCATTATGAAAACCATCCATTAATTTCCCTAACTACGCCACTGGCATGGATCTAGACTTTCTCCAGGGTGGGGAGGTTCCAGTCTATGTTTTGGGGGAAAATTGTGCGCAAAAAAATGGAATAAAATCTCCATACAGGGGTTCTGACCTTCTGGTGAATCTAGATCCGCACGTCATGTTGACGTGATTCACAAATTGGACCTTCTCAGATAAGTTGATTGTTGACATTTTTTCCTCATATGTTGGTTTAAGTTTCTAGAAGTAGTAAGTCGCAAAATGAAATCGACAATATCCTGAAGAAAATTTCAATTCTGAATTATTAAAAAATAGTAGTCATGTGCTCACTTTTTTTAAAGGTTTACAATGAAAAGAGAGGGGAGATTTAACGATAGAAAATGTGTCGCCTAGGGATATGTTATTTGCCCATGTCTCGCAGAAAGCGTAATTGAACGCAATTCAAATGACGCGGGAACCAGACTGATGACGTGTTTGCTTTATCTTAATTTTTTAATCCTCAGCCGTTTTACCTGCATGTATTAAACTATTGTCAGAATAAGAAATGTTTATTAGTTACATATTTAGGTATAAAAAATAATGTGAAGATAAAACAGGAAACTATATATAGGTCCATATTTTTTATGTTCTGTTTTGCGTCCATTTGCAGGTAGATTTTGATCCCAAAAAAACAATGAAGACAAACAAATCAAATGATTTTACTTTATAAATATGAACTTTATTGATTAAATTGTAAATCAATTTTAATCAAAATTTTGTGTCTAATATGGTTAAAACTGTAAGGAATACAACTTTGTTTTGTTTGGGGTTTTTTTTTCTGTTTGCTGGTACATTTTCAAATTCGAAACGTGTGCTAAGCAAAATGAAAAAAAAGGCCTCATTTGGTTCAACATATGCACAATGCAGTACGGATAAACCCCAAAAAAATGATGTCTTGCAGTCATCACATGTTGCATATATATCCATTGATTAATATCCTGCGTTAATGGGGAAGGGGGGGGGGGACATATGACTTTGAAAACAAAATATGCGCACTTGTAAACGGGAAGAATAAAAAATTCCAGGGGGTGAACTCCTCCCCTCCCCTCTAGATTCTAGATCCGCGCTCGGATCAGATGAACCCCAGAAAATGATGCCTTGCAGTCAGCACTTTACATGTAACATGTCTCAATGATTGATATCCTTGGTTTACATGGGGTACATCTGTTCGTTAAGATCAATACTTCCATATCGATACGCTTGGACATGAACATGGAAATCAATAAGAAGCTTGTTTATCTGGTTACATCACAATACAACGGTCAGTTAATCAGGCCCATAGGTCGTGTTCGGACAGGATTAATGCGTTCTTCCTTAAACCGCTAGCTTGGCATATTTAACACGGAGATAGTAAAGGTGTAAACAGGTTCTCCAGAGGTAACGTTGTTTGCTATTTTTTCAAAATTGAAATACAAGTAATGCTCTATGGGCATATATTGCTTCATATTTTTAAGGTTTCATTCACCGTTTTAGATGTTGACTTTACTTCATTTGATTTGGTATATAAGTTTTATTAAAGTGAGTAAAGACAAGAATTGACTGTCACATATGTCTCTATTTCCCTCCACCAACCCTCATCCGCCCCGTTACTCCTTCTGTTCAGAATCACGGACATATCAACCAATATTGTCCAGGAGGGGGTTCCGATGAAGCCATCGCGGGGGGGGGGGGGCTATTTTTTTTAATTTAAACTTTATTTATTTTACAACGTTTAACAAACAAGTTACACTACTTATATTAATGTCTCACGTTGGCTCAGATGTTGACATGAGGGGGTCCAAGGAGCAGAAGGAAACCGGAGTACCCGGAGAAAAACCTCCTACTGAGGCCTAGATGGGAGACCACCTACCCTCTCACATAAGACCCTTCGCCAAATCTGGGAATCGAACCCGGGACCTTAGAGGTGAGAAGCGAGCGCACTACCACTGCGCTAACCCGGCCGTGACCTATGGTTTTGAGAATTAAATATACGTAAAACGGGATAATTAGCATTTTTCGACAATTCCAGGAGACGTCCTTACCAACCTTCACCCTCTAGATCCGCGCATGAGAATACACCTTCAGAACATCTTGAATTTTCCAGGTGTAAATTTGCGAAACTTACCGACACCTAAATTCTTACTTTATCATTTCAGAGGCGCTACCTATACATTCTCTCTGTGTAATTGTTATCAGTTTGTCTTAATCGTTAGATTCTTGTTTGTGTGGTAGTCTTTGTTTATTGCAACCTAATGATGTTTTTTTTTTATTATTATTAAAGGTGCGTCATTGGTCACGATTTAGGACCAATCTTGCACATCTCATGTTTGAGCACTCATTGAGCTATTTCAATTTATTATGACCAGTGTATCATTTATCATAAGACAAAAGTGAATTAACTGAATGAGGTATCCATAAGAAATTGCTTCGCGGTAATTTCTATAGAATATGGGCTGGAGATACTCTTTTGAACAATTCAGATTTATCTTAATATGGAATATCATTGACTTTTAAAAACTGTTTTATAAGGTAGAGCTGACGGATACCGAAAAATTGTAAATTGTTTCGTAGTTAATTTACAACCAAATTAAGTCAAATTTTACCGAGCTGACACTTTTTCAAGAAACCAAAAAATGGCACTTTTCTTTTAAGAGCGTTTACAGGTACTTTTCAATATATTTAAAAGTCTCTCTCAGCAGGAGCACATTTCATTGTGTGTTTGAAAAAAATCGGTGATATTCAGTTACTTTAGATATTTTGACGTAAACTTAGACGATTTTCGTAATTTTTGTGTAAAATCGAGAACATTTTAAATGATATATTCATTTGATACCTACAGTGAAACGTGATCAAAGTCAAGTTTTATGCATAATTTCTACCCTGTTTTATAGTATGTTAAGAAAGAAAACTAAAATTAAACTTAAACGAGTGCATTTGAGCACATTTTGTATTTTCGTTACAAATGTGCTACTTTTGGCAACAAATTTCCCAGCATTTTTTACCCTGTTTTCCAAATAAGGAAAAGTTTTGATTTTCATCACTGACCTATTAATAATTTTTCTTCATAAAATGATTAATTGACATGTATCCTATGATTTAATATGGTTTTCATTAAATCGTTGAATTTCCTTAGTTAAGAAATGACATGCCTTAATCGAACTGTCGGCCATATGCGCTACCAAAGAAAAAAAAAAACAAACAAAAAAAAATAAAATAAAAAAAAAAAAAAAAAATAATAATAATAAAAAAAATGAAAAAGATAAAAAAAAATAGCGGAAAGCAATCGCAGGCAATCTTTCGGCCTGTGCGATCGGCAACATAATGCGACCAACGTACGTAGACGCATGGATCTAGAACGGATTCTGTGAAATTGCTCATTAATGCACAGTCTTTTTACCATGCATGCAGTATATGTTTTTTTTTTCTTTTCCAGGGCCGTGAAACATGAATTCCTTTGGGAATCCGCACAGCTATCTGGTTGAAGGAATTCGACGGATGTACAATGAAGGACAGTATACTGACATCACAATTAAAATAGCCAATCAAACATTCCAGTGCCATTCGTTAGTGCTCTCGTCGGTTTCGGCCTACTTCGAGGCGATGTTTAATTCCGGAATGAAGGAGTCGAGAGAGATGACGGTTACACTGCACGACATAGCTCCAGATATGTTCATGGAAGTACTGAATTTCGTATACAGTGGAAAGGATATAGTCGATTCTAACAACGTTGGTGACCTTTTACAGGTATCAACAATGCTGCAACTCGTTTGTCTCACCGAGAAATGTGAAGAATTCATGATCAAGAATATAGATTCAGAGAACTGTTTGAATATTTGGAAAGTGTCGAAATTGCACAATTGTGTGAAATTAAAAGAAATAAGTGAACTTCATATACTGAGCAATTTCGACGATGTCATCGAAAACAGCGACTTGGTGCAGCTAGAACTGAACGAATTCGAATTTCTATTGAAGAATAAAAACCTCCGTGCCAACACCGAAGAAACAGTATGTACTGCAGTACTAAATTGGGTGAGCTTTGACCTAGACGCAAGAGAAGAGAGATTTGAATCGTTATTTCGTTGCATACGTCTGACATCGTTACCCCTTGAGTATCTTCTGGACATTCTAGACCAACACCCACTTGTTCAGAAAAACAAAGAGTGTTTCAAGCTCGTTAGAAATGCCATCAAGTACCATGCCCTTCCCGCCAGACGACAGGATTGGTCCTGTATGGAAGGGGTATACCGACATACCGACGGACACGAGCGAATTTTGTCTGTCGTTGGTCGTCGGACTCTTATGGACGGGTCTAAAGTCAACGAATTTATTGGCTATAGTTTTCAACAAAAGCGATGGATGGCATTACAGAACATACCTACGAACATTGGAGAAGATTTTGCCGTCTGCTCTTTCGGTGATGACGTATTCGTGACGGGAGGAACCGAAGATGTTCATAGCTGTATTCAGTATTCTGCTAAATTCTCACAGTGGAGGAAACGAAAACCACTGAATGTAGGTCGGTATCGACACTGTATGGTTGCTGTACGGGAGTCGCTTTACGTTCTAGGTGGTTATAATTTCGGTACATTAGGAAGCATCGAGGAATACGACATCCATTCAGAGTTGTGGAAACCGGTCGGAGAGCTATATCAGGCCGTCGACGCAGCGTCTGCTGCCGTCGTCGGTAACAAAATCTACATATTCGGGGGTTGGTTAGGTGCTCAGGAAACAGCTGCCATACAGTGCTTCGATACCATATCGCTCTCTTGTACCAAAGTTTCTTTCCTTCCAAAGCCATGCAAGTTTACGAAATCCATTGTTACGGACGGTGAAATCCATGTTATGTGCTCGAGCGGTGAGCTGTATTCCTTTTCTAAGAAGGATGGTTGCAAATTTGTCAATTTTGTTCCTCATTTCTCAAGGCGAAATTTCGGATTTTTGTCATTAAACGACGAGTTCATGATTGTCGGAGGAGAGAAAAATTTGTTCTCGAGCGATGAGGTCGAATTTAGTATTTGCGATGATGTTATAAGAATCGGAGAAAAGAAAGTAGAAAGGGATGAGACGTTCCAGCTTCCTGCTAAAATGGAGGTTTTTGGATGTATCAAAACTACGATTTATAAGGGATTTCCTAATGCAGATTTCACTTGTGCTCGTATATTTGAAACAGACTAATCGAGCTTCTATATGGTCAAGAGAAACGCTTGCAACCCCCCCCCCCCCCTTCCTTTTTGTTACTAACTCAGGTTTTTGATAATCAGATGAGTATAGTTAGTGCTGTTCTTTAGTGTTCATTATTAACTTATTTATCTTACTTAACTTATTCATTATGAGACACTAACTGTGAGGGTTGTTGTTGAGACATGACCTTTTGAATACCAAATAAATTGGGAAATTTTTGTATGGTGTGTCACTGATTTTTTTACGCGTTCGACTTCACATCGGAAACCAAATTACTGAGAGGATTTCAATAAAAGCTGGTATGCATGGATCATTAAAAGTTCTCTACAAATTTTGTTTAATTTCATTGGTCCCATCCGTTGGGGGATGCAGGTTGAGGTCAAATATATCAAAGATGATACATTGTATATCTACATCATTTTCAAAATTTATTTTAGCCCATACAAATTTGTGGCGAAGAAATTTACAAATTCAAATGTATCAATTATTACAGTTTCCCGTTTTACAAACAAATACAACACCCATCATGACAAAATAAAGGATCGGTTAATATCAAAACTCATAACAAGAGGCCAAAGAGGGCCACAATCGCTCACCTGAAAACTACATTAACTAAGCATATCAAACAAGAATGAAGCTTGTCAAAGGAAAAAATCCTGAATTTGGAGTGGAACTAAAAATAGCAAAACTTTTTAAGACATCTCTCTAGATTATCCTGATGCTTTCAGTTTCTCGATGTTTGTTTCGGTTCCGAAGAAGAAGTTTGTCAAAGGAGGGTACCCCCCTTGACCTACTTTTGCCCGTAGTGTATGAAAATCACCTCTCCTCCTTTTGCATTTTACGTAGGAAAAAAATTCATACAAAATCAAAATGTATAAAATTTTAGCATAGAATACACATCAAAGCATTTAGTGACTTAAATATGACAATGTGAAGTTAATGAGTGTGTAAATCATACACTTATTGAGTTATTTAATGAAATATTGCAAAAATGTGCATTTCTGACAAAGTCCGAAAGGACTCCAAAAACGCGTCAAAAATTTGACTTCGGAGTTGAACCAAACTCCTTAAGACATCTCTCTAGATCATTCAGGTGCTTTCGGTTTGTCGATACGTGTTCGGTTCTGAAGAAGTTTGTCAAAGGAGGGTACCCCGTGACTTAATTTTGCCTGTAGTGGCGCCACCTATTGACGGATTCTGACGAAAAACAACAACACTTAGGGGGGGGGGGCTTTTTAAATACTTCATACCTACCAAGTTTCATCAAAATCCTTTCAGTCGTTCCGAAGAAGAAGTCGAAAATGTTCGCTCAGATGAGCTAAAAGGTGCTTTGATTGATAATGAAAAACCATTGTATATTCAGCAGAGACAAAGGGGTTCTTCTCCGCTATGGAATAGGTACAATGCATACAAATCATGGACTCGTTCTTGACTGACAGAGGCTTTTGTCTTTCCATTCAGATGACATTTTTTACGATTTGGTAACACTGTCTATAGGTGAATTGTTGGAATTCATATGAGTACCGACTATGCGCCTCTTATTGCTGAATTATTTTTACATACGTATGGAAAAAAAAAATATGAAAAACCCTCAAAATCAAAAGAAATTTGGTGACTTGAGACGTTTTAATGGTACTTCTAGGTACCTCGATGATGTTTTTTTTTAAATATTGATACTCTATACTTCAACCATTACAGACATAGTGTAATCAAAGATTACAAAGCTCACCTCATGGCAGCATTTTATCATGGCAGCAAACAAAAAGTAGTCAAAGATTACACAGTTTTGAATTTGAAAAAAAAAATGCTATCACACAAAAACAAAATAAAAAAGGGGAGTAGAGTATTTCATTTATTGAACCAAATTCTGCATGAATGGGTGTACTCTATTGATACCCAAATCTCCCTAACATATGCACCCACGCGGAAAATATAGGTCATGACCTACATTTGAACGTAGATATGTGATCTACTCATAAAGACGCATCATCTGTGCAAGTTTGGCCTTCCTAGCACTTAGAGAAATGAAACTTCTTAAGACTGATACCCAAATCTTCCTAACGTGCACTCAGGCGGAAAATATAGGTCATGACCCAATTTTGAACGTAGATTTGTGATCTACTGATAAAGACGCATTATCTGTGAAAGTTTGGCCATCCCAGCATTTATAATAAAGAAATAAAACTTCTTAATATACTAGTGCGGACGCCGACGCCGGCGACAAGATGATAGCATAAGGTGAGGTGAGCTAAAATCAAATTTACCTACAAGAATTAAAACTTTTTAATAAATCTAGTATTAATTACAGTAACTTGAAAACAACGTTCTTGGACCTCGGTATCAAAACTGTTAATGGAGAAAATCAGACAAGAGTACATGGATGAGTTTGGCTTCACTATGTTACTCCTCGACTTGGTGTTGATGCCCCTAGACTACCGTCATACAGACTTTCTCTCAACTTATCAGATTCGCCAAAGCTTGTATCGACGTTTCGGTCTTTCACTGCAAAAATGAACAAACTACAAAAAAGTCTTAAAAAACCATTATCAATGACTTGAAGATTTACAGAAATAACAGTGAACTCTTTTGTAATAGGCAATCCCATCATCAGAATATGCATAATTTGGAATAAATTTGCTCTATGTTACGGTGAATTCAGTGATTAACAAAATAAGAACGATTAGAGGTAGATTGGACTTTAATCGAAGCTGTAATACGACCATCAATCCTCTTCTACCCCGAAGTCACAGAAAGAACATTATGCAAGGACTTTGACTCATCTATAGTTCTCAGCGTGTCAACAACACACTGACCATGCAATCCTGACGGTGGGACTCCATGACGGATACTGTCCAAATTTCACCAAAAGAGACTGGATACTGAACTTTTGTCAAATTTGAAAGTTGTTCGGAGTTCTAGGATGATGGATCATGAGCTCGCTTCAGCCAGCAAATCACAGACTGTTATATGACCATTTTACGGTCTTGTTTGTGATGTCACGTTAAACGAGAAAGGTTCTTCATTTCTGCAAATGTTTTATTGATCTCATTTAAGTGCTAAAATGCTTAACACTAATGGAGACGCTGACTCTCCTCGGGCACCTGCAACAGCAGCGTGTTTCACAAAAATACTTACTGAAAATGAAGGAATTTCTTAACTTTTGATCGATTGGTTCTTCTTATGAAATAAGAATCGTGGTGTTTTGTTTCTGAATTTATATTTAGTATGTAGAAATTATACACGAAAGCACGACATAATCTAAAATGAAAAAAAATCTATTGTTTGATGATGAAAGTTACAAAAATTCCAGAAATTTGTCGTAAGAATTTTTTTGTGAAACTGGGCACTGGTCTCAAATCAGAACATTTATTTCGGGGTTCACAATGTTTCAATGGAAATGTTAGTGATTTTGTCTTATCTTCTTGACTTTGAGACTGAATACTGATAGGTACCCCTTCGATGTTTATTTGCGAAGACAAGGTTTTTCCATAAAATGCATACACTACACTCGTAAGTACAAGAAAAGATTTTAACTTCTTCTATAAACATAGAGTCATGAAAATGATAAACTCTTAACATGCGAAGGCAACATGACCTAACGTGGCATTCAAGTATGTGATATAGGTCAAATACTAACCAAGCATTCAAGCATGTGACATAGGTCAGATCCTTACCTGACATTCAAGTATGTGACATACTAGTAGGTCAGATCTTTACCTATCATTATAGTATGTGACATAGGTCAGATCCTTACCTGGCATTGAAGCATGTGACATACTAGTAGGTCAGCAGCCTGTTTCACAAAAATACTTACGATAAGTTTTAGGTATTTTCGTAACTTTTTATTGCTAAGTTCATCTTACAAACACAACATTGCAATATTTTGTTTCTGAATTTATATTTAGTATCTAGAAGTGGTATCAGACAGCACAATATAATGTACATTAAAAAAGAATTAAAGCTTTTATATTTAATGTTGAAAGTTATGAAAATTCCTGAAATTTTTCGTAAGAATTTTTGTGAAACTGGGCACTGATCTTTACCTGGCATTATAGTATGTGACATAGGTCAGATCCTTACCTGGCATTATAGTATGTGACATAGGTCAGATCCTTACCTGGCATTATAGTATGTGACATAGGTCAGATCCTTACCTGGCATTATAGTATGTGACATAGGTCAGATCCTTACCTGGCATTATAGTATGTGACATAGGTCAGATCCTTACCTGGCATTATAGTATGTGACATAGGTCAGATCCTTACCTGGCATTATAGTATGTGACATAGGTCAGATCCTTACCTGGCATTATAGTATGTGACATAGGTCAGATCCTTACCTGGCATTATAGTATGTGACATAGGTCAGATCCTTACCTGGCATTATAGTATGTGACATAGGTCAGATCCTTACCTGGCATTATAGTATGTGACATAGGTCAGATCCTTACCTGGCATTATTAGTTATTAGGTTTGTTACTGACCTTACACGGAAATCTGTCGGGTTGATAAAGCCCATAGAAGGCGAGGCGCTTGCGCCGAGCCTTCTATGGGCTTTATCAACCCGACAGATTTCCGTGTAAGGTCAGTAACAAACCTAATAACTGATTTGTTTTGTCGAGGACCATTTTGACATGGTGATTCCTACTGTCCTCCTGCTTTACCAAGCAATAGTGCTGTAAAGTTTTACCCAGTTTTGCTAATTGTCGGCCATTGCCTTACAAATTTTTGAAACTGACTTTCCACAAGAATTTGTCGGGCAGTCACATGACCAAATTCAAGCATTCCCATTGGGTCAAACTAGTCCGAGGCAAAACAATATAGTATGTGACATAGGTCAGATCCTTACCTGGCATTCAAGCATGTGATGAAGGTCAGATCTTAACCTGGTATTAGGCATGTGATATATGCCAGATCCTAACCTGATATTCAAATTTTAAGTCGTCAAATTCAATATTTTAAAACATATAGTCTATACAGGTTAGACTGGTCTCAAATAACTTTTAAAATCTTGAATCTGAAATACGGTTGTATTTTGTGTTCATTGGCTACAAAGTATAGGCATTTTACTGCGAAATACACACAGTGTAGAAATAAACAGCACGCTCTTGTTTATTTCATTCCAAAATCTTGTGTGTTTGATGTGAACATGTTTAGAATAAATAAATGGATGAATTTACAAGGGAAAATGAAACTTTGCTTATATTATGGCCTAAAATACAGATTGTTAAAAAGCCTCCCCTCCTTCCCTTTTCAGTTTTTCGTCTCTGGGGCATTGTCCCCCCCCCCCCCTTGCAGAACCCCACTTTGTCAAAAGATATGTATTAGCGATATACACCTTCTGTAAAAGTATCGATCTGTAGTAAGGGGGGGGGACAATATCTTAAAAATATTTTCCATTTTCAATTTATTTCTATAGAAAAAAGACATACTAGTATGTTGCTTCAAAATTTAGAAAAACGATGCAAGGTAAATCTTATCCAACTGTTGATTATGATGAAACCAAGAACTGGTATCAATTTTGTGAAAGGATTTTCTTCAAGTTCCCATTTTGAAAATTCCACTTTTTCAGGACAGATTTTATTCCTTATCTTATCGGCTCATTTGCAGCATGGACCACACGTGCACGTTTCGGGTACTGAATCCTCGTCAGTGATCCTCAATCTAAACAATGTAATATGGCCAAGGAGTGTGCAAGTTATTATGTCCAAAAAAATCCGAAAGACGTAGCAGGATGGGTGGGTATGATGCTACAGGACCAACGTTTTAGAAATTTCAAGACATTTTGATAACAGAAATTTTCTAATGCGTTGAAGAAACGATCAACCGAAGTTGATCGAACTTGGCTACATGTGCCCTCGAGGATTCCTGGTCCACCAGCAGTGACACTCATCAAGTGGTACAAATGTCAAACGTCTTCAAATTCAAAAGCATCAGTTAAGAGGAGATAAATTTAGCTTGTGATACAGATCATATCCTAACCTGGCATTCAAGCATATGGCATAGGTCAGATACCCGGCATTCAAGTATTTACTAGGTCAGACCCTTACCTTTCATTCAAGCATTTGATATAGATCATATCCTAACTTGATACTGAAACATGTCATATAGGTCAAACATGTCATATAGTATTCCAGGAAGTGTTATAATTTTTTGTTTGCTGTCTCATCTGTACTTATCTTTAATAAAAACAAATACATTACTCTTATTATTTCCATCGCAAATCGCATTGAAGAAGCATAGAAATATGTTTTTAATCTCATTTTCACGTGCCACGTTTCACGAGTCCGAACACTTTTAAAATATCCGTGTTTTTGGGAGGGTTGTGCGCACGTAACCCAGAGTAACTATACCTTCTGCTATTTCCGTGGCAGATGGCCGTCCTAAGTCGGCACCGGTTGCCCATTGGTCTCGTTGGTTTAGGTGTAGTCCTTTGTGTTTGATGTTTCTGTGTTGTCCGTTGATGTTCCTTGTCCCTTTTGCGTCTCTTCCTGTGCTTGTCTGCTCTGTGTTTTTACACTGGGTGTTTTGTTGTTTTGCTGTGGGTGCTGCAGCCTGGTGTTGTTGGAGATCCCCTCCTTTGTTTTGGAATGAGACCGTTTTTTCTTCGACGGATGCGTATATTGAACGTTTTTGATCTGCCGCGTGTAAGAACCCATTGACCATTTTAAGTAAGTTTAGATGTGGAAAGGAAGTGTTCGATTTGTTCAAATCCTATAAGTTAACAAGAATGATACTGCTGTCTGAAAATTCAATATACATTTAAAGTGCACGAATAAATTCAAAAGTTATCCAAAGACTGTTATCATTTTCCCTTATTCTTGTATTAGAACGACGATGACGCATCTTGTTTCTTTCATTTTAGTTTCTGTTTTCCTTCTCTCTCGAATCGCTAAGAGACAACTGTATACAAGGGAAGATCATGGAATATTCTTCATTAATGAGGTTCATTAATAAGGTTACTAGTACTATAAAAGTTCTTGTTTGTATAGAATTTTTATCAAAAGAAATGAAGACATTATATTTTATCCCATTTCTGACTTATTTTCTTCTCGACTTTGGATATATCAAATATATTATGACTTTTACCTCTGCCATGGTTTTTTTTTTCAATATCTCTTGATGAGAAATTATGGTTTCAAGACATATATGTTTAAATAGAATGCTTACATTTTCTTATATTAATTTAAAGGGTCAAAACTTTTCTGTAAAATGACTGAATAAAATTGTCTTCGTGGATACATTCAAGCACACCATCTCTGTGTGTTGCACTTCGTTTCTGCAAATGTTTTATTGATCTAATTTGATTGTTAAAAATGCTTAACCCTAAGGGAAACGCTGACTCTCCTAGGCAGCCTGTTTCACAAAAATACTAAGATTTAGGAATTTCCGTAGTTTTTGATCTTTTAATATAGACTAACAATCGTGATGTTTTGTTTCTGAAGTTATATTTAGTATGTAGAAATTATATCAGAAAGCACGATATAATCTAAAATAAAAAAAATCTATTGTTTGATGATGAAAGTTACAAAAATTCCAGAAATTTGTCGTAAGAATTTTGTGAAATTGGGCACTGGTCTCAAATCAGAACATTTATTTCGGGGTTCACAATGTTTCAATGGAAATGTTAGTGATTTTGCCTTATCTTCTCGACTTTGAGACTGAATAACTGATAGGTACCCCTTCGATGTTTATTATATAAGTACAAGAAAGGATTTATGACTTCTTTTGTAAACATAGAGTCATGAAAATGACAAACTTTCAACATATGAAGGCAACATGACCTAATCTGGCATTCATGTATGTGGTATAGGTCAGATCAAGCATGTGACAAAGATATTGGTCAGATCCTTACCTGACATTAAAGTATGTGACATAGGTCAGATCCTTACCTGGCATTCAAGCATGTGATGAAGGTCAGATCTTGACTTGGTATTTCAGCATGTGATATATGTCAGATCCTTATCTGATATCCAAGCTTGCGATACAGATCATATCCTAACCTGGCATTCAAGCATGTGACAAAGGTCAGATCCTTACCCGGTATTCAAGCAAATGATGAAGGTCAGATCTTGACCTGATATATTCAGCATGTGATATATGTCAGATCCTTATCTGATATTCAAGCTTGCGATACAGATCATATCCTAACCTAGCATTCAAGCATGTGACAAAGGTCAGATCCTTACCCGGCTTTCAAGTATGTGACATAGGTCAGATCCTTACCAGGCATTCAAGCATTTGATATACCGGTAGATCAAAGAATCATCCTAATCTGGTATTCAAACATGTCATTTAGGTCATGACAAAAACAAATCAGATCCTAATGTGGTATTCAAACATGTCATTTAAGTCAAACATGTCATATAGTAGTAAATGATGCTAATGAATTTGAAGACGTTTAACATTGTACTACTTGATGAGTGTCATTTCTGGTGGACCAGGAGTCCCCGAGGGCACATGTAGCCAAGTTCGATCATTTTCGGTTGGTCGTTTCTTCAAACAAATTCGAAAAATTCTGTTTACAATTTTTTTTCAAATTTCTGAAACCTGGGTCCTGTAGCATCATATATTAGCCATCTTGCTACATCTTTCGGTATATTGTGAACGTAATTATCACACATTTTGGCCATATTTCATTGTTTTGACTGAGGATCACTGACGAGGGTTAAATACCCGAAACGTGCATGTCTGGTCCACGCTGGTTCAATCTGCTTTTAAATGATGCTTATGAATTTGAAGACGTTTAACATTCAACGAAGTAAAATTAAAATGTTATCTCATTTTTTGGCTGTCTCATCTGCAGTTATTTTTAACCAAATACATTACTTTCATTATTTCCATCGCAAATCGCATTGAACAAGCATAGAAATATGTTTTTCTTCGACGGATGCATATATTGAACGTTTTCGATCTGCCGCATATAAGCACCCATTGAACATTTTGAGTGCCTGTTGATGTTATAAGGAAGTGTTCGACATGTTCAAACCCTCAGAGTTAACAAGAATGATTTACTGTCTGAGAATTCAAAATACATTTTAAGTACACGATTGTATTCAAACGTTATCCAAGGACTGTTATCATACCCGGTATTTCCTTATTCTTTTATTGGAACGACGATCACGCATCTTGTTTCTTTCGTTATAGTTTCTGGAATCGCCGAAAGACAACTGTATACAAGGGACGATCACCTAATATCCTTCATTAATGAGGTATCAACGCAAGTGCCTGACAAAAAAGTTCTTGTTTGTAAAGAATTTTCACCAAAAGAAATTAAGACATCATTTTTAATCCCATTTCTGAATGATTTTTTTCTCGATTTATAGATTCTACAACTCAAAATCCGCAACTCTGCAACTCTTACTTTAAAATGAATATAGTGACTGATATAGATCTTATCATCATCTATACATGTTCCCATTTCCCCTTATCGGCAGTCACGAAAATTCACTAGGGCGAAATGGGAATATTTTTTCTACCTAAAGGTGAAATGGGAAAACACCGTTCTCAGGATAATACATTGACCTTACACAGATAAACAAGTGTCTGACTGTCTTGCACGTCTGTACCAGCCTTCATATTCATAACATAATTTAAGAATAGATAAATTTGCAGCATAGACCAGACAAGCACGTCTCGGGTACTTAACCCTCGTCAGTAATCCTCAGTCCAAAGAATGAAATATGGTCAAAGACTTAAACTTATGTCCAACTTATGTCCAAAAATTACCGAAAGACGTAATAGACGGGTGGGATATCATGGATATGATGCTACAGCACCTACTTTTCAGAATTTACGAGAAAATTTTGTGAACAGAAATTTTCGAGTATGTTTGAAGAAACGATCAAGCGAAGTTGATCGGACTTGGCTACATGTACCCTCGGGGACTCCTGGTTCACCATTAGTGACACTCACCATAGTACAAATGTTAAACGTCTTCAAATTCATAGCACCAATCCCTTTCATTCTTTCTGGCCCTCAGCATACCGTATGTCACCTATCTCATTTTTATGATACATGTATGTGGTAAAATGCACATAATGTATACTGCACGAGCGATCGCTTCGCCACTTATCCTATCACACAGAATAAACGCGTTATTGCATGTAAATCTTGCTTAAATAAAATAAATGTATATATCTGTATTTTGATTTTGACTAAGTAAACATAAAATGATAAGAATTCCCATTGGAACAGTTGCGAACAATACTTGTATTTCGAAGAGACACCATATGCCCGGGGAGAGTCGGACTCTCCTGTTCGCATGCAACACCCATCCCAACAATTCCATGAACACTTGTCAAATTCGGTGATTTTCTCAATGTACATCAATATGATGAACATATCAGGTAAAGATGTCTTGTTTGGTGATGTTGACGGCCATTCAATCGTAATCCAGAATGTTACTGATCATTCAGGAAAGAGGGATCCCATTAGCTTTTACAAGATCCCCAAAGCGACCAAAAACTTCCTCAATAAGATCAAATATCGCGTTCAGATGTATCTTTGATGATAATAAACAGTTGTCAAACGCAACCTCGTCACACTCAATATTCTCATGCTCTTTAATAAAAATTTTATAATTGTTTGTGAAATCACCAAACATGGCATTTGAATAGTTCAGAGAAAAAAAATGTAGAATTTGGAATTTTGGATACATTACATTATTGACTTCCATTTTGTTGAAATGGTTGAAAGATTGACTTTGTAAATACTCCGTGATGTACCGTGGAAGAACCCATGTAGGCTCCATGGAGTTTTCTTAAAGTCGTAATGAAGTGGTATTCTAGCCGCGGTGCAATGTCGTTTTCTCATTCGATTTTAAAAATTGCTCAATGTAAAGAAACAACACTTATATAATCCTTTTTTTTTTTTATTGAAAACTCCTATCGAAAGCTAGAATATAAAAGACAAATTCATGATAATTCACAAATATTGCGACCGGAAATACAGATTTTGTTGATGTTATAATTACGTCATTGGCTTAAATTATCAGGAATTACACAGTAATGATAAACAGTTTTTTTTAAACCACAAGATCGGTCAAGAATTAAGTATGACAAGGCAAAGTCTATTTTAATCGAATACTGATACAATCGGGAGAATTTACTCAGGTTTTCGGTTAGAAAGTTTGTAAAATATATCTGTATTTTGGTGTGTATATTACTCGTTAAAGAGATGTTGGATTTTTTAAAGCTGTATGTACGTTTTTCTGTCTCCGCAGTAACTTAAGGTAGCCATTGTACAAATTAGTCAGTTTACAAAGCGTTTTAATCATCTTCATTGTAAAGTATGATAAATTTTATGCCTGGTAAGGTACTATAAACCATATATTTTCTGAAAGGTAATGATACCCTGAATACGGTCTTAAAAATCAAAGGGGAAAAACTCTTGTGAAACTGTTATTTTGCATATGTTGTATAGAGAAAATAGACAATTTGAATGCTTCATCAGTTATTCCCCTTTGTTTTTCTGGCCCCAAAATTATTATTTCTGAACAGTGGGCATTATAACCTTTCAGAAAATATATAGTTTATAGTACCTTACAAGGCATGGAAAAATACCCTATTGTACATCGGGTACCTTAATCTTGTTAGAATCGTTTGCTTCTATGTTTTCCAATTACATGTATATGCAAACAATCAGGACTGAGGTAAAATTGATTATCCTACAAATCTTATCTAGAATGTTATCTTATGTACGTTTCGAAAACCCCCTTGAATTAAAAACCCTCGTGTACGGTATCGGAAGCTTTGGTAGGGTCATTTTAATAAGGATGGGCTATAGATAGTATATCACTTAAACACCCCAGTTAGATACTGCATTAGAGAATGGAATCTTTCTTATACAAACAGTAATTTTAAAAGATTAGATTAATTTTGGATTTTCCAATTACACAAAATCACTTCCCGAATCATAAAAATCACATATAACGAATGAAGTCCGGGTACATGCACCTTACCGAAGTCTTTGAAAGTCACAACCTGGATTTTGAATATCTGTTAAGTCCTTTAAAATATGAAAAGAAACTTATGTTTCATGGCATATTTTTGTCTGTATATCTTGCTCCATGGACACTCGACTGTGGCATCTATAGTAAACGGTTACTTCCTTTGGAAAGAAGAAGGTCAACCAATCAAAAGGGATGTTTTATGCCCAGAATCCTGTCGTCTGGAAGGTAATCAGGACATAGTCAGAAGATGCTGTGCTTGCCAATCGAAACCAGTTTGGGAACTGACGTCATCTTCCGTTTTATCTCCACTGGATTTTGAAAGAATTGATATTCCTGAAAAAAACAGAATTGAATACGATGGAAGAATAGATAATGAAACCTTTTTGACCTTTGAGCATAGAGGAGCCTTTTTAACCGAGTTGCCGGAAAACATGTGTGATTTTAGTTCTAACTTTGTCGTCATTGATGTGGCATATAACTCAATATCACAGATCTACAACATAGAATGTCTATGGCGATTAGACACACTGGATCTGTCATACAACAAACTTACAATCTTAGCTAACGAAACATTTCTAAACATGTCAAACTTAAGGATCCTTGACGTTTCTCACAACAACATAAAATCCATGGAGCCTGGTTTCTTTCATGGTACATCACGGAGTATTTACAAAGTCAATCTTTCGTTCAACCACTTCAACAAAATGGACGTCAGTAATGTAATATATCCAAATGCTACATTCTGCTCTTTGAACTATTCAAATGCCATATTTGGTGATTTTACGAACGATTTTAAAATTTCACTTAAAGAGCATGAGCGTATTGGATGTGGGGATGTCGTGTTTGACAACTGTTTATTATTGAGGACACATCTGAACGCGATATTTTCTCTTATTCAAAATCAGTTTACAGATATTTTTAAATATAATATTCTTGGAAATTTTACATACAATAACGTGTTTATACCGTGTGATTGTACAATTGGTGAAGCGATGGCTCGTGCGGGGTTCATTGATTTTTACCATATGTATCATAAAAATGAGTTAGGTGACTACAAATGCCGAAGTCCGGAGAGAATGAAAGGGATTGATCTTACAGACGTGCACGATTATCAGACACTTGACCAGTTTATCTGTGTAAGGTCAACGTATTGTCCTGAGAACTGCACCTGCTTTGAGCAACCTTCACAGAATAGATTTGTCGTGAATTGTTCATATCAAAGCTACTCTGATCTGCCGTCTCGATTACCTGTAACAAAGTACCCGTACTACCTGGACTTAACCTCTAATCATATCAAACATATAAGAAACAGGACATACACACATCAAATAAGTCATTTATTACTGGACGGAAATGAAGTTCAGAATTTAGACTCTGCATTTCTTGGGTCGTTGAGCAGCATTCAAATGCTGACCTTGAAAGCACATGACCTCCTATCGCTTCCTAAAGCGATAGAAAAAGTAAGCGCCAATAAAATTATATTTGGACAAAACAGTATACCGTGTGACTGTGATTCTGAATGGATAGCAAGATGGAGGATCTATTCCAAGGCCAAGTCACGTGACAACCCCATGTTTTGTAGAAACAATATCATCGGAATAAAACATGTTGAAGAAATAATGAATTATCTAGATTGCTCAAAACATGTTACATACTATCAAATACCTGTTTTAGTAACTCTTTTATTACTGCTTGCCTCTATATCAGTCACTATATTTATTTTTAAGGAAGAGTTGCGGATTTTGAAATGTAGAATCTCAAAGTCGAGAAGAAAATCGGTCAGAAATGGGATTAAGTATGATGTCTTCATCTCGTTTGATGAAAATTCTTTGGAAACGAGAAATTTTGTGGTAAGGCACTTGCGTACATACCTCATTAATGAAGGATATTCGTTGATCGTCCCTTGTATACAATTGTCTTTCGGCGATTCGAGAGAGAAGGAAACAGAAAGTATAATGAAAGAAACAAGGTGTGTGATCATCGTTCTAACAAATGAATACGGGAAAAATGACAACAGTCCATGGACAACTTTTGAATACAATCGTGCACTTAAAATGTATTTTGAATTTTCAGACAGCAATATCATTCTTGTTAACTTTGAGGGTTTGAACATATCGAACACTTCCTTGCCATATCTAAAAGCACTTAAAACGGTTAATGGGTGCTTACACGTGACAGATCGAAAACGTTCAATTTACGCATGCGTCAAAGAAAAATGCGGTGCACCAATCCAAAAACAGAAGAAGCAACGGACATCAAGTGTCAGGTATAGATGTTATCAAATGTCTGAGATAAAAGATGACGTGTGGTAAGACCATCGAACAGCATGGAGAAGTACTCACAAACATTTACGCCCATGTGTACAAAGGCGACATCAAGAACAATTGACGCCTTGAAACAAAGCCGCCTTGAAGCATGGGCTTGATTCATCAAAGAAAATGGAGATTTGATAAATTCACCGAGAATCATAAGATCATGGATCTTTCCTGACACGTTTAATGTACATTTTGATATTTAATATGCAAGAATAACGTAAACTGAGAATCAATAAGTTTCTCCTTCGAAGTTGTTTTATTTTCTCGTCTTTAAGGTATCCGATGTACAATAGGGCATTTTTCCATGCCTTGTAAGGTACTATATATAAACTATATATTTTATGAAAGATTATAATGCCCATTGCTCAAAAATGATAATTTTGGGGTCAGAAAAATAAAAGGGAGTAACTGGTGAAGCATTTAAATGGTCTATTTTGAGTATTTTCTCTATATAACCTATGCAAAATGACAAAATTGTACAACAGATTTTCCTCTTTGATTTTTAGGACCCGGGAGTCTTATATCTGTACTCAAGCCATCATTACCTTTCAGAAAATATATAGTTTATAGTACCTTACCAGGCATAAAATTTACCATACTTTACAATGGAGATGATTAAAACACTTTATAAATTGACTCTATTGCACAACGGGTACCTTAAAACATATATTTGTACTTGTAAAAATTTAGATTTATACATAATTTATTTAAAAAATTATAATCTCGAAATAATGTCGTGGGTACAATGTGATATTGGTCTGACCCTGAACTGGCATACAAACATGTAACGTAGATCAGATACTAAGCTGACATTCAAGTATGGATAATGACCATATCCCTGTATACAGTACAAAATCGATAATTCAGATAATCAGAAACCGACGGCATACAAATGAGGATAAAACAGGAACCAAAGCATACAAACAAAAACCTCCACCACATGAAAAGAAGCGAACTCCCGATATGGGAGTGAGACCAGGTGCCCAGGAAGAGTAAGCATCTCCTGCTTGCATGCAACACCCGCCACTTCTGTTCGGTAGAACTGTCACATCCGGTTACTTCCATTTCGGAATACATAGAATACAATCTTTGGTTGGATGGTTCAAATGGTGCATGCTTGTATTTCAGGTTAATATCTAAGTTATATCACATGCTTCTATGCCAGGTAAGATTTTGACCAATATCACATGCATGAATACCAAATTAGGATCCGACCTATATCACATGTTTAAATGTCAGGTTAGGGTAAGATCTGCCAATGTCACATTGCACCCATAACATAATTTTGGAGTTTACTTTGAATGAACTTATGAATCATTTTGTATTCTTACAAGTACAAATAAAAAAGCATGTGATATATGTCAGGTCCTAACCTGGCCTTCAAGCATATGATAAAAGTTAGATCCTAACAAAGGCTAACATGACAGTGATGCATGTGATAATGGTGAGATCCTAACCTGACAGCCAAGCATGTGATAAAGGTAAGATCCTAACCTGGCATTCAAGTATGCAATGAAGGTCAGAAACTAACCTGGCATTCAAGCATGTGAAATGGGTCAGATCTTAATCTGGCATTCAAACTTGTAACATAGGTTGATTTCAACCTGGCATTGAAGAATGTGACATATGTCATATCCAAACCTGGCATTCAAGCATGTGATATAGGTCAAATCCTAACCTGGCATTCAAACATGTGACACGTCAGATTCTAACCTGGCATTCAATCATGTGATATAGGTCAGATCCTACTCTGGCATTCAAGCATGTGATGTAGATTATATCCTAATTTGGCATTCATACATGTGACATGTCAGATCCTAACCTGGCATTCAAGCATGTGACATAGGTCAGTTCCTAACCTGGCATTCCAATAAGTGATATAGGTCATATCCTAACCTGGAATTCAAGTAATAAAATAGGTCAGATCCTAACCTGGTGGTATAGGTCAGAGCCTAACTTGGCATTCAAGCACGTGACATAAGTCAGATCCTACCCTGGCATTAAAGCTTGTGATATAGGTAAAATCATAACCCGACATTCAAGCTTGTTACATAGGTCAGATCTTTACCTGGCATTCAAGATTGTGATATAGATCAGACCCTTTCATGACATTCAACCCTGTTAGGTCAGATCCTATAAACCTTGCATTCAAGAAAGTGACATAGGTCAGACCCTTTCCTGACATTCAACCCTGTGACATTCAAGCATGTGATATAGGTCAGATCCTAATCTGGCATTCAAGCATTTGACATATGTCAGATCCTAACCTTGCATTCAAGCATATGATAAAGGTAAGATCCTAACCTTGCATTCAAGCATGTGATATAGGTCAGACCCTTTCCTGACATTCCACCCTGTGACATTCAAGCATGTGATATTGGATCCTAATCTGGCATTCAAGCATTTGACATATTTCAGATCCTAACCTTGCATTCAAGCATGTGATAAAGGTAAGATCCTAACCTTGCATTCAAGCATGTGATGAAGGTAAGATCCTAACCTTGCATTCAAGCATGTGATATAGGTCAGACCCTTTCCTGACATTCTACCCTGTGACATTCAAGCATTAATTTTGGATTTTCCAATTACACAAAATCACTTCCCGAATCATAAAAATCACATATAACGAATGAAGTCCGGGTACATGCACCTTACCGAAGTCTTTGAAAGTCACAACCTGGATTTTGAATATCTGTTAAGTCCTTTAAAATATGAAAAGAAACTTATGTTTCATGGCATATTTTTGTCTGTATATCTTGCTCCATGGACACTCGACTGTGGCATCTATAGTAAACGGTTACTTCCTTTGGAAAGAAGAAGGTCAACCAATCAAAAGGGATGTTTTATGCCCAGAATCCTGTCGTCTGGAAGGTAATCAGGACATAGTCAGAAGATGCTGTGCTTGCCAATCGAAACCAGTTTGGGAACTGACGTCATCTTCCGTTTTATCTCCACTGGATTTTGAAAGAATTGATATTCCTGAAAAAAACAGAATTGAATACGATGGAAGAATAGATAATGAAACCTTTTTGACCTTTGAGCATAGAGGAGCCTTTTTAACCGAGTTGCCGGAAAACATGTGTGATTTTAGTTCTAACTTTGTCGTCATTGATGTGGCATATAACTCAATATCACAGATCTACAACATAGAATGTCTATGGCGATTAGACACACTGGATCTGTCATACAACAAACTTACAATCTTAGCTAACGAAACATTTCTAAACATGTCAAACTTAAGGATCCTTGACGTTTCTCACAACAACATAAAATCCATGGAGCCTGGTTTCTTTCATGGTACATCACGGAGTATTTACAAAGTCAATCTTTCGTTCAACCACTTCAACAAAATGGACGTCAGTAATGTAATATATCCAAATGCTACATTCTGCTCTTTGAACTATTCAAATGCCATATTTGGTGATTTTACGAACGATTTTAAAATTTCACTTAAAGAGCATGAGCGTATTGGATGTGGGGATGTCGTGTTTGACAACTGTTTATTATTGAGGACACATCTGAACGCGATATTTTCTCTTATTCAAAATCAGTTTACAGATATTTTTAAATATAATATTCTTGGAAATTTTACATACAATAACGTGTTTATACCGTGTGATTGTACAATTGTTGAAGCGATGGCTCGTGCGGGGTTCATTGATTTTTACCATATGTATCATAAAAATGAGTTAGGTGACTACAAATGCCGAAGTCCGGAGAGAATGAAAGGGATTGATCTTACAGACGTGCACGATTATCAGACACTTGACCAGTTTATCTGTGTAAGGTCAACGTATTGTCCTGAGAACTGCACCTGCTTTGAGCAACCTTCACAGAATAGATTTGTCGTGAATTGTTCATATCAAAGCTACTCTGATCTGCCGTCTCGATTACCTGTAACAAAGTACCCGTACTACCTGGACTTAACCTCTAATCATATCAAACATATAAGAAACAGGACATACACACATCAAATAAGTCATTTATTACTGGACGGAAATGAAGTTCAGAATTTAGACTCTGCATTTCTTGGGTCGTTGAGCAGCATTCAAATGCTGACCTTGAAAGCACATGACCTCCTATCGCTTCCTAAAGCGATAGAAAAAGTAAGCGCCAATAAAATTATATTTGGACAAAACAGTATACCGTGTGACTGTGATTCTGAATGGATAGCAAGATGGAGGATCTATTCCAAGGCCAAGTCACGTGACAACCCCATGTTTTGTAGAAACAATATCATCGGAATAAAACATGTTGAAGAAATAATGAATTATCTAGATTGCTCAAAACATGTTACATACTATCAAATACCTGTTTTAGTAACTCTTTTATTACTGCTTGCCTCTATATCAGTCACTATATTTATTTTTAAGGAAGAGTTGCGGATTTTGAAATGTAGAATCTCAAAGTCGAGAAGAAAATCGGTCAGAAATGGGATTAAGTATGATGTCTTCATCTCGTTTGATGAAAATTCTTTGGAAACGAGAAATTTTGTGGTAAGGCACTTGCGTACATACCTCATTAATGAAGGATATTCGTTGATCGTCCCTTGTATACAATTGTCTTTCGGCGATTCGAGAGAGAAGGAAACAGAAAGTATAATGAAAGAAACAAGGTGTGTGATCATCGTTCTAACAAATGAATACGGGAAAAATGACAACAGTCCATGGACAACTTTTGAATACAATCGTGCACTTAAAATGTATTTTGAATTTTCAGACAGCAATATCATTCTTGTTAACTTTGAGGGTTTGAACATATCGAACACTTCCTTGCCATATCTAAAAGCACTTAAAACGGTTAATGGGTGCTTACACGTGACAGATCGAAAACGTTCAATTTACGCATGCGTCAAAGAAAAATGCGGTGCACCAATCCAAAAACAGAAGAAGCAACGGACATCAAGTGTCAGGTATAGATGTTATCAAATGTCTGAGATAAAAGATGACGTGTGGTAAGACCATCGAACAGCATGGAGAAGTACTCACAAACATTTACGCCCATGTGTACAAAGGCGACATCAAGAACAATTGACGCCTTGAAACAAAGCCGCCTTGAAGCATGGGCTTGATTCATCAAAGAAAATGGAGATTTGATAAATTCACCGAGAATCATAAGATCATGGATCTTTCCTGACACGTTTAATGTACATTTTGATATTTAATATGCAAGAATAACGTAAACTGAGAATCAATAAGTTTCTCCTTCGAAGTTGTTTTATTTTCTCGTCTTTAAGGTATCCGATGTACAATAGGGCATTTTTCCATGCCTTGTAAGGTACTATATATAAACTATATATTTTATGAAAGATTATAATGCCCATTGCTCAAAAATGATAATTTTGGGGTCAGAAAAATAAAAGGGAGTAACTGGTGAAGCATTTAAATGGTCTATTTTGAGTATTTTCTCTATATAACCTATGCAAAATGACAAAATTGTACAACAGATTTTCCTCTTTGATTTTTAGGACCCGGGAGTCTTATATCTGTACTCAAGCCATCATTACCTTTCAGAAAATATATAGTTTATAGTACCTTACCAGGCATAAAATTTACCATACTTTACAATGGAGATGATTAAAACACTTTATAAATTGACTCTATTGCACAACGGGTACCTTAAAACATATATTTGTACTTGTAAAAATTTAGATTTATACATAATTTATTTAAAAAATTATAATCTCGAAATAATGTCGTGGGTACAATGTGATATTGGTCTGACCCTGAACTGGCATACAAACATGTAACGTAGATCAGATACTAAGCTGACATTCAAGTATGGATAATGACCATATCCCTGTATACAGTACAAAATCGATAATTCAGATAATCAGAAACCGACGGCATACAAATGAGGATAAAACAGGAACCAAAGCATACAAACAAAAACCTCCACCACATGAAAAGAAGCGAACTCCCGATATGGGAGTGAGACCAGGTGCCCAGGAAGAGTAAGCATCTCCTGCTTGCATGCAACACCCGCCACTTCTGTTCGGTAGAACTGTCACATCCGGTTACTTCCATTTCGGAATACATAGAATACAATCTTTGGTTGGATGGTTCAAATGGTGCATGCTTGTATTTCAGGTTAATATCTAAGTTATATCACATGCTTCTATGCCAGGTAAGATTTTGACCAATATCACATGCATGAATACCAAATTAGGATCCGACCTATATCACATGTTTAAATGTCAGGTTAGGGTAAGATATGCCAATGTCACATTGCACCCATAACATAATTTCGGGAGTGTACTTTGAATGAACTTATGAATCATTTTGTATTCTTACAAGTACAAATAAAAAAGCATGTGATATATGTCAGATCCTTACCTTGCATTCAAGCATGTGACATATGTCAGGTCCTAACCTGGCCTTCAAGCATATGATAAAAGTTAGATCCTAACAAAGGCTAACATGGCAGTGATGCATGTGATAATGGTGAGATCCTAACCTGACAGTCAAGCATGTGATAAAGGTAAGATCCTAACCTGGCATTCAAGTATGCAATGAAGGTCAGAAACTAACCTGGCATTCAAGCATGTGAAATGGGTCAGATCTTAATCTGGCATTCAAACATGTAACATAGGTTGATTTCAACCTTGCATTGAAGAATGTGACATATGTCATATCCAAACCTGGCATTCAAGCATGTGATATAGGTCAAATCCTAACCTGGCATTCAAACATGTGACACGTCAGATTCTAACCTGGCATTCAATCATGTGATATAGGACAGATCCTATTCTGGCATTCAAGCATGTGATGTAGATTATATCCTAATTTGGCATTCATACATGTGACATGTCAGATCCTTACCTGGAATTCAAGCATGTGACATAGGTCAGTTCCTAACCTGGCATTCCAAAAAGTGATATTCCTAACCTGGAATTCAAGTAATAAAATAGGTCAGATCCTAACCTGGTGGTATAGGTCAGAGCCTAACTAGGCATTCAAGCATGTGACATAAGTCAGATCCTACCCTGGCATTCAAGCTGGTGATATAGGTAAAATCATAACCCGACATGTTTAGTACCCGAAACGTGCATGTCTGGTCCATGCTGTAAATTGATCAGGTTTTAAATGATGCTATTGAATTTAAAGACGTTTAACATTCAAGCTTGTTACATAGGTCAGATCTTTACCTGGCATTCAAGATTGTGATATAGGTCAGACCCTTTCCTGACATTCAACTCTGTTAGGTCAGATCCTAACCTTGCATTCAAGAAAGTGATATAGGTCAGATGTGATATAGGTCAGACCCTTTCCTGACATTCAACCCTGTGACATTCAAGCATGTGATATTGGATCCTAATCTGGCATTCAAGCATTTGACATATGTCAGATCCTAACCTTGCATTCAAGCATGTGATAAAGGTAAGATCCTAACCTTGCATTCAAGCATGTGATAAAGGTAAGATCCTTACCTTGCATTCAAGCATAGGTCAGACCCTTTCCTGACATTCCACCCTGTGACATTCAAGCATGTGATATAGTTCAGATCCTAATCTGGCATTCAAGCATTTGACATGTCAGATCCTAACCTTGTATTCAAGCATGTGATAAAGGTCAGATCCTAACCTGGCATTCAAGCATATTATTTAGGTCAGATCCTTTTTCTAGCATTCAAGCATTAACATGTCAGATCCATTCATGGCATTCATACAAGTAATATAGGTCAGATTCTTACCTGACATCAGACCTGCCTATCTGTTTCTAAAAAAAATGTAAAATGTTGTTAAAAAAAGTGTAATTTAGGGATATTACGCGTAAAATAAGCAATTGATTGTAATTTAGAGAAAAAAAAAACGTTATCTTTTCCTACTTTGATACCGCCGACATTTTGATAAATTCGGCAAAAATTACATTTGGTACTAAAATTATACAGCCAAAAGGTAGTAAATTGAAAGAAAAAAAGAAGCATGTATGGTTTGATGCAGATTGTTTTAAGGCAAGAAAACAGTACAGAAAATGTAAACGAAAGTACAAAACTTATGGTTCGAGAATTTTTAAAAATGTTATGACGATGGCAGAAAAAAGTTACAAATTAACTATGGACAAATCACTCAAAAAATACAGAGATGATATGATGAGTAAAATGAGGAATTTAAGAGTTTCTGATCCCAAAGAGTATTGGAAAATTCTGAACAAAAAGAATAATAGAGTGTGTAATGTTGGTGTTGAAGAATTTTTTTAATTATTTTAAAAACGTTAATAATAGAAATGACATAGATGTGAATGATGATGATGATGTGTCTGCCTTTTATTCAAATAGTTCCACTGTGCTTGATGATATGATAAATGCTGAGGAAATACGGAAAGCTGTAAAACTTCTCAAAAATAATAAGTCACCTGGTGTAGACGATGTGATGAATGAGTACACTAAGTCTTCTTTAGATATTATGTTACCATTATATGAAAAACTATTTAACATCGTACTTGATACAGGTATATTGCCAGAAGCCTGGCTCATTGGTAATATATTACCTATATACAAAAATAAAGGTGAATTGTCGGATCCACAGAATTATAGGCCAATTACATTGTTGAGTTGTGTTGGAAAACTTTTTACTTCAATATTGTCGTGTAGACTTAATAGATATGTCGAAGAAAATGAAATAATGAATGAAAATCACAGTGGCTTCAGGCAAAATTATTCAACAGTTGATAACATGTTTTCATTATATAGCTTAATTGAATTATGTAAAATGTCTAAAAAGAAACTCTATTGTGCCTTTATCGATTTTAAGTCTGCTTTTGACAGAGTATGGAGAATTGGATTATGGCAAAAATTGATATCATATGGAATAACTGGAAAATGTTTAAATGTCATCATTAATATGTATAAAGAATGTAAATCACGAATATCAGTAAATAATGTATATTCTGATTATTTTGCATGTAAAAATGGAGTTAGACAAGGGGAAAACTTATCTCCCCTTCTTTTTGCATTATTTTTGAATGATTTAGAAGAATTCCTTTCACGAAATGACGTGACAGGTCTTCCTACTATATCTGAAAAAATTGAAAATGAATTGAACATATTTCTTAAGATAATGTTGATTTTGTATGCTGATGATACTGCTCTTTTTGCTGAAAACAAAGATGATTTGCAACAATTATTAGATGTTTTCCATAGATATTGTACTTTTTGGAAATTGGAGGTAAATATTAACAAAACGAAAATTGTTATATTTTCAAAAGGGAGAAGTCAGAATAATCTAGAATTCCGATATAATGATAATGTTTTAGAAATTGTAAAAGAATTTAAGTATCTTGGTATATACTTTTCAAGAACAGGTTCCTTTGTTAAGACAAAGAAATACTTAACAAATAGGGCAACAATTGCTATGTATGCTATTCTTAGAAAAGGTAAACTGTTTAATCTGTCAATTGAAGATCAGTTATTTTTGTTTGATAAAATAGTTGTGCCAATTTTATTGTACGGATCAGAACTATGGGGATTTGGCAACCTAGATAGTATTGAGCGTGTTCATTTAAAATTTTGCAAACTGTTACTTTGTATACATCTAAAACCTAGTACACCTAATATTATGATTTACGGAGAACTTGGAAGAACTCCCTTGTATTTACAAATAAAAAATCGTATCATTAGTTATTGGTCAAAGCTTGTATGCGGAAAACAAAGTAAATATTGTTCAATTTTTTACAGACTTTTATATAAAAAATATGTTAATGGTATAGAATGTGAATGGATGAAGAACCTGAAATCAATATTTGATAATTGTGGTTTTAGTTATATTTTTTATGGAGGTGTTTCATTGCGCAATAGATTGTATATTTGTGATTTGATTAAACAAAATCTGAATTAAACAAAATGTTTTTCATAAAAAAACAGATGTCTCCCCCCTCCCTCTAAGTTACTTTGACCTTAGGCCAAAATGCAAAATGATGTCCTTTGAGTCATGGGCAACATCATACTAAAACATGAAAGTGATTCATTATATTGTTTGAGGTAAAGCCCAAACATGATTGGCATATACAATTTCATTATAAGCATATTTAAAGAAATTGACTTTGGTCGCATGACCTTGGATAAAGGTGATCTGAAACCTACACTCACTGACGAGGGTTAAGTACCCGAAACATGCATGTCTGGTCCATGCTGCAAACTTATCTGCTTTTAAATGATGATATTGAATTTGAAGACATTTAACATTGTATGGATCATGAGCAACAAAAAACTGAATTAGTGATTGGATACACGGTTCAAAATATAAAGCCTAAACATTATTTGCATAGACAATTTCAGCCTGGACATGCTTAGCATATACAATTTCATAACCAAAGTAAGAAGCTACCTTAACCTTGTGACCTTGGGACAATGTGATAAGAAACATTTAGTCCTTAGAAACAACATACTAAAATATGAAAACAATTGTAAGAAGGGTTCAGGAGATATAGCCCAGACAATATTAGTACGTACAATTTCATAAAAAAGAACTAAATGATCTTGACCTTGGGCACATGACCTTGGGTCAAGATGATAAGAAACCCTCCAATCCTGAGCAACAGCATACTATAGTATAAGAGTGATCCAGTATACGATTCCACAGATATAGCCCAGACTCAATAGCATTTACAATTTCATTAAAAAATGTAATACTTGACCTTAGTCATATGACCTTGGATCAAGGAGGTGTGAAACCTTTGGGTCATCAGCACCATCATACTAAAATATGACGTGATCCGATCACGGTTCAAAAGATTAAGCCTGGACATAATACATGTAACAAATACAATTTCATTTAAAATATACTAATTGACCTTGACTTTGGTCACATGACCTTGAGTCAACGTGATGTGAAACCTTTATGTGATAAGCAACAACATACTAAAATATGATGGTGATCCGATAAAAAGTTAAAAGAGATACAGCCCCGATGGGATAGCATGTACAATTTCATTAAAATGTACTTAGTAACTTTGACCTTGATCAACTGACCATGGGTCCAGGTGAAACCTTTTGGTCATGACTAAATACATTCTTAAACTTGAAAGCAATCCAGTATGCGGTCCAAGGGATAAAGCCTAAACAAGAATGTATCTACAATTTCATTAAAAATGTAGTAAGTGACCTTGGCCTTGGGTCAAGGTGATGTGAAGCCTTCGGGTCATAAGCAAAAACATACTAAAATATGAAAGCGATCCGGCAAACGGTTCAAGAGATATAGCCCGGACAAGAATGTATGCACAATATCATTAAAAATGCACTAAGTGACCTTGACCTTGGTCACATGACCTTGGGTCAAGGTGATGTGAAACCTACAGATCATAAGCAACAACATACTTAGATATGAAAGTGATCCAGCAAATGGTTCAAGAGATATAGCTCATACAGGAATGTATGCATAATGTCATTAAAAATGCACTAAGTGACCTTGACCTTGGTCACATGACCTTGGGTCATGGTGATGTGAAACCTTTTCGTGATAAGCAACAACATACTAAAATATGTAAGTTATCTGGCAAACGGTTCAAGGGATGTAGCACAGACTGGAATGTATGTACAGTTTCATTAAAAATGCACTAAGTGACCTGACCTTGGTCACATGACCTTGGGTCAAGGTGATGTGAAACCTACGAGCCATAAGCAACAATATAATAAAATATGAAAGTGATCCGGCACACGGTTCAAGAAATATAGCCCGGACAGAAATGTATGCATAATTTCATTAAAAATGCACTGAGTGACCTTGACCTTAGTCACATGACCTTGGGTCAAGGTGATGTGAAACCTACGGGTCATAAGCAACAACATACTAAAATATGAAAGTAAACGTCTTCAAATTGAATAGCATCATTTAAAAACAGATAAATTGGCAACGTGGACCAGACATGCACGTTTCGGGTACTTAACCCTCATCAGTGATCCTAAATCTAAATGATGTAATATGCCAAAACAAGTAGGAAAGTTACTATGTCGAAAAAGTGTACCGAAAGACGTAGCAGGATGGGTGGGATATGATGCCACAGGACCCACTTTTCAGAAATTTCAAGAAATTTTGATAACAGAAATTTAGAATGCGTTGAAGAAACGATCAACCGAAATTGATCGAAGTTATCCGGCAAACGGTTCAAGAGATATAGCCCGGACAGGAATGTTTGTACAGTTTCATTAAAAATGCACTGTGACCTTGACCTTGGTCACATGACCTTGGGTCAAAGTGATGTGAAACCTTGGGGTCATAAGCAACAACATACTAAAATATGAAAGTGATCGGGCAAACGGTTCAAGAGATATAGCCCGGACAAGAATGTATGCATAATTTCATTAAAAATGCACTAAGTGACCTTGACCTTGGTCACATGACCTTGGGTCAAGGTGATGTGAAACCTACGGGTCATAAGCAACAATATACCAAATATGAAAGTGATCCGGCAAAGGGTTCAAGAGATATAGCCCGGACAGGAATGTATGCATAATTTCATTAAAAATGCACTAAGTGACCTTGACCTTGGTCACATGACCTTGGTTCAAGGTGATGTGAAACCTTCGGGTCATAAGCAACAACATACTAAAATATGAAAGTGATCCGGCAAACGGTTCAAGAGATATAGCCCGGACAGGAATGTATGCATAATTTCATTAAAAATGCACTAAGTGACCTTGACCTTGGTCACATGACCTTGGGTCAAGGTGATGTGAAACCTACGGGTCATAAGCAACAATATACCAAAATATGAAAGTGATCCGGCAAAGGGTTCAAGAGATATAGCCCGGACAGGAATGTATGCATAATTTCATTAAAAATGCACTAAGTGACCTTGACCTTGGTCACATGACCTTGGGTCAAGGTGATGTGAAACCTTCGGGTCATAAGCAACAACATACTAAAATATGAAAGTGATCCGGCAAACGGTTCAAGAGATATAGCCCGGACAGGAATGTATGCATAATTTCATTAAAAATGCACTAAGTGACCTTGACCTTGGTCACATGACCTTGGGTCAAGGTGATGTGAAACCTTCGGGTCATAAGCAACAACATACTAAAATATGAAAGTGATCGGGCAAACGGTTCAGGAGATATAGCCCGGACACGATGTGTGACAGACGGACAGACGGACGACGAAGGCAAAACCAATTGGGGGGGGGGGGGGGGGGGGAGACATAATGATCAGTTTGAACAAGAATGGAGGGATCTTTGTCAAAACTCATCAAAAGGAAAATCATACAGACTTTTTTTTTTTTTTTTTTTTTTTTTTTTATTCAAGAAAGAGAGAAAACTATTACAAAAGAACAAATATTTATAATTATATGAAATATCAAAAGAAGAAAGAGCACAGAGAGAGAGAGAAGGAGAGAGAGAGAGAGAGAGACTTATTATTACCCGAGTCTATTTATATAAGAATTAATGAGGTGTGTACTATACTTGAAATATTTAGAGAGATAAAGGAAAATTTCTGGAAACATATCATCCACTGACCTACCAAATCCTCTCACACATTCACACATACTTAATGTATATAAAATATTAGTTTTTCAGTTGTCCCCATTTTCTTTCAAATTTTTCATATTGATTATTTTTTTACATATCTTTTTTTCAATACTCCGAGTTGTATATACTCTTTGGATAGCTAATTTTGATAAAGGAATTACATTGATAACTTTTGAGTAGTAAATAAAATGTTTGCATATGAGCATTATATGATTTAAAAATGAAGAGGCATTCTTACTACCAAGAAGGATAAAATCTGTATTTAGCATATCATTCCTACTTTCATCAGTATTTTCTAATATCCATTTTTCAATTTCTGTCCAAAAGATTCTGACATAAGAACATTCTACAAATAGATGTATAAGGCTCTCGGGTTCACTTTTACAAAAAGTACAAATATTTGATTCATTCATTCCAATTTTAAATAGGAAAGTATTTGTTGTTAAGATTCTGTTTATAATTCTATATTGAAAATAGACAAGTTTAGTTTCCTTTGTACATTTCCAAGGTATTTTGTAATACTCGGGAAAGTCTGTGTCTTCAATGGTTCTGATTTCATTTTTCCATTTTTCTATTCTTGACTGTGGAGTAACAAACTGGTTATCTCTTAACTTCTGATAAATTTCTTTAATATTTTTCTGTTTTTTAAGTTTTTCCATCAAAGAAATTGTATCTATTTGATATTCATTTTGTCCTGATTGAATAAAGATTTTAATTGACCTTCTCAATTTTATTGGAATGCTATTTATTAATTGAAAGTATTTTAGAAAATTTGAACAGCCATACTCATTTTTAATATCATCAAAGTTTTTGATTTCTCCTTCATTAGTAAATAATTTACTTATGGTGTTCATTCCGTTTTGTACCCATTGAGTATAGTATTCAAATTCGGAAAAGGGACAAAAATTGCGAATATCTGAATATATATATTCCTGAATAAGTACATCTTTTGGCTTAACCATGCTCAATGAGTCAATAACGCTTTTCCAAAAATTATTGGATGTCCTTTTCTTTAATTCCAGTAATCTATCCCGGTTAAGATCCCAAATCCATTCCATTGTATTACTTTTGATATTAAAAATATAGGATAGAAATTTTTGCCAGCTTCCAGAGGGATTATCAAAGATTCGTTTGATCCATTTTAGTTTAATGTAATTGATAAAAGATGTTAGGTCAATCATATTAAGTCCTCCCATTTCCACTGATCCTATAAGTGTTTTTCTTTTTATTTTATCGCGTTTATTGCTCCATATGAATCGGAAGAATAATTGTTCAATTTGCGAAATAATATATTTTGGTGGGTTCGGTAAAGCTGAAAAGAGGTGAATTAATTTAGGAAGGGCTAAAGATTTGATTATTGCAATTTTCCCAATTGGCGTCAAATCCCTTTTTACCCAGGTGCCCAGGAGTTTCTTTATGGAAATAATTTTTTCTCGAAAATTTACTTCCGTCATTTCTTTTAAATTGTTGGTAAATTTGATGCCTAGTAGTTTAAAACTTTCTTGTGACTACGATATATCTAATTCAGTGCATAATTTTTCATTGCTACCAGACTTTGAGCCTATCCATACTGCTTGTGATTTTGATACATTCAATTTAAGACCAGATATTTTACCGAAATCTCTTATAATTTTCATGGACAGTCTTAATGATTCTTCATTTCCTTCGAGAAATAAGAAGGTGTCATCCGCATACTGATTTACTAAAAAATTCTGATTTCCGAAAGCAATCCCTAATATTTCTTTTTCTTTTTTCAGCCTTAAACTTAACAATTCAACAGAAATTATAAAGATATACGGAGCTAAGGGGTCTCCTTGTCTGCAGCCTCTGTGGAGATTGAAAAAATCTAACATATGTCCATTATTGATTGTTTTGCCTCGGACTAGTTTGACCCAATGGGAATGCTTGAATTTGGTCATGTGACTGCCCGACAAATTCTTGTGGAAAGTCAGTTTCAAAAATTTGTAAGGCAATGGCCGACAATTAGCAAAACCAGACGGAGGATAATAATATAAATCACGTTGCTGTTCTTGATATCAACATTTTTTGTACTACAAACTCAAAATTTTTTTACCGTGGCCTAAAGCGGTTCGTGAAATTAGAGTAGCGTCCCTTAGCGTGACGTAGGCAAGTAAATAACAACAATGGCCGAAGGTGGAGGCAGCACTATTGCTTGGTAAAGCAGGAGGACAGTAGGAATCACCATGTCTGTCTGTCTGTCATACCTAAAATGGTCCTCGACAAAACAAATCAGTTATTAGGTTTGTTACTGACCTTACACGGAAATCTGTCGGGTTGATAAAGCCCATAGAAGGCTCGGCGCAAGCGCCTCGCCTTCTATGGGCTTTATCAACCCGACAGATTTCCGTGTAAGGTCAGTAACAAACCTAATAACTAATATTATGCAGCTTTTTGAATTTGAGTACAGTACTGAAAACCACTTGCAAATAGAATCTCCAAAATTAAAACTTTTCAATGCTTTTTCTATAAATGACCATTCCACTGAGTCGAACGCCTTTTCAAAATCTAGTAATAGTAGTAGACCCTCTTTTTTTGTTTTTTGCATATGTTCCATTAAGTCATAAAGAATTCTTATATTTTCGCCAATAAATCTATTTTTCAGAAATCCTTTTTGATTGTCGCTTATAATAGATGGAAGAATACCTTTCAGACGATTTGCTATTGCACTTGAACCTATTTTGTAGTCAATATTCAATAAAGAAATCGGACGCCAGTTTTTGATATGTCTTCTGTCTTTAAAGTCTTTCGGCAAACACGTAATTATACCTTGAGATTGAAAATCTGATAGTTTTCCGTTTTTATATGCAAAATTCAAAGATTTTACGACGATATCTCCGATATATTGCCAAAAAAATTTATAAAACTCAGTGGTAAAACCATCTGAACCTGGCGATTTTCTGTTTGCCATATTTTTCAATGATTTAGAACACTCTTCTCGTGACAGTAGTCCTTCACAGCTATGTTTTTCTTCGTTTGTTAATGTAGTATTATGACTGAAAAAGTCTTGTTCAATGTCCGAATATGTATTATCATTTCTTACTGAAGATTGATATAAGGATTTAAAGAAGTGCTCTTGTTCCTGTAAAATTTTATTTTGATCCGTAATAGTATTTCCTTCGTCATCTATCAACTCATAAATTGTTTTATTTATATAATTTCTTCGTTCTAATTTTAGGAAATAAGCTGAATTTTTTTCACCGTTTTCATACCAATTTGTTTTGGAACGCATGATTACCCCATTTGTTATCACCTTTCTTTCATTTTCTAGTTTTAATTTCAGTGATTCTAAAGCCTCCATTTTCTCTGCTGTTGGATGTGTATCAATTTCTTTTTCTAAATCAATTATTTCTTTTTCTGTATACTTTTGTTTCTGTTTTCTTTCATAAGCCTTTCTAGATGCATATTCCATAGTTAGTGATCTAATTTGAACTTTCATTAGTTCCCATAAATATTGATAATTAGTATTTTCGTTATCGTCTATGTCATGTAGTATTTCATTAATACAAGTCTTTACCTGGTCTGTGTAAGATGAATCATAAAGTAAATCATTATTGAATTTCCAATAACCACGCCCCCTTGTAACATCATTTAAAGTCAGAGTCAAAGTAATAGCCGAATGGTCCGTCCTATAGCCAGGTAAAATAGTAGAATCAGTCGTTTTAGCGAGAGTTGTTTGTGATACTAAAAAATAATCAAGTCTACTTTGCTTAATAGGGTTTTTGCGTCTCCAAGTATATTGTTTTTGGTTTTCATTAAAAGAGCGCCATGGGTCATAAAAATCCTTTTCTATGCAAAATTCTGCTATTATTTCGTTTGATTTTTTATTATTCAAGGTATTTATATTATTGGTATCTAGATTTAGATCTCTAACCACGTTCCAATCCCCTCCAATGATCGTTAAATCGTTATCCTTACTTATCACGTGATTGAAGAGAGTCGAAAAGAAATCAGGTTTGTCTTGATTATATCCATATATATTTGCTAATGTCATACGTTTGTTATTAATTGTAAGATCTAGTGCTAGAAATCTTCCGGAATTGTCTTTTATTTCCTCATGAATGGTGAATTCAATATTATTTTGAAAAAGAATAGCTACACCTGCACCGTTAGACGTGTAATTACTAAAGAAAATGTCAAAGCCCCATTCGTTTCTCCATAGATTTTGAACTTCGTTTGAACAATGTGTCTCTTGTAAAAAGATGACTGAACTTTTTTTTGTTTTTAACCATTGAAACATATCTCGACGTTTTTGTTTATCAGAGATGCCTCTAACATTCATGCTAAAAATTTTCAATGTTTCACTTGCTTTAGCCATTTTCAAGTTTCCTTTCAATAAAAAATTGTTTGGACAAAATTGTATATTGATCCCCCCTTACTTTCACACAGTCACACTCTCTCACATACACACTTAATTTTAGTGAATAAAATTGCGTAATTAGCAAAAAAGGCATACCTTTTTCTGGTAATCAACTCACAAGGCTGTCAGTGGATGATTAGATCATAAAAAGGTCACAAATTTCAAAATTAGAGTTTTCACTTTGACAAAAAGTACTAATCGTCAAGAGCACTGAACTGTCCTATATGTGCATTTTACTCCCGTACTCCACGTAACTTGTCGTTCAAATTGTCCAAGTCTGCGACATCAAACCTGTGACGGTCACCATTAATATCATACGCGTACACGTGGGTATTGAAGTACCACGACTTCTCGATCTTGGGATGACTGTTAAGTCTTTTGATTAGTTCGATGTTTCGAGGAGTTAAATGATCCAAAAGCGTGAAACATTCTTTGAGTGTCTTCCTATGTTTTAGAATTGCTACACGGGATTCACTGTTAATAAATTTCGCAATGACAGGGCGAGGTCCAGGTCTTGATTTTTCGCCTTTTGGGACCCTGTGTATCGCCAGAATATCACGTGGGTTAACCTGGATTCCTGTTTTACTGTGGACAATTTCGCAGAAGTCTCGCCGAAGCACCTCGTCGCGTTTTTCCGGCCAGTCGAGGATTTTCATATTATTTTTCTGGCTGTATTGTTGATTATAATTAGCCATATTTAGCACAGAATGATATTTCTTCTCACATTCAGATAATGCCTTTCTGAGCTTGATTAATTCCTCTGCCTGCGCTTTTGATTCTTTTCTGATTATTGTCAGGTCGAATTCAATTCCGTCAAACTTTTTTTCCGCGAGGTCATTTCCTTTTGAAATTTTTTTGTTTATTTCTTTTACAACTTCGTCTTGTTTTTTGGAAGTAATGAACTGATTTTCATTTATGTTCTCCTCGATTTCTTTCTTAATTTGACTTTCCAGTTCCGATTTAAGTTCCTTTTTAACGTCGTTGACGATTTCGCTCTTTATTTCATTTTTGATTGTTTGCATTATGTTTTTTACAACTAGTGGAGTGCCTTATGTAAGAAAATAAGCTGCCGTGGGAATTTTATGATTAAAGCAAACCACTATGATAAAGATATTAACTATGGGCTAGTATTACAGAAAAAGTTTGATAGACCTCTGAGATATGTGGCAGTTACGATATTTTGGGGGTAAAACACCGTTTTCTATGCAAAAATCATGAAAAACTGGAAATAATTTATAACTTTTGCATGAAAAATGTTAACAAAAATTAAAAGATGTAAATATACTTAAATTCTGTTGTTTTTTCGAATAAAATAAGTTTCAAATTCAAATTTTGACATCAAATGTGGTTTTTCGGGCAAGAAAACCCTTTTCTAGGCTAAAATCGTGAAAAATTGGAAATAATTTATAAATTTAATGTATTAACTGATTTCAAAAATTAAAAGATGTTTACATTTTTAATTTCTGATGTTCTTTTGAATGAAATGAGTTTTCAATTCAGATTCTTATATTAAATGTGTTTTTTTTGGGAGAAAATTCCCTTTTCTAGGCCAAAATCATGAAAAATTGGAAATGAATTATAACTTTTACACGAAAAATGATGACAAAAATTAAAAGATGTTAATGTACAAAATTCCTTATGTTCTTTCCATTGAAATGAGTTTCCAAATCGAATTCCTATGTCAAATGTGTTTTTTGGGGCAAAAACCCATTTTCTATGCAAAAATCATGGAAAACTGGAAATAATTTTTAAGTTTTGCATTAAAAATGATAACAGAAATTAAAAGATGTAAATGTACTTAGATTCTGATGTTCTTTCATATTAAATAAGTTTCAAATTCGAATTCCTACAACAAATGTGGTTTTGGGGCGAAAAAACCCTTTTCTAGGCCAAAATCATGAAAAATTGGAAATAATATATAACTTTAGCATATATACTGATTTCGAAAATTGAAAGATGTTTATATATTCAATTTCTGATGTTCTTTCACATGGAATGAGTTTTCAATTCAAATTCTTATGTTGAATGTGTTTTTTGGGAGAAAATGCCCTTTTCTAGGCGAAAATCACGAAAAACTGGAAATGCTTCATAACTTTTGCATAAAGAATAGTAACAAAGTTTAAAGATGGTTATGTACTTTATTTCTTATGTTCTTTCAAATGAAATGAGTTTCCAATTTGAATTCCTATACAAAATGTATTTTAAGGGGGCAAAAATCCATTTCCTATGTTAAAATAATGATAAAACTGGAAATAATATATAACACTTGCATAAAAAATGATAACAGAAATTAAAAGATGTAAGAATTCTGAATTTTTTATGTTCTGTCTGATGAAATGAGTTTCATTTCATATGACTATATCAAATATGAGGGGGGGGGGGGGGGGGGGGGGGGTGGCAAAAAGCCCTTTAATAGAAAAAAAACATATGAAAATTGGAAATAATTTACAACTTTAGCAAGTGATCTGATTTAAAAATTAAAAGATGGTTTATTACTTAATTGCTGATATTCTTTCGAATGAAATGAGTTTTCTGGGCAAAAAAAAACCATGGAAAATTGGAGATAATATATGACGTTCAATTAACCTGATTTTTAAAAAAATTGAAAAAATGTTAAACTTTACACAAAATGTACATACATGACTTCATTGTTCTTGACAAATAAATTTTGAATCCTATTTTCTATGCTTAATTAAAAACATAATTTGTTTACAGTAAAATCTCATGTAGCTTATTATTGGACATTGTTTTTACTCTAAAACACATGTGTATTGATCAGGGCTCTTGATCAGCCTAATTTGGGCCCGATATTTGGCCAAATTCCCAATGCAATATAGTATCTATTTTGTGACTAAATGTTATACATTTTCATTTTTATATACAGATGAGACATTACTTGTTGAAATGTTCTTATGATACACTGAAATTTTACAATAGAACGATCATATAATTTAGTATTTCAATTTCATAGTCCATATCAATGGACCAATTTTCCCAAGTGAAAACCTCTTGGAAAATAATAATAAAATCCCCAGGAGGTAAAAGCTCTATATTTCAAGTGAAAAGACATTCAAATTGATTTTAAATTATAATTTTCCCGATCTTTGATTAAATGCTGTTGTTTTTCCCAATTTCAAAGGCCTCTTATACAAGAATTCAAATTTGAAACTTATTTCATCCAAAAGAAGAAAAGAAATTAAGTACATTTACATCTTTTAATTTCTGTTATCATTTTTTTACGCAAAAGGTATTAATTATTTCCAGTTTTTCATGATTTTTGCATAGAAAATGGGTTTTGCCCCACCCCAACAAATATGACATAGGAATTCAAATTAGAAACTCATTTCAATGGAAAGAACATACGGAATTTAGTATATTCACATCTTTAAATTTTTGTTACTATTTTTTATGCAAAAGTTATCAATTATTTCCAGTTTTTCATAATTTTGGCTTAGAAAAGGGCATTTTCTCCCAAAAAACACATTTGATATAAGAATTTGAATTAAAAACTCATTTCATTCAAAAGAACATCAGAAATTGAAAATATAAACATCTTTTAATTTTTGAAATCAGTAAAAATGCTTAGATTATGTATTATTTCCAATTTTTCACGATTTTACCATAGAAAAGGTCTTTGAGCCCCAAAATACACATTTGATATATGAATTCGAATCTGAAACTCATTTAATTCGAAAGAACGTAAGAAATTAAGTATATTTACATCTTTTAAGTTCTATAATCATTTTAATGCAAACCTAATAGATTATTTCCAGTTTTTCATGCTTTTTGCATAGAAAATGGAATTTTGCCCCCAAAAAAGACATTTGATATAGAAATTCGAGTTTTAGACTCAATCCAATTGTAAGAACATAAGAACTTCTGTATACTAAGATCTTTTAATTTTTGTTATCTTTTATTATGCAAAAGTTATGAATTATTTCCAGTTTTTCATGATTTTGGCCTAGAAAAGGGCATTTTCTCCCCAAAAAACACATTTGATATAGGAATTCGAACTTAAACTCATTTAATTCGAAAGAACATCAGAAATTAAGTACATTTACATCTTTTTATTTCTATTATCATTTTTACTGCAAAACTTATAAATCATTTCCAGTTTTTCATGATTTTTGCACAGAAAATAGATTTTTGCCCCAAACAAGACATTTGATATAAAAATTTGAGTTTAAGACTCATTCCAATTGAAAGAACATAAGAAATTAAGTATACTAATGTCTTTTAATTTTTGTTATCTTTTGTTATGCAAAAGTTATGAATTATTTCCAGTTTTTCATGATTTTGGCCTAGAAAAGGGCATTTTCTCCCAAAAACACATTTGATATAAGAATTTGAATTTAAAACTCATTTCATTGGAAAGAACATCAGAAAATGAGTATGTAAACATCTTTTAATTTTTGAAATCAGCTATTATGTTTAAGTTATGAATTATTTCCAATTTTTCATGATTTTAGCCTAGAAAAGGGCTTTTTCGCCCAAAAATACACATATGATATAGGATTTCGAATTTGAAACTCATTTAATTCGAAAGAGCATCAGAAATTAAGTAAATTTACATCTTTTTATTTCTGTCATCATTTTTAATGCAAAATTTATAAATTATTTCCAGTTTTTCATGGTTTTTGCATAGAAAAGGGGTTTTTGCCCCCAATATATCGCAACTGCCACATATCTCAGAGGTCTATCAAACTTTTTTCTGTAATACTAGCCCATAGTGAATAACTTTAGCATAGTGGTTTGCTTTAATCATAAAATTCCCACTGCATTACATAAGGCACTCCACTAAACTTCCTGAACTATGGTTTTAATTTCATCTTTCTTCACAATATTCATAGCAGTATCTTGAACGACACGACTGATTTCTTTTAGCTCTTCTTGCATTTCGTTCATTGCCCAAGTATTATCACCTTGATCGGAACTACTTCTGCGGTGTTTTTTATACGCCGATTTTCCAGAAATAATCGTTTCTTTAATTGACTGCGATATATTGGAAAGGTCTAAATTTTCACTTTTCTTTTTTCCGACGTGTTTGTCCGACATTTCAGCTGATTTTCCCCCTTCTGTCTTATCTTTGTTTTCTACTATGCCACTACAGGTAAGCACCGTGATTAGGACAATCAAAGTAATCAATGGGATCAAAGTCATTCGTACAGGTAAGACCAGGTAGATGCACTGAAGCGTACTGTTTTTATTCCCGTGATAACTTTTCACAGCTCACTTTGTTTACTTTCAAAAACACAGCATTAAACTCCAAATTCAATAATTTTCCTTATGATTTTACATCACTGATGGAACATGATAAATCCCTATGCAGTTTTTTGCTATGAAGACATATTTTAAAGCCGTAAATCCACTAAACAGCGGAGCCGTAAATTTACACGTCCGACTCCATCAAAACAGCCTTGACCTTAAAAAAAATCATACAGACTTTTTACGAATGATATTTTTGAAATCCAGAACTACATAACTTCAGAAATTTGTAATAATGAGATTAGAACTTTAGCACGATTCAGATGTACAAATCATAAGCTTCCGATAGAAATTGGTAGATGGATTAATTTAGATAGAGAAGAAAGAATGTGTAATTTATGTGAATCAGATATTGGCGATGAATTTCATTATGTTATGCAGTGTCCATTTTTAAATTTTGAAAGATCACTTTACTTACCTGAATATTTTATTTCTTACCCAAATATATTTAAATTTCATTCATTATTTTCAACAAAAGATACAGATGTTTTGAAAAAATTATGCTTGTTTATAAAGAAAGTTAACCAGAGAGTCACCCCTCCTGGTTAGGAAAATATTTCGTAAAATAATGTTAATTTTACACGTATATTTATATCTTAATTATTTCATGCATGTTGTACTGTATATAAGTTTGTTTGTATTATTTTTGTAAAATTATCTCTTTGTCATTTAGACTGAGATCAATAAAGAATAGAATAGACATTTGTACAAATCTTAATCATTTACACAATTGCTTATACCATATCAAAACCTCAACTTACAATGAATTTATAAGGTCCAGTCTATCCGTTTGTTTTAAATATTTTAAAAGGTAATTCTGACTGAAAATATATTTTAGGCGTAAAAATGAGCAGCCAAAGCGTAGAGCGAGAAGATTGAAAATCATAAAAATTATGCCAAAATCATAAAACTAGGCAATTCTGTGACATTCAAGTAAGTGATATAGGTCAGATCCTAACCTGGAATTCAAGCATGTAACATGTAACATGCATTCTAACTTGGCATTCAAGCATGTAACATAGGTCAGATCCTAACCTGGAATTCAAGCATGTAACAAAGGTCAGATCCTAACCTGGCATTCAAGCATGTGATATTGGTCAGTTGGCCCTCAGATTTCCATCCAAAGCCCCCTTTTTCTTGATGCATGATTTCATAAGCGCTAGGAATTGAAATGAAGAGTTATATAATTTGTAAAATTTAATTCTAATTAGAATTTATTACAGATTCTCTGTTTAAGTTACAACTCTGTTTTATATCCTGACAAATGTAACATAACAAAGTGTATCCCAATTAAATTTACATGTTAAAAGAAATTCGACAATTAAGTGTTTTCTGACTAAGATGGCGCCTCTGTTGATGTTCTAAAAAATCACATGATTTAAATTTCAAGATGTTCAAAAATGCAAAAATAAAAAAAAATTGTCCCTGAAAGTATCATTTAGAATTAAGATATTCAAATAATGAAGATATATTTTATACATGTATTATTATATGTTTGCATAAGTCTAAGGTCAACAAATGAACAATGATGTGACATTTTGCTGAAGAAAATATTTCAGTTTGACTTGCGAAGATGGGTTAAAAAACTTTCTGCTTTCAACAAATTACCAAATAAAGACAGCTCACTGATATATACAATGTACAAATAAATGGAGATTATTAAACATTTAAAAGGTCACATACATTTCATGGATTATAAAACTAAGTGATTGAAATATACATGTAATAAATATATGGCTGGAAACAAATGGGAAAGTCTGTATTATCTTTGTGTAACTAGGTTATAAACTTCTCCAAGATTTCACTACTTCGTCAAATTTCAAAACAAAAGCAGCAAGCTTTGCACTATACATGTACAACAATATACAAGTGTATTACAAGTAATTCATGTAGTCAGAATTTTTTAACAATACATGAAGTTCCTTGCTAGATCTATATCATGACACAATCAGAAACTTAACATCTGCAAACCATCTAGTGCTTACAGACCCCCCCCCCCAAACAAAAACACCACATTATTAATGATTATGAGTAAAGAAGCTTTAAACTTAATACAATGTAATCTGCCATCCATAATTAAGTACACGTGGTTAATTAGCAGCAAATTGCGTGTCCACTGATTGGGTCAAAAAGTATATAGCTAAGAATTTACTTCCCTTATACATGTAGTTTAGCCAATTTTCATTCAGTTACTGTGGATAAATAAAATATGTTACAGGAAAGCTTATGACCAATATATGTCACTAGTCTTTTACAATTATAGCTCATTTCGGGTATTATGTCCAGGTAAGCCAAAATGTAGTTGATATTAAGAAAATAGTATTGATGAACAATAGATGTCACTGGTCTTTTACAACTATACAGACATGTAGCTCATTTTGAGTATTATGTCCAGGTAAGCCAAAATGTAGTTGATATTAAGAAAATAGTATTGTAAGGACAAGTGTTCTGATGCAGCCTTTGTACAAATGGAAATTTATCAAGTTTCAAAGTTTCATAGCACACAATTCACTTACTGTGGCTAAAACAGTACAGACACAATATTATGAGAGCAAAACAATATACCAGCTTGTACATATATTCACATATAACTTGATGAGCTATTAACAAATACCAATGACAAGGGAAGGCCCATCTTCAAAATTCACAGATAGATGATTATCGCAGTGGTTGATTATAAGCTCCTCGGACACCTAAATTCTTCTTAACTGTAGTTTGAATAGAACATGAATTAGGAGTGTTTAAAATTGGGGTAAAAGGCTTCATGGCAGTTGATTTTGAGGTAAAACTTGATCTTCCATGTGCGATTTTTTTAACGCTCCCTTCTGCAGTTTCCCACATGAAGAAACCACAGCCTGTTTTGTTTGAGTCTTTGTAATTGGATACAGCACAAGTAAAGAAGAACCTCCCCAAATTAGGACCTGGGGATTGTACCATTCTCCTTTTTGCTCTTCGACCACACCTACATAATGGGGGTGTGGCACCTAGCCTGTTACTTGGTGTGGCCATGCAGTTTACAGGTGTTTTGAATTTACTGAGTGCTTGAGAACCAACAGGAGTTTTAAATCCTTTCTGAACTGCATCAGGTTTCGTTGAAACAGAAAGTGGACTTGGTGTTTTGAAGGGCTGTACTTCATTTTTCTTAGATCCGATTAATTTTCCATTTCCAAAGTGAGAACTTTTTATGTTAAGATTCCTTTCTTGGAAACCTATTTGCTTTTTAGATGTGGTCACATGGTTACCTAATGATGGTTTACTCAGTGAGCTGGAATCTTCAAAAACCTTAAAACCAACTTTCTTGCTGCTGGAGGATACAGGCAAGGGAATACGACTTGGTGTGTTTGTTTTTGGAGTCCTAACATTGTGTTTGCTACCATTCTGTGTGTTCCTTTTTGGTGTTCTAAGGTTGTGTGTGTTTCTTTTCGGTGTTTTCACACTGTGTTCACGAGTCTTAGAATTGTTATCCGTTTTCTGCCTTTTATGTGCTGGACTCCTTGTGGGGCTTAATTGCTTGATGTCCTGTAACACCTTTGCATGATGCGATTCTTTAGTCTGAAAGACAACAGAACAAGGAATTTTTTTAGTTATTTTACTGGTAAAATTTCACAGTATAAGACAGTAAAATATTTTTTTTTACATTTAAATTGCAAATAAGATACAAGCACAATGTAGAAACACAACACTTTTAAAAGTATGCAATGTATTCACAAAATTTAAATGTAGAAAATGATAAATATCATGTGATAAAATATTGTATGAAATAGAAACATTAGTTGAGATTCTTTTTATCACATGATACACCCTTTATTCAATTACATAAAGCCATTTCATAAATAAATTTTATGATAGCACGTTAAAAATTATCACTTTGGGCGTGTTGTCATTGGATCATAACATTTATTTCTGAAATGGCTTTATGTAACTGAAGAAAGGGTGTATCACGTGATAAAACATTTTAGATAAAAATACATGTATACATAGAAGTTTCAAGCACAATGCAAAAACACAAGGCTTGAAAAATATATAACATACTCAAAATTTCAATGTAAAAAGGAAGAATTTAACATGTATATCACACATGCTAAATTGGAGTTACAGCATCACGTTAACCCATGACCCCCAAATTCACTAGCTCCATCCTTGGTAAATGACTATCAGTGTATGAAGTTTCATTGATGTTGGATAATGAAAAAAATATTGTTAATTGGCTAAAAATCCAAAAGATCACTAAAGATTAAAAATTTTAAAAAAGACCTCATTTCCCTGCAGCATGACATTTTAACTGCAGCACATATTATTTGATTTTTTTTTAATTGAAGAGTATCTATGTAGACCAAGTCATTATTGTAAAGCTTTTCAGAGAAGTAAATATTGGGTTGTACCAGTTCATCTCCGCTAAAAATTTAAAATATTCAAAAGTTTTCAAGAGGAAATAGGACTAAGCTCAGTCAATTTGTAGAAGTTTAACCTTAGATGCAGCAACTGTGCAAGTATAGTAAAAATATGTGTATACCATCCAGTTCAAATGTAAAAAAAAAATTCTATACAAACAGAACAGCCAAAAATATTATCAAGGTCATATACTGCATATACATACATGTATCACAAAATTCAATGTGGAATGTTCATACCCCTGAGAGCGTCTTCGTAATGTTCATCACACAGCCATCACACATCATTCTCCATGCAAGTTTTGCAGTGTTTCTGGAGTCATGTAAACCTGTTGAATTTAAATAATTCAATATCAGCTATTTTTGCTATATGTTTTATATTCATGTTGCTTAGTAAACAATACTTGCTCACTATCAGAATGACAAATACAAAACATAGGGTAATCAAAGATTACATAGCTCGCCTATACAGGTTTTTGTCAGTAACCAGGCTAAAGTTTTTGAAAAGTAGGTCAAAGTCCATGGTCAAGGTCACTAGGTCAAAGGTCATGGTTTCAAATGAAAGGTCTTGTCACAAGGTGTATACATGTGAAATATCAAAGCCCTACCCCTTATAGTTCAAGAGATATAGCCCAGGTTAAAGTTTTGTCTACGGACGACGACAACGACGACGACGCCGAGGGTTTGGCATTAGCTCTCCGGACTTTTTCGTCCCGGCGAGCTAAAAACGTGGTTTTTTTCGCTGAGGGAAATCTTAGTGAAATAACAATTTCAACAGTATGCATGGGAGGGGGGAGGGGAAATTTTGGTGAAATCGGGAGTATTCCTTTAGTCTTTTATACTCCTTGTAATTTTTATGTGGGGGTTATTTTTACGATAATAATACAATCGCAAAAAGCGTGAAAATTATCCCCACACGAAAATTTCCACACTTACAGTATAAACTTGTAATGGTTGTAAAAATCAAATTCAAGGAATTGTGGTCCCCCGCTTTTGGGTGTTTGTCTTTAAAGGAATGCTTACAGACATCCCCCCATTCTTAAGTTTTAATAATATATCTCATATATTATCAACATTCTAAATATGAAAGATTAACTCCAAGAAAAGGTCAAAAGGTCCAAACTTGTGTTTTGTTTCCAAGGGACAGGGCTTATGAAAAGGTATGCACATGTGAAATATTTAAGACCTATGATTTAAATTACCATCAAAAACTTATGGTCGAGGTTGAAGTTTTTAAATGTGGGTCAACCTCCATGGACAAGGTCACAAGGTCAGAATGTTATTACCAACAGAAAGGTCTCATCACAAGGAATACACATGTGAAATGTGAAAACCCTATCATTTTCCATTAAAAAGTTATGGACAAGGTTATAGTTTTTTGAAAAGTAGGTCGAACTCAAAGGTCAAGGTCAAAAATTTTGGTATCCATGCAAAGGTCTTGTCACAAGGAATACACATGTGAAATATCAAAGCCCTATCACTTTCCATTCAAAAGTTATGGTCAAGGTTAAAGTTTTTAATAAGTAGGTCGAACTCAAAGGTCAAGGTCACAAGGTCAAAAATTTTGGTATCCATGGAAAGGTCTTGTCACAAGGAATACACATATGAAATATCAAAGCCCTATCACTTACCATTCAAAAGTAATGGTCAATGTTAAAGTTTTTAATAAGTAGGTCAAAGTCCAAGGTCAAGGTCACAAGATCAAAAATTTTGGTATCCATGGAAAGGTCTTGTCACAAGGAATACACATGTGAAATATCAAAGCCCTATCACTTTCCATTCAAAAGTTATGGTCAAGGTTAAAGTTTTAAATAAGTAGGTCAAAGTCCAAGGTCAAGGTCACAAGGTCAAAAATTTTGGTATCCATGGAAAGGTCTTGTCACAAGGAATACACATGTGAAATATCAAAGCCCTATCACTTTCCATTCAAAAGTTATGGTCAAGGTTAAAGTTTTTAATAAGTAGATCAAAGTCCAAGGTCACAAGGTCAAAAATTTTGGTATCCATGGAAAGGTCTTGTCACAAGGAATACACATGTGAAATATCAAAGCCCTATCACTTTCCATTCAAAAGTTATGGTCATGGTTAAAGTTTTTAATAAGTAGGTCAAAGTCCAAGGTCAAGGTCACAAGGTCAAAAATTTTGGTATCCATGGAAAGGTCTTGTCACAAGGAATACACATGTGAAATATCAAAGCCCTATCACTTACCATTCAAAAGTTATGCACAAGGTTAAAGTTTTTGTGACTGACGGACAGACGGACGGACAGACGGACGAACCGGTTTTAATGTCCCCGCGCTTTCGCGAAAGCGGGGGACAAAAAGATATTCACATTGTATGTGAATCTAAAGTGACTAGAAATCATATTACATGTGATAGTAAGTCCTCTGAATTTTCCAACTCAAGTATAAACTTTTCTTTTACATAAAATTTGCCCTTTTTTGCATGATAAGCAACATTTGGAAAAAATATGAACTAGACCTATTGGAAAATTAGCCTTCTGGTATACAATGGTGATGATAAATTTCAAATTGTGGCTTTGACCATTGAAATATGACTCTTGAAATATAATTTTGCCTCGCATCAAAATATAATTTTAAACTGTTAATGTATTTATTTCTGCAGGATTCATATTTTAGCAGTGTTAGCCCAGCTAGTAAAGTGTGCTAATTCTAGGATATACTGAAATATATCTGTAAAAGATTATAACAGAAATCAAGTCAAGTACTTAAATTTGTGAGACCCCTTTAATGTCAATTTTGCCCAATAAATACATGTACAATGAAGGCTGCTGCAGTGTTCTATAAATGTCATTTATCACATGATAGACCTGTTATGCAGTTTCATAAAGCCATTTCATAATCAAATGTTATGATAACACGTTACATATCGCTCTGCTCGAATGCGATTGGTCAAGTTTGGAGCCTCATCACCTACACTGTGACAAGTGTGACCTTTCAAATATCGGTCATATCTTAATTAAGATGAAAATTCAATATCAATGAGTGAATAATTGTTGTTCATGAAATAATTATTGCATTAAAGTACTAAACAAAGTTGACATATTTTTCTCTTTACGCACAGAACATCTACGATGGGGAACTACTTCTCATAGCGTAGAAGACGAGTTCTATAGGTCATGGCGTGATACGCCTCTAGTTCTCAGAATCGTTGATTTCACGTTGGAAATAAACATTTTTTGGCAGAATCATGTGATAAAACGAATCTCAAATGAATTTTCATTTCATACGATGTATTATGAAACTCATTGTGCGTTTTATATCCCCTCGCCAAGGCTCGGGGATATAAAACACACAACTCGTTTCATAATACATCGTATGAAATGAAAATTCATTTGAGATCCTATATTTATGAATTATATGTATATTAATTATATTTATATTTATGTGTTCTATGAGTGTTCTATTAATACTACCTGAGTGCTCTCTTCCCTCAAACTGAATGCCAAGATCCTGTAAAGCTCCATTCAGTCCATTTGGTTTTCTACTGTAGAATTTCTGAAAAGGAAGAATAATTCAATGAGCAAATTTGTTAAATTTCTTTGTTACATTTAAAAGTTTTCTTTCTATCATACAATTTGAATGAGTTCTGTTAAAAACATAACTTTTGGGGTGTGCATAAAAATTCTTACAAAAACATAACTTTTTGGGTGTGCATAAAAATTCTTACTTAAGTCTCATCTGTTACCTTGACCTCTGACTTTGAGGATCACATTTAAAATGTGTTATAAAGTTCTGCAGAAAAACCTAAAGAGTGCAAAAGAATTTTGAAATATTTGACCCAGTGACCTTGACCTATGAAACCAAAGGGCTCTTTCTTTTCCACTGAGCTCATATATATGGTAAGTTGTTATAGGATTATTCAGGAGGATATTGATACAGATTCATTTTTTGTCAATACCTTCTCTAGCCAAGAAAGCTGATGACATATTTTTTATTTCCAAAATTAGAAAGCTTGTTGAAATAGCTACAATAGTTGGTTGCTTATTGAGAGAAAATGTCGGCTAATATAAACATAGGGTAATCAAAGATTACATAGCTCGCCTATACAGGTTTTTGTCAGAAACCAGGTTAAAGTTTTTGAAAAGTAGGTCAAAATCCAAGGTCAAGGTCACTAGGTCAAAAGTCATGGTCTCAAATGAAAGGTCTTGTCACAAGGTGTATACATGTGAAATATCAAAGCCCTACCCCTTATAGTTCAAGAGATATAGCCCAGGTTAAAGTTTTGTCTACGGACGACGACAACGACGACGACGCCGACGACGCCGAGGGTTTGGCATTAGCTCTCCGGACTTTTTCGTCCCGGCGAGCTAAAAACCTTTTTTTTTTAAGTAGAAAAATATAACTCTGCCAATCTATATGTTGTCTACCTTTTCAAGTTATTCATATTTACATGTATTTGGTATCATATCATATCTATTGTTCATCCAGCAACAAAAACAATGTTTAAATATCATCAAAATAAGGTTGGACAGGCTTATACATAACAAATCAGAATGTATGTTTACCCTGTATACAGCTCGTAGATCTATCCAGGAGTTAAGCTGTGGTGGACGGCGTATCTGTTTCCTCTTACACTCATTGAACAGACATGTACCCAAATCCCAATCTGAAATACAATATTACATATAGTAAAATGATTTATAACTCATATCTACATTTTGTAAAACGTAAACTGATTTTGATGACATACTTGTAAACAAATAATGTATAAAAAATCCAAATCTATGTTGATTGGCACTTTTTGATGAAAGCAGAAAATGATTGTAGCAGCAGTTTGTTTCTCACTACAAGAATCCTTAAAAGGAAGTGTGACCTTGACTGTTGACTTTACCCTTAGATATTGATAAGATATGATCATCCTTTTATCCTACCTTGGTTTGGAATGGTGAAAGAATTCATGGGCGGATCCAGAAATTTTTTTCAGGGGGGTCCTAAAGTCCGATTTTTTTTGAAGAGCAAAAAACAAAACAAAACAAAACAAAACAAAAAAAAACAAACAAACAAACAAAAAACCAAACAAATTGCAAGCGCAAGAAAACAAAGTCATTGATTGATGATTTTCAGTTCAGTCTCTAATTATTAACACAACAGGTCACTGGAGTGCAATTGGCGAGCAAACAGCTAAAAATTCTGAATATTCTCATCATGGTAATTGATTAAATTGATTGTCAGTTCTAATATGTAAATACAACAAATGGCGAGCGATAGCGAGCCAGCGTAATTTTTTTTCCAAGAACTGGAATAAAATCCACAAATCGTGTCTTTTTCAGTTTCTTTTCGTTTCCTTTGTGTCCTTATTTATTGACCTAGGTGTAATTAATGTATATGTGTTGTATATAGCAAAGCGCTTCATAATTTGAAAATAACGTACATGTATGTAATAAATTCTGGCGAGCAGTAGCGAGCCAGAGAAAATTTTTGAAATACTGACGGTAAAGTATCATCAAAATGAAAGATTTCTAATACAAATTCATGATATATTTTTCAAATATTATGAAAAGGGGAAATTAGACTTAATCTTATGAAATATTTAATATTAATAACAAATATTAAGCAATGTTTCGGAAATTCCAGGGAGGGTCCGGACCCCCCCCCCTCTGGATCTGCGCTTGGAATTCTTGAATCATCATGTTGAAAGCCTAGAGAACTTTATTTTCTTCAACTGTGATCTTGACCTTTGACCTATTGACTCTAAAATCAGAAACCTCTTCTACTGATAAGTATCCAATCTATCAAAATTCAGTTTGGATTATAGACAATAGGACTCTTGGAATAATTAGCTGTGACCTTGATCTTTGACAGTTAAGGGTTTAGTCTATATCCTGCCTTCTTAACACTGCTAATTCAAGCTAAAATTGTGGTTCCATTCACAGTGTTCTCCCCAGAAATTTCAGATAGCATGGTGCTAAGTCTTCGCGGTGCACCTTGCGTTGGGATGCGTCATTGCGCTTTACATCATTGCATACAGTTTCATGTGTTGTTGCTTTATTACTAAACTGTTTAAATAATATTGATAATGAAATAATTGTGTTAATAATACTGCATTCTTATCTACATACCAATTATCATTAAATTTTAGACAGTGAGATCATTGATATTCTATTTGTAAAGAGAGATTCATGACAATTTTAAAACTCAATTAGTTTTGGGTCTTTTATCTTGAGACTGTCTCATGACCATAACTCCAGGTAGCTTAGTGTAAGAATTGGGCATACATGTATTACACTGATTTGGAAGGAAATTCTGTGAATGGGCCATTTTCCATGATTTTCTAAAATATCAATGGGCCATTCCTTCCAAAAAGTATTAAGTTTTCAATGGGCCATTTTGCAAATGAATGGGACTATGGTGCATGTCCTCTGTCCTTCCTACTCACTGATAATGTAAACGGGTTTAATTTCGCGGTGTTAAAAGTTCGCGGTTTTCTGAAAGTAGCCAATTGCGGTGGTTTTAATTTCGCGGTATAGAAAGTTGCAGAAAAAAAAAATTTTTGATACATCTATAAAGATTTCGTCGCACAAGCACACGTGTAATTTGATTTTGTTTGTAGTTCTTTGTGTTTCATGTCGTAATTAATAACAAACACGTAGTAATTAGGGATAATTACACAGAAACGGTTGAATATCAATAATTAAAGAATACGGAAAAGTAGATTGAAACTTATTAACTGCGTGCGTTTTCACTAGAAATCTTAAGCGCGATATGTGTGTCGTCTCCCTTTTTATAACAAGTTAAAAGTCATGTTTGTAAAACATTAATGCCCCCCTACCCCTTCTGTGATTAAAGTCTGTCACAACTTTATACTTGCATTGATACAACCTATGGGGGTATAAAGTAACAGTTTCATTTCAATACGTAACTCCACTCAAGAGATATTGAACAGAAACCCTGAAGTTTTGGTATTTTTCAAAGTGCAAAGGGGCATAACTCTGTCCAAATTTTTTTGATCGGACCTAAATATGAACTTGACCTAGATTTTCATTTGATGTGTCTGTATACAAAATTTCATTTTTATATGTAACTCCACTCAAGAGATATTGAACGGAAACCCTGAAATTTTGGTATTTTTCGAGTGCAAGGGGCATTACTCTGTCAAAATTTTGTTGAATGGACCCAAATAAGAACTTGACCTAGATTGTCATTTGATGTATCCATATACAAAATTTCATTTCAATATGTAACTCCACTCAAGAGATATTGAACGGAAACCCTGAAATTTTGGTTTTTTTCGAAGTGCAAGGGGCATAACTCTGTCAAAATTTTGTTGATTGGACCCAAATAAGAACTTGACCTAGATTTTCATTTGATGTATCCGTATACAAAATTTCATTTCAATATGTAACTCCACTCAAGAGATATTGAACGGAAACCCTGAAATTTTGGTTTTTTTCGAAGTGCAAGGGGCATAACTCTGTCAAATTTTTTCCGATCGGACCTTAATACGAACTTGACCTAGATTTTCATTTGATGTGTCTGTATACAAAATTTCATATCAATACGTAACTCCATTCAAGAGATATTGAACGGAAACCCTGAAATTTTGGTATTTTTCGAAATGCAAGGGGCATAACTCTGTCAAAATTTTTTTGATCGGACCCAAATATGAACTTGACCTAGATTTTTGTTTGATGTGTCTGAATACAAAATTTCATTTCAATATGTGAATCCGCTCAAAAGATATTGAACGGAAACCCTGAAATTTTGGTATTTTTCGAAGTGCAAGGGGCATAACTCTGTCAAATTTTTTCCGATCAGACCTTAATACGAACTTGACCTAGATTTTCATTTGATGTGTCTGTATACAAAATTTCATATCAATATGTAACTCCATTCAAGAGATATTGAACAGAAACCCTGAAATTTTGGTATTTTTCGAAATGCAAGGGGCATAACTCTGTCAAAATTTTGTTGATCGGACCCAAATATGAACTTGACCTAGATTTTTGTTTGATGTGTCTGTATACAAAATTTCATTTCAATATGTGAATCCGCTCAAAAGATATTGAACGGAAACCCTGAAATTTTGGTATTTTTCGAAGTGCAAGGGGCATAACTCTGTCAAAAATTTTTCGATCGGACCTTAATACGAACTTGACCTGGATTTTCATTTGATGTGTCTGTATACAAAATTTCATTTCAATATGTAACTCCATTCAAGAGATATTGAACGGAAACCCTGAAATTTTGGTATTTTTCGAAGTGCAAGGGGCATAACTCTGTCAAAATTTTTTTGATCGGACCCAAATATGAACTTGACCTAGATTTTCATTTGATGTGTCTGTATACAAAATTTCATTTCAATATGTGAATCCACTCAAGAGATATTGAACGGAAACCCTGAAATTTTGGTATTTTTCGAATTGCAAGGGGCATAACTCTGTCAAAATTTTTCTGATCGGACCCAAATATGAACTTGACCTAGATTTTTGTTTGATGTGTCTGTATACAAAATTTCATTTCAATATGTGAATCCGCTCAAAAGATATTGAACGGAAACCCTGAAATTTTGGTATTTTTCGAAGTGCAAGGGGCATAACTCTGTCAAATTTTTTCCGATCGGACCTTAATACGAACTTGACCTGGATTTTCATTTGATGTGTCTGTATACAAAATTTCATTTCAATATGTAACTCCATTCAAGAGATATTGAACGGAAACCCTGAAATTTTGGTATTTTTCGAAATGCAAGGGGCATAACTCTGTCAAAATTTTGTTGATCGGACCCAAATATGAACTTGACCTAGATTTTCATTTGATGTGTCTGTATACAAAATTTCATTTCAATATGTGCATCCACTCAAGAGATATTGAACGGAAACCCTGAAATTTTGGTATTTTTCGAAATGCAAGGGGCATAACTCTGTCAAAATTTTTTTGATCGGACCCAAATATGAACTTGACCTAGATTTTTGTTTGATGTGTCTGTATACAAAATTTCATTTCAATATGTGAATCCATTCCAGAGATATTGAACGGAAACTGATGTTGCGGACCGACCGACAGACCGACCGACAGACCGACCGACAGACCGACAGACCGACCGACAGCGGCAAACCTATATGTCCCCTCTTCTTCGAAGGGGGGCATAAAAATATAGATGCATTGTAAGTTAAATTATCGATACCCTTTACTGTACAAACTATTTAACTAACGTAAAGGAAAACCACGTTTAGAGAATTGAACGATTCAGTTGTACATGCACAATACCTTTCATACATCTAATGCATATGAACATCTTTGCCTCTGTTATTTGTTTTGTCTATTATACAAAATTATTGCGGGGTTTTTATGTTCGCGGAAAATTCGAAAACCGCGAACATAGCGAAAATAAAACCACCGCAATCATTTCCCCGTTTACAGTATTAGTGAATATAAGCATGTTATGGAAAGGGTGTCTCACCTGAGTTCTGAATTTTTGGTTCAGGGAAAGGTAAGGTTTCACCTTTTAAAAAAGGTTGAAAATTATCTTTATACAAATTCCTACTTGAAAAATTGGGTCCAAATATGGAAACATTTACTCCCCCCCCCCCTCCTTATTAGCCATAATGCGTATGTTTGTGGTAATCTCTGGCAAAGAAAGCTGACAATTGTTCTAATTTGACCACCCCCCCCCCCCCCCCCCCCCCCAAGAACTTTATATGTCAATTGTATACAAAGCCTTCTATATCGTGCTCAGACTAATCAATAAAACGATGGTCCGTGCACCATGTTCTGTTTTGATGTTTAATTTCATCCATCCGTCTAAACTTCTTATTAACCATCCGTCTAAACTTCTTATTAACCACATTCTAGCGTATTTCCAAAAAAAAAAAAAATAAATAAAAACATAGGTAATCACAGATTACGAAGCTCACCTCGTGACAGCAAAATTCAATTCAAACATATTTCTTAGTACATGTATATTGGCTTTTAAAGGCAAAACCACTCAAGCAGAAAAAGTAGGTCAAGGTTTTTTATGAAAGTTTGATCAAAGATACATCCAATATGCAAGTTTGGTACATCTAGCAGTTATACTTTGCTCAATATTGGCTTTATAGAGCAAAATCCCTCAAGCGGAAAAAGTAGGTCAAGGTCATTTTATGAAAGATTAATCAAAGATACATCCAATATGCAAGTTTGGTACATGTATCACTTATACTTTGCTCAATATTGGCTTTTAAAGGCAAAATCATTCAAGCAGAAAAAGTAGGTCGAGGTCATTTTATGAAAGTTTGATCAAAGATACATCCAATATGCAAGTTTGGTACATGTAGCAGTTATACTTTGCTCAATATTGGCTTTATAGAGCAAAATCACTCAAGCGAAAAAAGTAGGTCAAGGTCATTTTATGAAAGAATGATCAAAGATAAATCCAATATGCAAGTTTGGTACATGTATCACTTATACTTTGCTCAATATTGGCTTTTAAAGGCAAAATCACTCAAGCGGAAAAAGTAGGTCGAGGTCATTTTATGAAAGTTTGATCAAAGATACATCTAATATGCAAGTTTGGAACATCTAGCACTTATACTTTGCTCAATATTGGCTTTTAAAGGCAAAATCACTCAAGCGGAAAAAGTAGGTCAAGGTCATTTTATGAAAGTTTGATCAAAGATACATCCAATATGCAAGTTTGGTACATGTAGCACTTATACTTTGCTCAATATTGGCTTTTAAAAGTGAAATCACTCAAGTGGAAAAAGTAGGTCAGATGCTGCATCTGATGCATGGGTTCACCTCAGCATCCAAAGATGAATCACTTGTGCCAGTTTGGTTACTGTAGCATCAGTTCTTTGTCAGATACTGAGCTACCCCAAACTTCTTAACCAAGTCACTCAAGCGGAAAATGTAGGTCAGATGCTGCATACGATGCATGGGTTCACCTCAGCATCCAAAGATGAATCACTTGTGCCAGTTTGGTAACTGTAGCATTAGCACTTTGTCAGATACTGAGCTACCCCAAACTTCTTAACCAAGTCACTCAAGCGGAAAATGTAGGTCAGATGCTGCATCCGATGCATGGGTTCACCTCAGCATCCAAAGATGAATCACTTGTGCAAGTTTGGTTACTGTAGCATCAGTACTTTGTCAGATACTGAGCTACCCCAAACTTCTTAACCAAGTCACTCAAGCGGAAAATGTAGGTCAGATGCTGCATACGATGCATGGGTTCACCTCAGCATCCAAAGATGAATCACTTGTGCCAGTTTGGTAACTGTAGCATTAGCACTTTGTCAGATACTGAGCTACCCCAAACTTCTTAACCAAGTCACTCAAGCGGAAAATGTAGGTCAGATGCTGCATACGATGCATGGGTTCACCTCAGCATCCAAAGATGAATCACTTGTGCCAGTTTGGTAACTGTAGCATTAGCACTTTGTCAGATACTGAGCTACCCCAAACTTCTTAACCAAGTCACTCAAGCGGAAAATGTAGGTCAGATGCTGCATCTGATGCATGGGTTCACCTCAGCATCCAAAGATGAATCACTTGTGCAAGTTTGGTTACTGCAGCATTAGTACTTTGTCAGATACTGAGCTACCCCAAACTTCTTAACCGGACGCGGACGCGGACACGGACACGGACGCGGACACGGACGCGGACACGGACGCGGACGCGGACGCGTGGGGTTATAGCATAAGCTCACTCAACTTCGTCGAGGTGAGCTAAAAACCCAGACATACCGACTCGTTTTCCATTCAAAGTATGTCAATTGTATACAAAGCCTTCTATATCGTGCTCAGACTAATCAATAAAACGATGGTCCGTGCACCATGTTCTGTTTTGATGATTAATTACATCCATCTGTCTAAACTTCTTATTAACCATCCGTCTAAACTTCTTATTAACCACATTCTAGCGTATTTCCAAAAAAAAAAATAAATAAATAAAAAAACCCAGACATACCGACTCGTTTTCCATTCAAAGTAAAATGAATTTGCGCGGGCGTGATAACCTCTTTCTTACCTTGTAAAGCAATTATTTTGTATGACAAAGACGGCGAGGTCGGGTTATATGTTGAACAGTAAGATGGATTAAAAACATATTTTAATGACATCTGATATAGTGTATTTCCAATTTACCGTTACGCTGTAACTATATGACACGTGCCGGTCAACACGATCTAGCGATTATACAAATTGAATGTAGATGAAAACGTTTTCATGAACTACGTTATAGAATGTTCGTCTTTTGTTGGTCACTCGATAGACATTGACAACGCAGTTATTTTAAATGTCCTATAGATTGACGTGCGCCGTAGAAGCCAGACACGTTCTCAGCTCAGGTAAATAAAGCTTGCGGGGGGCTACAAGACGTTTAACACCTCGGGTTGTATACAGCCGGGGCTAATTTAACCAGGAATGCGGCGGTTAAATCAATCAATTAACGCAAAGGGGTACACAAATTAGTTAATACACGAATTTTTAGTGAAAAAATATAGCGTGGCGGCCGTAAAATATAGCAGGGTGCTAATCCCGATAGCGTGGCGGTAAATCTCGATAGCGTGGCGGGGCCGCCACGCTAAAACGGCCTGGGGAGAACACTGATTCAAAATAAAGCAAACAAGGAAATAAGTTCATTTATAATATCTATTAAAAAACTCATATTTACACTTACCAGACCATGTAACAAATGTTGCATACTTTTCCTGGTCATTTTCTGGTTGTTTAAATACCACTTTCTTTGTTTTGTACAGGAAATTGAGCCAATGGGAGAATTTTTTTAAACAGATGTCCAATGGTATTCCATTCTCTACTTGTTCCTATCAATGATACATCATGATCAGTTTGATTATATACATCTGATCTTAATTCAGTTTGGGTTTTTCATAGCTTCAAGTAACAGGTACTGATCTTTCACAAGCAAATGTTCATCATGTACTCACATCAAAGTTATAAATCTGATTCTTAAATAAGCAGGAACAGATGATAATTGTTACCCTGCATTTCAATACCTACTGTTTGAGCCACTACTTTTCAAAATACCGGTAGCTTAGTTTTCATGAAAAAGTACTTTTTAACAACCCCCCCCCCAACAAATCGCATGTTGGTATTTGTACCAGTTACATGTTAAAACATATCTTATTTCCATTAAAACATGAAATGGGAATTACACAATTACATGGTGTATAAATGAATAACCTGAGTAATTCCTGTAAGCTGTCGACAGAATTCACTCAGAACCGGCTGTTCCTGAGGCTGGACATAGTAATGGAACTCACTCTCTACTTCACCAGTACAGACATTCAAGAGAACAGCTGGAAACTCAACTGAAAAAAATCAGCGTTTGGTACAATGTAATTCAATATATGCAAGAAAGAAATATTACGAAATTTTGAAATTTCAGAGGAATGAAAATTTGGTTAGTTATTAGAGCATACTTGTATGAGTATACTATGACCCAATTGTGAAAAAGAAGACATGATTTAATGTGTGAGTGTCAACTGAATCACCTTGCCACATTGTGAATTGACTTTAAAATTAATCACTTGATTTATTTATTTTCCCTTCCACAATGCATACCAACATGATTTGGCCTTCCATCTGAGTAAAGGGGTAGAGCCACGAAACCCCTAAATCGGCCCTTGATTTTTCTCATAAAATAAATTTCATGAGGAATATTTGATATCTCTCATGAAAATACACGAAAGTTTACCGCTTTTCGTGAAAAGAATAATATCACCAATCATTTAACTGTAATGACGTCATGAAGTGACGTCATTTTGACGTTATTGCTAAAAAATGACGAAAATTGCTGGGAATTTTGTCTTTTGTCTTAGAATTCAATGTGGCCGCATGCGTTAACTGAGATAAAACGTTTATGACAAAAAGATATAATGATAATCTTTCACATATAAATTTTCCATCATAGTTAATGCATGCGGCCATTGCTAATTTAATAGAAATATTGAATTTTTGCATCAATTTCGCCGAATATGACCTATTTTGGTGTTTTCAAAGGGCTAAAAGGTGTTGATAAAAGCAATGTTTACAAAAAGTAGATTCGTGATTCAGTAGAGAACATTTAAAAATGTCAAATAACAGTTAAAAATTCTATGAAGTACAATGTTCAAAATTTATCAAAATTAGGGCCAATATAGTGGCCCTACCCCTTTCATGGAAATGCTCTTAAAAAGTTACAAAGAGATGTGAAGCAAGTTTTGGAACTGATGGAATGTGAGTCTGTTACAACACTATCAATAATATGATGAAAGAAAATTTCAGTCTTACTAATCTCCTGCGTTCTGTATTTTTCCTTCCAGCATGTGGACTCAAAATCAAGGACCACCAGGTATGAAAAACTTTGTTCTAAAAATATAAAGAAAGAACATGTACAATAGTAATGAAACAAGAGCTATCGTATCAGGTCAGACAACAAGGTATCTCATAGGAGATTAAAATATGAGAACGTAAGAAGCATATTTTATTCAGAGAATAACAATTTTTGTTTACAAATTGAACTTAGACTATTTAAACTTTTGTATAGAAACCCCTGTACCAATTTACCAATACATGTACATATGGAAATAAAAAGAAGGGAGGAGATCTCCCTTAAATGTTAAACCAGACTTGTCAGAATGACAACATAGCTCGCCGGTGGCAACCATATGTAAATTGCAACAACAACAATCAAAAAGGTCTTATCACAAGGAATGCACATGTGAAATATCAAAGCCCTATCACTAACCATTCAAAAAATATGGCCAAGGTTAAAGTTTTTCAAAAGTAGGTCAATCATCTCCAAGGTCAAGGTCACAAGGTCAAAAATTTTGGTATCCATGGAAAGGTCTTGTCACAAGGAATACACATGTGAAATATCAAAGCCCTATCACTTACCATTCCAAAAATATGGCCAAGGTTAAAGTTTTTCAAAAGTAGGTCAATCTCCAAGGTCGAGGTCACAAGGTCAAAAATTTTGGTATCCATGGAAAGGTCTTGTCACAAGGAATACACATGTGAAATATCAAAGCCCTATCACTTACCATTCCAAAAATATGGCCAAGGTTAAAGTTTTTCAAAAGTAGGTCAATCTCCAAGGTCGAGGTCACAAGGTCAAAAATTTTGGTATCCATGGAAGGTCTTGTCACAAGGAATACACATGTGAAATATCAAAGACCTATCACTTACCATTCCAAAAATATGGCCAAGGTTAAAGTTTTTCAAAAGTAGGTCAATCTCCAAGGTCGAGGTCACAAGGTCAAAAATTTTGGTATCCATGGAAAGGTCTTGTCACAAGGAATACACATGTGAAATATCAAAGCCCTATCACTTACCATTCCAAAAATATGGCCAAGGTTAAAGTTTTTCAAAAGAAGGTCAATCTCCAAGGTCAAGGTCACAAGGTCAAAAATTTTGGTATCCATGGAAAGGTCTTGTCACAAGGAATACACATGTGAAATATCAAAGCCCAATCTGTATTGGTTTAAAAGTTATAAGCAAGGTTAAAGTTTTTGTGCACGCGCACGCAGACGCAGACGCCAACGCCAACGCCGACACCGGGGGTATGACAATAGCTCTCCGGACATTCGTCCCGGCGAGCTAAAAAGTAGGTAAAATTTCAAGGTCAAGGTCACTAGGTCAAAATTTATGGTACGGCATGAAAGGTCTTATCACAAGGAATGCACATGTGAAATATCAAAGCCCTATCACTTACCATTCAAAAAATATGGCCCAAGTTAAAGTTTTTCAAAAGTAGGTAAAATTTCAAGGTCAAGGTCACTAGGTCAAAATTTATGGTACGGCATGAAAGGTCTTATCACAAGGAATGCACGTGAAATATCAAAGCCCTATCACTTACCAATCAAAAAATATGGCCAAGGTTAAAGTTTTTCAAAAGTAGGTCAATCTCCAAGGTCAAGGTCACAATGTCATAAATTTTGGTATCCATGGAAAGGTCTTGTCACAAGGAATACACATGTGAAATATCAAAGCCCTATCACTTACCATTAAAAAAATATGGCCAAGGTTAAAGTTTTTCAAAAGTAGGTCAATCTCCAAGGTCAAGGTCACAAGGTCAAAAATTTTGGTATCCATGGAAAGGTCTTGTCACAAGGAATGCACATGTGAAATATGAAAGCCCAATCTGTATTGGTTTAAAAGTTATAAGCAAGGTTAAAGTTTTTGTGCACGCGCACGCAGACGCAGACGCAGACGCCAACGCCAACGCCGACACCGGGGGTATGACAATAGCTCTCCGGACATTCGTCCCGGCGAGCTAAAAAGTTAAAAATGTTTGAAACTTTAACATGTTTAACTTTATTTGACCAGTTGACTGTTTGTCATTGATCCAAATATTTGAATAAAAGTGTCAGTTTACAAATGCAAGGAAAGTCTAAATACATGTACAATCTGTGAATATGAAAAAAAAAAAAACAACTAATTTTATACTGGAGAAGAGAAGGTCCCCATTAGCTCAAACTTATTACCACTTTAATCCCAAAACTGAATACTTATGATTTCTTAAAATCATAGTAATCTTACTGGGATGTTCCCTCTGGTTTGAATGATGAATATTTGATAGAACTTTCCTTCTTCTTATGATACCCAATTCTCTGAAAGAAATAATAGAGATTAATTTATATAGTACAACTACACCAACATTGTTGTATCTTGAAAAGCTAAAGATAATCTTTAAAGTTGTATATAAATGTACCCTACTGTACATCCTAGGGCCAGACATAAAATATTTTATGTTTGCTGTTAACTGACTCTACTCTCTTACATGTACCTATGGGTAAATAGGTAGGGGAAATATTTTATTTTATTTGAAAATAACTATATAAATACTTAGCCACACAAGACTTCCTACATTCAACATATAAACTTTAATGTTCTTTGAACTATAATTAAAAGAAGCTGATTATACTGAGGCATGGCATTGTGAAGTTCAGAAACTTTATGACTTGACCTTAAATTTTATTTTCATGTATTGCATTGAGACGAATTTTTAAAATCAGTTTCATTATATACATGTACGATTGTTTCAGTCTGCATTCTTGATAGTCTAAACTTACTGATTCCAAAAGACTGATGGTCAATGAGGGCTCTTTTGTCAAATACTAGTAATTACAAAAGTGACAGGTAATTGTTACATGAACACTGTCTATTAATTAATTGTCAAAATGAAAACAAGTTTATGCAAAGTGCAGCACCTCCATGCATAACAACAGAAATTTTAAATATCTTTTTTTATTTCCTTTCATTTGTTATCTAAAGGATGTCAAGGGTTAATCTATTTCTGCACATTGTGACCTTGACCTTTGAGCCCTGACCTCCAAAATCACAAGGTGTACTCGTAAATAGTCCTTGACCCATGGGCAACTCACATGGAATTTTGAAGAGCATCAAAAGTAAACCATATAGTTCTGCATTATTGCCTATTGTGAACCTTGAAAACAAATTGGGCATCCCCTCCCCCTGCACCCTTGGCAACCTGCATGTAAAGTTTGATGAACACCTTAATTAAATTGCAATCCCAAGAGTTGATCTATTATTGCCTAATGTGAACTTTGACCCCTCACCTTGAGACCCAATAAGCATTGTCCTCTGGCTCTGAACATGATTAAGTCAATATACAGATTGAATATTGATTTCCAAAGTAAATTGCGATCTTTAGAGTGTCCACAAAGTTTTATCATTACCAATAGCGATATCGACTTTTGACCCCTGACCTTTGAAAATCAATAGGTTAAATCCTCTCGCCTTGGCAACTCACAAACATCTAGAAGTGTCCACGTGATTGCACAAACCCACCAGAAGTTGAACGAGGGGAGAGTTGGAGCATTGTCATTATCATTATTGTCTGTTTGGTTCAACACACGATATCTAATTTTACAATACAAGTATTCGTTCAGGAATAGATCCCGAAAACCTATTTCAACTGCTTTAATGTCTGACAGAAATAATCAATAAAAAAAATATCAGAATGAAAATGGCAATAAAATTCTCCGAGTCGTGGCAATTTTCATAGGTCGGTCGGTTAACAGCAAACAAACTTAATTTTATTTTAGGCCTAGTATTTTCTTTAATTTTATCATTTTGGTCTTATTAGGTAGAGAAACATACTAAATGTTCACTTGCACTGGGTATATAAACATGACATCTTTAGTTCGTGTGTTTACAATGTTAACAAACAAAATGTTTGTAAATAAACTCATGTCGTAAAAAGCGAGCTGATTGCACGAAGATTTAATTTACCTTTCTAGTCATCAATCTGGAAAGGTTTGAGTGTTTGTTTACTACTGGTCGAGGACCAGTGGCCGCCCAGAACCAGTTACTGTTTGTTGCATGTTAAGGGGACTTAGGGTGAAAATAATGACATGAAAATTTGTCAGCAGTTTTTTACACATATTCTTTACCTAATGATACAAAAAATAAGTTTATTCAGTCGCTAGATTTATTAAAATAACAATAAGAGAATATTGACACAAATCTTGGGGTTGGGAAAAGGGTGGGGGTATTCAGTCCAATAATGTGGTCATTTGGTTTCACAATTTTTCATAAAAATGACGCCAAACAATCGGACTAAGATTAATTTATAAATTTCATTGCTCTAAAAGAACTGGAATAAAATATTTCTGTTTAGAGAAGTAGGTGGTAACTGGTACAGCAGTCTTACAAAAAGTGTTTAATTCTAAGCTCATCTTATTCTTAAGACACCATATAAACAAAATTATGAAATTTTACCAAGAAAATTGTTCACAATCAAGTGTGATACATGTAAGAGTCAACCATTAACCATATCAAGTTTCAAAGAAAAATTTTGTTAATTACAAATTTCATTTGCAAAAAAACCTTGAAAAATAAGTGGCCACTGGTCCTGCACCAGTACACCTACTGAATAATCTGTGAAAATCTACCCTTATTTACCCTAAATCTACCCTAATTTACCCTAAATTAAGTTGAAAATCTATGTCCTTATTATTTTAAATTTGTAATGAAGAAATATATTCAAGAAATTATCTTTACATTTTTATATCTTTGAGAGTTTGAGTGCTATAATTTTGTAATTAATGGAAAGTTGATAACTTAGGTAATGCTACCGGTAGAAAATACCCACAATCCAATTTTAGGTGATTACAGGTTCTACAACTTTAAAAAATCGAATTGTTTGTGACAATGTTATAGTGAAAATTTACACACAGTTATGGGACACCTTGATTAATATCCCTTTTTTCGATCCTCAAACAGGCCGATTTATTATGCTGTCATAATGAGCAACGGCAGCATAATAAAACGGCCCATGCTAGAATTGCAAAGGGATTACAAACACATATGATCTCAGCGCAGCTCACTTCAGAAAGCCCTATCCATATTTTGCTATACTAGCTACATCTGGAGATCACCCCAAAATGTTTATTACAGTCAATTTTATCCTTCCTTGAGGCTTGACGGCTGTGTTGAAAAGATATCGAGTGAGTAAACACACTGCAGTGTCACAAACTTTCCCTAATCACACATAAGTGTAGAATTGACTCTAGCTCTAGATCATGTAGATTTGTGTGAAGGGGGTGTTTGTGTGACAGTTCGGATATCGTGCCAAGTTAGCTCAGTCGGTAAGAGGCCGTCTGCCCTGCAAGCAGCAGGTCCTGGACCGGCCACATTTTCCATTCCGCCTGTCACATTTGCAATGCCGCAATGCGTTTATTCACTCAATATCGAACTACTGTGGTAAAACCAAGGGGCCCCTCACCAATCTCGTTTGAGATTCATGCACGCGTCTATTAGTTATGCTGATGTTTAAATGCAATAATCTCAAACGAGAAATCCCCCCCCCCCCCCCCTTGGGCGGAACCTTACTATCGCATATATTGATAGATTGAGGAATGTTGTGGACTTTCCGTCATGTTGACTGCAGTGTATTTAAGGTAGAAAATTATTAAAATATAAAATATCTTAGGCCTAAGTAACAGATACAAACATTGCCAGCTCCTTTGTTGTTTTCATAATCACCGCTAAGATTTTTTTATTCGATCTACAATTTATTCGCTCATGTCATATTTCGTCCTATTACAAGACCACTAAATACTGAAGTATATAGAACATTAGAATATTTAGATAATCTTCATTTTATTTTAGACTTTTAATTTTTTATGAAAGTTAAAAGTAAACGTCTGGTTATTATAATTTAGATGTACTAGTAAAGATTTCGTGTGTATTAATGCAAACTTTAACAAAACAATGCGAATAATATATGGGACGAATATATCAGATTTTTCCGAGCACCTAAGCTCACTAAAACGCTTACATGTATGCGACAGTTGATACAATTTTGGTAAGCTGAAATTTGACATTGAATATGTAAAGTCTGCTCAAAATCGGCTCAAAATCTTTCAGCATGTTTATCTGAGGTAAACGGCTAGCTTTAGAGGAGACTAACATTTACGGGGTAACAAACATGTGTGAAACATGTCAATTGCTACTAGCTGTTTCTGGCTAGTTTGAAGACTACAGTTTCTGGCTAGTTTAAAGATTTTTCTGCTGTCCTCATACAGTTTATATGTCATAGAGTTTACGAATGAGACCAAAAATGAAATTTCTTAAAATTCACCGGAGAAAGCTAAAAATTCAAAATTAAAATATGCGCCAGTGAGCTAAGCGCCCATGCAAAAGCATTATTACAGTCAGGTCCCATACAGAGTTATGTTCCTTTGCTATATCTTACAGCAATGTTGCAATTTGCGGACACCATAGTGAATTATGGGGAAATAGGGAGAAAAAATTACCAACATTTAAAGATCAAGTACTGCATTTATTATTCTAACTCTTGAATGCTTCAATATACTTTTTAAAAATAAATTAGATAAAGTTTGTCTTTAATTTTGAAATAATGATCAATTAATTTAATCCGCAAACTGTTTTGCATGCTTTTGATCCTTTTTTTTTCCATTACCTGTACAGTACTAAGACACAATAGAAAGACTTCAAATAGGTCTGGGATCTTATGATTTATGAACTTTGACCTACTTATCAAGACCTTACTTTTCAAAAACTTTAACATTGGGCATGTCACTTTTGATTGCAGGTAAGTGATAGGGCTTTGATATTTCACATGTGTATTGCTTGTGACAAGACCTTTCCAATGATAGCAAAATTTGTGACCTTGACCTTTGACCTACTTAGCAGAAAATGGTGTTGATACTGACAAAGATACCGATGGGGGCATTCATGTTTCACAAACACAGATTTTGTTTGAAAGATTTATTGACACAAATACAGATGAAAATTACAGCAAAAAAATAATTTTGTCTCAAGCATATTCAAATCAATCAGTAGGGGGTTCAGGGGGATGCGCCCCCCCCCCCCCCCCCCCCCCCCCCCCGGCACTGACCCAAAATTTTCCAAAATCAGGTATATTTTGGCCCATTTTCAGTAAAAATCCACAAAATTTGCCCCTTGACCCCCCGGCAAAGGGGGCGCTGGATCCGCCACTGTCAATTTACGGGTATATCACTTCATCAGAACTTTTTGATTTTGCTTCAAGTCTCTACTAGTTGTAAATTTTGTCATTGTCTCTCTTTTCAGACCCCTCAGTAATACACCGAAAAAATTTAAGAGAGAGAGTTTGCATAGCAATAAATGCTGTGTAATCACATAGAGAATGCACAAAACAATGGCTGTCAGAATGCCTTTGATTTAGAGTGTAAATGTTTCCTTGGCAGTACAGTATGGTCGCTGTAGCAGCCCATTGATGTCTCATATATTACAGCAGTAAGAGCATCACTTTTTGAGGCTCAATCAATCAATATTTCTTGTTCAGGGCGATCACAGCTATTGACGTATTGTACTTAACCACATCCATCTCATATACTATATATGAATATGCTAATTTTTAGCTTCTTTCCGTTTATTTTGTAGAGTCTGAAAAACTCCAGAAATTCATCAATCATGTCAATTTCTCAGACATCATCATCTTCTATGGCAAAAAAAGAGAAGAGAATAGATTCAAAGAAAAGGAAAGCAGAAGCTTTTCTTGCTTTGGTGTCACAAGAAGAAGATGACAAAAAGTCTTTTGATAAGGTAAATTATCCACAAAGACAATCTTTTTCTCGCTGAATTATGAGAATGTAAAATTCAAGATACTTTATATTTTACTCTTGAGTTCCTACATGTAATAGGGATTTTCCTCTCGAATGAAATTCCAAACATTGATTATACATACCCCTTCATTGTCCTCTTTCTACAACTTTCTAATAACTGACTTTAATATTTTTTTCACAATAGGATGTATCTTACATCAGATTTTATCTCTTCATTTAAAAATGAAATAAATGCTTATGCTTGATGTATTTTCTTTCCCTTATTTTCAATGTTACATTACAGTTTCTTGTTGTTTTGCCAGTACAATGGCAAAAACACGCAGACAGTTCGAAATTGGGTGCTTCATACAAATGTACATGTGTTGTGTTTTCAGCTTGCTTTTCTGAATTTCATACAGAAAAAATAACTTTTGCTATCTGTTATGCTACATTTTTTTTTCAAGAAATTATGGTTTTTTATTTAAATAGATAATCGATTGATTTATCCTTTCCAATTATTTTCCAATATTTGATTGACCTTTAAGGACTATGATGCTGAAAAGCTTCTCAAATCCAACGATACTGTCCTCCGAAGTTCTCTTGGATTATCATAATCTTTGAACGTCAAATTAAAAAAAATTGAATCAAGAACAAGCAAATTTTCAATTCAAATTGGGTTGATCAGTTTTAAAAAAGCCGAAGGAAATATTCAAAATTTTAAGCTTATATTGTCAGAAGACGTTTGATTGTGAACCATGTTTACTGATATATCGATTTCAGGTGAAGAAGGAAGTAGATGATGATAGTGATTCTGAGGAAGCCGTGCCGAGTAAAGTTCAGAAATTCTCTGACAAGTCCCAAGGACCTTTGACGTCGAAAGAGGAAGCTTTTAAAAGAGCACAGGATAGTTTGAATAGGCTGAAGGAGGCAAATAAAACATCAGCTCAGAAAGGGGAGGAGGAATTAGCCAGGCTGAGGCAAATGATTAGAGATAGACAGAAGTTATCTATGGTATATAATGAAATTCTGGTATTTATAGCTAGGATAGGTGTTATAATATGTGTTTTGTTACGGGTATTCAACACACAGCAAATGCATTTATCATACATGTAATGTGTGTAAGTGCGATAAGTGCACTTCCTGTATGTTGCATCGCCTTAACAAAGTACAAAATAATGTGCAATTCAATAAAATGTTTGAAATTTTTTTGATATGACAATTGAATAATATTTCTAAGGGTAATTATGGCGAAATCGGGATTATTCCCTAAAGTCTTATATACTGGTTTTATATTTCGCACAGGGTTATTTTCGCAATTATTATACAATTATGAAAAATGTTAAAATGACCCCCACATCAAAGTGTCAATGTTTACAATTATCTATATTTCAAATTCAAACTCAAATTCAAAGAATGAAAAGTGTTGAGTCAAAGCACCATAACAAAGCTATTAGATGTTGAGGTGAAACTTTGGTGTACATATGTATTTCAAATTGAATTTATGAAATTTTCCCCCAAATTTACTAGATTGAATTCGGTAAATGAGACTTAGTTGGAAGTTGGTTCTCTTTCTTAAATAGCTCCACTTAGCCAAGGAATTTAAGCAAGCAACTGTCATAAATTTTCATTCCTGCCTCATATTTCCTCAATAAGACATTACATACAAGAAGAATTTCTCTCATCCCTTTCATACAATAATTTCATTAATTTGGTATTAATATTGATATTCTATTGTATAGGTAATAGCTTTGATTGTTCTAAAGTTAAATTTTGTATGTATAGACGCCAGAAATAACATCATTTGTTAAAATTTTCCTTGTGATGTCATATTTTGAAAATAAGCTATAAACTATCTGATTCCCGGAATTCTTAGATGTGGTTTGTAGCCTATGGATTTATGAGTCCTTAGTTGTGATATCTAGGCCATTTGTGCCTCTTGTTTCATTAATACCATGTTACATTTTATATAAATGAATAAATTGCCATCAGAAAAGTAAATTTTTTTAATCAAGGAAAGTCCCAGTTTCTTAAAGTCGTACAATAAAAATAAATTTCATTTCAGGAAAAACCCAAGTTGTATTTAACATTAGATGAGTTAGCCTATCAGAATGGACGTATTTTATCTCAAACTGAAGTTACACCAGAGTTACCCCCTCTTTTCATGTTAGATCTTCAGAGTCTGGCTCTGCTTGGATTACAAGGGAATTTATGCAGCTTAAAACCAAGGTACATGTATACTCAGTTTTATGGTATTTTTCCTTGCACGATATTTGTAGTAACAGAGGATCAAATCTTCTATTTCCTATGGCATTTATGAAACAAATTGTGTGATTTTACATACCCAACCTTGGCAAGGGTATTAAAATTACAGGAGTTTCTTTTAAAAGTACTGTATGAAACAGAGAGCTCTATAGAGATTCTTTTTATGACATAATTTACATCGTAAGTGATAAAAATAACGTCAAGATGTAAAGTTGTGACTTTCCTGTGAACAGTGTGCAAATGTAGCCATTTCTACTGTGATGTCATTTTCAGCATTTTGTCCAATGATGAAATGTAGTGCATCGTGTCATAGCACAAAATTCATGAAGTGTTGTTATGTAATCAGTTTTAGAGAATATCATGAGAAAGTTGTTATTTAAGGAATGAAAGTTATTCAGATGGATGTGAATTTATATTACCATATGGATTTTGATCAATTTGATGATGCCCGGTAATTCTTTTTGTTAGTTATCTTCATGTATATACTGTAAACGACTTTATATTCGCGTGACCTTATTTTCGCGACAACTCTAACGACAGATTAATTCGCGTGACTTTAATTTCGCGAGCTCATCGTCTGAATTTTAAAAATTAGTTTCTTTTTTTCTGTATAGGTATATTTCATTTCCTTATCACCTTTAATTGCTGAAATGCTTACTTCAAATAAGCTGAAATTGGACGTTTCGTATCATCATAGCTTTGCGTACAAATCTTATAAACAAGTCATTTGTTTACTTTTTCGTCTCTTACTGATTATTGAAAAGGATAAGATTAAAAATATAAAGAAATGTGTTATTATTTTACAGTTCTTTAGTATATTGTTTGTCTGGATAATTAAGGCTAATTGATTAATTGCTATGTTTGTAATTTAAACCTCCCTAACATTGACGCGTATGATCATCTGTTGTCTAATTACAGTAATTTAATTGAATCTGATGGAAAGGGAAAATAAGACGCTTTTGAATTTTGTCAAATATGATCTACTTTTTATCCTTTGGATGGACCTTTTATTAACGAGGACTTTATTTTCGCGTTTGATCAAGCTCACGAAATTACGCGAAAATAAAGTCCTTGCTAATAAAAGTCATTTACAGTATCAATTTGTAGGCAAAGCCTATAAGAAAATAGAGAGTGGACCATTTAAGATCAATTTCATTACTATCAACCTTCCATCCATTTGTCTGTCTATACATGTATGTTGCAATAGTCATGCTTTGCATCTTTTACATGTGTATCCCTGTGAACTTACATTCCTTGTCAAAGTTTTGTTGTGCAGGGTTTAAGATAAATTTAGGACTTTGACTTCCTTTGAGGAAAATGCACCATGCTATATATCTCTTTCATCTTAAAAGAAGGATGTTCATTCTTCATATATATCTACCTTATGACAAGACAATTCGTATCATGATTTTTGACCTTGTAACATTGAACTTTATGAATGACCTCATTTTATGATTTAACAAAAACCTTGCCCATTTCTATTGAACAATATCAGATACAGCTTAGATTTTCACATGTACATTGCTGGTTACAAGGCCAGTCATTCAAAACTTTACCTTTAACCTTAACCTGACCTTGACCAACTTTAAGGAAATTCCTCAAAACACAATACACAAGTAAATGTAATCTTTCATGTTTCATATTTTACATGTACATGTACATTGATTGTGACACCTGGTATTTATATCCTTTACCTTTGACCTAATGACCTTGACCTCTCTAAGAAAAAAACGCTTGGCAAGTGACCAGGCCTTTATATTTTATGTGTCACCCTTGTTACAAAAGTGTTTTACATGTATCAAGATTTTTCCCTTGTGACCTTGACCTTTAATTTTAGGACAAAGTTGCTGGTTTAAGGTCTTTTGTCTTTCACAATCATCTTGTTTTCTGACCTAAATTCATCTAAGACAAACAGCCAAATGTTTATAAAAAAATCTTTATTTCAAAGAAACATTTAGACATAGTGACAATACAAGTGAAGCATGATTAAATTAATTTACTAAGAAATCACATAATTTTAATGAATGAATGAACATGTACAAACTTTGAAATCTATTTGTTAGGTCTTAGACAATAGTTTAATAAAATAGACAAACTTCAAATTATTTACAAATCAATACAACGTCAAAACAGCTTAGTATATTTGACTACTTAGAGAGTAATTTCATATAGTACAATAGAAAATGCAGTCTTTACAGAAATAAAGAAACTCTCGGGACTCTTCATCGGCAAAACATTTCACTATATTCATAGGAATACAATAATGTCAGGCATTTCACATATATAAATTACCTTAAATATTTCATATCACATAAATCATAATTATTGATTACATATAATACACAAATTAACATAAAGCAGCTATTGTTCAACAAATTATATATGCTAAAGTAATACATCAGCAGAATCGTCATACATCAATTAAATATTCTCTTACACATGATTTACTAAATCACAATGAATCACCTACAGTAACACTGAGAATAGCATAGCATGTCACCACAAAGAATACTAGTACTGGTGAAGTCATGTTGGTTGTTGTTGCAAAGCTTATTGGTTGTTGTTAGCAGTGTTGGTTGTTGTGAGAACGGTCCTTGGTGGTCGGGCAGTGCTTGATAGTATGGCTGTTGTCGCCGGTGGCACCACATTTCGGACACACGTATTTACGGAGGATAGGACACACAACTTTACCACGGTTGTCTTTCAGAACGTGAGTGGTGTAGAACTCTCTGGCTTCACCGTTACGCTTACACAGAGCACAAAACTTCTCGTCGTACTGAAGTCGTTGATTCGGATTAAGTAGTCCAGCATCAATGATAACGTCCATGTTAGTAGATGACGGTAAACGTGACTTCTTTGGTGGCGCAATGTCAGCACAGTACGGGAAATAGGTAGATAGGCTAGCATCTGTTGTATGTGAATGAATATGGGTTGTGTGGTCAATGAATGTTGGTGGTAAGTCACGATCGTGGCAGTGTGTAGTCGTCTGGGGCGTCGCGTAGGTGAAGTGCTCTCTGAAGCTATCGTCCATCAAGGTGTCGTTGAGTGGATCAAGGTTGTTGCGACCATCAAGCAGGTTGTCAAGTTGCTTGGAGAGAGCTGTGAATAAAAAAGAAAAAGTTATATGAATGGGATAGTTAGCCTTGTCCTATTATGCGAAGATTATATTTGCTTATACTAGTATATATACAAAAACTATAAGCCTGAAAATTTGTGTTAACTTCAAAGATAGACTTTTGATATATATATATATAATGTTGTACTCTCAGTATTAGTGATATCAATTTTATTTCGATCTGGCTTTTGAGAAGACATTTAAGATCACACTATGTATATACATGTATCTGTATCAAAGATTTTAAAAACATTGGGCAAATCTTGATTTTAGATAAGTCATAAACTAAGAATGTTTTTAGGGAGCTTATTTCATAGCCTGAGTCGGTTGCTAAGACAACCTGGGCTATATCTCACAAATTATAAGGGGTTTTTAGCGGGACTTTGAGGTTTCACATGTAGATTTCTCATTACCAGACCTTTTATTTGGGACCCTGACATTTGGTCTAGCTTGGGGTTTGATCTACTTAAAGAGAACTTTAACTTGGGTTCTATCTCTTGAACTAAAAAGAGTAGGGCTTTGATTTTTCAGTTGTAGATTCCTGATGTTCATTTTGGACCTTGGAGTTTGACCTACTTAAAAAAAACTTTAACTTGGGCTATATCTTATGATCTATAAGGGATAATACTTTGATATGTCACATGCGGATTCCTCATGACCAAACCTTTCATTTTGGAAAGTAAACTTTAGCTTGACCATATGGAGTTAACACCCTGTCCGTCTGTCCATCTGTTCGCTTTATAAGAAGTTTGTAAAGCAGATCTCTCTTCAAGTATAATAGATAGGAACATTATAGGGCTATGTATTTACCTACTACATTTTGATACCAAGACATTTGACCTAGTGACCTTGACCCTGAGCTTTGACCTTATAAATAATATTTTGGTTAAGATAGTTCTGAAAACAAATTTCTCTTAAAGTATAAGTGATAGGGCTTTCATATTTCACACACATATTTTACTATAATTGTCCCCCGCTTTCGCAAAAGTGCGGGGACATTAAAACCGTCCCGTCTGTCTGTCTGTCTGTCAGAAAAACTTTAACCTTGTCCATAACTTTTGAATAGTAAGTGATAGGGCTTTCATATTTCACATGTGTATTCCTTGTGACAAGACCTTTCCATGGATACCAACATTTTTGACCTTGTGACCTTGATCTTGAAGTTTGACCTACTTTTCAGAATTTTTAACCTTGAGGTTAACTTTTGAATGGAAGGTGATAGGGCTTTCATATTTCACATGTGTATTCATCGTGACAAGACCTTTCCATTTGACCTTGTGACCTTGACCTTGGAGTTTGACCTACTTTTCAGAATTTTTAACCTTGAGCATAACTTTTGAATGGAAGGTGATACGGCAATCATATTTCACATGTATATTCATTGTGACAAGACCTTTCCATGGATACCAATATTTTGACATTGTGACCTTGACCTTGGAGTTTGACCTATTTTTTCAAAACTTTAACCTTAACAATTACTTTTGAATGGTAAGTGATAGGGCTTTCATATTTCACATGTGTATTCATTTTGACAAGACCATTGATACCAAAAATTGTGACCTTGACCTTGGAGTTTGACCTACTTTTCAAAAACTTTAATCATGACCATAACTCTTGAATGAAAAGCAATAGAGCTTCCATATTTCATATGTGTATTCATTGTAACAATACCTTTCCTTGGATACCAAAAATTTTGACCTTGTGACCTTGACCTTGGCGTTTGACCTACTTTTCAAAAACTTTACTCTTGACGATAACTTTTGTATGGAAAGTGATAGGGCTTCCATATTTCACATGTGTATTCACTGTGACAAGACCTTTCCATGGATAGCAAAAATTTTGACTTTGTGATGTTGACCTTGGAGTTTATCTTACTTTTCAAAAACTTTTCCCTTGACGATAACTTTTGAATGGTAAGTGATTGGGCTTTCATATTTCACATGTGTATTCCTTGTGACAAGACCTTTCCGTCGGCAACAACATTCGGACCTTGTGATCTCGTTCTTGGAGATTGACCCACATTCAACATCGACCATAACATTTGGATGGTAAATAGAAGTTTAATCTTTTGATATTTAGAACTTTGATAGTACATGAGATTTATTTTGAAAACTTAAGAATAGTAGGGGTGTCTGTAAGCATTTCTTTAAAGGCAAACACCCAAAAGCGGAATTTGATTTTATTTACTACATTTTGATACCAAGACATTTGACTAAGTGACCTTGACCTTTTAAGAATACTTTGGTTTTGAAAGCATTCAGGCACATTAACAAATTCATACTCGCAATTTTTACAAACATCCCTATATTAAAATGAGGCAAAATGTCATTGAATTACCGTGCAATTATGTCACTCATTTCTATCCAGAGTTATGTCCTTGAAATTTACTTGGTTTTTGGCCGGATTGCAAAGCAATTCCGGTCTATAGATTGACGATGTCCGTCCGTCCGTCCGTCCGTCCGTCCGTCTGTCCGTCCGTCTGCCGTCAACATTTTGGTTAAGGTTTCTGGTTGAGGCAAAATCTAAGGAACTATATGCAGTAGAAACTTTATATTATACATGAAGCATGCCCATGACAAGACCTTTCAATTTATGCCATAACATTTGACTTAATGACCTTGACCTTGGACCTTGACCTAGTTAAAGATTTTGGTTAAAGTTTCTGGTTGAGGCAAAATCTAAGTAACTATATGCAGTAGAAACTTTTTATTATACATGAAGCTTGCCCATGACAAGACCTTTCAATTTATGCCGTAACATTTGGCCTAGTGACCTTGACCTTGGACTTTGACCTAGTTAAAGATTTTGGTTAAAGTTTCTGGTTGAGGCAAAATCTAAGTAACTATATGCAGTAGAAACTTTATATTATACATGAAGCTTGCCCATGACAACACCTTTCAATTTATGCAGTAACATTTGACCTAGTGACCTTGACCTTGGAATTTGACCTAGTTAAAGATTTTGGTTAAAGTTTCTGGTTGTGGCAAATTTAAGTAACTATATGCAGTAGAAACTTTATATTATACATGAAGCTTGCCCATGACAAGACCTTATAATTTATGCCGTAACATTTGACCTAGTGACCTTGACCTTGGACTTTGACCTAGTTAAAGATTTTGGTTAAAGTTTCTGGTTGAGGCAAAATCTAAGAAACTATATGCAGTAGAAACTTTATATTATACATGAAGCTTGCCCATGACAAGACCTTTCAATTTATGCAGTAACATTTGACCTAGTGACCTTGACCTTGGAATTTGACCTAGTTAAAGATTTTGGTTAAAGTTTCTGGTTGTGGCAAATTTAAGTAACTATATGCAGTAGAAACTTTATATTATACATGAAGCTTGCCCATGACAAGACCTTATAATTTATGCCGTAACATTTGACCTAGTGACCTTGACCTTCGACTTTGACCTACTCAAAGATTTTGATTAAAGTTCCTGGTTTAAGCAAAATCTATGGTACTGTATGCAGTAGAAACTTTATATTATTAATGAAGCTCGCCCATGACAAGACCTTTCAATTTATGCCGTAACATTTGACCTAGTGACCTTGACCTTGGACTTTGACCTAGTTAAGGATTTTGGTTAAAGTTCCTGGTTTAAGCAAAATCTATGGAACTGTATGCAGTAGAAACTTTATTTTATACATGTAGGTTGCCTCTGACAAAACCTTTCAATTTATGCTGTATTATTTGACCTATTGCCCTTGACCCAGTTGGTGACAAAAACTTACTTTGCAATCCGGCCATACCGTCTTTAGCGGTGTTTTATTAGACATTTAATGTGATCAATTTTTCTCTACGATATCTCTTTAAGAAATAAAGGTCAAATGTCAATATGTGTCATGGTTCTTTTTTGTCGCTTAAAACTTTGTGGATCCCAACACCATCCACAGCACAAACATTTTAAGACATTTCAAAGAAAAAATATTGAGTATCTCCTTGTTTCAAGGTGTATATCAACATAAAACACTGTTAAATAAACAGGGACGATTTTCTCCGTGAGCAAAAATATCAGATGACCCAGGAGACTAAACTATCAAGTACCGTATAACCAGAATTTTTCGCAAGATACTATTTATTCGCTATATTTGCAACTGATTTATAATCGCAAAAAAATTATTCTCACGAAAAATTATGTTTATTAGGGTAAAACATAAATGAGTTATCAGTTACATTTTTTCTTACTTTTCATGTGTCCTTCTTCACTTTTTCCTTATTAAACGTAAAGGGGAGTGAATTGAGTGTACTCTTATGATAGAACTAACTAAAACCTCAATAATGAAAGGCACTAAACAGTAACATCATATGTACATATTTGTCTGTAATTTAGGAATTGTACTCACAAAAATAATAACACCCTATTTTGATACTCGCGAAAATTTCTGGTTATACGTTATCATAAAATATTTGTCATGCAGAACTCAATGTAACATGATACAATCAGGAGTGTAAATAATAGAAATCTGTTAAATATTGTAGAAAACTCACTACAGCTTTTTTCCAGTTTTCCATAATTTCTATTAATTTCGCTAGTTCTTGCATATAAGTTATTCCATGGATAACATTCTAATGTTATGTGTTTGAGCATGAATTAAAAAAATGAATTCCAGCAAAAGGAAAATCTTTCCTCAAATTGAATCATATTCATTTGATAGGAATGTAGAAGTTGTACCATGGAATATTGGATTAAGGAGGTTCAGAACAGCCAGACTTAAATAAAGATCCTATCATTTAATTTTTCTAAAAATTATGTTAATGATTGAAACATACTTTTCTACATGCAAAGGTTCATCAATTTTTTACTGTTAGTTTTGAAGCTAGGAACGAACATATATACCCATTGAAAGCCCCAAAATGGGCTGTAAATGTGATGTTGAAATTAACACACACAGGTAATGAAAAACAGTTACAAATCTTCTGTAGAGGCAGAACATTAACAAGATCTGTATTTTTTATGTAGACATGATGTGCGCAATCGGAAATGTATAGAATCATAAATGATCAAAAAGACTTTTAAAAGAAATTGTTGAAAGGAGATATATTTATGCCTATTTTCAGAACATCTTTGAGTTGTTAATTCTTAATGATAAAGTCCGTTTATCTGAAACCTTATTATTTATTTTCTGTAAAAACTTGATATTATCTTCTTTATATGTCAAGTGAAACACCTATTAGTTCCTATTGAAATTTGAACGTCAGTTTTTATGTTATAGTGATTTTGTTACCCCCTCCCCCTTATTTTTGTCCCCCGCTTGAAAGCGAGTGGACATTAAAACCGGTTCGTCTGTCCGTCAGTCACAAAATCTTTAACCTTGTGCATAACTTTTGAATGGTAAGTGATAGGGCTTTGATATTTCACATGTGTATTCCTTGTGACAAGACCTTTCCATGGATACCAAAAATTTTGACCTTGTGACCTTGGACTTTGACCTACTTATTAAAAACTTTAACCTTGACCATAACTTTTGAATGGAAAGTGATAGAGCTTCAATATTACACATGTGTATTCCTTGTGACAAGACCTTTCCATGGATACCAAAATGTTTGACCTTGTGACCTTGGACTTTGACCTACTTATCAAAAACTTTAACCTTGACCATAACTTTTGAATGGAAAGTGATAGGGGTTTCATATTACACATGTGTATTCCTTGTGACAAGACCTTTCCATGCATACCAAAATTGTTGACCTTGTGACCTTGACCTTGGACTTTGACCTACTTATTAAAAACGTTAACCATGACCATAAGTTTTGAATGGAAAGTGATGGGGCTTTCATATTACACATGTGTATTCCTTGTGACAAGACCTTTCCATGGATACCAAAATTTTTGACCTTGTGACCTTAACCTTGGACTTTGACCTTCTTATTAAAAACATTAACCTTGACCATAAGTTTTGAATGGAAAGTGATGGGGCTTTCATATTACACATGTGTATTCCTTGTGACAAGACCTTTCCATGGATATCAAAATGTTTGACCTTGACCTTTGAGTTCGACCTTTTTTCAAAGAACTTTAACCTTGTCCATAAGTATTTAATGGAAAGTGATTGGGCTTTGATATTTCACTTGTGAAAAGATCTTTCCATGGATACCAAATTTTTGACCTTGGAGTTTGACATACTTTTCAAAAACTTTAACCTTGACCATAACTTTTGAATGGAAAGTAATAGGGCTTTCACATTTCACATGTGTATTCCTTGTGACAAGACCTTTCTCTTGGTAGCAACATTTTGACCTTGTGACCTCGCCTTTGGAGGTTGACACACATTTAAAAACTTCAACCTCGACCATAGGTTTTGGATGGTAATTTAGATGATAGGACTTTAATATTTAACATGTGCATATCTTTTCATAAGCCCTGTCCCTTTGTAACAAGACAAAAGTTTGGACCCTTTGACCTTTTCTTGGAGTTTAATCTTTCATATTTAGAATTTTGATAACATATGAGATATATTATAAAAACTTAAGAATGGGGGGATGTCTGTAAGCATTTCTTTAAAGACAAACACCCAAAAGCGGGGGACCACAATTCCTTGAATTCGATTTTTACATTACCTAATGCTGACAATCTTGCGAACGTGCCAATGTTGCCGTTTCTATTATGACGTCATAATTGATCTAGAGCTTTCCGATGGGGTTCTTTTGGATACTGTTCTGGACCATCTTAAAAGTTTTTTTATTTATTTAATCCTCTCTATGTAGAAACAAGCATTAATAAGAAAAAAAAATTCTAGCAAAAGAAAGTCTTGCCTCAAAACTTTAGTTTCTTTGAATCACATTGATAGGAATGTAAAAATTGTACTATTATTGAATGGTTCAGTAGAAATGTCCAGGTTTTTACAAAATTCTTGTTTCAGATAAAGTATGTAAGACTTTCTTTATCATCAGATTTGGTAACATAAAAAATAGGCATGTTTCGACTTTTCGAAGTTTAAGATGTTCTTAATTAATTACTGTATAACCAGGATTTTTTGCAAGTATCAAAAATACAAAACGGCCTTGTTTTATTTTCGTGAGTAGAAATATTCACAATTTGAAAAGATAAGAATATGAATATGATATGAAACTTGGAAGAAATTCAATATTTTGTGGAAATTTTAAAAAAGAAAACCGTTGCAGATCAATCAATTCATGATAACAGGTCAATTTTAGGTCATTTCACTCAATTTTTTGCACTTATGCCCCTTGAAACATCGAAAATTTTAATATTTTGTGCTTTCCACACATGAAAGGAAAACCATTTCATTTCTGAGATATCGTTTACACCAAGAAATACAGATCAAGTTTGAACATGGGTCATTTTGCCTTATTATGTGCAGAGTAAATTCAATATTTTGTGGTTTATGGACATTTAAGAAAAAACATTTTATTTCTTGGATGTTGTTTATGTATCCTCATTTCAATTCTGAACCTCTTTGAAAATAGGTTTCCATATGATAAGTCAAGAGTTATTTCACTGATCAAAATCAAATATATGCTTACTGAAGCCGATTGATTTTTGGGTCAAAAGTGTTTAGAAATATGGGAGGAGAAATCTTGATAATGAGATCAATAGATCTGAATCAAGGTCTCTGCAAAGAGAAACAGAATTAAGATATGGATTTCAGATGATAACTGCAACCCTTTTACCTATATGAATACTGAATAAGTGGATAAAAAGTCATGGTCGAGATCAAGGTCTCTACAATTAGAATTTAAATAAGACATCAAATTAGATCTCTTTCAAAAAAGGTACCCAAAACTCATCAACTAAAACAAAGACAAAGTCATGATGATTTAGAGTTATAAACTGCTTTCCATGGGCATTTCCAAAGGTAAATATTAAAAGGTTTACAATGGAGCAATATGCTTTGTCCGTCATTTTAACACCTAACACAACTTTCAATGGATTCTCTGTGTACCAAGAGTGCCAAGTTTTGATTAGGTTGACTACATGTTTTCCCTTCATTGATTGTATCCACTGTGGGGGCATAGGCTGTACAAACATTTTGTCTAGTTGAACTATGAGGGATGGAGCTTATAGATATTTGGATACCTCATGACCATACCTTTCTTTATACCTTTCATTTCTGATTTAGTGACCCTGACCTTGGAGTTTGACCTACTTTTGTAAAACCTTAACTGGGGCTATGCATGTACAAAAATGTATCTCATTATCTATGAGAGGTTGGACTTTGATATTTCACATGTAAATTCCTAATTATGAACAGAGCTTCCGTTTGATACCATGTCTTTTGACCTAGTGATCTTAGCCTTTGACCTGCCTTTATAAAACTTAACTTAGGCTATATCTCATAAACTCTAATGACATTATACTTTGATATTTCACATGCAGATTCCCTATGACCAAAGCTCTCATTGCTATGATACCATTACTTTTGACCTTAATTGCTAATGACTGTTACCTCTGATCTATTTAAACATTAATCTGTACCCTATCTCCTGAATTATAAGTGAAATGACCTTGGTATTCACACATTGATCGAGCTTTTATTTGATACCATGACTTTGGCCTAGTGACCTTTAAGCATTTTCTGAATGTTGCTATTTTTAGAATAGCACACACCTACCAGCAACAAGTCTGACAAGTCTTATTGTTTACTTTACCCAAATGATCCAAAGTATAGTCATAATAAACACGAGTTTATGTTCTACTTAACATTTGATACACGTCTTGGTCTGCATAACAGTGTGAAATTATCGTATTTCATAGCTGTACAAAGACTTGTATATGGGAGAAGTGTCAAAACATATCTTTGAAGACCTTGAAGATTTCGAACAAAATTTCAGGTGGACAGCTAAACCCAAGAAACATGTCCCTCACAGAATAACATTTTATCATTTACAGCTACTGTCAATCAATTTATACATATTAAAAGAGTCATATTTTCTTGGACCCTAGGGTCTGAGTCTCATGGGATCAAATAACAATTACTTTAACAAAAAAACCAACTTTCTGTTCATAGTTAGATATGGGTATCACAAGAGAACATTATTTATATGTATACACATGTAGGAGAAAATGACCACATCCTTTTCTTTATACCTTAAGGGCAAGGGGCCCAAACAAAATGTAGGGACCCAAGAACCTGATTATGATTTAAGGACAAAGCAAAATATCCTTATAACCAGAGTTAGGGATCCAAACAGAATTGAATGTACAACCAAAGTTTAGCGGAAACTGAACAGAATTGGATAAATTGACTTATAAGCGTAATCATGAATTAGCGCTTCGACTTTTTTCCACATTAATCTGTAAAAGATTCATGATTTAGCATGTTCTTGAATTAGCGCAGCCTTAGCAGCGCTAACTCTGGTAAGATATGAATCCTGCTAAAATAAGTACACATACAGTATTACTAAAGAAAATAATCACAACCATTTTCCCATGACAAAGCTACAGATTTTATAGAAACTTCCTATAAAGAAATGGTGACACAAGATTATAATAAGTAGTATAGTATAATTCATTAATTGAATGCATGATACAGCTAATAGATATGGTATAGGGGAAAATGACCACACCCATTATCTAAGAGCATGCTAGTTGGGGGCTATTTTAAAACCAAATGCTGTTTGCACAATTAGACCACAAACCACATATAATGGAAAGTTAACATACTGTCTCAATTAGTTTCATGACTTCAATGTGAGCACAAAATTACATAGTGTTAGATAGGAGAAAATAAGCACGCCAATTTTCTAAGACCCTTTGGGGTCAGGGACTGAAACAAAATGTCATTTGCACAACTGTGTAGACCACAGACCAAGTATGATGCAAAAAGAGTAAAGATTCTTTCTCTTCTAGTTTCAGAGGAGTATTACATAGTGAAGAATAGCAGAAATTAATCTAACCCACTGCAAATTGTCAGCACAACAAAACCACAGACTTTGTATAAAACAAAGAAGAATAAACATTCTATTTCTTATACGCATAGTTTCAAAGGAGTTGTGAGCACAAGAATTGTTTATGAAAGAACAGATCGACAGACATAATGCTGGACAAACGTCAGGGCATCGAACCTTGACTGATGCTTGACCAGTAGAGTTAAAAAGTTATACTTGTATAGGGGAAAATGACCAAACTCATTTTCTTTGACGCTTGGGGTCGGAGGCTCAAACGAAACCGTCAGGTGCAAAACTAAACCACAAATCTTCATGGTAGCAAATAAAAAAAATTAACTTCTGATATTTCAAAAAATTACATCAATTTTCTAAGACGCAGGGGTCAGGTGCTCAAATAAGGTGCACTAAACTAAATATAAGGTGCAAAAATACACCTCATACTTTTTCCATTGACAATAAAAAAAAGTTCCCAATCATTTATATTTTTTCAGAAATGATGACCTCAAGATGAAAAGAGTTATATACATGTAGGAAAAAATGACCACATCCATTTTCTGAGACCTTGGGGGTTAGGCGCTCAAACTAAATAGCGTGTGCGCAACTACACCATAGACCTTATATGATGCAGAAAGAAGCAACTTTTTAGCGATTTGTGTCAAATGTCCGTAGAGATAATGTCATACCCTGAGTGTTTGCGGCGTCGGTTGCATGGACATTATAACCATAGGTAGATCTCATGACCTATTAGGGTTAGGGCTTTGATATTTTTATGTTGATTCTTCATGACCAGCCATTTCATTTGGGACCTTGACCTTTGACATAGTGACCTTGACATTTGACCTACTTTAAAAAAAACTTGAAAAACTTAAATAAAAAAAAAATTAAAACTGGGCTATATCTAATGACCTATTTGGGGCAGGATTCCTCATGAACCAACTCTCATTTTGGGACCTACACCTCTGACCAAGTGACCTTAACTTACTAATAGGAGTTTTACCTACTTTTCAAAAACTTTAACCCGGGCTATATCTCATGAGGGGTAGGGATTTGATATTTCACATGTAGATTCCTCCTGATCAGACCTTTCATTTGGGGACCTTGACCTTGGATTTTGATCATCTTTAAAAACCTTTATCTTGGGCTATATCTCATGAAGTTTAAGGGATAGGGCTTTGATATTTATATGTACATTTCTAGATTACTCATGACCATACCTTTCAGTTTGGACCTTGACTTTAGTTATCTTGATCTTGGAGTTTGACCTACTTTTAAAAAACTTTAACTTGGCATAAATCTCATGAACTATAAGGGTTAGGGTTTTGATATTCCTCATGACGAGACCTTTCATTTTTGGCCTTGACATTTGGCCTAGTGAACTTGACCATGGAGTTTGACATACTTTTAAAAAACCTTTGCTATATCTCATGAAGTTTTAGGGATATGGCTTTGATATTTATATGTACATTTCTAGATTACTCATAACCATACCTTTCAGTTTGGACCTTGACTTTAGTTATCTTGATCTTGGAGTTTGACCTACTTTTAAAAAACTTTAACCTTGCATAAATCTCATGATTATAAGGATTAAGGTTTTGATATTCCTCATGATGAGACCTTTCATTTTGGGCCTTGACATTTGTCCTAGTGAACTTGACCATGGAGTTTGACCTACTTTAAAAAAAATATATATTTGCTATATCTCATGCTATATCTTTTGCTATATCTCATGAAGTTTATGGGATAGGGCTTTGAAATTTATATATACATTTCTAGATTACTCATGACCATACCTTTCAGTTTGGACCTTGACCTTTGACTTAGTTATCTTGATCTTGGAGTTTATTCTTCTTTTAAAAAACTTTAACCTTGCATAAATCTCATGAACTACAAGGGTTAGGGTTTTAATATTCCTCATGACCAGACCTTTCATTTTGGGCCTTGACATTTGTCCTAGTGAACTTGACCATGGAGTTTGACCTACTTTTATAAAACCTTGGCTATATCTCATGAACTATAAGTTTTGGAACTTTGATATTTCATATGTAGATTTCTTATGACCAGACCTTTTATTTATGATATTGACGCTTGACCTCTTGACCTTGGAGTTTGACCTACTTTTAAAAACTTTATTCTTGGCTATATCTCATGAACTTATGGTAACACCTCACTTAGAACCTTGACCTTTGACCTAGTGACCTTGACCTTAGAGTCCTACAAAATTGTACTTTCTAAAAAGTCTTAACCTGACTACATCTTATTATTTTAGGAAATTGCAATCTTACTATAAAAAACTACATGGCGAGCGATGTTGTCATCTGACAATCTTATTATCAATTTCACTTAATGAGGAGTGGTTACCACAATATTAGATATACATGTAGCTAACATCCATTTTCTAATACCCTGGAGGCCAGGGGCTCATATTAGGTATCAGGTGGACAACTACATAACAGACAGAAGTTTAAGATATTGCAAAAAAGTGACTATTTCTTTGTTAAAGATTAGGAGAAAATCACCGCACCCATTTACTAAGATCCTGAAGTTCATGGACTCAATTGAAATATCACGCACCCGAAATAACTTTCTATCCACAAGAAATGTTAAATGGACGGACGCCGGACACAATTTGATCGCATTTGCTCGACTGGCTCTTGAGTTGAACACGTAAAAAATCCAAGACAAAGATTTTAAGATTTGTATGAGTATGGAAAAATCAATAGAAAAATATACAAAGAAAATTACCGCACATCTATCGGAGTCTAATCAATTATTTTGATGAATATGGACAAATGTCCCGAGAAGTTCAAAAAATAAAAAACTTTTAACAAATGTTATCCAACTATATATGTACCTGTATATGGACAAATTTTACGAAAATAAAGCCACATCAAAATATTCACCAGAAAAGGTCACAAGGGAAATATCGGCGAATCTATCGAATTAAACAAAAGAGAATACGAGTGATTTTGGACAAATGATGGAAAAGAATTCATATGAAAAATGGTAAAATTATCAAACTTTATACCCAATTAATTTTCACGAATATGAACAAATCACATAGGAAATGACGACAAAGCTATCGATATTAAAAACAGAATTCATACGTCAGCTTGAATACTCACGAATTATTAGAAAAAAAAGAATATGACTGCAAAATCGGTCGAAGTTTAAATCAAGGACTTATAAACATGTTTATAAGTCCTTGTTTAAATGAGTATTTATTTTGAGAAAATTAATTGGAAAGTAACTTTAAATCTGTTCCTCTTTATATCTTTGTCGTTTTATCCACATAGACGTGTGAAATATACAAAATAACTTTTTATGGTTCATCGTGTAAAATTCTAGTACATTTATAGGCAAATTGTTAGAAAAAGACAGCATTTGAATCAAACCTAGTAAAATTATTATTATGGACAAATTATATGACAAATACACATGAAATTAGGGAAAATCTATCGATATTTAACCTAGGAATATGTTATTTTTTTTTTCATATCTTAAAAGATCACTTTAAATTAAAATGACGGCTAGTCTGTCGTAAACTAAGTATACTAAATTTCATGTTTAATGATAAGAATATCCAAGCAAATGAGTAAACACAGACAATCACAACCAATTTCCATCGAATTTACTATTACATTGAATAGTTAATAAGAACAATTCACATAGATTTAGATAATAAAGACAAATTTATCGAAATCTGAACAAGTAAATGTAACATGATTAATGATAAGAAAGAAAACCAAACAGAAAGACTGAAAATCCTTCAAATTGACATACTTCATAAATATTTACAAATTAGAATTAAATTAATCACTACATACTCATAGGAAATTAACTACATTCATTTATGTATCATAAAACATTTAATCTGAACTATTTGTCACAAATAACAGTTAATATTACAAATATTACAGCAAATCTATAGAAAATTAATTAATGGTATCTAAGGGCTATTAATTAGATTGATTTACGTAGAAATAATGGCAAAAACTCTTTTAAAAAGGTAATCAAATATATTCACGAATTGCGAAAATTCCCTTAAAAATAACGGCAAATCTATTTGAAATGATTCTTGTTCAGAAATGTAAAAAAAAAAAATTCTATCAAATTTTTACTAAGTTCTTTTTCTGTAATTTAGATAAATTTTTTTACAAAAGATCAAAACATACTCATCGAAATTCAATCAAATATATGTTATTATATTCTTCGTTGTTAAAATAAGGTAAACTCTTTAAAATTTTTAAGTTGTTAGAATAAGGTAAAATAAGGTAAACTCTTTTAAATTTTAAAGTTTTGAAACAATTACTAAGATCTTTTTATGAATTTAGTTAGATCAATTACAACAGAACAAGATACCCATCAAATTTCGATAAAATATTTATAGTTATTTTTTTTTAGTGGTTCAATGAAGTTATTCTTTTTAATTTTCTAATTTTAAGTGATATTGATAGAATTGTCTTTTCGGTAATAATGATTATTTAGAATTAAAATGTAAAGTTTTTTTTATAAAAAAAAGTGTTTAAGTTAGAAAATTAAAATTTACTTACCATTATCCTTGAATACGCTGTTGAAGTCGAAGTAAGATCTGAATGGATGGTAAGCCATGGTACTGTCTTGAGGAATCGATTGAATATGAAAAAAATAATTTAAGTTCAAATATTTATTGGATGGAACATTCCAAATTTAAGGGGTGGTCAGGTTAGCATTGTATGTCAAATATACCGATATTTAGCTGCTACATTTTCGTAATTTATAAATGATTTGGTTATACGTTCACTTTTGCATAGAAAAATATTTTTGTATTTGAAAACTTTTAATAAAAATGACATTTTAGTAAAAGTTAAATTCAAATTTTACCTTTTATTAACTTAGAATGGTCCAACATTCGAAAAGCGCGGGAATAAACTTCAAAGGTGCATTTGTTTAGACAGTGGCTTGGGTCATCGGCTTTAGTTGTCTTTGATTTGGATAAGTAGGAGAAGGCGGACGGGTTTATGTAAAGCTTGCAGTAATTTCGGTATGTTTGGATAACTGCATTAAAATCATAAGAGGTTTTAATTGAAAAAAAAGAACAAAGCAATTTTAAAATTCTTTGTAGGGCAAAAGAAAGTATTTATTTCAATGATTAAGCGATATTTCAACCTTTTATCTATTTCTTTCTTTCTTTCATTCTTTTTTCCCTTTCTTTCTTTCATCGTTGTTAGGAATGTTCTTCTTGAAGCAGCCATTTTCATTCATTCATTCATTCATTCATTCATTCATTCATTCATTCATTCATTCATTCATTCATTCATTCATTCATTTTTCTGTTAACAAATGTTTAATTAATTCAAAGTGCCACTTCAACAATATTGAATTGAAATTCTTATTGCTCAAATCCAGATTATTTTTTATTCACAATGTATGCAAGAGAAAAAAAAAACATTACTAGCAGATTAAAAAAGGACACATTAGCATACTGCGAAAGAAGTTGATCTCGTGCTGGTTTGAGCAATTAGTCAATATCAGATTGTTATCGGTTATTTATGCATCATAATGTTTATATATTTGTTTGTTTCATTGTTTGTTTGTTTACAACGGATGGAGAAGATATTTCAGATTCAGGGACACTTCTTTTGCGTCTTGGTTGAAAATGCAGAAATTCAGTCGGGCACTATGATTCAATTGTCCCGATCTTCAAGTCAGAATCGGTTTATAAGGATATTTTGCTATAGTAGAAATTTTGTTTTAGATTTATTCACGGAGGATGTATAGCAGTTTACTATTGTCTATGGTCTTAGCTTTGAAGACTTATTCCACATTTCTTTCATCATTGGCTTCATTTTGAACTCTTTCTTCATATTTACTTGAAAGAAGGCAAAACAGTTCACAGTCAAAGTCATCATATCAGAGATCGGTTGGCATACTGATTTCGTCCCGACTGTCTGTTTCTGTGTCTGTCCAAAACGATAACCTTGTGCAAACAAATTTTGAACGATAAGTGATTTAGCTTTCATATTTCAAATGTTATAAGAATTTTCTTATTGGTACCAAGGTTTGACCTTGACCTTGATTTGACTTATCCTTCCCACATAGGAAAGCTATCAAAGGGGGCTTATTGTTTCACAAACGCATCTTTCATTGTGCCTCTACAACAAATGGCAAGGGGGTTTAAGTGATGCAACTGCCCTTCTGTCTTAGTCTGTAACCCCCACCCCCCTTAATCTAAAAAAAAAACCCGTTGTTAGTCCCGAAGAGGACTTATGGTTACCACTCCATCCGTCTGTTTGTCACACTGTGGTTTTCCAGACATCTTTTTCGCCATTTTAAAAAGTAGGTCTGAATTTAATATATGAGTATAACTTCATAAGCTTTAAGATTTAGTTCTTTTCCGATTGAAGCATGCAGTATTTCGTTTATTCTTTGAAATTCTTTCTCTCATATTGAAGTTTTGGCTGTTTTGGTTTAATTGTGCTGCTGATGTATTTATGCTTTTACAGGCAGACTAATATTCTACAAACTGCATCTTACTTCGGAAACCGGAAAATCGCGATTTAGACAATTTTTATCTTGATTTTTTTTTTCAAAAATGATGAACAACTTTTGACGGATCATATATATTTTTTTTCGTAACGTTTGATAAAGTTTGAAACTGATATGTTTTCACCATGCCCTTACCATGGACAGAATTGAGTTTTGATTTGAAGTGTTCCATTTTAATTTTGCCAAGACGTTCTTGGCGTTTAACACCGAGGCGAATTTAAAACATCTCTCTCATTATTTATATTTAGTTCTTTAAAGTATATAATGTAACAACACTTACTTACGATCTGTAATCTTATAAAACAAGTCACGAAAAAATCTAGGTCTATCAAACAACACACGTATCATTTTCACCCCCCCCCCCCCTCCCCCCAAAAAAGAAAACGAAGACGAAAATAGAAAAAAATTGCGATTTTGCAATTCCTGAAGTAAGCTGCGTGGACTGTACTTTCAATGAAAAATAGTTTCTTCATTATAATATCAGAATGATTTTCATTTAACTTGACCCACAATAATTGTTACTGTTTCATTAGATAGCGTTGTCCTTCGTGTTTCTGTTGTGCCGTGTTATTGTCTCCGTCAGTTCGTTCTTCGTGTTTCTGTTGTGCCGTGTTATTGTCTCCGTCAGTTCGTCCTTTGCGTTTCTGTTATGCTGTGTTGTTGTCTCCGTCTGTTTGTCCCTCGTGTTTCTGTTGTGCCGTGTTATTGTCTCCGTATGTTCGTCCTTCGTGTTTCTGTTGTGCCGTGTTATTGTCTCCGTCTGTTTGTCCTTCGTGTTTCTGTTATGCCGTGTTATTGTCTCCGTCAGTTCGTCCTTCGTGTTTCTGTTGTGCCGTGTTATTGTCTCCGTCAGTTCGTCCTTTGTGTTTCTGTTGTGCCGTGTTATTGTCTCCGTCAGTTCGTCCTTCGTGTTTCTGTTATGCTGTGATATTGTCTCCGTCAGTTCGTCCTTCGTGTTTCTGTTAAATGCTTTGTTAATGTCTCCGTCTGTTCGTCCTTTGCGTTTCTGTTATGCTGTGTTGTTGTCTCCGTCTGTTTGTCCCTCGTGTTTCTGTTGTGCCGTGTTATTGTCTCCGTCAGTTCGTCCTTCGTGTTTCTGTTATGCCGTGTTATTGTCTCCGTCAGTTCGTCCTTCGTGTTTCTGTTGTGCCGTGTTATTGTCTCCGTATGTTCGTCCTTCGTGTTTCTGTTGTGCCGTGTTATTGTCTCCGTCTGTTTGTCCTTCGTGTTTCTGTTATGCTGTGTTATTGTCTCCGTCAGTTCGTCCTTCGTGTTTCTGTTATGCTATGTTATTGTCTCCGTCAGTTCGTCCTTCGTGTTTCTGTTAAATGCTTTGTTAATGTCTCCGTCTGTTCGTCCTTCGCGTTTCTGTTATGCTGTGTTGTTGTCTCCGTCTGTTTGTCCTTCGTGTTTATGTTATGCTGCGTTATTGTCTCCGTCTGTTTGTCCGCTTTTTCTCTTCCCATGAGCCACGTTCCGCTGTTCTCACTATTGGGGATCTCCTCCCTGTCTTTGTTTTATATTTTTCTAGAATTTGTATGTGCCTATTGATTTTGGATTCTGATTTTGGGTTTTGTGACTTTAATTCAGTGATTTTAATGATACAGGTGGTGCCGTGTACTGAGACTAACTAAAGTGGCAGGCGTCGTGATGCTGGTGATGGACGAAGTCAGTGCATCTGAACTAAAGAACTACCCAGAGAGCTTTCAACCTATCAAATCTGAATTTGAAATGGTAAGTAGTGTTCCACTTAATCTTTGGACCGTTCGATATAAAGATGGACCGTTTGATATAATAATTTAGTCTGAGGTGGATAATTTACGGAATATACATATACACGTACCATGATTTTTAGCCATGTAGTCAGTCAATTATTTGGAATTTTCTTCAGTCTTTGCATGTTTGAGAGAGAAATACAAAATTATTAATCTGGGTAACAACAGGCAATAATGGTTTCAGGACATTAAAACTCGAATGAAATCAGCACGGCTGCCGATTGCCACCAAAAGCTGAAAAATGGACATGGTATAACACATCTTGTACATGATATAATAGAAATGAGTCAAATAAAACTTGTGTTGTAAAATGAAACAAACAGTAACGTCATGTCATTAGACAAATAATACATTCTTAAATGGTGTTAATTGCATATGATGTAGGTATTTTCATTGTTGTTTTCATTCTTTTGGAATCTAGTATACTAAAGTCCAAGGAGTGAGCCTGTAATACACAGCCAATTGGGCCTCATATGAAATTCATGTGAAATTTACATGAACTTTGTATAAAAGTTCACATGATATTTATGTGAAATGAGTACGAACATGAAATTTACATGAAATTTTTCACACGAAATTCATGTTAAGTTTCTGATATAGATTTTATGTTAAATTCATGTGAAGTAGATTTATGTGAAATTCATGTGAAATTTTTTAAACATAAATCTGATGTGAAATTTATATGAATTTCACATGAAGTTCATGTGAAATTTACATGATGCTCATTTCATATGAATTTAATGTGATACACAATTGGCTGTGTACTTGGCATTTGTGCTCTGTTGTTCAGTAGTGCAAGTATCTATATGTCTGATTGTTATATCCTCTTCTTTGTGCAGTCAGTAGAGATGGTGTCCCCAGCTCAGTATGGAAGCACAGTGGCTGAAGATCTTTTTCATGTACCATTGAGTATGAAACAAATGAAATCACTCAATAGTGAGTAAACATCAAATTTTATTTGGCTTTGTTAAATACTGAGTGGATCTTTACATTTGATGCAAATATAAAATATGATGTAAAGAGAGCACTATATGATGTTGACATGATTTTCCTGTGATCCAAGGAGTCAGACAGCCAGATATGAGATACCAGACATCATAGTACAGGGATTTTTTTAGGGGTTCTCCAGGGCCAAAATTCGGCCCCATTCCCAATGCTGAAAACAGGCATTTTTCCCAATTTCTGAGCTTAAAATTCCCAATTTGAAAAAAATTTAAATTCCAATTAAAAAAGTATAAAAACCCTTTGAAATTACTGACAATACATTTATAATTTATCTGTTTTACAATGTACACTATATGAAATATAATATTCTTGGTACTACAGGTGTATATATGCATTTATTCATCTTCATTAGAAGCAAATTTTTGCTTGTTTTCTCAATTTATTAGTAATATTTTTCCCAATTTCTACCAAATGTTGCTATTTTTCCCAATTTTGAAGGCCCAGGCCCCTGAAACCAAAGGGTAAAAAAACCTGCAGTATTTGGCAATATTTTTACTTTGACATCATAATAGAAAGCATTACAATACAACAAGACAATGCGATCAAATATGACGTCACAGTGAAAATGGGAAATGCTGTTATTTCTGGCGTCACTGTCTGTATGCATAAAACTTAGGTATTGAGTCTTTGCGGAATAGAGTTATTTCCTCTTACAGACGGTATCTGACATAAAACCATTGTGACGTCATGAAAATGGTATGGTTGCGTTGATTTTACACCGTCATTTCCCAGACTTTTAGGAATGTTTCCATAGAATTTGATAACCTCACAATCAGTCTACATCAGACACTGTCTCAAATGGGAAGTAACTCTGGTTTTCGAAAATAGCGAATAGGATGGTCACAATTCTTAACTGGAAAATGGACTTTTGTTTTATACTGATATTTCATCACTAGACATTGGCTTGATCTTGAAAGAAGGTCAGTTAAATAGAAAAAAAATGAAAATGTCCAAGCTGTAAGCTTTGCTATACATATATCTTTTGAATGTACCGAGAAGTCGAGGTTTCAAAATGTTTCTTGCTTTGTTTACAGTTGAAAAAGCCAAAAGAATGAAATTTAAAGGAATGACCAAACCGCCAGAAGTGGTTGTTGTGAACCAGAAAGAAAAACCAGTTTCCAAATCTAACAATGACAGCTTTCAAAGGACGTTCCTTCTTCTGAACACGGTCCAGATGTTACAAGAAGGCTATCCGATGCCTGTAAAATCATCAGAAAGTATATAGCATTCTTTTGACTTTATTTATGGAGTCTCATCTATGAATCTTACGATGATTTTAGCGATTTATTTCTTACAAATGATGTTATTTATATGATTGTAATATAATTGGTCGCAAAGTTATGCTTCTTTCAAGATGTACACTGTGTGTGTGCGTATATCTGGGCAACCAAATTTAAGCAGAAACAGGGCAGAATATAACAAATTGACATAATAGTGTGATTATAAATTAGTACACTTGACTTATCCTCCACATTATCTATTAGAAATGAATGATTTAGCATAATCTTGAATTAGCGCCTTCTCAAAAGCACTAACTCTGTTGAAAAATAGATTCCTTTAAGATTATTACACATACAGTATATGGAATTCATAGTGCATGTACAAAAATTCTTGTAATTAGTAAATTATTCTGGATTTGTTATAAAAGAAATAATGGTTGTATCATTTGAACTTTCAGTATATATTTGCAGTGAGTGATTTTTTGATTATTGAATATTTTGTGCCTTTTCAGATTCATACAAGAACTTCAAATACACCAATAAGAAATACTCTACTGTCACCAGCCAAAGCCCCATGTTTGGACTTGACTGTGAAATGGTAATATATATAATGTATTCATACATGTATTTAGTAATTCATAACATTGTTTGATAAATTATGATCCATCTGATGTGTGGTTTGCTATGTAGTCTTGTGCTTTGCTATGTCGTCTTGTGATTTAAATTGTTATGTAGTCTTGTTGTCTATCTTTTCCTTCTCCAGTAATGAAAATATTTTCAAATAAAGCCAACTCTTTATATCTATCTGACCATACATTCTGTGAATATTTTGACAGCAATGTCTTTCATGTCTCTGGACATGACTGAAGTTAAATCCCCCCCCTCCCCCCCCCCCAACTCACACACACACTTTTTGACTCATCTGAAGAAAAGGCTCTAATGAGCTATTGTCATAGTGCTCTTATGCTTCTCGCTTTTCTAACATATGCATAATACTTAAAATTTTCCTTCATCTTGCATGTTAATTAATTATACTGCAGTCTTTCCCAAAAATCACTAGCCCAACGTCCAAGGCTACCAAATTTTTTGCTTGGCTAGTAGAAATTCTTTAGGATACTATGCAAAAAACTAGCGAAATTTATCTTTGGGCTAGTGGTTGAAAAAAGTTTTCGGAAAGACTGATACAGTGTATTACAGAGTGGGTATCAACAATACATAATTTTGTGTTGATCTACATTTTGCATTTTCTTTTAGTGTATGACTACAGCAAAACGACCAGAACTAACTTGGGTGTCAGTGATAAATGAAAACCTGGAAACTGTCTATAATACATTAGTGAAGCCATACAACAAGATAACCAACTATTTGACTAGGTATATTTTCAATTTGAATTTCGCAAGGTATCAAATATCTATTCTTCCATTTTACCTTCAGTTGAGATATAAAAATGATTATCTGTATTTATTTTGGGTTAAATAGGTAAAATGTCGAGGTCATCTTGGGAAAAAGGCTTTATTGCACCTCAAATAATTTTCATCTAAAAGAATTGCTTAATTCCTGTCATATATATGATTGTACTGCAGTAAAATATTTTTTTGAATGGAGAACATATACATGTATATTTACTTCCAAGGTTAAAGGTCATAGGTCAAGGTCACGGGAAGCAATAATATAATACTGTTCTGATGCTCTATTGGCCTCTATATACTTTGGAAATCAAACAATTATTTAGAGATTCCCATTGCTCATGTCATCAATTAACTTTCAAGGTTATGGGTCAATGCTGAAGGTCACAACACTGACAACAGACAATCTTAAAATTTTTTAATAACTTTACTTTGGTCAATTATCAAATACAATGTAATTCATTAGAGATACCCATTATGTCAGGATAAAGGGAGAAAAGGTGAAGGTAACAGATGATTTTCCAGTAATTTTTTGTGAGACGTACAGTCAAACACCAGACATCACAAAATTTCAAAATAGAAAACATAACAACTCATCAAGGTGCTTCAAGACGGTGCGATGAGATGTGACGCCACAATGGAAAATTTTGCCAAATGATGTGATGTCTGGTGTCTGTGAGTATAAAATCAAGGTTGGGAACGATTATGTCTCTTGTCTGGAAAATGGACTATTGCATAAAGTACATGTAGTATCATTCCAGCCAAAACACCAAAAGTACAAATATTTCCTTAGCTGTTTATATTCATACTTCAACTAAATAATTTTCGAGATTTTGGCTTTTGGACAAAAGGTCATTTCTAAAAAGATAAATTCTAGGAGATACATGTACTAAACTTTGTAAACTTGTTTGTTTATCTTCAGGTGGAGTGGGATAACCAAAGCCTTGTTGGATCCGGTGAACAAACGTTTAGAGGAGGTACAGAGAGACTTACAGAAATTACTACCCCCAGACGCCATACTGTGTGGACAATCCTTACAATGTGATCTCCTAGCTCTACAGGTACAGTCTGAACTCATTGCCTGACTTCTTTAACATTCTTTGGGATTCCGGGTACAACTTGATGTAGTAGTTTTATAATTTGTAATCATATGATGGGACGTTCTGTGTTAGGTGATGTTTGAATGTTTGTCCGTTTATCTGTCACTTACTTCTATATTCTCACCCGAGTGATCAGGTTCATACTTGGTAAATTACGAGATGCTGGTGTGTCCTAACTTTGTGTCAAGGTCATACATGTGCATCTATGGTGAAGGTGCGATAAAGAGCTTTGACTATTTTTGCATGTAAAACCTTTTCCCAGCCATAACTTCTATATATTTATGCTTTACCCAAGTAGGTTGATACTTGGAACAATTATTTATTATAGGATGCTTGTGTGTTTTGACCTTGATGAAGGGTCATGTCTCAAAAGTCAAGGTCAATATATACATTTTTTTTTTCATGTAAAACCTTGTCGTGGTCGTTGTTAACTTTTTCTATGCTCAACCAATGTTCACTCTTTGAACATGCATATCCTTATTGGATGCCAATGTGTCAAGGTCGTACCTTCAAGGTCAATCACAATATGATGACTTTTGTATGTGAAATCTTTAACAAGCCATTACATCCAGATTCCTTTTCAATTAGGTTTATACTTGTACATTTATTCACTATGAGATGCTAACGAGTCATAACCTGAAGTCCAAGGTAACGTCATTATGGGTAAAATCTTGTTCAGACTGTAAATTTTCACGGCCTGCATGGATTTGAGTACCGGTAATATCTTACAGAGTTGTTGTCCATAATCAAATTGTCTGTAATGATCCTGAACCTTATAACCATTAATGAAAGGATGTAAATATATAGACAGACATACAACTATTCTGTCATATTTTTCACTTTCTTTTTGTAGATGTTCCACCCCTATGTGATAGATACCAGTGTGATATACAATTTATCAGGGCAACATGGCATTAAACCAAGTCTCAAGATTCTAACGCAAAGATTCCTAGGGTATTTATATGTGAACTCTTCTCCACATTTATCTTTCTAGAATATAGAACTTGGCATGTACGGAAGCTTTTCTGAACCAATCTTTGTACAACCTGATCTGTTTTGAAAGAAATTTGCATATAGAATTTTCTCAGGCTTAGAGGAGAATCCTTATAGATTTTGAGGCCAAAAGGTCAAAGTCAAATTTTTCATAGTTGAACAGCATTGATTATAAGATCTAAAAGTCCTCCATGCTTATAAACCTGCATTGCATTATAGAAATCTCATTTCTTAAAATTTTGAAATTTGGAAGAAGAATTGAAAAAAAAAATGTTGTAGTAGGTATTTGTCTGTGTAAGACTAGTTTCTGCTGTAAGAAATATTGAACATATAAAACACAGATGGTAGGAAGTGATTTTTTTTAAATCATATTAGTTATTGTCAGGGATGGGGTAATTAAAAATGTAATTGTAATTAATTACAATTAATTACATTTTTTCAAGTAATTGAATGTAATGTGTAATTGAAGATTTTTTCAATTACATGTAATTGTAATTTAATTAATTACAAGGCAAAAACTGCATGTAATTCCAATTACATTTCAATTACTTTTCAATTACATTTGCAACCTTGTCCTTATTGGTTTATGTTGAAGTTAGGACAGGTTTAGAAATTTTGAAAGCAGATTTCTATCATACTACAAATGATCTGTGAAAAAATTAACATGTTGTGTAATCAATTATCATTGAGGTTAGCCACAGGTAATCATAATTGATTAAATAAACAGTTTTACTTGAATGACCACAAAGCCTTGTGTGACCTATAGTTATTAAAACAAAATCTGGTTATGTGGTTCTGTCCTAATTAACTTGTTTGTCACTTCTGCAAGGATCTCATGTATGATAGTGCATTTTTACCTGTTAGTCCACAATAGAAAGAATGCATTAAAAAATTTGTCAAAGGTCACTGTTTGGAAATGTTACTTGATCCAAATGTAACAAAGTTCAGTCGGGAAGACTCACTTACCAAAGACAAATACAAAATGGCTAGTATTTATTTGTATTTTTAAGTGCCAAAAATTCTGTGGGAAATTTCAAGGCAAAATGTGTGCATTGCATAAATGGTTTCTCAGGGAATGGACTGTAAAATGAATATTGTCCTGCACTTTTTTGCATTTTGTCAGAGACCTGAAATGACTATTCGGCATTGTTACAAAATGATAAGCCGGCATTGTTAGAAAAATGATATGCTAAAAATAAATTCACTAAATGAAATGTAATGTGTAATTTAATTAATTACATTTGCAATGTAATTGTAATTTGATTAATTACATTGCCAAAAAATACAGTGTAATGTGTAATTAATTACATTTCAATGTAATTGACCCCATCCCTGGTTATTGTGTTAACATTACTTGCAGGCAAACTATCCAGGAGAGTGAAGAGGGCCACAGTCCTGTAGAGGATGCCAAGGCAACCCTGGAACTTGTGCAGCTAAAACTGAAAAATTGTAAGAATAAACAGAGGCTCTGAAAATTTCTGTTTCAAATGGTGCAGGTATTCATGAAAGAGTTCATCAAAAGAATTGAGGCATCTTGATATAGTTTAGATGGCTGACATCAGCTGAGATTCTTTTTATTTCATGATTTTAAACAATTGTATGTAGAATTGATATAAATTTTCAGCAAATTTTTCTTGATCCTCCATCCAGTTTTAATATGTTAAAAGCAAATACTTAACCTGCAGCCATTTTCACAAAAATACTTACGATAAATTTGAAAATTTGTCGTTACTTTCAAGTATATATATTTCTAATCTTATGCCACATTTTGGATATTTCAGTAGGTAGAGAAAGAAAATCAAAACTGTTTGAATATTGTGATTTATTTGACTGAGATATGATGAATTGAAAGTTATGACAAATCCTCAAGTTTATTGTAAGTATTTCTGTGAAAATGGCCGCTGATTTTATTGACAAGATATTCATATGAGCTATGTTAGCCCACTATGGCCTCTTGTTTGAAAACTATTTCTTGTATCAGTATTCCAGTTTAAGGTAATTAGGCCATGCCAAATTAATAAAATGTTCTTTGGATTTTCATGTGGAAAAAAAGGGTGCGAGCGAGCAAGTATTGCAGTTTTTAAGGGGCGAGCGAGTGAAATACTTTTATTTTTGATATAGGTTACCCCAGTAACACATTTCTGATGTTTTCCATACTCAAAAGGAATCTGGTGACTGGGAAGTGTGGCACATAAGCAGTACGGAAAATATTTTCGAACATTCTCCCCTCCTTGACTTTCAGTGCCATGGATACGGGACAACAAATTTGCACCCAACAAAATTTTTTCAAACATAAGAAGTATCATTGTCTTCGAAATTTGCACAATCTGAGACTTCCAGAAGCTTCGAGATTTGCAGAAATCAGAACCGACCCTTAAAAATTCTTAAGCCATAAATTTAGTGGTGCGGGCGAGCATTTTATTTTTATAATATTATTTTTTTGAATTTTGAAAAATATGGTGCGGGAAATCCAAAGAACATTTTCTTAATTTGGTATGGCCTTATATTGTTTTATTTTGTAGCAATAGAATATGGAGATATTAGACTTGGTTCTGTTGTATACCCCCAATTTGACGCTGAGGGGAACATTATCAAGCCAGCGGAGAATGGCGCTAAAAGTGAAAGTGTTAGTAATGTTAGTGACGCTGTAGTTAGTGACAGTGCTGTTAACATTAGTGATAGTGTTTGTTTGAACCAAGATTCAAGTGTTACTGGAGAAAATGAAGACAAAAGCAGTGATAAGGCAATTACTGGGATCAAATACTTCCTGAATAACAGAGACCAGACTGTTTCTCAGCGCAGGGCATTCTTTCAGAGGGAAGGGGAGTTTGGATACCAGGATTTCTTCAAACTGGTCAGGAATCAGAAAAAGACAGGTAAGTAGCATGTAGTTATTTATGGTAACATGCTTTTAAAAGTACCACTGGCAAATGTATAAAGATTAAGTACCAATAACATGCATGTCCTGTGCACTTGTGATGGAAATTATATATATAACAGTTTCTCAGTTCCTTAAAATACTTATCAATAAGAAAATTTACACATGTATAACATGATGTGTGAAAAAAACTGAACTTTCTGAATAAATCTTTAAATCCGTAAGGAGAGTTGTAATTAGGTTTATGACTGACTTATCATGGATACATGTATATAATTATGAGGGCTGATTGATATGTTGTGTGCCTCGGTATTCTGGTTTGCAGAAGGTATTCTGTCGATAGATTATTTCCAAAAAGGATAAACCATCAATGGCACATACTATGCTTCACTTCTGACTCTGTGACGGGAAAATATTAAACTTCAGCGCAGCGGAAAGCTCACTAATTAAAGGTGTGTTGTTCCATCAGGACAATGCTCCTGTTCACAAGTATGGCGCTGCCATGGGTGCCATTCATGATTGTGGCTTTAATTTGATTGAGCATCCGCGTTATTCACCTGATCTTGCTCCATCAGACTTTCATCTTTTCTCAAAACTGAAAGCAGCTATCTCTGGCACCCACTTTCAGTCTAATGATGACGTCATACTTGCAGTGGATAGCTTTCTGACCAGTCAAGATAAGGAGTTCTTTTTAAAGTGGTATTGAGGCCCTTAAACACCGGTGGCAAAAGTGTATAAATACTGAAGGGGATTATGTAGAAAAATAATGCAAAATGTCTGCTATCCTTAAATACAAGGCTCACAACATATCAATCAGCCCTCATAGGAGTAAGCTGTGATCATAGTGGGGCTCATCTTTGCCTCATAAACCTAAAGACTAATTTTAGTGCTCATAGCTGTTTGTTAATCATAGTTAATAGGAATAATGATTCATTTCTTGATTCTCCTCTTTTTTAGCTGCTTTGGTAGCGGAGAAAGAAGTTGTCGATTATTTTGGGAGGAATGACATAGCTTCCATGGAATCAGACTCTGATAAGACAACAAAATCGCTAACAAAATCCTACGTACAGTATCATGACTTTGTGTACAGTTCCTTCCCATCATTCAAACAGTGCAACAAGACAGATCTGACAGAAGAAAACAAGAAGGTGAGCCTTATATTTTTATTGTCGGAAGATAAATATTTAAGTATCTTCTATCATGCAGGACTATTAAAACAAGATTTTTTTAATATGACAAGAAAGGTTAAACAGGAGGAATTTATATAGAGAATAAGTGTCTTAATTTGTGTTTTGTTACAGGTATGCAACACACAGCAAGTGCATTTATCATACATGTAATGCGGGTTAGCGCATTTCATGCGATAAATGCACTTGCCGTGTGTTGCATACCCGTAACAAAACACAAATTATGATATTTATTCTATGTATATGCACCATAGTTGTCTGTTTCATTCTTGTTTTCTGAAATTGCTTTTTCTAGGTAAAAGGGCGACATTAAAATTCATCTAAACGCGGGTTCAGTTTGCAGGTTGGAATAGCCGTTGCGGCATGTTTCTTTAGATCTTATGCATTGTGACGTCACGAGTATTAATACACAAATTGCAGCACGTTCCTTTCAATAGTAACATCTCAGGGAGTTACATTGGCTGTGCATATATATCCCTATAACATTTGAATGGAAATTTAACAGATTGTAAGTAGCTACTAGTGTTTCATTAAAAATATTTGAAGTTCTGGTACCATAATTTATTGTAAGTATTTCTTGGGGTTTTTTTTTTTGACAGAAACTTCTGTGGAAGATGAGCAGGAAGGTTGTGAAGGTATTAAAGCATGTGAGACCTAACTGTATAGTGATGGTAGTGTTACCAGGAAGGACTGATAGTGATGGGGATCATAATGCAATATGTCTATGCAAAGTTACATAAAATCTATTTTATAAAGTCAGAATTGTTTTCTTTATGATACGTATTATACATGTACACACTTGCCAATCAAAGTTGTACAAGGTCAACTTACTGATCAGTGCCCAGTTTCACAAAAAATTCTTATGAAAATTTTGAGGAATTTTCGTAACTTTAGCCCTTTAATAAAAAGTTCAAAATGTTTTCTTGTTATATTGTTTTGTGTTTTCTGATATCATTTCCACAAACTAAATATAAATTAAAAAACAAAACTTCTAAAATTTAAATAAGTTAGTAGAACAGAGCAATCAAAAGTTAAGAAAATTCCTGAAATTGTTCGTAAGTATATTTGTGAAACAGGCTGCAGATGAGGCAAAACAAAATTTTTAACTTGGTACCCTTACATTTATTTGAGTATTTCTAATAATTGACAGATCACTGAATGTCTGACACTGCACCTGTTGATAGACTTACATATTATAATGTCATAAATTATCAGTTAAAGCATTTTCTATAAATAAAAGTTGCCAGCAGGTGCAAGATGTCAAACGGTTGGCAAACCTGCAATTGTTTCCCAGACGCAAATGTGAAAGGTCAAGGACACAATGCACATTATGGACAGATCATATGTGAAAAGCTAAGGTCACAGTCTGCATAATGGACAAATCCTTGGTGGGGCAAGACATTGTATAACTTCATAGATTTGAATATTTCACAGCATTGTTGCAGGCCCCAAAGATGTCTTGACCTTCAACCAAAACCTTATCTGAAAAGTCAAAGTCACATTGTAATATTTCACACAATTGTTACAGGCACCAAAGGTGTTCTGACCTTTAACCAAAATCTTATCTGAAAAGTTAGTCACATTGCAATATTTCACAGAATTGTTACAGGCACCAAAAGTGTCTTGACCTTTAACCAAAATCTTATCTGAAAAGTCAAAGTCACATTCTTGACAGAATAAATTTGTATCACTTGCATAGACAGTATACTTCACAGAATAGTTGCCCCTGACCCGGGGTGTGTCATGACAAGTCAAGATAAGATAAAAGATGTTTGTATTTGCATAAATGTAATGACAAAATATCACTTGTAGTTCAAATTATGTTATCCATCTTAAAAGTTTTACCAAGAGGCTTTAGTGGCCCTATATCACTCAACATAGTCATGTGATATGGATAAAGCTTGTGAGTTATTTTCTTGACAGACCAAAAATTCATGTAGTGTTACAGATTTTATCAAATTCTGTGCAGAGGAGAAGTCAAAACTACGGTAGTCAATCAAATCCTTTATTAAATGATCAGGAATTATTGCCGATATTGCTTATTTCTGATTGGTGGAGACGCTGTTTGATAGAGTGTACCTCAGAGTGAGTTGACCGCTAACGCTTCAAAGCAGTCTATTAGGGATTAGCGCATGCGTGACTAGCGTGTGCGTTGATTTTTTGTGGTGTTAGATCTTTGACTTCATGTATCATTACAGTGCAAATGTTAATAAAATCCTGATCATTTAATAGAACAGTTATTGACTTTTTATTTCAGTCTACTCGTGACTACACAGACCTGGTCAGGCATTGGTTAACCTCGGCCCTCGGTCAACCAATACCTGACCAGGTCTGTCTAGTCATGAGTAGACTGAAATCAAAAGTCAATAATTGTATATTGGTAGTCATCTGTTAAGTAATTAAAAATTGGTAGAAGACCTTGAGTACTTGCAACTCAAGGTGTGATGTTCTTTGAAGCAGCTGAAAATGCTTCAGCCAATCAAAGCCTGTGGCTGCCATATTTGTCAGTGTTCTAGTTTTTGTCAAAGGGAAATGCATGTACATGTAGTAACTTGTTGATGGCTAACAATGAGCAAAATCAAATTGGATTTGTTGATCATCATACTGACCTTTTCTGCATCACAAGGTTAAATTTCAATGTCTGTTAAGATAAAGACATTCAAGAAACACTCATTTTATTAAACGGACAATTACTCTTGAAAAAGTGTGTCAACTCCAGCATTTGTCAAACTTGATTCTTACCTCATCAGACTGACACTCTATAGCAAGTTTCATTCAAATATCTGCAATGGTAACAAGGGAACCTTGGTTGCAAAGACACAGTCAGACAATTTGGTTTTGATAATAAGTAATAAAAACACTTCTTCCTTAGATTCTGTATGTGTACTTGTATTAGCGCAACCAAATTTTAGCTGAAACACAGCAAAAACGTGCAAATTTAGATTGTAGTGTAATCATTAGTGCACTCGACTTATTTCTATGTACAAGTGTTTTCTGATTCAGTGAAGTCTTAAAAATTAGTACAGTCTTAATAGCGCCAACTTCGCTAAAATATGAATCTTGCTTAAATACAGTAGAGCAAGTGACCATATTTTGCCGTATTTTTTGTACATTTCTAAGAAAATTTCAATACTTGGAGGCCAAATCAATAATTGCTTTTGCTAAAATTTAATTTAACTCCATTCTTGATTGAAATACTTCTAAAATTATTCATCTTACTCATTTCATTGTTTCCTTATAAATCATCAAAATATTTTGTTTCCATGTTTTCGGGGCTGACCATATTTCGCCATTTTTGTTGTTGAGTATCCTAGTTGTACACAAAACAGACAAAATTGCGATTTTCTTTTCAGGAAATCTTTCGTCACCACTACTTTAAAGAAATTATGCCAACTAAAATGTTTTCTTTTTTTGGTTTGTAAACATTTTGGATGTTAACGTCTAAAATTTGTTGTTTTCATTAAATTTTCCACATTTTGTGGTATTTTTTTGTCAAAATTTTGTGCAGGAGATGTCACAATATATCAAAACATGACAGCTAAGGTCATATTTGATAGGATATAGAAAAATAAACTTGACAAATATTTCTGATAACCAATGAGAAGCAATTAACAATTAAATGGCGAAATATGGTCACTGGCGAAATATGGTTCCTAGCTCTATGCTGTTTTCTTTTTCGATAAATGTATGTAAATCAAACATCAGATCATCATGGTAAGTTCTTTAATATAAATATTCATACACAATTATGGTAGACATATCAGTTCATGGATGAAACAAAATCTCGTATAAATAAGATGTACAAATATACAAAAAAAGAATCAACGAAATGGAGTTTTTTGGGGTTTGCATATGGAATGTGACTAGTTTGTGGCTCCAGCTAAAAGACGGCAAAACCAACTTCGAACAGTCCGAATGATCTGGCGAGGCAATGCACAGGGCTGTAACTTGGTAAGGATTTCACAGTAACTAGCAAAACAATCAGTACGTAGAGTTAAGGAAAGTATGTGTAAGTAGAAATTATGTGAAAGAATTGTGCTTTACACAAGTACATTGTAATTACGGAAAATTTAAAGTCAACATGAAACAAAATAGATTTTTGTTCAAGTGAACAAGTGTTGCCTGTGAAGTCGAGAGAAATCTTTCAGAGTATTAGGATACTCAACTTATTGTAAAAGCATTGTAATTTACCATAGAGGCGTTATACATGTAATATCATATCCCTGCAAGTTTAAAAGATGTTTAAGCTATGAACATCTATGTAAGAATGTGACTTTAACACCAAAAAATGACCTTTATCTTGAATGTGACCTGTTTTGAATATACTTCCCTGACATTGTCGCCATAGCACTTTCTATATAGACATAACGTCAGACAGTGCATGAATTTTATATATTTTCATTTCCATGCTTCATAAACATCGACGGCGGGTGCGGCTAGCCAACAGGGGATGCTTACTCCTCCCGGGCACCTGGTCCCACCTCTAGCTTGCTAGGGGTCCGTCGATGTTTAATTTTGTGTTCTATTGTGAGTGTTGTTGAGATTATCGTCAGGATCTTCTTTAACTCACTTGACCTACATGGGGTGTTTTAGTCTCATCATGGTTAATAATCCCTGAAAGTGTAAAAGATATATGATGCATATCAAGTAAGATATGAACATACATGTATGTGTGAATGTGTGAGACTAACGGACACCAGACAATGTGATCCCTTTTTGTCGCTATACGTTGTAGGCGACACAAAAGCAAAGGGTAATCAAAGATTACATAGCTCGCCTATACAGGTTTTTGTCAGAAACCGGGTCAGAGTTTTTGAAAAGTAGGTCAAAGTCCAAGGTCAATGTCACTAAGTCAAAGGTCATGGTCTCACATGAAAGGTCTCGTCACAAGGTATCTACATGTGAAATATCAAAGCCCTACCCCTTATAGTTCAAGAGATATAGCTCAGGTTAAAGTTTTGTCTATGGACGATGATGACAACGATGCCGAGGGTATGGCATTAGCTCTCCGGACTTTTTCGTCCTGGCGAGCTAAAAATCAAGGTCACATTTATTTCAAATGGTACAAAAGAAAATTCATATCATAACTCCACCACTTACCAATACGGAAGATCGCAAATACTTCTAAACAAGACTATACGAATGTTTTTGCGCACTCTTCGATCGTTCTCCATTGTTATGACTCAATTTACTTGGGCAGAAAAGTTGCCTAAGTTTTGAACAATGGTTTAAGTAGATGACAAAATGAAAGATCAGAATGGACACGCTGCACGCACTGTATTTGTGATCTTGCGTATTCAAAAGCTTGAAGTGCCAAAATCTTAGTTTCTGAAAAAATATCCCATTTAAAGGATTTTAATAGATAATACTAATTGTAAAGGATATATCAATGACCATGGTGGCTTCCCTCCATTTATATACAGTACATACAGGTAACCGTCCCTCGGTTTTCCCTGTATTGAGTAGTAATAGGGGAGAAAACTGTGTCGCTGAAACTGCCGTTTCTCGTAAAATTTGATTGCAATGGAATTCGATGAGAGAACATGAAGGTATACCGCTTTACAATTCTGCCGGTCCTTGGTGGTAAGGTATGATAGAAGGTTCTCCAGTAGCAAAGATGCTGTAAGAAAGAACAAAAATTGAGTTGTAGATTTCCTTTCAAATATCTTGTCATAATTCAGGGTTTGTTTGTCAAATCAACACAGTAACCTTTATATTAGCACATCAGTTTTAAAGATGGATTGTTTACATATATATTTATGAAGCATCTGCATTTGTTAGTTCTAAGGAGAACTTGGCTCTGTAATTATTGCATTTCACTTTGATTAAGGTATTTGAATTGATGATTGTAGAATGTCACTTGTTCAAGTAAGGCACTACTACTACTAGCTGAGTTATGCATATTTTCTGAGTGTACCTATTCCATGCTTTCTGTAGTCCTCCACTACACCAAGACTGAGAATGTAAGCAGCTTGAGCTGTATCTGGGTAAAATGATGCCAGTATGTCACAGTCCTGTAAAACCATATATATTAATATCAAATTCATGTAACACAGACTTGTAAAATAATGCCTGTTAGTGTTAGATGAAACAATGCTAGTAATGTAAATGGCCCCATAAAATGTAATACTGTAAACATTGAAATTTACGTGTGGGGGTAATTTTGCGTTTTTCACAAATCTACAGACATCCCAAAAATTTTATCTGCACGAAAATATCTCCGCTGCATTCATACAATGGGAAATGCATTTTTATCGCGAAAATTTCCCCCATTTGTAACATCTTGATGTTATAATCATAACAGTCCCATAGAATCAAATAATTTAATCCTGTCCTCTTCTGCAACATACAGTGGTATAACATTTCAAGACCTGTAAACCAATACCTAAATTTGTACATGTATCTACTACAAATAATGTACATGTATAACCTGGAGATATTGCAAAAATGGCTCCTGTGCAATCTTCCTCTTTTGCAAGAGCTATTGAGGGACATTTCCCTCTCTTGAGGTTTTCAAAGTTAACTTGTATGCCCTTGTGTTGCGGGTGACAAAATTGAAGGAATACAGTACCTCTTTGTTCATATTTGAGATCAATTTGATTTCTGACACTATAAATCCAATTATTCTGGAATGATAAGTTGCTGCCAGGGAGTAGAATTTTGAGTTAGACGTGATCTCTTGGTACCAAGCATCAGGATAACTGCAAAAAAAAAAAGATAGAATAAATAATAACATACTAGAAATGTTGATTGATGGATCAATAATACCCCTTCCATATCATTAATCCTGGTATCCAAGAAATTAGTTGATCTAATGCATAAGCTTCCCATTGAATGAATATTGAATTGCTCTAAATTTAAATGGAGCATAACTCTGTACTCAATTGAGCAATTTTTAATTAAAAGTCTGTAAAGCACAAAATATCATTTTTTTTTAACAAAAAAATAGAATAGACGAGTAACATGACCCAAAATAACATGAATAATAATTAGCTGTATTGCATACATGTAGCTTAAAATTGCAACAGTGTAACACCACCTTTTATTTTGCATCTTGTATATTTTCACTTACTCAATGGGAAACCATTCTGTGCAAAGTTTCTTAACTTGTTCTATGTCATCTGGACAAAGGAACCTAAGCTGGACCTGCGGCTGCACACAGAAGGTCAACACCTGGCTCATGTCAACTCTGGCTACCAGTCCGTCATTGTCTGCCGTTATTGTAACAATTAGTCAAGTTAATCTTCTCATTTTTCGGGGTTGAAATATCAGCGTATCAAGGGAAAGCAAACAGTTTCGATGAAAACATCTGTGAAAAGAGATGAAATTTAGGTTTTTATTTCAATTGACCTCTTGCGTAAATTGCTAAAATATATGTATATGTCTAAATCTTCGATTCTTAATCAGATATGACTGAGTGCAAAGAATTTAAGTTCAATACCTATATAAAGCTGCCTTTATCTGCACCATTTCTTGCTTATGCATATTCTATCTTTTCAATATACAGACATTCTTTCAATGCAGGAGGGTACATTTATCTTTAATTGCAGTGTATGACATAAACATGATAAAGAAATGCCTATAAACATCGTATTTGAAGCAATGACAATACATGTACATTCCCTAAATTTTACCCTGGTTTCCATAGAATTTAAATAATGTCAGAATTAGTTTATGTCATTTACCATCCAAAATGGGAAGTAACTCTCACTATGGGTAATCTTGAAATGCAGCTAGAACAATCGGTTTTTCTATAATTTTGTGTGATATAAATTATTTATTACAAATGTACAAAAAGGGGAATGTGATGCAGTGTAAGGATGCCTTAGTATGAGTTTTATCCATATAAAGAGAATAGTATCTTTTTATAAAGCTGAAAGAACGATCGGTGAGATTCGTGTACCATAGATGACAGTGAAAGTAGAACGCTAAATGTTTTTAATATACGTTATTAAAAGCTAATATTCACTTTATTTTGGATACAACTCATAGCTAAGACATTCTTACACTGCATCACATTCCCCCTTTTGTTATAAATTATCTATATGGCACAAAAATATAACAAAAACTGATTGTTCTGCATTGCGAGATTAACCTCGGTGACTCTGTATATCAAAAAGACAGAATACTGACATACATGTAGTCAGCTTGTTTTATGTGCTATATGTACAAATATTATTGCACTATAAGCTCATTTTTAATGCCAATGCTGCCTGTTTTTTAGTAAATCTAATGCTTTTCATACATATTTTTAAAGTATATCATATGCAAAAAATATAGACTACCCTCCATATAAAGTACTGGGAAAGTGAAAGTAGCAGATTTGATGAACTACAGCAACTTTACGTCAATCCTGCATAATGTAGATAGGTATTCAATTGTACATGTATATCACCAGTAGAAAGCAACACTAGAAAATTAATTGAAAGGAACAGATCTATATTTCTAAATGCTGATAAAATATCCTTCCCCCTGTCCCCTACACTGTCGGGCCCTGGTCAGGCTGATCGAAGACAAAGAAAATTCTTTTGACCATCATAGATGAGTTTGTGTCAAACATTTAAAGAAAAGCACCTTATTTGTAGGATAAAAAACAAAGTTCCAACTTTTTCAATGTTGTTTTGGCTGTATCTCGAATCAGAGGATCAGGAAGAAGGTGCCCCCTGGACTAGTCGGATGTCGTTTACTTCGTCCTAAAAAGTATTTGAGGAAATCAGTTCATTTAAAATGTTGGAACATCTTTCTAATTTCTGTTTATCTCTTACTTTTACTTTATTAATATGACACATCTAAACTCCAAATTTTGTTGATTTCTTTATGTTATTGCCCTGTACTCACACCCTCTTGAAACGCTATTTCGGAATTAAATGGAATGAATCATCTCACGTAGGAATACAATCCTGCTGTATTAAAGTGAAAGTACATTTACCAAAGACAAAGCATGGCTTCAAAATCGGTTACGGTGCAAGGTTTCACAGGTGACAAACCTAAACTGATAAAAAAAAATCCCAACTAGCCAAACAAATCGCAAGAGGTGCCCACAGCTAGGTTTTACAAACATAAAAAATAAGTCCATGCTCAGTCTCGGTTTGTGTGAATCCTATCGGTCTATGGGTCTTATTTTACAAGATAAATGTACAAATGATAGTTACTGAAACAAAATTTTACGTTTCTTTTGTAGTTTTGATAATTTTGAACTGATTTGATTAGGGCACGGTAACTGACAACAAGGTATACATGTATCGTACCTGTATATATACTACCTGTTCAATGGATCTTCAGAATCCAGATCGACTGCATGTCAATCCTGGATTGTCCCACTTTAAAAAGCATCCCCATGTGTTAAAGGGTGGTTGGGGACTATAGAAGAAAACGGGTAAATTTCCTCGATCACTGACCGTTGTACCTAAGGGTTAACATCTCTAATCGCAATCTGATTGGTCCCAAATAGATAGAATTGTGGTATATCTAATTAGCATAATCAAGTATACCTGTCGGTATGTCTTCGATGTCGCACATCGCTTGCATCTCTAGGAGTATCACTGGTCAGTAGACGCCGCTTATATCGCGCCTTCCAAGCTAAGATCACTCAGGTGTGCATATTCTTGGAAGATCACTCAGGTGTGCATATTCTTGGAAGATCACTCAGGTGTGCATATTCATTACATTGTACCACTCGGTTGAAAAACCTGGCCTTTAAAGGGTCAGCTAGATAACTACTGAAATTATGGTGTATGCAAGTCCATTAAAGGTAAAAAACATGACTATCATGGTTTAATTTCTCACTGTCCGTTTGGTTTTTAAAAATCCTGTGCTATTTAACTGCACGTATGTACATCAGTAGTTTCCTCACTATAAATGTCCTCATGGATTTTCGTGAGTACCCAAGCTGAAGTTGAAGTTTAATTACTCTTTTGTTAATTTCAGTAAACATTTACAATCTGAATCAAAACAAAATTTATGTTTTTTATCCACATCTGTTAAAGGCTATCTCAGAGCCTCCCTTTAGCTTATAGCAGGTCTTCTTTGATTCAGATTAGTATTGCCTGCATTATATTATGTAGTATTCTTTATGTAGGGTATAAGATATCATTTTATATTCATATAATGTTATACTAGTCATATAATGTTATACTAGTCATATAATGTTATACTAGTCATATAATATGTTATACATGAATATTTTTCCTTCCTTACAGTTTTACAAACAAGATTTGATGATGGAAGTCAAGCTGGTCATAACCTCTATGTCAAAGAACACAGAGTGAAAGATACTGATGAATCAAAGCCAAGGGACAAAACTCTGATGATTGTCAATGTACCGCCATATTGCAACGAGGTACATGTATATCAAGAACATACTACATTTTAATCCTTTCCGAAAAGTTGAAAACAAGATGTGTCAGTGGTATACAATGCCTATGTCAAAAATGAATAGAGTCTTACACCAAGGTCAAGATCACAAGGTTAAAAAGAAATCTTTTAACAGTCTTTGATAGAGTCTTTATAGTGTCATTTTGATGATAGTTAAGCAAGTATACAGTTTTTCATGGCCATTTGGTGAACAATTAAACTATTGTCTAGATGTAGTTACTACCAAGTGACAAATTAACTTTCACTATCCAATACCGGGACAACAGTTCATCATATGACCAACAAAATCATTTGAAGGGGTTATCAATATGTACAAACTTATACCTGCTTGGACTCAAAAATCACAAAATGATTGAGAATCAGAAATGTGTAAAAGTTATTTAGTTAGTGGACTGGGTATTGAATAATTTTCTTGCCTAAAGTTCATAAACATGATAAAGGTACAGGCTTTCTACTCTTCCTTGATGAAAAAGTAGGAAAAAAGTAGGAGTAGTCAATGTAAAAAAGTAGGAGAAAAGAAGGAAAAAGTAGGAATAAATAGGGAAAAGAAGGAAATTTTCCATCACTTTTAGCGACAATTTTCAATAAGTATGACACAAAAAATCATAGTAACCAATGTTTGTAGACTGATAATGTTTCCCTTTGAGGAAGTCACAGAGAGAAATAAGGACAAATTAATTTTTGAACTGAAATATACAGAGTGGGCGAGCGAAGCGAGCGCAATTTTTTTTCAGAACTTTGAATCAGATGTCAATGACAAGCGAAGCGAGTAATTTTTAGCTCACCTCGACGAAGTTGAGATGAGCTTATGCTATAACCCCGGCGTCCGCGTCCCCGTCCGCGTCCGCGTCCGGTTAAAGTTTTTGGGCAACTCAGTATCTGACAAAGTACTGATGCTACAGTAACCAAACTTGCACAAGTGATTCATCTTGGGATGCTGAGGTGAACCCATGCATCGGATGCAGCATCTGACCTACATTTTCCGGTTGAATGACTTTGTCAATGTCTGGTTAAAGTTTTTGGGGTAGTTCAGTATCTGACAAAGTACTGATGCTACAGTAACCAAACTTGCACAAGTGATTCATCTTGAGATGCTGAGGTGAACCCATGCATCGGATGCAGCATCTGACCTTCTTTTTCCGCGTGAGTGATTTTGCCTTATAAGGCCAATATTGAGCAAAGTATAAGTGCTACATGTACAAAACTTGCATATTGGATGTATCTTTGATCAAACTTTCATAAAATGACCTTGACCTACTTTTTCCACTTGAGTGATTTTGCCTTTAAAGGCCAATATTGAGCAAAGTATAAGTGCTACATGTACCAAACTTACATATTGGATGTATCTTTGATCAAACTTTCATAAAATGACCTTGACCTACTTTTTCCGCTTGAGCGATTCTGCCTTTAAAGGCTTATATTGAGCAAAGTATAAGTGCTACTTGTACCAAACTTGCAAATTGGATGTATCTTTGATCAAACTTTCATAAAATGACCTTGACCTACTTTTTCCACTTGAGTGATTTTGCCTTTAAAGGCCAATATTGAGCAAAGTATAAGTGCTACATGTACCAAACTTGCATATTGGATGTATCTTTGATCAAACTTTCATAAAATGACTTTGACCTACTTTTTCCGCTTGAGCGATTCTGCCTTTAAAGGCCAATATTGAGCAAAGTATAAGTGCTACATGTACCAAACTTGCATATTGGATGTATCTTTGATCAAACTTTCATAAAATGACCTTGACCTACTTTTTTCACTTGAGTGATTTTGCCTTTAAAGGCCAATATTGAGCAAAGTATAAGTGCTACATGTACCAAACTTGCATATTGGATGTATCTTTGATCAAACTTTCATAAAATGACCTTGACCTACTTTTTCCCACTTGAGTGATTTTCTTATTATACATGTACTTAGAGATATGTTTTAATTGAACTTTGCCGCCGCGAGGTGAGCTTCGTAATCTTTGATTACACTATGTTTTACTTTTGAGATGAAAAAGTAGGAATAGTAGGAGGTTTTGAAGAAAAAGTAGGAAAAAATAGGATAAAAATAAAAAAGTAGGAAAAGTAGGAAAAAGTAGGAACAGTAGAAAGCCTGAACGTAGTAAGGAGCTGATAAGATAAGGCGTAAGATCTGCCCTGAAAAAGTGGAATTTTCAAAATGGGAAATTCAAAAAAATTCTTTCACAAAATTGATGCCAGTTCTTGGTTTCATCATAATCAGCAGTTGGATAAGATGTATCATACATAGTTTTTCTAAATTTTGGGGAAAAATATGTCTTTTTTCTATAGAAACCAATGGAAAATGGAAAAGTTTTTTAAAACATTGTTCCCCCCTCAGCTACAGAACGCCACTTTTACAGAAGGTGTATATCACTAATACACATCTTTTGACAAAGTGGGGTTCTGTAGCTAAGGGGGGAACGATGCCCCAGAGACAAAAAACTGAAAAAGGGAGGGTGGGGGGCTTTTTACAAATCTGTGTTTTAGGCCATAATATAAGAAAAATTTAATTTTTTTCCATTTTAAAGTCATTCATTTATTTATTCTTAACATGTTCACATGAAATGCACAAGATTTTGGAATGAAATAAACAGGAGTGTGCAGTTTATTTCGACACAATGTGTATTTTGCGGTAAAATGCCTACTTTGTAGTCAATGAATACAAAATACAACCATATTTCAGATTCAAGATTTTAAAATTTATGGAAAAAATTGAGACCAGTCTTTTGAATTTAATTTCTAGTATCTTGTTTAGACTATAACTTTGTTTTAAAGTTTATAGATATCCATATTAGCCAGATTGTTCTTAATTTTCAATGTTTTTTTATTGATATTAGCTTCTTTTCAACATGGCTACCCCCTACTCTTTAGACTGTAATTTAAGTATCTAGAAATAAGCTTACCAAAATAAAAGTTGTATGAGGAATCTCCAAATACATTACATTTTAGTAATTATCAATTTTTTCTTGCGTACAGATCATTGTGTAGAAGAAATACTTGCTGAGATTCAGGGCTAAATACAGCCCTTATCTTATCAGCTCCTTTTCTACATGTACATGTATATTAATATGTCTAAGAAGTGATAAAAGACTATTGTAATATTTCAGGAATGTATGAAGAGGATTTTCTCTCATTGTGGCAAAGTGATGCATGTTTATTTCCATGACAAACCAAATTCTGGTCCCCCAAAGGAAAACAAATCCAAATATTTTCCTCTCTTTCCTCCTAATAAGGTAAGAAGATCTGCAGTTTAAATTTCCATTACCTGACGAAAGCATGCATTTCAATAAAACAATATTTTTGATATACATATCAATATAAAAGCAATATTAATGATACATGTATCCTTATTAATGGTACACATGTACTTGCTTTCAGGGATTCAAAGTAGCTTACCTTGTCTTTAAAAGCCCAGCATCAGTAAAGAAAGCCATACAATTACCCTATGATAAACCACTCATCCTATCCACTGAGGAACACCCACTACAGGTTGGAGTGAAAAGTGAGTGGTGGTATCTTAGGATGTACATGTTCATTCATTATGGATAGACCACTTGCCAAAATTCATAATCGCTTATAAAATGACGAAAAATGTCCCGAGCTAAGCCACTTTGGCACACTTTTTCATTTTTACGTTAATGAGATAGCGTCTTTCAACAGTGATTTCATAATGAAAAACAACGCCAAAAGATGTCAACTCGGACATTTTGAGCTTTCGAACAAAATCGGAAAATGGTCTATTTAATGCACCAAAATCAATTGAATCATTGTTTATTTCATGTCACCTACTTAGTGCATCAGCATTTAACATGTTTTACTTAAAGGATCCATATGTCCAGTTTCTCTCTGTCACCTATCCCTCTCATTTCAAAAGTCACTTTTACATAAATTTCCTAAATCTGAGAACTAACTCTTTTAACTGATACACTCACAACTCTATTTATATACAACCCATACTTGTACAACACTTTCAATAGAGATTACTTAAATATTTAGATCATTTTTATCAATTTGTACTTTTGTCAGTTATTTCATCTTGATTGTTTCCATAGCATCCACTATCCAGGCATTGATTTCACAGGCTATTTGGTATCAGCCATTGCTTGTTAACTTCCATTAAAAAAATAAGCATAAGACGTAAATGTCCAAATATAAATATTGTTCAAAAGCTTTCAGTGATACAAAAAAGAATTATCTTTGTCAAACAGAATGGACTCATGAATTCAAAGAAAAAAGAGTGGATATTGAAGAGATGCAGATTCAAATAGACGAGTATATGAAGGAGTATGATAGACGGGTAGAAGAGGAAAAGCAGAGGGCCTTAGATATGGAAGGGGTTCCTGATGATGACGGCTGGATTACCGTAACCAGACATGGTAAAAATAAAGGACTCCCTCGCTCAGAAAACATGGAGAAAAAAGTCACGGCAAAGGAAAGAAGAAAAAAGAAACAGAAAGTTAGTAATATTTGTGTAAGATAATGATATTGAGAAAAATACACATGTCTAAAGAAATACATGTATATGTACTTGCAGAAAAAGGCAAAGTTTTCCCACAAAGATCATCCTTTATTTATCTTAGATTTTTCACCTAGTGTCATTGACCTTGAACTCTGACCTTTTTTTTAAACTTTTGCTGATATGGTGTATCTATAATATTGAACTGTTCAGAAAGAGCTTTGACATTTTTCTTTATTGATTCTTCTCATGACAAGAGCTTTCATCTAGACTGCCACGACATGACCCATGGTGACATAGAGATATTTCTCTTGGATTTTGACCCACTTTTAAAGACTTTAATCTTGTGGAAACATTTTCAGTTATTCCTTGTTTCATTGCAGGAATTCGAAAACTTCTACAGATTTCAAATGAGTGACACCAAGAAAAATCGTAAGTAAATCTTGGCTTAAAATATCGCTGCTAAAATTATTATAAAATTCATTTCAATTTGAGCCAATCTAAAAAACATTCAGCTTTCTTTAATTCGTAAACTGCATAGAGATCTAACAATGACCGATCGGAGATGGTATTACATGTAATATGAACTATCTCATTAGCTTTTAAAAATACATAAAATAACAACCAATCACCATGTTATTTATTAGCTTGCTACGGCATGACCCAATATTTGAAATCAATTGGAGATTTCTAGATGTTCCTTTAAGTTTTTTATTCATGAATTTTCATATTGCCCTCCTCGTCCATATTTTAAGAAATGAAAGAAAACCGCACACGGTACCGTTATGAAGGCGACCATTTTTGTAGTTGAGCGTCATTTAGAGTTCATGAAATGTATTGGTTTTGTAAGATTTGCCGATAAAAAATTAAAATAAAAACACTTCATATCCATTATTTGGACCAATAAAATTTCCCAAATGTCCGACAATTCACTGGAAGATTTCAAAAATTCTGTTCAGATCTTTGTTTTTATTTGAAGGGAGACTATAATTGTTATGATGCTTTAAAGAGATTCTAGTATTTTAATTTTCTTTTAATTCAAACAGGAATTGCAGATCTGAGAAAGAAGTTTGAAGAAGACAAGCAGAGAATAGCACTTATGAAAGCTTCAAGGAAATTCAAGCCATATTGATGACAATATTCATAAATAAATGTTATGACATATTCTATACAGTTTGATGTATTCATATATATGACAAGCAAATTCAGAGAATTGTTGTCATTCACTTGTCTTAAAAATAGCTGAAACGCCAAGGTCAAGGTCACATTTTTTTGGTATCCACAAGAAATACACATGTAAAATAGAAACTAATTATAAAAAAACATTATCACTTACCATTAAAAAAATATGCCATAGGTTTAAGTCTTTAAAAAATAGGTCAAACTCAAAGATCAAGGTCACAAGGTCAAAACTTTTGGTACCAATGGAAATTCTTGTCATAAGGAATGCACATTTGAAATATGAGAGCTCAGTGACTCAAAATTGAACAAGTTATATCCCAGATTAAAGTTTTTGTGCCTGACAGATAGACAGTAAGATGGATAGACAGGTTTTAATGTCCCCTTGCGTGCATCTGTCTTCATGTGCGCTTCTGTGTCCAAAGTCTGAAGAATATCATATAAAAAAATCATGATTTATAGGATAATGAAACCTTCCACAAATGTTTCCCATACTGTAAACATGGAACTTTTGGGGATAATTTTCACGCATCAAGGGACTTTGCTAAAATTTCCCCCACACCAAAATAACTCTGCTGCATTCTTACAAAGGCAGAGACATTCATATCATGAAATTTCCCTGAAGCGTAACATCTTGCTAATAAATCAAGAAAATTTCCCCCAGCGAAAATAAGCATGTTTACAGTATTGATTTTTTTTAGGTCAAGGTCATTGTGGACTTTTGATTGAAAATCAACAGTAGAGAAGAGGAAGCAATTATAGAAGGATCCTCAACCCTACATATATTCCTCATAGAAAGAGGATTAAACCCATTGATTTTCAAAGTCATTGTCATAGATCAAGGTCACTGTGAACCTCGGCTAAAATTTAAGCATAGAAGACAAAGCAATCATTGTAGGAGCATCAAACCCATAAAAAGATGATGAACCATATTGATTTTCAAGTCAATGGTCAAAGTCGTTATGGACAGGATTCTCAAAACCTTGTATGGAAGATGAAGCAATCATCATAGGATTATCAAACTAGCACCCTTTATTTTCGAGGTCAGTAACATATTGAATACTAAACACAAATCTTCCATATAGGAAGAAGATGAAACCTATTGCTTTTTTTTTCAAGGTCAAAGGTCAGATGTCAAGGTCACTTTGAACTTGCACTTATAAAAATGGTTAAGTGTAGGTCCACGTAAGGATCGGGCAGATGAAAAACCTTAAATTTTTGCAGAACTTTTTCTCTTGAAATGTATTCAGATCAGCTTCCATATGAATGTTCTGAAGGAATTTTCCTCATACTTGGATGGGAAAAAAAGTTCTAGGAGTAGCAAATATGGTTGAATTATAAAGAGAACATTTTCCCGCCATTTTTTTCCTTCATATAAATCCTTTATAAATTATGAGGTGAATATCTCGCTTCACCATCACAACCTAGAGAAATGAATATCATATGTTTGATTTGTACCACATATATGTCTCAAAACAGAAATAAAAAGTTTTGCAAAAAAATTTGATGTATCACCCCTACCCGATTCTAACGTAGACCTATACTTAACAACTTAGAATTCATGCCGTTGCTGAGTGATGCTACACCAGCTTTGTGTTTCTTTGTTTACAGTTGTGACTTTGACTGTTTGTAGTCTCGATCCTTTACTAGTACAATTGGCTTGATCTTTACCTCTGACCTTGAAAATCACCATCAGAAATAATTACACTGAACAACAACAAAAGTTTTAAGTTTGGTCAAAAATGATTTTCACAAGCAAGGCCCTCCAGAAGTTGAGCTGTATTCTGGAGGCCAAAAGTTTCTGGTAATCCCAGAAGCAGAATTTCCAATTTATAGAAGAATAAAAAACTTGTTTGTGAAACAGAAATGCCCCCGTCGGCATTCTTGTCAGTAAAAATTGTAAAATGGTCAAACTCCAAGGTCAAGGTCACAAATTTTGGTAGCCATGGAAAGGTCTTGTCACAAGGGATACACATGTGAAATATCAAAGCCCTATCACTTACCATTCAAAAGTTATGGCTAAGGTTAAAGTTTTTGCGGACAAATAGAGGGACAGGACAAAAACTATATGCCCCCGAATCTTCAATTATGGGGGCATAAAAAATGTCTGCAATAGGTTCTAATTGTCATGTTGATCCATCATTGCAAGTTTTAGACCCTACTACAACAGATGGTCTAATTTGTGTCTAGCTCATAATGTTTTGACTTTTTTGATTTTTGCTCATGGTGATCCATTGTTGAAAGTTTATAGACCTAGTAAACATGGTTAAAACAAACCTTGAGAGAACAATAGTGATAGCTCTTCTCCAAACCTTAATTCATCATACTTTACAGGCCTGCTAACAAAACTGTGCTTTTCATCTCGATATGCCAAACTAGATGGTTGTTAAGAGCTCCAATTGGTCAATGCTGCATTTCTCAACTTCTTTATGAAAGCTGCACAGAATTTCAGTCCACAGATTCGAAGTACATCAAGCCCTTATAAACTAAGAGTCCACCAGAACATAATACTACCTACTGTCCTGTTCACTAATTCCAGAGCACCCTGTTTACCCGGTTTTCTCTAAAATATGATAATGTCATCTTCCAAAAAGATATCAATTTTATAGTACTCCTTTAGTCGTAACAGAAAATACCATTGTTTTGGCTGTGCGTCAACTAAGTTAGAAATAGGACGGAAAATAAAAAATCTACGGGGATTTTCTATAGTAAAATCGCTGAAAATGTGTGACGTCGGAGGCTTTGACGTCACTGTTTACTATTGCTGACACGGAGAACAATATGGCGGCGGCTTGAAATTAACATGGGAATTTCCCGTAGACATTTTATTTTTTCATATTGCGGTTTGAAGGCAGCTGATAGGGCAAGTTGAAGTTAATTTCCAGTTACGACTAAAGGAGGTCAATTCTCGGAAACAATAATTTATAGCAAAATTCTTCAGACGACAGAATAAATCGCCCAAACAGGGTGCTCTGGATATAGTGAACAGGACAGTAGTAGTAATACTTATCACGAGGAGATGGTACCTATTGTTTTGACAAAGATCAAGCTCAATTTTTCTTCCAATGAGGGCATTTGCAAGAGAAAAAACTTCAATAACTGAAGCAAAGGTTGTTAGCAAGTTTTATATACATTCTCTAATTTGACAATAGGTCAAGCTCAAGGGAGTAGGTGCGGTACCTGCCATTTCGGCCCTATTTTCAAAGTTGTACATATATCCATAATATTCCAGTTTATAAATGTCATGTATATGGTGAATCCAAATCAGGAGAACCTGTTTTGATTTCACAGTCCTATATTGAATAATAAATGAGCGAAATTTCAAAACAAATTAATGAAATCAAGTAGCGCTCCAGGCCTTGCCCATGATAATTTTTTAACCAATCGATGGATTTCTGATCAGCCTTTAAATTTGCATAAAAAATACTGTGGGCGAGGCCTGATGCGTTGATGAATTTTGAAGATTAAGTGTGTAAAATACAATGATTTTCCTTTGTTTTGCATCATTCAGGGCAAATAACGTCAGAACATGACGTCATACATCACGTGTGTGATGTTACGAGGGCTCAAAATTATGACGCCGTATTTTCTCAAACATTCAACATTAAAAAAAGTGATAATTAATAATTCGTTTATCAAAAGCATTTTTCGTCGAAATTATAGGGCCGATATGAGGGGTTAGCACACCTAGTCCTTTTCTTTCAATGATTGCTCTTGCAACAGACAAAACTCCAACAGGAACAAATGTTGTAAGGATGCTTTTAAACGTCGTCAAGGTTAGATGCTTTGGAGAGGGATATCGAAGATGTATTATATGAAAGCCACTACCGGTACTAGGTCAAGTGGAAAGAAGTGAGGAAAGCCATTTTATATGATGATAATAGTAATTATTTTACATCAGCTTCAAAATCCACTAGAAGGTGATCCTAAACAAGAGCCCCAGGGGGCACAACGCTCACCTGATACCCATGCACGCTCTAATTGACATACTACTATTGAATACTGATACAAACGTAGTGCCAGTACCGGGATTTTAGCCAACAACCTTTCTAAAAAGATTTTTGCCGGATGCAGAGAAGTTTTTTTTAAACAACCTTTAAAAGTACAAACAAGAAAAAATAGTCACATTTCAAAACAATAACTTTTTTTAAGTCATATGCCCAACTAGTATAGTTCAATTATGCAACATCAAAAATAAATCATATTGTAAAATCCCACTTTAATGCGCAGCAGAAAAAGAATAAAACAATGAAATGATTTCATAAATTAAGTTTATTTAAAACTGCACGACCATACCTTTCATTATTGATAGCTAGCATGCCAGAAATTATAAAGCCTGACAGGCTGTGTTTGTGAAACGAGAATGCCCCCGGCGGCATCTTTGTTAGTATAACCGCCATTTTCTGTTAAGTATGTGAGAGGTCAGGGTCAGCGTAATATTGGTATCTATGGAAATATCTTGTCACAAGGAATACACATGTAAAATGTGAAAGCCCTATCACTAACCAATCAAAAGTTATGCGCAATGTTTAAGTTTTTGAAAAGTATGTCAAAGGTCAAGGTTATGGTCACGAGGTCAAAATTTTGGTATCAATGGAAAGGTATTGTCACAAGGAATACACATGTGAAATATGAAACCTCTATCACCAGCTTCCATTCAAAAGTTATGCCCAATGTTAAAGTTTTTCGGAAAACAGACAAACAGACAGACGGACAGGCCAAAAACTATATGCTCCCGAATCTTTTATTCCAGGGGCATAAAAAACAAAGATTTTTCGGTTTTGCCTTTATTCATATTAAAGTATACTGAAATCTAAGAATGCTTTTGAATAGTATTGATTTCATCTCAAATACATGAAACGTACGTACAGTTAAAATCGTTTTAATCCAATATTTATCAATTCAAGTGAATTGTGCAGAAATTGGGCCAATTTGTTTTCCAAAAAGCAGTGTACGGTGTATCATGTCAAACCTCATGATCCAGAGGAAGAGATTACTTATTCGACGTTTCTTCAAGAAATCAGTCCGTAAATTACTTCATCTACGAGAGTCTAAGACAGAGGAAATTCGAGCAAACTTTATACATGATAACAAGTATATGCAAGTGTTCCAAGTACAAGTATAATGCACATTAAATAAAAATCTATTCCGTTTGCACTGTATCTCCTGAAATGTATCGCAGTACTAAAGGGTTGTGGAGGAATTAAACGGATCAAATCTAAAGTCCAGCGACTTTGTTTACAGTTATAGTTATAGGTCAGAGACCACTAAAAGGCCGGCTCTGATTGGAGAAAAACCTGTAGGGTGAGGGGGCCTGTTATTTTAAATGTGACAGAAGATGTGATTGGCTATCAATTCTATTTTCTTTTGGTATATTGTTTGAATGTGATATATATAGGTAAACCAGACTTGTCAGAATGACAACATAGCTCGCCGGTGGCAACCATATGTAAATTGCAACAACAACAATAAAAAAGGTCTTATCACAAGGAATGCACATGTGAAATATCAAAGCCCTATCACTAACCATTCAAAAAATATGGTTAAAGTTTTTCAAAAGTAGGTCAATCATCTCCAAGGTCAAGGTCACAAGGTCAATAAAGCCTGTGTTTGTGAAACACGAATGCCCCCGGTGGCATCTTTGTTAGTATGAACACTATTTTCTGTTAAGTACATGTATGTGAGGTCACTGGGTTAAAAGGTCAAAGGTCAAGGTCACGAGGTCAAAAAATTTGGTATCAATGGAAAGGTCTTGTCACAAGGAATACACATGTGAAATATGGAAGCCCTGTCACTTCCCATTCAAAAGTTATGCCCAATGTTAAAGTTTTTGAAAAGTAGGTCAAAGGTCAAGGTCAAGGTCACGAGGTCAAAAATTTTGGTATCAATGGAAAGGTCTTGTCACAAGGAATACACATGTGAAATATGAAAGCCCTATCACTTCCCATTCAAAAGTTATGTCCAATGTTAAAGTTTTTCGGACAAACAGACAGACAAACAGACAAACAGATAAACAGACAAACAGACGGACAGGCCAAAAACTATATGCCCCCGAATCTTTGATTCCGGGGGCATAAAAATTTTGGTATCCATGGAAAGGTCTTGTCACAAGGAATACACATGTGAAATATCAAAGCCCTATCACTTACCATTCCAAAAATATGGCCAAGGTTAAAGTTTTTCAAAAGTAGGTCAATCATCTCCAAGGTCAAGGTCACAAGGTCAAAAATTTTGGTATCCATGGAAACGTCTTGTCACAAGGAATACACATGTGAAATATCAAAGCCCTATCACTTACCATTCCAAAAATATGACCAAGGTTAAAGTTTTTCAAAAGTAGGTCAATCTCCAAGGTCGAGGTCACAAGGTCAAAAATTTTGGTATCCATGGAAAGGTCTTGTCACAAGGAATACACATGTGAAATATCAAAGCCCTATCACTTACCATTCCAAAAATATGGCCAAGGTTAAAGTTTTTCAAAAGTAGGTCAATCTCCAAGGTCAAGGTCACAAGGTCAAAAATTTTGGTATCCATGGAAAGGTCTTGTCACAAGGAATACACATGTGAAATATCAAAGCCCTATCACTTACCATTCCAAAAATATGGCCAAGGTTAAAGTTTTTCAAAAGAAGGTCAATCTCCAAGGTCAAGGTCACAAGGTCAAAAATTTTGGTATCCATGGAAAGGTCTTGTCACAAGGAATGCACATGTGAAATATGAAAGCCCAATCTGTATTGGTTTAAAAGTTATAAGCAAGGTTTAAGTTTTTGTGCACGCGCACGCAGACGCCGACGCCGGGGGTATGACAATAGCTCTCCAGACATTCGTCCCGGCGAGCTAAAAATAAGTGCAATTAAAATGTCAATACCCGGATATTTCCCTAGCTCCCGATCCACTAAAGGGGACGGGCGCGGGAAAATTTGAAAATTCTCTGCGGGGTACCTTGTGACGCAAATAGTGCGAAAAAGAGCAGGTCATGCTATATTTTTTAATTTAGTTTCGTATAAAGCTTGAATCAATGAACAAATCGGTATATAACATGCATGGCCAGCAATGTTAGTATAGACGTTATAAGGCATTTCGTTAACATTACGGCGTATGGAAAATGATTTGGTTGTCTCTGACCTAGAAGGTGTAACTACAGTTAATCATTTTAGCAGGGAATCCCTTCCCTTTTGACTGGTGAACCGGGCTGAATAAAAGGTGTCACCTCATTGGTCATAACTATTGAAAATTTAAAAATAGCACATTAAATCAATGTATGATTCCCTGCTGTCTGTAGAAATTGAGTTTTGAACTTGATTTTGCCTTTTATGTAATCAATAGATCGATTTGAAAATATATAAAAATTAGCAAATTTTCAATTCGGAAGGAGGGGTCATTAAACAAGTGAATTTTGCAGAAAAGGAATGCATGACCCCCTTTTTTCTTTCATTTTTTATGCGTGCCAAAGATGTCCTAGGCCAAATATATTCCTTAAAAATCTAAAAGTGGATATCTTGACAAAATTCTTTCACTTGTAGGGTACCATGCATGAGTACCTCCTATCTACAAAATGTCATGACAATCTGAAGAGTGGTTATAGAAAAGAAGCAGAAAATGTATGAAAATCACCCCCCCCCCCCCCTTCCTTTTTACATAAGAAAAAAATTCATAAAAAATCAAAAAAATAAAATTTAAGCCTAAAATACATATCAGAGCATTAAGTAAGTTAAATATGATAAATATGCAGTAAATGAGTGTGTAAAATCATACACTTATTGAGTTATTTAAAGAAATAGTGCAAAAATGTGCATTTCTGACTAAGTCCGAAAAGACGTCAAAAACGCGTCAAAAATTTGACTTCAAAGTGGAACCAAAAATAACAACACTTCTTAAGACATCTCTTTAGATCATCCTGATGCTTTCGGTTTGTCGATACATGCTTCGGTTCTGAAGAAGAAGTTTGTCATATGAGGGTACCCCCCGTGACCTACTATTGGCTGTGGTGGCGCCACCTGTTGACAGATCCGGACGAAAAACAACAACACTTGTAGGGGACCATGAGTACTTCATACCTACCAAGTTTCATCAAAATCCCTTCAGCCATTCTGGAGAAGAAGTTTAAAATGTGAAAAGTTTACGACGACGACGACACCGCCGCCGACGACGGACGACAGACGCAACACTATGACAATAGCTCACTTGAGCCGTTGGCTCAGGTGAGCTAAAAAGGGGAAAAAATTTTTGTCGGGATCCCGTCGGGGTTTGAAGCCAATCCCCATGGGTCCATTGGGCATGGAAAACATACATTATACCTATGTACAATCTTAAAAAATATTCCATAAAAATCTAAAAGAGGATATCTTGACAAAATTCTTTCACTTGTAGGGTACCATGCATGAGTACCTCATATCTACAAAATGTCATGACAATCTGAAGAGTGGTTATAGAAAAGAAGCAGAAAATGTATGAAAATCACCCCCCCCCCCTTCCTTTTTACATAAGAAAAAAATTCATAAAAAATCAAAAAAATAAAATTTAAGCCTAAAATACATATCAGAGCATTAAGTAAGTTAAATATGATAAATATGCAGTAAATGAGTGTGTAAAATCATACACTTATTGAGTTATTTAAAGAAATAGTGCAAAAATGTGCATTTCTGACTAAGTCCGAAAAGACGTCAAAAACGCGTCAAAAATTTGACTTCAAAGTGGAACCAAAAATAACAACACTTCTTAAGACATCTCTTTAGATCATCCTGATGCTTTCGGTTTGTCGATACATGCTTCGGTTCTGAAGAAGAAGTTTGTCATATGAGGGTACCCCCCGTGACCTACTATTGGCTGTGGTGGCGCCACCTGTTGACAGATCCGGACGAAAAACAACAACACTTGTAGGGGACCATGAGTACTTCATACCTACCAAGTTTCATCAAAATCCCTTCAGCCATTCTGGAGAAGAAGTTTAAAATGTGAAAAGTTTACGACGACAGACGACGACGACGACGCCGCCGACGACGACGGACGACGGACGACAGACGCAACACTATGACAATAGCTCACTTGAGCCGTTGGCTCAGGTGAGCTAAAAAAGTGTAAAAATGCGAAGGAAAAAAAGACTTATTTCAAGAGATTCATTTTATTCATGTACAAGTATAGATGAAGACAGTAATGGATGAATTATCATTATGAAACATTCCACCTGATACTGCTGACTCTCATGGAGATTGGAGTTTCAAAATGATTTCTAGCAACCTGCAAAGGAAAAAAAAATAACGTGTAATACCTCTAGATGAATTTGAGCAACGAATAAAAACAAATATTCTGTCCTTTAAGCAATGGACAAAATATGAGACAAAATAATTAGTCAAAAAGCTGTACTTGACTCATTCTTTCAAAATACTTCATGTGAAAGTATTGATTTACCGTATACATCAACATACATGTATTTACCTGTTTTTTGGTAGAATATCGCACATCAGCTGTAGTTCTTTTACTGTAATAAAAAGGTAATACAAAGTCTTAAATTATATTCCATTTCAATATACATGTACATGTACATGTATTTAGTCTTTAAATTTTAGAACCAGAGGCCAAAGAGGGCCTTATAAACACTATGCTCCTAGTACACTTGTGTAAAAAAACTATTATGGAGATTAATGTTGCAGACAAAAAGACAACTTATCATGTACCAGTAACTTATCTATTGTTAAGGGAGCAAAAAATAGCATATTTCTATAGTCCAAAGGCAATAAAATATAATCTTATTACAGAAACTTACCATTAACCTTCAGACTTTTAGTCAAAATAGCGACCTGGATCACTTGCCCAATCCTTTCCACCAGCATGTTTAAAGAGTCTTTGTTCTGAAATTCTTCCTTTTCTACAATTTGCATTAGCGTCTGTGATAAAGAGACAAACTGACTCATTGTAAATAATTCCTGATTTAACTCCATGCTCCTGTAAGCCTGTAAACTCTGAAGAACTCCAAAATGAAGCTTAGACAAAATATCTATAGTTTTACTACGATCACTGTCCGAGAAGTTTGAAGATGAGCTATGACGCGATTCCATCACTAAATGTCCTAGAATGCACCACTGGACTAGTCCTGAGAGGGGACATGAAAAGTTTGCTTGAATGCGAATGAGTCGGACTGATTCAAAACATAAACATGGGTCGGATGATATCCAGTTTGTAATATACTGTAGTAGGCCCAGAGGTGGTGGTCTTTGAAATACTGTAAAAGAAATTAAATTTTAATTCTATACTCTTTATTTGTATAATCTGTTTAAGATTCAAAGTGTTGTTATATGTAAGCAAGACAAAAGCATGTCATAAACATCTTTAACCAACATGATTTTTAAGCTATAAAACAACACAAAGAAATGAACAAGAAAGGGAATAGGAGACTTTATGAGACACAAGGTTGTTTTAAATAAATAAGATGTTCTTTCCTGAAGTTGAAATCCGTATCTAAAGTATCGTCCTATCAAACACAATTTTATTAGTCTTCCTGAAAACTCACTGGCCTAAGGCTAGTAGAAATTTTGTAGGCTAGTAGAAATTGTCTAGCAAACTATACAAATATCTAGCAAAAAAAGTCTACAGACTAATACGGCTCAACAAATTTTTCATGAAAGCTACTAAACATCCATGAAAACTGAAAATGTGCACACTTACTGTTTCCATTAAATGGATATATTGAAGTTACTGCTGTGATGAAGTTACATGTGAAGAGTGCTGAAACTGTTGGTAATTTCTGGAAGGTTTTGCTAACATCTGTGAACAAAATACAGTAGTCCTCGACCAACTTGTGAGACAGATCACAAACCGCCTTACTGTGACAACCATGCTCCTGAAATACAGAAAAAATGTCAATTATCGGTATCTCCTTTATGTATGTTTAATGAAACAAATGCTTACCGTCAAATGACAGCAAGTGTGAATGGCGATTGTTGATGAAATAATTTTCTGCATTTGAAAACTCCATTTGGCAAGTTCCTTCTTTTTGTTGATAAACTGTTAAGTGTTCCGTGGCTCAGTAAATTGGTCAGAATTGCCATTTTGACTGAATCAGTAGATGAGACGATCTGATTATGTTAATTTTATCTAGGATCTCAATTTCCCAGAGAGTATAATTTAGAGGAATCCCTTGTCTAGGATTATTCAATCATGAAGCTTCAATCAATTTATCAGTGGTGAGATGGAACAAATATTATAAAGTTATTCACTGCAAAAGGAATTTATCAACATTTAGTTGTTCACACTATGTCTCATTTGACAGTACATAATTATGTACATGTAATGATATTCTTTTTGTTCCCTAAAATCGGTTGGTCTGCATTTAAGATTTGAAGGTAGAAGTTTGGAGGACAACAAAACCTAGGCAACGCAAAGCGTAGCATCCCCTCGCACAGCATGTAAATCAATGAACTCACTCAGGCTGTATACAAGGATTTTTACTATATCCAATCTATGACCTTAACCAATGACCTGGAAAATCAATAGGACTCACCCTACTGTTTTGTGCATTAAGTGTATGAAGTTTGGAAAAGATCCAATCAAAACTGCACCCTTTAGGCTGTATACTCAGATTTTAGCTATTTCAACAAGGATTTTTACAATTTAGCATCCCTTCCTTTGACCTTTGAAATCAATCGGGTTCTTCCTCTTACCAAAAAGGAATACGTGAAGTTCTTTTGTCATATTCAAGAAGTGTATTTAGTTTGGTAAAGATCAAACTTAAACTGCGCTCTCTAGGCTGTATACAAGAATTTTAACTATTTCCAATCTGTGACATTGACCTTTGACCTTGAAAATCAATAGGATTCTTTCTCTTGCCAAAAGGAATAAGTTTATGAAGTTTGATCAAGATCTGATCAAAACTGTGCCCTCTAGGCTGTATTTTCACTCGAACGAGGGTGTTACTATATGTTGCGAAGGGATAAATAAAGCTAATACTATTTTAATTGATATGTATATATATTCAATGCACAATTCTCTACATCCTTGGCATATGTGATTCTTTACTACTCAATTCATTACAATCCATTGTTGACAAATTCTTTTGTTATCATAATAGTTTTGAAAATGACACCGTTTGACCTCAAACCTGAGTTCACAATCACCTGCATCCAGAGGGCAGCACAGTCTAGAACAGAGCCTACGCTCAATGATAATGCCATGGACACCAATTTTGTGAATAGATTTATCTTCTGAGGATCTGGACTGCCACCAAATATGATGACAAATATACGGTACCGTGAGCTCTGCGGAGCTTGGTCTAAACAAGTGCTGATCATCTCTAGTAGGTTAAGCTCTTGAATAGAATTCAATTTCTGCAACAGAAAAAATTAAAGATTGTATGACAAAATTGTAAAGCCTGTTACTTAACATGATTATAATTATCCTTTGCTAGAAAAAGGAATCAAGTGGAAAATAAAGGTCAAGGTTAAAAATGTTCAAGGTCAAAAGACTAAACTTCATATACTGATGTTAGAACATTACTCCGATTCTGTAGATTCTACATCATTTATCTTTAGCTCATTGAGTGTATAAAGATAAAAGTCATCATAACAGGCTTCTCTGGATTATCTGATCAAACAGTTACCGGTACATTTCTGTACTCAGTAAGATATTCTCAAGACATTACCTGAATTCCTCCTCTTCTGCCACCAGAGTTGAAAAGTATGTACTCATGACATACTTCAGCTGCATGGTCAGCCCCGTCCAGACCAGGAATGGACACATCATGGGCGTTGGCACTGGTCACACAGGTGGTCAAATACTGTAAGGCTTGTCTTGAACACTCAGGGAAAGCCAGATAACTCAACTTCCTTAGAATCTTAGACATTTTTCCTCTGATTGAAAGTTCTTTCAAAATTGATACATCTTAAGTCTGTTTTGGCATTAGTACAGAATCTTTCTTCACATTGCCTGATGGTTTTTTTTCAGATACTGAAATAGAAGAAAATGAAGTTGAGGGGTATCAATTCCTAGGAGTTTTTCTTTTTCATCCTCTTCTCATTTATCTATTTATTTAGGTAAAAACACTACTGTCTGCCTTGCTCACTTTAGAATAGAAATCAACAAAGCACGAAATTTTCTCTTTTGTCCGCATTTTTTTAAAGTATTGACTTTGAAACTGTCTGATGGGTGAAGTTTATATGCCAGATCTACAATCATTAATGTAAATAAGGGTCATTCTACTGTCTCAGAGGGCGTAGCCTGAGCAGTTGAATAACCCAATTGTTGTACGGCAATTGTTAAGCCATCAAACAATTATCACCAATGATTGGATCATTCTTCATTGCCAGCTAAAGAAAACTACTCATGGTAGTCAGTCCACGACTCCGTCAATCATTCAATCATTACTTCAATCATTAATTTAATCATTGCTACACAATGAAAATTATTGCACCGTCTGGAAAGGTGTTAATTACTGTCAACATAGTAGACCGTGCAACAATTATACATTTACCAGACCAGATATCTTTGACAGGTGTTTTAATGTAATATTTCTTTGATGCTGGCGATGTTATTCATAAGCTCAGTGTTGAACAAATAAATATCACAGCAAAATTAACACAGAAAACATAGAGAATAAGTTTGATGTTTCTGTCTATGATAAAAATAATCCTGAATATATGAGATTTAAAAACACACATCAAAAGTTAAGAGATCTAGAAAAACTTTGTTATAACAATCAAAAGGTGTACATATATATTACTGAATTTTTTTTAAGATAAACTTGAGAAAATTGCGATCTTCTCATTTTTGATGTGAGCTGCGCGGACAGTAGGTTTTTCTTGTGATATTTTTCAGCAATTGTTAACTGAGTTAATTTTTTTTCTTTTTTACTATTTATTTAGTTATTTATTTGTCTGTGTATTTATTCAGTTATCTACGGTATTTTCTAGACCGACAGTTCTCATGTGAGGCAAATTGTTTCCATTTGGTTGTTTCTTGCCACATTGGAACAATTTGCCCAATATCAGACTCATTGCACTATCTATTTTGATGATGGATCTATGAGGGCTGATTGATATGTTGTGAGCCTCGTACAAGGGCTGATTGATATGTTGTGAGCCTCAGTTTTCTGGGTTGTAGAAGGTATTCTGCTGATAGATATATGATATATGTCTGTATGACCAATACTTTGCTCACAGTGTAAGAAAATAGTTTTACATAGGGAGTTTTCTATGTTAATTTTAGCGCGACGTCACCAATGTTTAACACTGAGTCTATGGAGAACATTGTTGACTTCACGCTAAAATTTACATAGAAATCTCCCCATCGAAAACAATTTCTTTCACTGTGAGCGTAGTATACGTCATTTCCTGGATATCGAAACTCTTACGTAAGGAGGAGCAAAAAGGTTACCTGGTCATGTGACCACAACTAAATTTAGGGCATATTTTGATTACATTAGAAACAATGCAGCGATCCATAAATGCCGTCCTAAATCAGAGAAATTAAAATTTATATGATGTTGTGATGTTAATCGAATTGTTAAATGTCCATAAAATTCTAGAATTTAGAAATCCTTTATCCCACGCGGATGATGCGGAGGGGAAAAGGGGGGGAGAGATTCTAGAGGAGTCACTGTATCATAGTCATGATTATTGATATACATTTAGTATTAATATGCTATAAAATGAATTATGAACGTTAATTTTCGCCTTACTCTGATATATTGAACGAAGAATATGGCAAATATGAATAAGATCAGCCCAACCTTGGAAGCTGCCGGGCCTAGACAGCTATCATCGCCCCCAGGTGCTGCGGCCATTGACCCCATCCCGGGCTATGCTCGATTTGTAGGTTCTCAAAAAAGTCAAATCTCTTATCAAACTTGTAATAAGAAGTTCTGATGCAACGCAAAAAGCCTACCATTTATAGTATGCAACAAATCTGCTTTCAAATCTTTTTAACTTAACTGCAACATAAGTCCAAAGTCAAGGTCAAAAGGTCATGATACCAAACTGTAGTACTCTTTGTGGTGAATGTATGAAATATGAAAGACCTGCCATTTATAGTATGAAAGAAATCTGCTTTCAAAATTTCTAAACCTGTCTTAACTTCAACATAAACCAAAAGTTAAGGTCAAGGTCACAAGGTCAAAAGTCATGATACCAAACTGTAGTACTCTTTGAGGTGACATATTGTTATTTCTGTTTCTGATGACAATCTAGCACTTTATTCTCTGTTTACATCCAACCCCGGCCATCCGGGTGATAGTCAGACTCATTGCAGAGTGAGCTAAAGGGACATCCCGATAGCTCAGTCTTGGAACTTGTACTGAACTATCGTTACCTGCAACTACCTGAAGCCATTACACCCTTCCCCCTTTTCGTTGAGAGCCGTGGGTGTATCCCGCAGTGTGGCCACTCTCCAACCCCTGGAAGGGTTCTGCCTCCACTCCTGCAGATCAAGCTGGCCCACACACATACCAATTGTTCACCTCGTTGCCAATGAAGTAGTTTGCAGGTGCCCGGTGCTGGAGTCGTCCGGATGATAGTCAGACACGTTGCAGAGTGAGCTAAAGGGACATCCTGATAGCTCAGACTTAGAACTTGTACTGAACTATTAGTACCTGCAACTACTGGAAGCCACTAAAAAGGATAAAATACAGACGACACGTTGTGACGAAATCGGGATCTCCGAAATGGTGTATTGGTCATACAGACATATAATCTTCAGCAAGTTGAAGGAGGCTATTACCAGGCAGATATCATACACCATGGGTTATGAGAGTTTGAGATATATCCCCCTATATAAATTTTAACCGGAAAATATGCCTATAAAGTAGAGAAAATTTCAAATTTCCGAATTCTGAAGTGAGCCGCGCGGCGCGCGGACATGACAGTAGGATGCCTCAGGGGAAGGGGGGGGCTGTGTCATCACAATGACATTGTCAAAATTCATTTAACAATTATGTATTCAAACCTCTCTCTGCTGGAATATGTAACTTCATAACACGTACCAATACCTCCTTGTTTGTTAAATCGAAAGTACTTTCAAGACAATTTGATTTTACATCCTTTCGTCCTAATGTTGTTCATGTGTCGTTATCGAATGGCAAAATACATATGAATACACAAATATATGCACAATATGACAAAAAAAACCGAGGAATTTCATTTCCCAAACATTTTTTTTAAAGTTGGCGCAATCTGTAAACTCTCTCATGTAAATATTTTGAAAAGATAATTACACCTTGAAAGTGAAAAGGTTCACAAGAATAATTATCATACACTGGATAATAACCATTTTGGTCATGTGACATGTGGTTTTTACATATCATACTCGTATATAAAAATCTCGATTGATCATTTATTCACATTAATTTCGTTGTTAATGGTTTTCTTGTAAGTGATTTACTTCATTGGAAAAATGTATGAAGATACAGAAGTTTAAAAGTAATATTCTATAGGATGGCAATGGCGTAGCTCTGCCTGAAAAAGTAGAGGGACACAACATCCCAAAATCTCTAACAAGCAAAAAAAAAAAAAAAATAAAATAAAATAAATAAATAAAAAACAGGGGGGGGGGAGGTTGGAGAGGACTCCATTAAAAAAAATATATATGGACCGGTTTCATGTTCAAATTTTAACATTTCTGGTGCAATTCTAAATTTTAAGTACATGAATATAAATGTATGGCGAGCGGTAGCGAGCCAGGAATTTTCTTTAGCAAAATATTGACTTATCAGAAAATACTTTCTAATTCTGTATCTGTATCTGTTACGTTGAAGATACCACTTCTGGCTTTTATTCAACGGGAGAGAGTGCCAGATATTACTGGCCGTGCGCTTTTAGAGCCGTCCTAAATGACTAAGGATTCTGCGCAAACTACGGAGTCCGGTAGTTGGTTCCAATGAATTGCTGTATTGACGAAAAAAGAGTTCGTATATTGCTTTGTGTTTCCAGGTGGTACTTTAATTCCTCTGCTGTTGTTGCACGAGTGTTTTTGAACAACGTTAACTGAACTGAAGTCTTTGAATTGGCGTGATTTAATTTGGCGTTTTGGGGTATTAAATTTAATATATTGGTAATGGTCAACGGGTAAAGACGGAACCAACCCCTCAACCACTTTGTACATCAGGATCAATCTAAGACTAATTCTCTCTTCAAGCGTGTCTAATTCCAGATTGTTTCTCATGTTGGTAATCAATCCTGGTTATCTGCTTCTGTAATCTTTCTTGATAAATCTTACTGCTCTTTTTTGGATTCTCTCTAACTTATCTATGTCCCCTTTTAGATGTGGATTCCAGATGGTAGCTCCATATTGAAGAAATAAAAAATGACAAGCCGGGCTCTATTGTCTCATAATGCCGAGCGTCCTCAGCCAATCTCATTTATTACCGAGCCGCGTCAGCGGCGAGGTGATAAATGTGATTGGCTGAGGACGCGAGGGCATTATGAGACAATAGAGCCCGGCTTGTTATTTTTTATTTCTATTCTAATGATGACCAATCGATTCTTGGTAAAAACCAGTTCCTGCCGGTTTATCTGCTTTCAGAAAATGGGTAGGCGTGGCTTATCGCTATATATATAGGGCTATATTGGAGAATAGGGCCCGGCTCGCGTCTGTTGTCTTAATAGGGAAAAAGAATCAAGTCATATTAGAATCAAGTATTGATCTAACTAATGATGTGTATGCGGTCTTTCTGCATGATTCTGGGGCGTTTCTGAGGTTGCAACGTTATTCGAGATTTGTAGTCCTCTAGGTAAGGGTTATTTTCTACTTCCTGGAGGATGTGGTGGTTTAGTTCGTAGAATTTGTAGGATTTCGTATTTATGGATAGTATACAGCACTTTTTGGCATTGAAGCGCATGCCCAAAGTGTTCGCCCATTTTTCCAGATTTTGTAGCTCTTCCTGTAGTTTTCTTAGATATGGTCTTCTTGCGTTTTTATTTTCCTGTAAAGAAGGCAGTCGTCGGCAAAGAAACGCACTGATGACTGTGCTGCCTCAGGGAGATCATTTATATGGCAGAGGAACATGATCGGGCCTAATACTGCGGCACCCCGGAGCTGTTGTTTCGCTGCTTTTTTTCGCCCTCTACTATGGTTCGCATTGTTCGTGTTGCTAGGAAGTTTGATATAGCCATTGATGGATTGGGCCTTGGATGCCATAATGGTGTATCTTATGTAGAAGCTTATCGTGAGGAACGGTGTCAAAAGCCTTCGAAAAGTCTAGTATAGCTACATCTACTTGGTTTTTCTGGTCGTATTCTAGTAGGAAGTCGTTTATTGTACTAATGAGCTGCGCCTCGCAAGAGTATTGGTATGTTGTTGCTCTCTAGATGTTTCATGATGTTTCTGCAGACGATGTGTTCTAATAATTTGCATGTGACAGATGTTAGTGATACGGGTCTGTGGTTCTTAGGAAGATGTTTGTCTCCTTTTTTGTAGATGCTAGAGATGTTAGCATCAGTCCAATCTTTTTGGTAGACCCCCCCCCCCCCCCCAAGCGACTTCTGCATGATTATTCTTAGAATAGGTGCAAGGTGTTTCGCACAATGTTGTGGAATTCTATTTGTGATGTTATCTGGTCCTGTTGATTTTGACGGAATGACTTTCTTCAGTAATTTCTCCAATCCATTTGTTGTTATTTGAATTGGCTTGATGTTGCTTTTGGCCCGTTTGCTTGTGTTCGGCATTTTGCCTTTTGATGGTTTGGTGAATACAGACTTAAATTGATCTAAAAGGATTTCTGCTTTACCTTTACTGTCCGATATAACTCTGTACCTTTCTCAGAGTCCTGTCGTTTATATTTTACATATTTCCAGAAGGGTTTAGGATTGTTACTGTTGAGGCCGTCTATGTTTGAGTTTACATAGTCCAATTCTGCACGTCTGAGACTTCTTTTGCAGTCTTTTTGAAAGCTTCTATAATTGTTCCGGTTTTTGGTCTTCTTGGCTTGTCTATATAGGCGTTGTTTTCGTTTGATGATCTTTCTTTGTTTATGTTTGATCCATATACCCTCTACCATTAACAAGTACATGTAATAATATTCTTTATAGTTTGACTTCAGTGTCTTCATGTACATTGATAAAGTAATATGTATAAAGGATGGATCAGAATAGCTAAATTATTCAGAAAGTCTATAAAGAACTGGCGAGCGGTAGCGAGCCAAAGAAAAATTTTGAAAATTGACTAAAAACTTTTAGATTTATGGTACAAAATGTTGCTATTTTAAACAATGTTCTGGTTCTGTTGAATATTTGGAGGGACGGAAAAGCAATTCTAACTTAGGTCCTCACTGTCTTTCCACATGAACTACCCATTTCGTATCATCCGCTTCTCTCTCCTAGACATGGAGGGGCCTATGTCAATTTCCCCCCAAGAAGGGGGGGGGGGGTTGAGAAGAACTATGAAAACATAAAAAGAAAAATAGTTGGGGAGGGGGCAATTATTAAAAGCAACAAGGCAAGTAAAGTCGTACCTCAGTGTTAACGCGATAAGTTATGTACAAAAGAAATATGATGCACCCCCCCCCCCCGAAAAAAAAAAACACAGGCTAGACATACACAACAAGAGACGCAAAGGGAAACGAGGAAAACGAAATACGACATCAAAACACCAACTAGACCAATGGGCAATCAGTGCCGACATAGGATGGTCATATGTGACGTTAGTAGCAAATGGTGAGATTATCGTGATTACGTGCGCACAACCCTCCCACTTTTGCGGTTACCCAGAGGTCTTGAAGAACGCACAATTGTTATGTATAATAACCTAATATAAATGTATAAATACATGCAAAGTTTGATGAAGATTGAAAGTAAGTTGTGGTCATGAGTGTCCATAAGGTATTTCCATGATTTTCCATGTGACCATGACCTTGAAAATTAATAGGTGTCATCATCTTGCAGTGGGCAACTTACATGCAGAGTTTGATTGGAAGTTAAATGTGATATCTAGATTGTCCGCAAGGTTTTCTATATCGCCCATAGTGACCTTGACCTTTAATCCCTGACCTTGAAAATCAATAGGTGTAGTTTTCTCACCATGGACAACTTGTTACATGCAGTTCGATGAAAATTGGAACTAAATGGTAGCCTCTAGAGTGTCCACAAGGTTTTTCTATTCATCCATAGTGACCTTGATCTTTGACCTTGAAAATCAAATAGGTGTTGTTTTCTCAACATGGACAACTTTCACATAAAGGCCTAGGTGCGCTTTCCCCTCAAATCGGCCCTATAATTTCTATAAAACATAGGGTCATCAGAGATAACAGCACTCACCTCGACAGCATCATTGTCCCATGACCAGCATCTGTACCTACAATGCACACAGTATTTCCAGATGCTTCATCCAAGCAAGTTTGGTTGATAAAAAATTCATAGAATGCTGGAAATGAAGATTCTAATTTTACCATACCTGGTCAATCAAGCATGAAATATAGGTCAGATGCAGCATCTGTACAGTGCATTGCAGTATGCATCCTCAGATACATCACCCACACAAGTTTTTTTTATTGATTTAGGACTAAAATTGGCCGGAAATGGACTTATTTTACTTAACCTGATTGTTCAACCATGGAATGTGGGTCAGATGCAGCATCTTTACCATGCATTGCATTTAACATCCTTAGATGCATCATCCACACAAGTTTGGTTGATGTAGGACTTATAGCAAGGCAGGAATGGACCTGTCCCATTTTACTAAACCTGGTCAATCAAGCATGAAATGTAGGTCAGATGCAGCCTCTGCACCATGCATTGTTGTAAGCATCCTAAGATGCATCAACCACACAACTTTGGATGACCTAGACTTATAGTCAGGTAGGAATGAACCTGTCCCATTTACCTAACCTGCTCACTTAAGCGTGAAATGTGGGTGAGATGCAGTCTCTGTACCATGCATTGTTGTAAGCATCCTCAGATGTATCATCCATGCAAGTTTGGTTGATGGACTTATAGTTTGGCAGGAATGGACCTGTCCCGTTTTACTTAACCTATAGTGTGGATGCCGACGCGGACACCGACGGCGGGGCCATAGCATAAGCCCCCCTCTACTTCGTCGAGGTGAGCTAAAAATGCTTTTATTTAACAAGTAATCATTTTCACTAATTGTGATGTTGAATGTGTGAGGACATATGGCGTCATAATAATTAAACCACATAACATCACGTGTGCTGTATGACGTCATATTCTGACGTTATTGCACTGAATAATGGAAAAGAAAGGAAAGTAATCTTATTTTAATCAAAAATCGCTAGGCCTCGCCCACATTTTTTATGCAAATGGAAAGGTAGATCACAAATCTATGCATTTGTATAAAAATTATGATGGGAGTGGGCTGGTGCACTACTTAATGACATAATTTTGTATCAAAATTTCGCTTATTGACATTTTCAATGATTTAATCAGTTTTACACGTTTAACGTTCAGTTTAGAACACCGCTAAAGACGGTATGGCCGGATCGCAATGTAAGATTTTGTCAGTAAAAAGTTAAAGAATGCCCACATGTTTGAACCTATATTGTTCAAATTTATAACCGAGGTATATCATGCCTTGTATATATGGGAAATGAAAATACATGTAAATTGTCAAAGGTTACTAGGTCAAGGTAACTAGGTTAAAGGCCAAAGTATCAAGTGAAAGCTCATATCACAAGGAATCTACATGTGAAATATCAAAGCCTTATCTCATGCTGATATAAATATGGCCAAAGTTAATCTAAAAAGGTCAAGCTTTAAAGTCAAGGTCACTACTTCAAAGGTCATGGTATCAAATAAAAACTTGTCTCTCATGGAATTTACACATACAATATCAAAACCACATAGTTTTTGGTTAAAGAGACATAGCCCAAAACTTAGTTTTTTAAAACTAGATCAAAGTTCAAGGTCAAGGTCACTTGGTCAAATGTTACAACATAAATTGAAAGGTCTCGTAATGGGCAACCTACCTGTATAATATTATGTTTCTTCTGCGTATAGTTCCTGGGATTTTGCTTCAACCAGAAACATAATCAAATTGTTGATGACAAACAGACAGACAGATGGATGAACGGACAGACAAACATTGACAATCTATAGACTGGAATTGCTATGCAATCCAGCCAAAAACAAAACATTTTTCATATATTTCTAAACAATATACATTTGTAAACTTGAAAATTATGAATATCTGAACATCTTTGAAAATTGGGCTGGAATTGAGGGTTACTGCACCTACTCCTTTGATGAAGATTGGAAGTAAACTGTGACCTCTAGAGTGTCTACAAAATTTGTGAACCCCCCCCCCCCCCCCCCCACAACTACACACACACATCCACTAACTAACATAGTGTTCGTATATCCCTTTGGCAATAAAGTTGCGTGAGGGGAAAATAACCCTATCTTTGACCCTAATGCACCTTTTGGAATCATATCCTTTCATTATCACCATAAACACAATATTCATGTCATAGAATAAGTGCCACTCTGCTTTACAAGCATAACAAAAATTTCAAGGAAATTACAATCTGTGTTAAACAATTATTTCATATTGAACTTGACTTCAAGAAAATATTGCTTGAGGTCACAAAGGGTGATGACATAATGTTCAGTAACTTGATTAAAAACAACACAAAGAAAGAAACAAAAGTTGAAAGTATTAGTTCTTGTAATTTATAGCTCTTTTAAATTGAACATATCATAACAGATTCGCACTTCATTTCAAAATCATAGAATATTGAATTGATGGAAGAATTATATCACATTATTTCTCACAACGATCAAAGTCTGTTGTCATTAGAAAGTTACAAAAGGCAGTTTACTTTAATCAAAGAAACAAGGACAAGAAACGATACTTATTTCTTACTCTCAGATAAATTCATCAAAGGTAGAGTATTCAAACATCAAAATCATAATATGTAAAGCTGAATGAATTAAGAGCTAAGTCAAATAAATAAAATGTCACTTGAAGAAAAAAGACGAATTTCCAGTCAAGCACCTTTTGTAAAGGAGGGCAGTATACCGAATAGTTAAAATACAAGAAAATATCATAATGCCATCCCGGACATGCACTGATGTTTAGATGTGTATCTTGTACAACCGTTCCATCACCATAGATTCCAGTCAACAGTGAAAGTAATGTCTCTTCCTTTCCCAATTTATTATCGTAAATGAACAGAGAATCATAATCCATAAGCCAACATCATTTCTTCTTGTCCTTTGCTTCTTGTGCTGTAAGAAAACAGAGATCTTAATTTGTGTTTTGTTACGGGTATTCAATACACAGCAAGTGCATTTATCGTACGTCATGTATTACATTTTTGTACGCGTTAGCTCATTTCATGGAATAAATGCGCTTGCTGTAAGTTGCATATTCTATATATATGCACCACTATTGTCAGTTTCATTCCTTTTTTTAGAAATCGGCTTTTCTGGGTATAAAGGTCATGTTAAAATTTAGGTCATCGTGGGTTCAGTTTGCAAGTTAGAACAGCCATCGCAGCATGTTTTTGTATAGCTTATGCATTGTGACATCACCAGCGTTTACATGTGAAATGTAACAGGTTCATGGTAATAAATTCATCTCGGGGAATTACACTGACTGTACCTATATAATTGCCTGATGGCATTATAGTATAGGTTATGCAAAGCTGGACTTCAACTGTCGCAAATGTAGCGGAGAATGAGCTACGATCAGAGGCAATGAACAATCGTGTCACATTCTTGTCTGTTCTCATGAAGTTTTTTTTGGTGCAATAGGCACAAGATAGTGCCATGAATGCATCAAGAACATGCTATGAGTCTGCTACGATATTAATGCGAGTGTGATACAAATAGAGAAGAAAGCAACACGAATGTGCCATGATAAAAATACACTGAGGCAAGAGGGAGGCAAATGCAGGAGATTAAGACACGACTTTAACCTAATGCGTTGCGGACATGACAAGAATTTGACATGAACAAAACCTAAATCATTTGTCTAAATTGACATATCCAGGAGCATGGCTGACTTTGACATCTTTCCAGGTTGTTTTCTCTTTGGTAGCATTGTCAAAGTTTTCAAAATATTGTTCCGCACACTTCTACATCAACTCTGAGATAATTACTCCTGTCATTGTCATGTGTTATTGTAGTACTATTGTGGTAAAATCGTGTCAATATCATGACAAGATTGTGGCTGACTTGCATTTTTTTTTTCATTCGTGTCGCATTCTTGGCACATTCAGATTCATTCTTGTTGGGGCTCTATCGTGGCTCATTCTCCTCAAACTTGGGAAGAAGAATGCACGCAAATGTGAGGAGAACATGCTGTGAATGGAGGACAATGCATGGCAAATGTGCCAGGAGTGTGATGCGAATAAAAGTTCATACGCGAATGTTTCATACAGTTTGAAACATTCGCGTCGTTGCCGCAAACAGAGGAGAATGCAGGAGAATATGACACGATGAGACAAGAACGCCCGCCATTGAGAGGAGAATGTGCTATGATTAAACAAAATCACCCAATCGTAGCTCTATTGCCTCTGCATTGCGACAGTGGAAGCCCCGCTTAAAAGGATCACACTTGGTGTCTATCGAAAAATCAGTTTTCAGAGGTAGGTTGATCAATGTTTAAACTCCTTTTCCAAGGTATATTGTAACACCTACAATTTTCAAAAAAATTTAATGGAAAATCTAAAATCAGTACTTCCCTTAGAAGCTAAAATATAATACTGATAATACCTCTTACAATTGTAAGACAGGGTTCTCATTAGGAATCTGAAAATGGTGAGTCTCAGGAAATTTTTGCAAGTCTCATTGAAATTTTGGTTGAGTCCCAATATACATGTATCAAAATGTAGTGCTGATTGATGAATGCATCAAAACATGTGTTTTGATATTGGTATTTCTTATATGAAGACTTAAAATATGATGTAAATTGGTTATTCAACTGGTGTTTATTCCACTGTGCTAAAAAATAAGATGCACAAATTTTGGCAGAATCTTATAACAAATATTCATTTAAATTGTTTTACTAACAAAGAGATCTTTTATTTTAAGTATGTTGCAATGCTCAGTTCACTCATGATGCGAGTGATATGGATTCCTATTTCATCCTAACATCGTAATCTATACATGTACTAGTGTTGACCTTTCATCTCTTTCACCTTATCATCTTTTGCTGAAAAAACGCCAGAAAATTTCCGATAATTAGAAAATAGAACTAAGGCTGAAAAAATAATAATTGACCACTTAAGTTCACGTTTGAATGGCACGTCAAGTTGCAAACTTGTAAGGCCATGTAAAATTAATTCTATGTTTCTCAGAGAATTGGGTCTAAAAAAGTGGCAAGGTAGGTAGGGTTTTTATTTTTTGTTTTTTTTTCCATCAAGAGTACTCTTGTTATTCAGGCAAGGCAAAAAATTGTATGCGCAGTCTAACCCCCCCCCATTATTCATATAAGGTAAAAAAAAATCTTATGCAATCTCCCCCCCCCCCCCCTCCCGTTTTTCTTCATAGAAAACTGTCTTTGAACCGTCAGTCAAAAAAATTTATGGCTTTCTCCTGTAAATAAGATGATTTTTTTTAAAAAGTAAAATTGCCTATTCCTTCTGAGAACGGGGAGACGTAGCTCATCTGTCTGAATGGAAGAAGCTAATGGATACAAATATACGAATTATGACACGTTTTGATTGCCGTGAGTTCATTAGTAGAATCGCGTAAGTGACTCGACGGGTGTTATTTGCTCACACCTTTTTTAAACCCAGTTAAATAAGACCCCTCACTTCCACAGATGGACCCATTCATTTGGTCAAAAATTTGGCCGATAGCGTATATCTTAGGAAGTCTAGTCTGGATGAATGAAGTGTTCAGCATTAACCACCGTCTGATAAAATACTGTACACAGGTACAATATACATTGAATTTCTTTTATTCATAGATTTAAGGATTTAACTACGTTTCTCTTGCGTTCGTCGACGGACCTTGCTTATACTTCTTACAACGTGAACGTCATTATTAATAGATTCCCAAGTATCACAATGGACACTTGCTATTGTTCGGCATAGGCATTTACATATGCTGTAGAGATCAACAAAGAAAACTATACAAACATTCTAATACATGTAATACTCGATGTATTAAATGCCCATGGCACGTTGTTAGTATATCCTATACAATTCCCTTTAAACGACGCGTGGATAAAGTCTTTACTCTTAACGTAAATATGGAACGCGCCGTAATTTATACGGGCTTTTAAAAGTCTTTATTCATCAAGTACTGTTTGGACGATTTTACAGGACAATAAACATGTTCAATGAAATAAATGGATATTTCGATTTTAATCGACGATCGAGGATGAGACACGGCGGATATTTTTTTCTGAAGTTACAATAAAAACGTCTCATCGGCGGCAAATTATAGCGCGCGGCGGTGTCTGAGAAACATAGACTTTATTTTACATGGCCTAACTTGTAAGCTGCCATTGTGGAATCAATAGATGATTTTTCCAATAAATTCCTGAAACAGTCAAACACCAGACATCACAAAATTGCGTGATATTTTCATTGTGACATCAAAATAAAAGGCATGACATCATATCAATATGCTTGAAGACAGTGCCATCAGATGTGATGTCACAATGGATAATTTTGCCAAATGATGTGATGTCGGGAGTCTGTGTTTAGAAAATCAAGGTAAGGAACAGTCATATCTTGTATCTGAAAAATGGACTATAAAAGTAGTCCATGCCATAGGAAAACTGGCATTGGACGAGTCGCCAAGGCGTGATCTATGCCATTTTATAGAAATCAAGAAGTCGTTTATGATGTTCTGTAATTTCTTAGATATTTACGTTGATCGAAATAAATATATCCATGCAAAAATAAAAGTAATTGATTAAAAAATAAAATTGTCCCTTGTAAGAAGAATAAACTTTTAATATTATTAGCAACAGAAATTATTTTATTACATAATAAAATGCATGAAGACGGAAATAAATAAATTTAAATGCAGAACAATCGAGTTAAACTCTCACTTCCATACTCTTGCTATGTTACTTGTATGTTTAAGAGCCGTTATAAATACCCGATTCACCAAAGAATGCAGATGTGTATTCGATTTAATCACCCTATTGTCTGCTCACAACAACTCAGGTTTAATTTTACGGTGTGAATAACAGAAATCTTGGGGATTACTGAAAAATTTAACGAGTCTGCGCTCGCATCCCCGGGACACGCCACTTTTCAAAATACTACGTCCCGAGCCAATTTTGATGTGTCCAGGACTCGTCTAGACGCTTAACCAAGAACACTGTAAGAGGCATTATCTGTAGTTTATCTTGACTTCCAATGAAAGGGCTTATACACATGTATATGCAGTCCTTTCCGATAAAAAGGCTACCAGTATATTCCTGTCAGCATTTAGTACCTTTCCTTTCTTCATCTCGTTTCTTTGCTGCTTCCTCTCTCTGTTTTCGTATAATTGCCAATCTTGCTAAGTCTGCTCTCGCCTCCTCTGTTTTGCCTTCCATGTGTAACTTTTGATACCTAACTTTAGCTTGTTGTTTTTCTAATTCTTCTCTGTAAAACAAGATAACTTATAAGAAGCAGCATCTCACATGATGCATAAAATCTGATGCTAAATATAACTCTTAATCAAAATAAGACATTTGTGAAACACTGATGCTCTAAAAAGCATTAGCACTTTCTCAAAGATTAATAGATTATCTAAAAAGCATTAGGCCTTTTTATTTATTTTCATTTTTGCGACAACGCAACGACAGATTAATTCGCGTGACTTTAATTTTGCGAGCTCATCGTCTAAATTTTTTGATTAGTTCCTTTTCTATGTAGAGGTTGCTGAAATGCTTACTTCAAATTATGCCGAAATTAGACGTTTTGTATTGTCATATCTTTGAGTACTAATCTCTAAACACATCATTTGTTTACTTTTTGTCTCTTATTGAAATTTTTTGAAAACAGGATGATTAAAAATATAAATGCGCCATGATTATTTCTTCTAAAAGATTTTACAGTTCTTTGGTATATTGTTTGTCTGGGTAATTAGGGTTAATTGATTAATTGCTATGTTTGTTATTCAATCATATACACACAGGATCGTCTGTTGTGTAATTAATCTAGTGGAAAGGGAAAATAAGATGCTTCTGAATTTTGTCAAATTTGGACTACTTTTTATCTTTTTGGCGGACTTTTTATTAGGAAGGACTTCATTTTCATGTTTGATCAAGCTCGCAAAAATCAAGTCCTCACTAATAAAAAGTCAATAACAGTATCTAAACGAGGCTTTAAAAACACTTTTAAAACATTCTATATCTATACATGGGTTCTTTGAGAAGTTCTGAAAACTTGAACAGACAAATGGACATAATCAGTACTTTTTGGCAGTGGGCTTGAAATTGATGTGCTTTAGAGAAATACCGGTATTCTTCAAGAGACATTATACCTTTCTCTCCTACTAAGCTGTGCACCCTCCTGGTCTTGTAATTCTGTTATTTTCTTAGACGTTCTTCCACCTGCTCTGTTAGGATTTTCTATTTCTATAAGATGTTCTACGCCTTTTGCTTTTTTATTCTATAAATGCAAATTAGAAATATTTTAGTTAAGTTGTCTTAAAAGAAAAATTTCAATCTGCAACTTTTCACAGATCAAATGTTAGTATTAGCTATAAGAGGTAGTCATTTATTAGGTCCCATTCCTAATGGATAATATTGTATATTTATTATAATATATATATTTTTTTTCTAATACATGTATGTCATGAATCAACACAATTTTTCTAAACTGTTGGCCCTGTGACTATGTATCAAAATGGTTTGTGACCATCTTGAAATGTAGTAATTGACATGTACTTTAAAATGCCCATCTCTTAAACATTTTTTTTCATTGTCAATAACAGACAATTTTTCAAATTTGTTAAAATGTTATTCAATATATTGAGCTCAAAATGTCAGTCAACATCTTTTGGCCTTGTTTTTCCTGACCTCACTGTTAAATTAAAAGCGCAATTCCATTGTGACATACTAATCAGAAAGAGTGAAAAAAGGTATTATCTTGACAATTTTTTTGTCATTTGTAATCCATTAATAAATTTGACAAGTGGTCTATTGTCATTACTTAATGTGTTTTTCTGACATCACTAGTGACTATAGTACAAGAAATACACAGCTACTGTCGTTTTCATTGAACATTATAATATAATCCCCTAACAAATCAGATTCCATAAATTATTTGTTGTATATGTAATAATTCATAATGTAGTGATACACTTATAATACTAACGCTGTCATCGTCGCTATCACTTTCTTCTGATGAATCTGAAGGTGGAAGATCTCCCGGTGCCCCATGACTCGATCGGCCCTTTTTTTCTTCTTGCTCCTCTTCATCCGACTCATCACTGTCCTTTCCTTGTTGACGCTGAATCAAACAATTAGAAGTTAATGAATGATTTTGATAGGTAACAATATTAAAGTAAAATCTGAAATTTGTAAAAAAATATCCTTTAATAATAAATATTGAAATATTCTGAGTCTGAAGGTACTTGACTCAGCACATGGAAGTTTGACAAGGTAAACAAACATTAACTTAAATTTTGTAAAAATAGCAACCCAAGGAATGCTTGTGTCGCCTGCGAAGCGGCTTATCTTTTAAAAAGTGGATCAAATATGTAGGTCAAGATTAATTGGTTCAAAATTATTTTTATCAGCAGGAAAGTTTTGTCAAATGAAATTCACATGTAAAATATTGAACCTCTTAAAGACATGGTCAATCTCAAATTTTCAGAAAAGAAGGTCAATCAACTAGGTCAAGGTCACTAGGTAAGGTTTTTGGTAACAAAAGAAAGGACTCATCACAAGATTAAGAAATACATGTGAAAATTGTCAAAGCCCTATCACTTACTAATCAAAAGTTATAGCCTATCTTAATTTTTTGAAAAGTAGGTCAAATAACCAGGTCGACATCACTAAGTCAAAAATAAGGGTATGTGTAGAAAGGTCTTGTCACAAGGAATACACATGTGAAATATCAAAGCCCTATCACTTACATGTACCAATCAAAAGATACAGCCAATCATAATCTTTTTGAAAAGTAGATCAAATATCTAGGTCAAGGTCACTAGGTCAAAAATTAGGGTACATGTATGTGTAGAAAGGTCTTGTCACAAGGAATACACATGTGACATAAAGCCCTATCACTTACCAATCAAAAGTTATGGGGTGTGACACCCAAAGTGTGATAGACAGACTGACAAAGTGATCCCTAAGGGTGACACAACAAAAATAATTCATAATATGAATCCTTGAAAAGTCAAGGTAATTTTTCTGTTCATCTTCTGGAATGTAAATTAAATTAAATGTGGTTTGCAGATTACGTGAAGAAGAAGAAATTAAAATCATTACATGTACATACCGGTATAACTAAAGAGTATAATACAAGGTTGTATGCACATTATGATAGATTTTTAAAATACTTAGTAAAATTACATGTTCAACTGCCAATGTACACTTATCATTCATACCCTCCATTCTTTTTTCTTCTCATCCCTCTCCATTTGCTCTCGAAGTTCATCAGCATCTGTAAAATGTCGCCGCTGACCTTTATGACTTTTCTTTGGGCCATAGCCTCCTCCACCTCTACCTCCTCTTCCTTAATAAGAAATAATAAGCAGCATGAGCAAATGACTGAATGATTACTTTACACTAGGAAAAGTTTAGTTACATGTACCTTTTTTCAAATCTCTGCTTCCTGAGTGACTTAACATGTATCCTCTTGTGAGGCAAATTTGTGAGGCCCTTTGTAGTGTGGAGCTCGTAAAAAGGCGTAGGGATTTTTCGTATGGATGTCTTTTCTTACTATGTGATATCACAATAAATGATTGACTTTCATTAATCATCTTATGTACCGTTATCAATAAAAAAGAAACTTCAATATTTTTGGGCTCCTTGATTTTGTAATGAGCTCCTTAAATTTCAGATCTCCCCCTCCCGCACCCTTCCCCCCCCCCTTCCCTTTTACCCTCTTTTATAGTAAAGAAAGGAGCAAGAATTTTGTCTTCAGATATTCAGAAGGTAAAATCCTGTAATACTGGACTTACTTGTAAGTTTTAACCCCCTTTCCAGGCCATCCCATAATATGATATATTGCTGATACCACTATAGCATGTATAGACGGCACCGAAAAGGAGGCTTTCTCTCTCTTTTACATTTTGAATGTCAATTTTTTCAGTGAAAGTAAAGGGGGTGCAAAGGGTGGTTGCAACAGACAATTATTCCTGATACGACAACTGACATTAATAATAATTATTCATCATCCAATGAAATTTAAAAAATAAACATTTTAAAGTTTAATTGAATTGAATAATCAAGATAAATCTTACATGTAAATACATATAAATACTTTAGAAAACAGTAAAATTCTTTTTAAATGTATAGATTAAGATTACTTGATCTCTTCTCATCTGTCATTTATATGTTTCAAAATAAAGCATTGCGATTTCATGTTTAGGCCAAAAAAAAAAAGAATTGGTTCTCAGGCCCCACCGCATGTGTTTTTTACCCCCCGCATTCGATTTTTTTCAACCACAAAACTGTGCCGGCAGTGACAAACTGGAGAAAATGAACGAGCGTACCCAGTTTGTCGGAAATGTTCGAATAAAGAAGCCCCGACCAAAAGAAAACACAATTTGTTTAAAGAAACCAGAAGTCTCTGATGAGACTGGAGCTCTCCTGGTTGTTTGCTTAAATTAATCTCAAGTGCCACACACATTTTCCAAGACCCTGAGATCAGGGGCTCAAACAAAATACAAGACCAGAGAATGATTAATATAATGGAAAAAGAATTAACTTTCTATTAATAATACTTTCAGAGAATTGGTGTTCACAAGATTACATAATAGAGAAATACATGCATAGACAAAAATAACCACACCCATTTTTAATGAACCTGGGGGTCAGGGGTTCAAACAATAAAAGGTGCACATCTACACCACAGACTGAGAATAATGCAAAAACAATTATCTTTCTATCAATTATACTTATTGAGAATTGATGCTAACAAGATTACATAGTTATATATGAGAAAATGACTACACCCATTTTCCAAGATCCTGGGGGTCAGGCCCTCAAACAAAATATCAGGTGCACAACTAGATCACAACTAAGAATAATGCTAAAAGAATTATATTTGTATCAATTATACTTTCTGAGAGTTGTACAAGATTACAGAGTTGTACATGAATGACCACACCCATTTTCCAAGACCCTGGGGGTCAAGGGCTCAAACAAAATATCAGGTGCACATCTAGACAACAGACTGAGAATAAAGCAAAAACAATTATCTGTGTATCGATTATACTTTCTGAGAATTGGTGCTCACAAGATTACATAGAGTTATATAGGAGAAAATGACCACACCCATTTTCCAAGACCCTGGGAGTCAGGGGCTAAAAAAATATATCAGGTGCACACCTAGACCACAGACTGAGAATAGAGCCAAAACAATTATCTTCCTATCAATTATACTTTCTGAGAATTGGTGCTCACAAGATTATATAGAGTTATATAGGAGAAAATGACCACACCCATTTTCCAAGACCCTGGGGGGTCATGGGCTTAAACAAGATATCAGGTGCACATCAAGACCACAGACTGAGAATAAAGCAAAAACAATTATCTTTTCATCAGTTATACTTTCTGAGAATTGGTGCTCACAAGATTACATAGAGTTATATAGGAGAAAATGACCACACCCATTTTCCAAGACCCTGGGTGTCAGGGGCTAAAACAAAATATCAGGTGCACACCTAGACCACAGACTAAGAATAGAGCCAAAACAATTATCTTCCTATCAATTATACTTTCTGAGAATTGGTGCTCGCAAGATTACATAGAGTTATATATCGGAGAAAATGACCACACCCATTTTCCAAGACCCTGGGAGTCAGGGGCTTAAACAAAATATCAGGTGCACATCTAGACCACAGACTGAGAATAATGCAAAAACAATTAACTTTCCATCAGTTATACTTTCTGAGAATTGGTGCTCACAAGATTACATAGAGTTATATCGGAGAAAATGACCACACCCATTTTCCAAGACCCTAGGGGTCAGGGCCTAAGACAAAATATCAGGTGCACATCTAGACCACAGACTGAGAATAGAGCCAAACAATTATCTTCCTATCAATTATACTTTCTGAGAATTGGTGCTCACAAGATTATATTGAGTTATATAGGAGAAAAAGACCACACCCATTTTCTAAGACCCTGGGGGTCAGGGGCATAAACAAGATATCAGACGCACAACTAGACTACAGACCCATCATATTGCATAAAGAATTTAGTCTTCATCATTTATAGTGTCAGAGCTGTAAGCACAAGATTATATGGAATAATTTAGAAGAAAATGGCCACACCCTTTTCTAAGACCCTGGGGGTCATTGGCTCAAACAAAATATCAGGTGCACAACTAGACTACAGACCCATCATATTGCAAAAAGAATTATGTCTCTATCATTTATAGTGACTGAAGAGTTGTCCGGACAAGATATAGAATTTTAATGACCACACCCATTTTCTAAGACCCTGGGGGTCAGAGACTGAAACTAAATGTCAGGTGCACAACTAGACCATGGACCAAGTAAAATGCACAAAGAATTAGCTTTCTATCTCTAACAGTTTCAGAGGAGTTGTCCGGACAAGAATTGTTTACGGACAGACGGACAGACAGACAGACGAACGGACGGATGCCACAAGAAGGGCGATCGCATAAGCTTGACTGGTCGAAGACCAGTAGAGCTAAAAAACAAAAAATCCAGGCAAAACTAAAGTTGCATTGTGCAAAACTTTGCAGTTTGTCTTGTGACGAATGTTATATTGAAAATAATAATATACCAGAAGTCTCTGATGAGACTGAAGCTCTCCTGGTTGTTTGCTTAAATTAATCTAAGTGCCACACTCATTTTCCAAGACCCTGAGATCAGATTAATATAATGGAAAAACAATGAACTCTCTTTCAATTATACTCTCTGAGAATTGGTGTTCACAAGATTATATGATAGAGTTATACATGCATAGACGAAAATTACCATACCAATTTTCCATGAACCTGGGGGTCAGGGGCGAAAATAATAAAAGGCGCACATCTAGACCACTGACTGAGAATAATGAAAAAACAATTATCTTTCTATCAATTATACTTTCTGATAATTGATGCTAAAAAGATTACATAGTTCTAAAGGAGAAAATTACCACACCCCTTTTCCAAGATCCTGGGGGTCAGGGGCTCAAACAAAATATCAGGTGCACATCTAGACCATAGACTGAGAATAATGCTAAAAGAATTATCTTTCTATCAATTATACTTTCTGAGAATTGGTGCTCACAAGATTACAGAGTTGTACAGGAGAAATGACCACACCCATTTTCTAAGACCCTGCGGGTCAGGGGTTCAAACAAAATATCAGGTGCACATCTAGACCACAGACTGAGAATAAAGCAAAAACAATTATCTTTCTATCAATTATACTTTCTGAGAATTGGTGCTCACAAGTATAGGAGAAAATGACCACACCCATGACCCTGGGGGTCAAGGGCTCAAACAAAATATCAGGTGTACATCTAGACCACAGACTGAGAATAAAGCAAAAACAATTATCTTTCTATCAATTATACTTTCTGAGAATTGGTGCTAGCAAGATAACATAGACTTATATAGCGGAAAATGACCTCACCCATTTTCCAAGACCCTGGGGGTCAGGGGCTAAAACAAAATATAAGGTGGATTTTTGTGTACTCTAATATGTGTGAATTTTTGCCTATTCAACAGACCTAGCTGAGGAAACGATGGGTCTTTATAGCGTTTTGATTTTTCTTTAATGGCTAGTGAAAATTTTGAGTGGCTAGTAGATTTTGGCACTCAACTAGCCCGGCTGGCTAGTGGTAAAAAAAGTTTTCATGAAGACTGGCATCGTCCGGCCATCTGTCTGTCTGTCTGTCCGTCCGTTAAACTTTTCTTGTGAGCGCGAATCCTCTGAATCTGTGAATAGTACAAAGTAACTTCTTTTGCATTATAATGGGCCTGTGGTCTAGTTGTGCACCTGATATTTTGTTTTAGCCCCTGACCCCCAGGGTCTTGGAAAATGGGTGTAGTCATTCTCTCCTATATAACTCTACGTAATCTTGTGAGCACCAATTCTCAGAAAGTATAATTGATAGAAAGATAATTCTTTTTGAATTATTCTCAGTCAGTGGTCTAGATGTGCACCTGGTATTTTGTTTGAGCCCCTGACCCCCAGGGTCTTGGAAAATTGGTGTGGTCATTTTCTCCTATATAACTCTTTGTAATCTTGTGAGCACCAATTCTCAGAAAGTATAATTGATAGAAAGATAATTGTTTTTGCTTTATTTTCAGTCTGTGGTCTAGATGTGCATCTGATATTTTGTTTGAGCCCCTGACCCCCAGGGTCTTTGAAAATGGGTGTGGTCATTTTCCCCTTTATAAGTCTATGTAATCTTGTGAGCACCAATTCTCAGAAAGTATAAATGATAGAAAGGTAATTAATTTTTCTTTATTCTCAGTCAGTGGTGTAGATGTGCACCTGATATTTTGTTTGAACCCCTGACCCCCAGGGTCTTTGAAAATTGGTGTGGTCATTTTCTCCTTTATAACTATGTAATCTTGTGAGCACCAATTCTCAGAAAGTATAATTGATAGAAAGATAATTGTTTTTGCTTTATTTTCAGTCTGTGGTCTGGATGTGCACCTGATATTTTGTTTTAGCCCTTAACCCCCAGGGTCTTGGAAAATGGGTGTGGTCATTTTCTCCTATTTAACTCTATGTAATCTTGTGAGCACTAATTCTCAGAAAGTGTAATTGATAGAAAGATAATTTGTTTGCTTTATTATCAGTCTGTGGTCTGATTTCACACACGCATTTTGCCTGCAGAAAATGGACCGAGAAAGAAAAATATAAGAACTTATTTGAATCATACACGATAAAAGGCCGACCGTTGCTTGCGCCGCTTGGCCAATAGTTATAAAATTTTTGTAAGAATTTCCTCATTTCAGTGTTCAGTCCAGATTTTTGAAATTGTTAGATATTTATTTGAAAATGTTATACACGCATATTAGTTGGTACCGTAAAATAACCCGTCACGACGCGCAGAAAACAATGCACTGTGGTTAGGGAAATATTTATCTTGTATCTTAGGACAATATCTTAATGAACAGATTTTACAGGAAAACATTATAATATTTCATTTTAAACATGTTCAATAAAATAAACATTTCATACTTAACCAGCGATAAAAGTTGAGACGTAACGTGTACTTTTTACGGAAAGAAGGCAGCGATTTTACCCCAAGTAAAAGATGAGAAATCACCAGCCGCTGGACCTTAATGAGAACACTGCATTTCATTTAAAGTCACTAGCCAGTCGGGCTTGTTCAGCATCAAATTTTGGTAGCCCGAGGAAATAATTGGTAGCCAGGGCGGTCGGGCTAGTGAGTTTTCACAAAGACTGCGATGGATGCCGGACACAGGGTGATCGCATAAGCTCTACTGGTCTTTGACCAGTAGAGCTAAAAAAAAAACCTGCCTGCCTCATCTGATTTGAAAAAAAGTGGCCTGAGAAACAATCTTTTTTTTTTTTGCTTGGCCTTAATTGTTTTGTGACATTAAACCGACATTGAGAATTGTTTCCCTGCTTTTACAAGTTATATATGTGCATGCTGGTGATAGCTGTAGATGATTCTGGATAAGTGGATTTCAAGAAAAAAAATGTAAGACTGTTAATTAAACAAGAGGCCCAAGGGAGCCAAATCGCTTACCTGAGTTGAAAACAAAAGAATGATAGTGGACAATTTGGTAGAGGACCTTGAATACTTGCTTCCAGTAAGGTTTTGTTAAATTCTGTGCGGCAGTTTCAGAGGAGATGTCGAAAATGTGTCATCCATTCAGAGACCTGGGTGGCCATATTCTTTGACTGGTTGGCATGAAAAAACACAAACTTGGTAGAGGACCTTGAGTACTTGCTTCCTGTAAGGTTTCATGAAATTCTGTTCAGCGGTTGCAGAGGAGAATTCCAAAATGTGACATCCAATCAGATCCCTCGGCTGCCATATTTGATGACCGATAGGCACGAAAAATACAAACTTGGTAGAGGACCTTGAGTACTTGCTTCCTGTGAGGTTTTATGAAAATCCATGCAGCGGATGCAGGGGAGATGTAGAAAAAGTGTCAGCCAATCAGAGCCCTCAGCAGCCATATTTCGGCACGAAAAACACAAACTTGGTAGAGGACCTTGAGTACTTGCTTCCTGTACATGTAAGGTTTCATGAAATTCTGTGCAGCGGTTGCAGAAGAGATGTCAAAAATGTGTCACTCAATCAGAGCCCTCGGTGGCCATATTTGTTAAACGATCAGCACATAAAACACAAACTTGGTAGAGGAGCTTGAGTACTTGCTTCCTGTAACAGTCTTTCCCAAAAACTTTCATCTCTCATAGGTCATTCAGACCTATGTGTTAAAGAAACACATATTTGTTGACCGATCGGCACAAAAAACACAAACTTGGTAGAGGACTTTTAGTTCTTGCTTCCTTAAAGGTTTCGTGAAATTCCTTGCAGCGGTTCAGGGATGGGGTCAATTACATTGAAATGTAATTAATTAAATTACACATTACATTGTAATTTTTGGCAGTGTAATTAATTAAATTACACATTACTTTGCCATTTTTTGTCAATGTAATTAATTAAATTACAATTACATTGCAAATGTAATTAATTAAATTACACATTACATTTCATCTAATGAATTTATTTTTAGCATATCATTATTTAACAATGCCGGAAAGGTAGTTTCTAGTCTCTAACAAATGCACTCAACAGTCCAATGTCTTTCAAGATTCCCAAAGAAACCATCAATGTGCAATGCACACATTTCACCTTTAAATTTCCCCCAGAATTCTTGGCACTGTCATTGTCTTTGATAAGTTAGTCTTCCCAACTGTATTTTGTTACATTAGGATAAAATCACGTCTGTAAACAGTGACCTTTGACAATTTTATTCATGCATTCTTTCTATTGTGGACATTTATGGAAAAATGCATTATCTCTAAGACTTATATAATGGAGGTCCTTGCAGACGTGACAAACAAACTAATTAGAATAGAAACACATAACCAGACTTTGTTTTGATAACTACATGTGTATATGTCAAATAAGGCCTTGTTGTCATTTAGGTAAAACTGTTTACTTAACCATTATCTGTGGCTAACCTCAATGATAATTGATTTCATAACAAGTTAATTTTTTCACAGATCTATACATGTATGTGTATTCATTTTTTTAGTTGCAAATGTAATTGAAAAGGAATTGAAATGTAATTGGAATTACATGCAGTTTTTGCTCTGTAATTAATTAAATTACAATTACATGTAATTGAGAAAATCTCCAATTACACATTACATTCAATTACTTGAAAAAATGTAATTAATTGTAATTAATTACAATTACATTTTTAATTACCCCATCCCTGCAGCAGTTGCAGAGGAGATGTCGAAAATGTTAAAAGTTTACGCGAGACGGACGCCGGACGGACGACTCGCTATGACAATACCGGTAGCTCACTTGAAAAACAGAGTACCAAAAACACATATGGTATGACATACTATATTTATTATTAACATGATTTACTTGGTAAAAAAAAATTTCAATGATGTATGGTGAAAATTCATTGAAATCATAATTCATCTGCGTCCTCACAATGGCTTTGCCATAATTCACATAATCTTATATAGCCCTTAGCGTGTCTTGGCGTACTCTTGGCATTCATTTCTCTCTTGGTGTTCATTAGTGTGACTGAAGAATATCTCTGAATTTCAAGCCCTGAAATTTCCAATAATCGTTAGTAAAGGACTAAGTGCACTTACCCCTTAAATCGGCCCTATAATTTCTACGAAAAATGCTTTTGATAAAAGAACTATTAATTATCACTTTTTGCAATGTTGAATGTTTGAGAAAATACCGCGTCACATTTTTGAGCCCTCGAAACGTCACGCGAGTGATGATAATTTGCCCTGAATGACGCAAAACAAAGGAAAATCATTGTATTTTACATACAAGTCTTCAAAATTCATCTTTGATCCAGGCCTCGCCAATGATATATTTTATGCAAATTAAAAGGCCAATCAGAAATCCATCCATTGGTACAAAAATTATCATGGGCAAGGCCTGGATCAATACTTAATTTCATAAATTTCTATTGAAATTTCGCTCATTTATTGATATTTTCAATGGTTTCAATGTTTTCAGATGTTTTTAGCGACGTATTATTCAGTATAGGACTGTGAAATCAATGTAAGCTTTACCGATATGGATTCACCATACATTTGACATTTCAAAAGATAGAAAATTAAGAATATATGAACAACTTTGAAAATAGGGCCGATATGGCAGGTTACCGCACCTACTTCATTATCTGATTTACATGTATGGATATCATGGTTCTCTCAACATGTTAATATGAATCAAGGCAAAGCCTTTTTGTGCGAGCGGAGAGAAAATAAATATGATTATATAAAATAAAAAAAAGAGATCTTTCTTTTTTATTTTCTTGCATTATAGACTATAGATTATAGATGAACATTTTAAAGGGGGGGGGGGGGGGCCTGAAAATATGGTTCTTTATAATTCATTTTAATTTTGTAAGAATAATGTTTAGGCTAGCTGAAAATAAATTACTTTTTGCATATCGAACAAAAGAAAAAAAAAACATTCTGACTTCTGACAGTACGAAACCACCAGAGATGAGAAAAGAAACGTCTCGTTTAAAACCGGAAATGTCGGATTTTCTAAAAAAAAATTCCATGGTTACGCCGTCTTGTTGATGCTTTATCGTTACCTGATTTACGAATATTGTTTTCAATAAATTTAACTTATAAACAAAAATTGAGTATAACATATACGTCTACTTGGAGTCGAAAAAAAAAAAAAAATTAAATGGCAATATCCAGCATCTCCGCAGCAACTCTGTCTGCAAGGGGACGAAAGTTTTTGAAAGCATGGTAGTATATTCCCCTTCTTTGATTCAGCACATTTTCTCAATAAGGTATGTGTATACGTGTATACGTGTATACGCGTTACCATAAGGGCGAGCTTTGCTCGCAAAGGCCCTTTGGGCCTTTGTAGCGAGCTCCACTCGCTATCAAAAAGTATTTTCTATCTAACGAAAACCTTCAAAATCATCGTGTAAGTTGTGAAATCCTTCAATGACTCAACTTACATTGTAGTCTGAATTAACTCTGACCAAAGATTCCAATTGCCATTAATTGATAAATCTTATGCCTTGTAATCATTATTAAGTGACTTTAAAGTATAAAATATCATATTTCATTTAAAAAATGGCAAACATATTAGAATAAAAATGTTTTCCTTACCTCTTGGCATTTTTCAGTTTTTTTGGGGTTTCGAATTATAAATATTCTTGAGCACGAAGTTCTATTTTTTTTCAACGCGACTGAAACCTTGATTTCCTGAGTAAATGATTCTTCGTATGATAATTTTATCTTCATATATAATTCCAGTAAATATTTATACAACCGAAAAATGAATACAACACATTTTCTCCTTTTTAATTTAAAGCAAATTTAAGTGAGAAGAAAAGTGACGTAGATAGATACTTCCTACTTTCATTTTCGGAAGTGAGTAACTGAGCCGTTTCCGAACAAGTTTGAGTTATCTTGTGAGGGCTTGTCTCTGTGTTATTGTCTCTCTTCTTAGATAAGTTGTTTATAGACCCAAGTTAAGAGAGAAGACGTTGTTAGGTAAGCCGGTCAAGTTAGGATTAATGAATTTGTATAAATCATGAATAAAAATGGACATTTGATGAGTGGAACTGCCTGCAGTTTCGCAATTTAATTTACTTGGTCGAAGTATATGTCCCAATACAAAGCCTTTATTGGTTACTCCCAAAAAGTTAAGAAGAAGACATTGTTTAGGGAAGACGGTCAAATAGAGATATCAATTATTTATGCATGATAAATCAAGAACATTTGATGAAGGGCTGTCGCGATTCACCGCGGTTCTTGACGACGATTCGATACACAATACGAGAAGAGGCCGTATCGTTGATTTACAGTTCGTTTTCAGCATTAAGTTTTATTGTAAAAAAATCATTATGACGACACTCGACGCCGGGTCATCAAAGATAACTTTATAAGATATTTGGTCCCAACGATTGGGAAGGCCACGCGCCCTGCGACATAGTCCCATTCTGATAAAAAATGGCCATAAAATCGGCAACTTGCTTCGCCCTGGTGCGCATTATTTTACGATGTCCATGTAATGATGTTTGATTTCCAAATCTATCTAATGTACATTGTAGATCTACACCGGCAGTAGCAGTAACGTAGGGATCACAGCTTACTGTACATGCATGGCCAGTCACTTCTGCTCCATTCACCTGATTTATATTACAATATTGATGTTTCTCCGACATTCTTTTTTATTCTCGTTCTGCGCCTGAGATTTAAATCTCCAACGTCAACTTAGGTACATGTATCTTATCGATGTAAAGGTACGGTACTTGTGTATGGGCTCGTCCGTCAAATTATTATGTCGATCATTTTAAGTGGTCAGTCAATGGGTTCAGATTGAAGTAGTAAAATTTGTACAGGAATGTGACTATGTCAATTGCAGTCACCACCCCCCCCCCCCCCCCCCCTTCCCTAATTTCAACAAAGCTGAAAATGAAGCTGCCCATACGTGGACACGAAAAATACAGGAAAGACCTGTGGCTGAATTAGTTTCTGTGATATGTCTGTAAATTATTCATTGGAAATGGTAAAATTGAGAATTTCATGACTAAAAATGTGCAAACATCTGATGTATTATACAAACATTGGTAGCAAAGCTTTTCGAAAATTGATCATTTTTGGAATGGCCCTTTCGCGAAGAAAGATGGCCCATTGATTTTGAGAATGGCCCATTGAAGTCCAAGTGGATGGGGCCATAATCCAATTGAGCAAGTTTGCCTTCTCAATCACTGTGATGTTGTTACATATTGCTGAGTTTTGTACTTTTTTCCCCAGTTTCCTAGTCAATACAATAATTCTCAAAGCATTGACAAGTTATGAATGATCTTAATTTGTTGTTGTTAAACTTGTTTTATGAAATATCTGACGAATTACAGAAATGCCTATATATCTACATTAGAAATGATGTATCGTGATACGAATCGTATCGTGAGTAAATATCACGATACGTATCGTATCGTGAGCTTAGCGTATCGTGACAGCCCTTATTTGATGAGTGGAAATGGATGCATGAGTTTCGCAATTAGATTACAATGCACTAGGTTGCAACATCTGACCCAATACGAAGCCTTTGTTGGTCATTTGGACAGATAGTGGCTTTGTTTTTGTTCAACTTAGCCTAATTGAAAACCTCAAATTTTTACTTCTTTCAAAGAGTAATACCCTTTTACAGAGATTAAATACGAATGAGACCAAAAATCCACAGGACATTTGTCATGTAGTTAAAATAAATTTCTTAAAATCCACTGGACAACACAAAAAATTACCGGAAAAATACAAAAATTATTATTACGAATTTGCTGTTTCTATAGAAGAAAAGTATATATTGGCAAACTCATACATGTCATAATTACGATTTACAAATGTGTTGGCACATGGTCAGTATTTCTATATTGTCAAAGGGTACAATAGCTATACAATTTTATAAAAAAAATTCATATAAATTGGGATGTAAATACTCTATTTGTACATCCATTACCTTAAGATAACATTTGATTCCACGCCGAAAAAAGGACGCACTGTGATTTGACTGAAATATTTATTGTTTTTCAGTTTTTGTTAAAAGATTTTATAGGACAATCTTTCCTTTAAACATGTTCAATGAAATTCAGGATTAATTCTAGTAAATATTTCACACTTAACCAATGATCGGAAATGGACATTCAGTGATCGGAATAGTCAATCAGGTTAATGTGACTATGGCCCCATATCCTGGAACATCAATGTGCCATTTACAAAATGAATGTGGCATTGTTGAAAATGAATGTGCCATGAGCAATTTGCAAAAAAATCCAAAACAAACAAACAACCAAGAACATATATAGATCTGCATCACCCGCCGCTCCAAATGTCTAGACGAACTTTTTTGTACTTTAACATGGGAAATAGGGGGACCAAAACAGTCTCAAAAGATCTTAAAGATTTGTTGCATGCTTTATACCTGAATTTATAATTCAAAATTTGCCTGAACCCCCACCCCCCTCCCCAAAAATGCACTCTGTTGTAAACTACAATACATCCAAATCTAATGACAAAACTTTATATGAAAGCGTTTTGTGAACAAATTAAGTCCATGATTCGTCTTATAATAACTGGTGAAGTCCATTTGTACGTACATACTTGTATAAAGCTTTGAAATAGGGATTGTTGCAATAGGAAACGATGGTGTTTTGAATAAATGACACTTTCAAATTACTGTCTGGTGTATCAATTGATACGAAAAGTAAACAAATTAAATCGCATGCAGAACATTAAATAAGTGGATATGGTTAAGTCATCACCACGTTGAATAAAAGAACGGAAGATTTCCACAATTTGTTTAAAAATTTAATGCGCCATATTGGCGCACTAAGTAAAATTTTAATGTGACATTTTAGAATTGAATGTGACTATGGCGCAGGGCGCATGCTTATCCCAATCACTGGACATTGCTGATACTCTTGGGAGTGCGGTGGTGTCAGATATAAAACAAACTTTACATGCTGCTAACATGACCTTAAACGTCTTCAGTATTGAAAAATAAATACATAAATGTTCAAAGGATAATGTATTGCCATTATCTTAGAATAAACAATCATTGGAGATTTTGTCCAGCTCTGAACTGTCAGACAGTTGAAATATCCACCAGATATCACCGGCAATCTGGCACTTTTCGTAATCTCTGCTTTTACTTCGTGACATGTTCATGCATCTCCACCTAAAAACAAGTTTGCAGCTATTGACACATCACAATCGCCAATTGAATGATGAATTTACCAATCAATGTCATATTTTTTGGCCTTATAAATGCCTTAAGCAGGTATTTTACCACTGGAAGATTTCGATTCTTCTCAAATTCACTAACATGGCCTGGTGTTTTATCAATTTTATTTAAAGTGAAGTCATTTACATTAATACACTTGTGCTTTTGTGTGAAGTCAATGTTTTCTTTGTAAATCAAGAAAGCACCTGCTTTTAACTCACTATGAGAGAATGCTGCAGTAGCGGCCCTTCACTTTCTCCGGAAGAAAGAGAAGCACATCTAGGATGGAGGCGAAATATTGAGCAGAATGGAAATTTTCCAGTGGCAATATACCTGATCACAGCAATATATGTCACTTTGCTACAAGTTTGATATCATTCTTGCTGTTGGACTTCTACATTATGACGTCATAATAAATGGTCTGTCAAACAATGCTTTGAACTGTGTACACGAGTACCTGGTGGAACCACTCGTGTCTTAATTCGTTGTATTTATGTACACGGAATCGTGGTTTTCGAGTCTTGTGTATTTTAATCTAATATGCTTTAAAATGTAATTGCTGTAACTATTTTGAAATCATCAATAATTTTTATTTGGCCCAAGCAAGGACTTATAAACAGTTTATAAGTCCTTGGCCCAAGTATCGGTACTTAATTAGACATGCATGGATGATGCAACCATTCGCATTTAGATTACAAGCACATTAATAGCGCTTATTAGTACAAAACGTTAAGTTTCTATGCATACAGTATGATTCAATTTTAATAGAAATTTCTAAAACGTAGATATAGATTTAAAACAAAACAAGGTGCACTATATAACAAGATTTTATTATGCGCCATTTCCGATCGATAATGCGCAAATTGTGCATGGAGTGTCCCCTCCCTAGGCCCTGGTGGTGTGAAAGATAGAGTTTTCCATTTTTTAAGCTATCTTTCATTGTAAAACCTTCTCACATGAGAGACGTAAATTTCTGTCAAATTAAGAAGTCACACTTCAAAAAAAGGTTATGTATATATAATGGCACTAATAATTGATAAATTCAAAGTATCTTACATTTAATGTCATAATCAAGATGGGTGAAAATATGTTATTTTCAGAACATGGACTTTGAAAAAGGTTGTACAAGTATAATGGTTCTATTATGAAGCAATTAAATCTGCAGTGTCTTAACTGATCGTGCATTAGCTCAAGAAGGACCATGAATGGGCAATATAATTTTCTTTTCAGAAATTGGACTTGCATCCTACTTAAAGAATGAGTTATAATCCACCATACGGTGGGGGATATCCCCAGCAGGGAGGGTATGGTCAGCCTCCTCAGCAAGGATTTGGTGGGGGTTACCCTCAGCCTGGAGCCCCAGGGTATCAACAGTATCCAGGACAGGGAAATGTATGTCTGCTATCTTTATCTTAATTTGTACTGAGGACTTATTAACCCCATACCATCTTACTACTGAGGATCTCAAATGTGTATTCAAAATGTAGTCAATTATTATTTATACATTTATGTAGATTTTTAGCTCACCTGAGCCAAATTGTGTTTTCATCTGGTTTATTTTTTCTTTCAAATTTTATTTGATGATTGGTGAGATTTATGTTTCTATCTTTATAAAAGAGATCATGATCATTAATATTGCCTAATTAAACTACAGGTTTCCATGCCAACACCAGAGTCTGCATCAGCAGCTGCGTACGGACCATCAGGAGGGATGCCATATTCTGCCAACCCCACCGGTCCAGGGGGGATAGGATTTGGTGTAAGAACAGTCATATCTTTAATTATGTTTTAACAGGATAAAGTGTAAAAGATCACACAAGACATGTGGTTTCTGAATACACGTTTAGTATTTTGATAGTAAAAGGAGAATTTACAACATATGCAAGGAGAGAAGATTTTCATCATTAAAAGAAATATAAAGACAGGGCCAGTATGGAAAATTACTGCTTCTGGACTTCTTTGAAAATACACGAACTCCTTCCTTGCTAAAACAGATTTCAACATACAGTGAAATGAAATTAATGATTGAAGTTTTATCAACAGGAAATGCCTCAGCCAGGATACGGTGGAGCCAGTCAACCTGGTTATGGTGCTCCACCCAGTCAACCTGGATTTGGAGGGCCTCCTCAACCAACTCAGCCGGGCTACGGAATGCCTTCCGGAGCTCCACAACCTGGGTATGGACAACCTTATGGAGGTGCCCCTCCTCCGCAACAACCATATGGAGGTGCACCTCCCCCACAGCAACCTTATGGAGGAGCACCCCAACCAGGATATGGAGCTTCACAGACCCCCTACCCTGGGGCTCCACCCTCTGCTCCTCAAGGATACCCTCAGGGAGGATATGGGGGCCCTCCTCCACCTCAAGCCTCGGTACCAACGGCATATAACCCTCAACCAACACAACAGGTAATTCATGATAAAAGTGGAGGTATTCTCAGCTTATGTAATGGTATTTACAATTTACATGGAGATCAACACCAACCCCTATTTCTAAAATTCTTGGAGTCAGGGTCTCAAACAAAATATCAGGTTAACAACTACACCACAGGCCTTTTATATTGCAAAAAACTTTCCATCATTTATGTTTTCTGAGAAGTGGTGACCATATGATTACATACTGATATGTAGGAGAAAATGACAACGCCCACTTTTTAAGACCCAGGGGACAATGGGCTCAAACAAAATATCAGGAGCACAACTACACTTTAGACCTTTTATACTGCAAAAACTATGAGAAGCATCTATTATTGAACCAGAAGTCTCTGACGAGACTGTAGCTCTCCTGGTTGTTTTTTCTAAAACATCAATTTCCTTTTTTTTTTTTTTAAACCAAGACCATAGGGAGCAGGCGCTCTAACAAATTATAAGTAGCATGACAAAACTACATATCCATTATACTGCAACTATAATAGCACTCATATAATTCATAATATCCGAGATAAAGTATTTCTAAAAAGAATGTCACACCCATTTTCCAAGATCCTAGGGGCCAAGGACTGCTAGCTCAAATGAACTACCAATGACACATCAAGACTTGGATAAAGAATTAACTCCCCATCATAAATAGCTTTAAACGAGAAGAGAGCACAACTATATAGGAAAAATTACCGCACCCATTTTCAAAGACCCTAGATGTATAAGGCTAAAAAAAAATATCAGGTGCACATCTATGCCACAGACCAATCATTGCAAAAAGAGTTAATTCTACATCATTTATAGTGTCAGAGGAGTTGCAAGCACAAGATTACATTTACTTATATAGGAAAAATGATCACACCCATTTCTGAGACCCTAAGGGTCAGGGGCTAAAACATAAAAACAGGTGCACAACTAGACCAGAGACCCATAATATTGCAATAAGAATTTAGTCAGAGGAGTTGTGAGCACAAGATTACATAGAGTTATATAGGAGAAAATGACCACACCCATTTCTATGACCCTGGGGGTCAGGGGCTCAAACAAAATATCAGCACAACCAGACCACAGACCCATCACATTGCAGAAAGAATTAAGTCTCCATCATTTATAGTGTCAGAGGAGTTGCGAGCACAAGATTACATAGAGTTGTATAGGAGAAAATGACCACACCCATTTCTAAGACCCTGGGGGTCAGGGGCTCAAACAAAATATCAGGTGCACATCAAGATCACAGACCCATCATACTGCAAAAAGAATTAAGTCTTCATCATTTATATTGTCAGAGGAGTTGCGAGCACAGATTATATAGAGTTATATAGGAGAAAATGACCACACCCATTTCTAAGACCCTGGGGGTCAGGGGCTCAAACAAAATATCAGGTGCACAATGAGACTACAGACCCATCATATTGCAAAAAGAATTAAGTCTCCATCATTTATAAAGTCAGAGGAATTGCGAACACAAGATTACATAGAGTTATATAGGAGAAAATGACCACACCCATTTCTAAGACCCTGAAGGTCACGGGGGCTCAAACAAAATATCAGGTGCACAACAAGACCACAGACCCATCATATTGCAAAAAGATTTAAGTCTCCATCATTTATAGTGTCAGAGGAGTTGCGAACACAAGGTTACATAGAGTTATATAGGAGAAAATGACCACACCCATTTCTAAGACCCTGGGGGTCAGGGGCTCAAACAAAATATCAGGTGCACAACTAGACCACAGACCCATCATATTGCAAAAAGAATTAAGTCTCCATCATTTATAGTGTCAGAGGAGTTGCGAGCACAAGATTACATAGAGTTATATAGGAGAAAATGACCACACCCATTTCTGAGACCCTGGGGGTCAGGGGGCTCAAACAAAATATCAGGTGCACAACAAGACCACAGACCCATCATATTGCAAAAGATTTAAGTCTCCATCATTTATAGTGTCAGAGGAGTTGCGAACACAAGGTTACATAGAGTTATATAGGAGAAAATGACCACACCCATTTCTAAGACCCTGGGGGTCAGGGGCTCAAACAAAATATCAGGTGCACAACTAGACTACAGACTCATCATATTGCAAAAAGAATTAAGTCTCCATCATTTATAGTGTCAGAGGAGTTGCAACACAAGATTACATAGAGTTATATAGGAGAAAATGACCACACCCATTTCTAAGACCCTGGGGGTCAGGGGGCTCAAACAAAATAGCAAGTGCACAACAAGACCACAGACCCATCATATTGCAAAAAAAAATTAAGTTTCCATCATTTATAGTGTCAGAGGAGTTGTCCGGACAAGATTACATAGAATTTAATGACCACGCCCATTTTATAAGACCCTGGGGGTCAGGGACTGAAACTAAATGTCAGGTGCACAACTAGACCATGGTCCAAGAAAAATGCAAAAAGAATTAACTTTCTATCTCTTACAGTTTCAGAGGAGTTGTCCGGACAAGAATTGTTTACGGACAGACGGACAGACAGACAGACGTACAGACGGACGGACGCCGGACAAAGGGTGATCGCATAAGCTCGACTGGTCTGAGACCAGTAGAGCTAAAAATGATGATGCTTTGTGAACCCTACCTATATGTACTAAAAATTAATAAATTGATACCATTTATGTAATAATCGAGTTATAAATGTGTCTGATTAATCATCAAATGGTAAATAAGTTATTTGATACCAGTGTGAGTAGGAGGGTTATGCCCAATCTTATAAAAATGAACCAGTCCATGAACTTTTTGGACAACCCTCTTACCATCTATCGTATGCATGAACTAGGGAAAAAAGTCATGATGTGTCTAAATGATCCAAAATTGTATAGTCCAGGAGCCAGTGGGGCCCCCATGTACCCCCTTGAGTACTTTTTTTTACGGGTACCAAAATGTTCCTTAGGGTCTACAGAATTGGTTTTCAGAATGTACTAAAAAATAAACTCATTTAGGCTATGCGTTTTTCGAGTGTTTCCATGGCATTCCCCTGCTAACCTTAAGCAAGCACTATTGGTTAAGTAAAATAGTCATATCTTGGCCAAATGTTGAGCTAAACATCTGTAACTGGTATTGGTATAACAAGGAAAGATTGTTCTATTAGTAAAGTGATCATATGCAAAATAACTCATTTGCATATTCATGAATATTCATGATTGAAATAAAAATGATCGAAAAATAAATAAAAAGCAACACTTTTCATTTTGCTCTTGCTTCTAAACTCTATATTTTGATTTATGATCGTTATTAGATGATATAAGAAATACCTACAAAGTCCTCTCTATCCATTAACATAACATTTGACTCAATTATTTAGTTCGATCAATGGCTTCAAAATTGATGGTTTTTTTTACACAAAAATGGCTAATTTAAGTAAGATAAGCTGATTTTTGTTTACATCTGGTAAACTGAAGGAATAGTTACTGCTTATTCTCGGGGTACTTGATCTCCGTCTAATTTTACAGGCTCGCTTTCTGCTGTTGGTGGGTATCTTGATTTTTATAATGCCTTGATTTATGATTTTAACTCTCTCTTCTGTGATTTTTAAGTATTTGAAAGTATAAGTGCTACATGTACTTTAGTGCAAAAGAGCTATTGCAATACCCCCGGCGTCGGCGTCAGCCGAACTAGATGATAAGGTAAATGTTAAGATCACACAATTTCCTCTCCTATATTCATATTTTGTTGGTTCTTTTTGTTATTAATGTTTAATTATACTTTGTTTAATATTACCAGATGGGGATGTAGCCCCTGGGGTGGGGATTTTTAAAATTATTTCAAATGATAAGGCAAATGTTAAGATGATAAGGTAAATGTTAAGATAGCAATATTGCCTTTAATGGCCAATATTAAGCAAAGTGCTGCATGTTCCAAACTTACATGGTGGATCTATCTTTGATCAAACTTTCATAAAATGACCGTGACCTACTTTTTCCACTTGAGTGATTTTGCCTTTAAAGACCAATATTGAGCAAAGTATAAGTGCTACATGTTCCAAACTTACATGGTGGATGTATCTCTGATCAAACTTTCATAAAATGACCTTGACTTACTTTTTCCACCTGAGTGATTTTGCCTTTAAAAACCAATATTGAGCAAATTATAAGTGCTACATGTTCCAATCTTACATGGTGGATGTATATCTGATCAAACTTTCATAAAATGACCTTGACTTACTTTTTCCACCTGTATAGACTATTAAGGGGAAAATATCTAAGGGTATAACAATTGTAACTGTTGCCTGTTTAATTTGACTGTGTGCCGACTGAATGCACCTGTAAACATATATCTTGTACCCAGACTCATTTTAGATGGGTCTTTTCTAATGTGATACTAGTTTTCTCCGTGATGTCAGGGCCTTTTCCTATGTGATACTTAAGTTTTCCTCATGAATTCAAGCTTTCCATAAACCCATCAAGTCAATCTTAAAAGTTGGCGATGTCAAAATTGAAAATGTCCCATTTAAAAAGATTTTTGTCTATATACCAGGGTATTTGGATTGTCTAAACCTACAACCATAAACTTTACCCAAATTATTTACTACTAAGCTATATCAATTGAATGTAAAGTATTGCCTTTAACCTGAATAACTATTAATATTTGTTATTATATATAAATGAAAAGAGCACAAACAGTTTCTACCTTGGACATTTTTCTTTAGTTTTGTTACCTTTGCTAGTGGCAAGGAGTCAATTGCAACTGGGAAATTTATCATTAAAAGAGATAGATCAAAGCATGCTGTCAAGAAGAGACCTGCTTAGACTACCTAGATGTGAAAGTCAAACTCATACACAAATATTTATTCTTATTTTAGGCAAGTGCTCCATCATATGGAGGGAACCCTGGATACAACACTGGAAAGCCCACTCAAACCTATGGTGGTCAGGGAGTGAACCAGGGAATGTCTTCTGGGGGTGCAGCCAGTGGATACAAAATGAGGGTAGGCTGGACTGCACTTAATCTGATAATTTACTGTGCTCCTATACTCAAAATGTCTAGATGCCAAAGTATTTCTTTAGTGGACATTGAAAATAGACCATTTTCGTATTACGGCTATACTTTAGTTACAGACATCACAACATTTGACATTATTTCATACTGTTACGTCATAAATCTGCTATGACGTCACAGTAAAAGTGTATATCAAATATTGTGATGTTGGGTCTTAGCATGTTTAAAATGCAAGTCTACGGCGGTAATCTGAAAATGGTGTCTATTCACAGAAAATTCTTTCTACTTGTATACTGCAGCACTCTCTTTCGAGTAATTATGTGCAGCATGCTCATCGGTGTAGTGTTAAATTCTCCAATTTTAAGCTTTGTGAATTTGTCTGTATGTTATCCATGTAAAAATTCCTTAAAAGTTTTGATTGATTTTAGTATTTGAATTTTCTCATGAAATATTATAATGTGAATTCTTATTTGTTTGAATTTATGACGTCTTATTCTGTAAAGGCATTAGATAAGATGTTTGATGAAGACTTTTTTGCTTTATGTATTTTAAAAGAGAAACAACTTCATGGTATATCTTTTTTTTCCCTTTTTCATTGAGCTTTTTTTCCAAATGAAAAGGCTACTGTTATATACCCGACAAAAAAAGAAACGCACATCATATTATGTAGTGATTTTTTTCAATTGAACATAAAAATTTAGTTGGACATTTGATTATAGTTTTCTTTTTCCAACACTCGAATTACTGAGGATAAAACACGTTTCGATCATTTTTTCGCAACATATCACAATGATAGTGCTGAATAAAGCGCGTTGTTTCTAGCTCCTGTTGCATGGCCGCAGGTTTGGTATCCTTCTGAAATTTTGTTAATGGACCACTTTCAGCAAATTTTCAGTAAAAATATAGATGAATACTGGTTTCTCCATTCAAATGTAGTCAAAATATGCCGATAAATCTGAAAATTAAATGTCTTACTGGCAATATCTGTATATTGGGGTAAGTTTTACAATGAAGGATATCAATATTTGGCTATTCTGATCCCAAAGGAACACTAATTTTGTCTTCAGCCATTTTTATTTATCTGTTGCAGAGTTCTCTTTAACATCGCATTGAAATAATCAAATGAAATACCAGAAAAGCTTAAAACTAACGTCCAAAAACATTGAAAATGCATGTAAAAATGACCTGTCAAGATCGAGGTATTGTTTCTGAAAACTGTGCCAGCGAAAAAAGGTCAGATTCCAGCTGTAGTAGGGTAATTTTGTGCTATGCGTCACATTTAAGGGCGAAAAATATCACACCACGGACTTCATTTTCAAAAGAGTTGATATTTGGGATGTTTTTCTCAAATTTAGATTTTCTCTATGATGACGTCATTAGAAGCAATTAAATGAATTTGTATTCAGGGAAAATTGTTTATCATCATTTAAAAAACAAATCGCAATGCCTGATATATCAGTTTAGATAGGTTAAACAGCTTTTATCATTTCTTAACAGTTAACGGAATTCTTAAAAGCCATTTTCTGAAATTGCGTTTTGAACCAAGTGTCTTTATCATTGTGCTGAGTCCGATCATGAAGACGGATTTGTTAGGCGTTTGACAGAATAAGTCACTCGCATACCTACGATTTATGATGGAAAAGAATAGAATACCTAAAGATTACATAATTGATTTTATAGAATAAAGATTAAGTGGTGCGTTTCTTTTTTTGTTGGGTATATACATTTTGTATAACAACATCTAATGCAGCAAATTTGACCAAATATTTGTCAAAGTGACATTATTAAATGATAATTTAAGATTGAATTTTATTTTCAATAATATAGCATGAATGCCTTAAATACGTATATGCATTTTTTTTGGAAAGAAATTCTTGTCTTTCTATAGACACTGTCTGTATTCCATTTTCAGTCTGTTTGTCAATTCGTCTGTCTTAATACCCTCATTTTCTGTTGGACTTTCATATTTAACAGTGATATTCATAGTAAAAACAATTTTCCTTTTCATTTCAAAATTCTTGACATTTGACCTTGACCTTTGCATATTGTAATTTTACTAATTTTACGAGGATTTATCTTTAATTGGAGTTAGCGCAGTCCTAGGAGGGCATATTCTAGACTATTATACAGTCTGCCTGGGAAATTTTGAAGTTTTAGAAAATCTTCACGTCAAATAAATGGGATCTTCCTTTTAGTCCAGTAGATGACGGCTAGATTTTAACATGGGAAATGGTTCCTTGCAGTGATAGTCCAGTCTTTAAAATGAATGACTGGATTAAGAGATACATTGTATGCGAATAAGAGGAGTCCACTGAACTAACAACTATACCTATAATGAAAATTGCACATGTGCTAATTAATGATTATGCTACAAATACACTTTCCCTCCTTTTTAGCTCGCCGGGATGAAAAAGTCCGGAGAGCTAATGCCATACCTTCGGCGGCGGCGGCGTTGTCGTCATCGTCGTCCATAGACAAAAACTTTAACCTGGGCTATATCTCTTGAACTATAAGGGGTAGGGCTTTGATATTTTACAAGTAGATACCTTGTGATGAGACCTTCATTTGAGACCATGACCTTTGACCTAGTGACCTTGACCTTGGACTTTGACCTACTTTTCAAAAACTATAACCTGGTTTCTGACAAAAACCTGTATAGGTGAGCTATATAATCTTTGAGTACCCTATGTTTGCCTATTTCTACTAAACATAATAACACTAAATTAATTATCATGCATCATGTACGGTATTACTTAACAAACAGTATTAAGAAAAAAATCAACGGGTACTTAATTAATGTCTCATAAACAAATGAGGTTAGAAGTTGAAGAAAAAGAATTCAGTCAGAATTTTGTAGAAAGTAAAATTAAAAATCTCGGAATGACACTAAATAGGCCTTTCAACTAAATTTTCAAATCAAAGAATATTCCTTTAAAAGTGCATCGCGACATTTGAATCTGTGTCTGGAGAGCATTAAAGAAATTTGAATTGATAAAGACATGCAAATTTTCGAAAATTAATTGATTTTAAATACCAAATTCTAAATAAAATCTGCTTAAGAAGGGAAACAATTCAAACTGTACTATTTGACAAACACTTCTTGATTTACCGAGTTTAACGGGTCCCTTTAAATTGTGAAACGCACAAGAAAAGAAATGAAAAGTAACGAAACGAAATATTTTTTTTTCTTTGGCAATGAAATTATTTAATTGGGAATTCAAAACGTAGAACATGTATACGTTCGGGAATGGTATTCATGAGTTCAACCTACATGCTACTGTAAATAATTTGAAAGGGCCGGTACATTTTCTGTCAAGTTTCTTTGTAAGCCCAGGAATACCATGAATAGGATCCGGATTCTCCTCAAGATACTTTGATACGACTAACGAAGTTCCCTGGCCTCAACTCGAGATGCGTAGCGCAAAAAAGGTTACGCCGACCAAACGCGTCGTAGAATTTAAAGAATACATGTAGGTCGTTGATGTTCATTCGCTCGAAAATTTCATGAATGTTTTGCTTTGTTCCCATAAAATTACTTAAACAAGCCACTAAGGTTGGATGGACCCCCCAATACGTAACATTAAACATTAACGGAGAAAACAGTTATGTCGACCGAACAAAGCTCTTTTAGAAATAAGGACAAGCTCAGTGATAGTTTACTTTTGAAATTTGTATAAATATGTTTATGACATATTGATTCGTTCAAATGACAAAGAAAGTTGAAGACAAAAAATAAGACATCGAATGAAAAATTATGTGCGGCGAGCGAAGCAAAAAGTAAAGAGACTAGAAAGGTTTCTTGTTGCGGTTGCAACAAGAGTGTCTTCCTTCTATACAATTTTTGGTTTGGAAATATGAAGGACGTCACATTACATGTATTTATATTATATATTTAAGTTTTCAAATAGCAGTAACATTAAATTTTCAAACCGATAATTGTTGGTGAGCAACCATTTGATTTTTTTTTGGGGGGGGGGGGGGGGAGGGGGGGGATAGGAATTCTATTGCCAGCCGGTAAAAATTTTTCAGCAATTTTCTGAGCAGGCCATTTTTTTTCAGCCATTACCAGAGTCGGAGAAAAATTTTCGCCGGTTCTTCGGGCCGGATTTAAACAAATTGTCAAATGTTGTGAATGTCTGTGTAAGTTAAACTCCCCGCTGTTACAGAGTATGAGTTAATAACCGTTCCTTCAGATGTCTCTTTGCAATTAGCGAATTTCAGACAGATTGTATGATGTTTAAATAGAACCTTTTCTAGATTTTTGTGCCTATGCGTATTAGGTCTCTGGTAGATACAGCTATGTAACAGTTTGTATTTATATTAATTAATTTTTTGACTTTAAATTGTCTGGCACAAAGGGCCAGCAAAAATTTCCATATCATGCAATGTATCCTTACTTTTGCATGGTCCGGGAAAAAAAAATTGCCGGCCCTTTGGGCCGGAATATTTTTTTCAGCATTTTTCAGAGCCGGGATTTTTTTTTTGCAAATTCTTCCTGCCCCCTTCCCCCATAAAAAAGGCGAGCTCGTAGCTGTAGAACCAATTTTCTTGAGAAGAGAAATGGTAATAACAAGTTACGTTCAATATATATATATAAATACCATGAGGTTCTCGCTGTGCAGGTTCAAATTTGGACCCCCCCCCCCCCTTCCCTTCTTTCAAAGTTTATTTTGAATTTCCATCATGGCGACATCGTTCAATATAAACAGAACTGTTTTCGAAAAACGAGGAGAGGGAAGAATGTTGGAGAAATTGTTCATCAATTTGTAAATAAACCAACCGAAAATTATGTTCGAACGTTTGCTAGAATTAGAAATTAAACTTGATGTTCAAAATATAGTTATTGAAGTTTAGAAACAGGTTTGTAGGTTAGAAATCGGAATCAAACTACCACTTTTTGTGTGTAAATTCTGGTTTGTAGCTGATCTCTTCTAAATTAATCAACTGTTTTAAAATCAAATTGTGTATATCGAAATGTATTTATGAAATGCATATTCATCATTGTCGTGAAATCGGAATTTGAAAATCTCAACACTGCTTTTCTCGAGTCGGACTCGGACTACCAATTTTAGTGTGCGCCCGATCTGTTGGCGTGAAGGTGTATCGAAATACCCAACTCAAAATTTCGATGCTCATATCTTTTCAACAGTAAGAGATAGGAAAAATCAGAAAGACTAAATAAGACAGATATATGGATAAAAAATAATAATATTGAAATTTTTAGGAAACTTCATAAGCTTAATTTTTGTTTACTATTATAAGCAAAAAAGTGTCTTCCTCCTATGAACTTCTGAATTTGGAAATATGAAGGACGGTGAAGGACGTCATCGTAATAAATCGTTACAGTGTGCATCTAGCATTTCATATCTTGCATGACTGTCGACTTTCAAAAAGAATGGAAATTGTAGATAGCAAAATACGAGATATTTAAGCTTACAAATAGCAAAACATGAAATTTTCGGTCCTTTTGAGTAATTCGACGCCCCGTCAAATATTTGAATCTACTAAAAAACATGATAAAAAAAATAACAGAGACCAAAAATAAAAAAGACCAATCTAGCTTTTACTCCAAACGTAACGTTGGAGAACTTTCATTGTCCTAGCTTACAGGGTTCTTGAGAAATCGCTGATCCAATTTTCCACGGTTACGAAAACAATAGGTCTTCCGACGGAAGTCGGAAGACCTAATTAAGTCTGAAACAATAACTTTTGGTGAAACGAGGGGGGGGGGGGGGGGGCGGGGCGTGCTCCCCCCTCTAAATCCGCCACTGGGTTTGATTTCTTATTCATTTATATTTATTTTTTTTCTTTCGTGTTTTGTGCTCATACATCCTTTATTTATCTATTACAGCTAGATTATTTGTAAAGTTAATCTATTATCAGGAAAGCCGATACAAATGTATATATACTTTGATGTCATTTCGTTTACAAATAGCCATTTACATTAAACACCAAATTCGGTGCGGTTTTTTTTTGTGGGGGGGGATGTATGTATTACAAGACAGATAGATACATTTTTTCTACATATTTCTATCCCCTTCTCTTTCTCCTATTCTGTCAAATTAAATTACATCTTTTAAGGGTCAACACTTAACAGTGTCGGTATAGCATGTTTATTTCTCATGACTGTTAAAACGCAGAAGTCTCTGAAAAATAATCAAAGAGGTGAAAATAACCAAAGAACTAAACGAACCCCAGATATAGCAAATCCAGTCTTAAATTCAGTTTAGTAGGAAAAAAGGTTAAAACAATCTTTCGATTTTATTTTTCTATTTTTTTTTTTTTTTTTGCGTTTTGTTTTTATTTGTTTCAATTTGTTTTGTTTTGTTTTTTGTTTTTTTGAAGATTTGATAATCGATAAAATCGCACCGGATCACCAACCGTTTGTAATCGATTATCTATTATGAAGGTTCAGCTAATTCTTTATTATCATACCTATGATTTTGAAATAAAAATCTGGAAAAGTCTCTTCTTTTTTGCAAATATCACGGCGGATGGGGTGGGGGTGGTTCAGACTACCCCCTCCCCAACCCATCACACTCTAGAGCCACGCTCGCAAGTTTAGGTGACATGTTTTGAGTATACGTTTATTCAATTCAAACTGTTAAAGATGTATATAGCATTCTTTAAATCTATAAAGTATTGAAACAAGAAAATATAACAAAATGAATGTTAGAAAAAGACAATGGCTATCTTGTATATTCGCAGATTTTATCATTTATCGCAGGGGATAGGACGGACGGGGGAGGGGGGGGGGTTACGCCCTACATCTTTAATTAGCAAAGGGTTGAATTACAAAATAATTTCATTTTGATAAGAAGATTTGTAACATTGAAATATTTTCAATATCTCATGAACTATTATTATGGGATGTTTGCACCATAAAATCAGTATTTGCCTTCCGCAAACATTACGTCAGCATCTACTGTCCGCGCAGCTCACAAATCACAAAAAGATGGAGTTTTTTTTTTCTTCTTCGTCGGCAAATGTTCTGATTAAAATTCATATAGGGGATAAATCTCGAAGTCTTGCAACTAACAGTGTAAGCCTGTATGACCAATACTTTTTATTTTTATTTTTTTTTTAATTTATTATTATTATTTTTTATTTATCTCGCTAGTTTCCGATGACTATTGATGCTGTCTTCGTTATGCATACTTATCGACACATTTCATGTATTTTTTTATACGCCCGTCATTTGACGGGACGTATTATGGTATGGCGAAGTCCGTCCGTCTGTCCGTCTGTCCGTCTGTCCGTCTGTCCGTCCGTCCGTCTGTCCGTCTGTCCGTCCGCCTATGGAACGCAATAACTTGAATACGCGTCAACGGATTTTTATGAAATTTATACATAGTGATCAGTCTGTGGAGAGGAAGCCGCCTTTCGATTTTCAGGTTCATCCGATTTGTCGTTACAGAGTTATGGGACTTAGATTTTTAAAATACAGTGAAAATATACTAAAATATTTAAAAATTATTTAAAAATCTATTTCTGGTCGAAATGTTTTGAAATTTGGTATACTTCAAATAGAAAGGATGTTCTTTGACATATGTAACGGGTTTTTAATTTTTTGGTCGCATAACCGAGATATTGTGTGTAATGGGAAGGGGGGGTGGGTTATATGCACATACATTTTAAGCTAAGGGCAAAATATAGGCGCATGGAACGCAATAACTTGAATATGAGTCAATGGATTTTCATGATATTCATACATTATGATTGGACTGTGGAGAGGAAGCCGCCTTTCGATTTTCAGGTTTATTCGATATGTCGTTACAGAGTTATGGGACTTAGATTTTTAAAATACAGTGAAAATATACTAAAATAGTTAAAAATTATTTAAAAATCTATTTCTGGTCGAAATGTTTTGAAATTTTGTATACTTCATGTAGGAAGGATGTTCTTTGACATATGTAACGGGTTTTTAATTTTTTTGTCGCATAACCGAGATATTGTGTGTAATAGGAAGGGGGGAGGGGTGGGTTATATGCACATACATGTTAAGCTAAGGGCAAAATATAGGCGCATGGAACGCAATAACTTGAATATGCGTCAACGGATTTTCATGATATTCATACATTTTGATTGGACTGTGGAGAGGAAGCCGCCTTTCGATTTTCAGGTTCATTCGATATGTCGTTACAGAGTTATGGGACTTAGATATTTTAAAATACAGTGAAAATATACTAAAATAGTTAAAAATTATTTAAAAATCTATTTCTGGTCGAAATGTTTTGAAATTTTGTATACTTAAGGTAGAAAGGATGCTCTTTGACATATGTAACGGGTTTTTAATTTTTTGGTCGCATAAGCGAGATATTGTGTGTAATAGGAAGGGGGGGGGGTGTTATATGCACATACATGTTAAGCTATGGGCAAAATATAGGCGCATGGAACGCAATAACTTGAATATGCGTCAACGGATTTTCATGATATTCATACATTTTGATTGGACTGTGGAGAGGAAGCCGCCTTTCGATTTTCAGGTTCATTCGATATGTCGTTACAGAGTTATGGGACTTAGATATTTTAAAATACAGTGAAAATATACTAAAATAGTTAAAAATTATTTAAAAATCTATTTCTGGTCGAAATGTTTTGAAATTTTGTATACTTCATGTAGGAAGGATGTTCTTTGACATATGTAACGGGTTTTTAATTTTTTTGTCGCATAACCCAGATATTGTGTGTAATAGGAAGGGGGGAGGGGTGGGTTATATGCACATACATGTTAAGCTAAGGGCAAAATATAGGCGCATGGAACGCAATAACTTGAATATGCGTCAACGGATTTTCATGATGTCATACATTTTGATTGGACTGTGGAGAGGAAGCCGCCTTACGATTTTCAGGTTCATTCGATATGTCGTTACAGAGTTATGGGACTTAGATATTTTAAAATACAGTGAAAATATACTAAAATAGTTAAAAATTATTTAAAAATCTATTTCTGGTTGAAATGTTTTGAAATTTTGTATACTTCAAGTAGAAAGGATGTTCTTTCACATATATAAGGGGTTCTTGAATTTTTTGTCACATAATCCAGAAATTATGTGTAATGGGGGGGGGGGGGGATATATGCACATACATGTTAAGCTAAGGGCAAAATATAGGTGCATGGAACGCAATAACTTGAATATGTGTCAACATTTCATGATATTTGTACATTTTGATCAGACTTTGAAGAGGAAGCCGCCTTTCGATTTTAAGCTAGGTTCATCCAATTTGTCCTTATGGAGTTATGGGACTTAGATATTTTGGTGTTGTGAAAAAAATCCCAACGGGCGTATCTTGCTGCGTGAGCGTAGGCTTTATTTAATATTATGTCAATGACATTTATCTAGATACATACATGTATATCTGCCAATTTTATTTTTAATGTTTATTTTTCGTTTGCACACCTTTTGCCATCATTTTCCCATTTATATACGTAGAGCTCCTCGTTGAATTTTAACGAAATCGGTCACAGTTATGACTAGATTAAAACTTGTCATTTAGTTTTGTTTGATGGCCTTTCTTTAAACACAGCTGAAATGTAGATCAGTGGCGGATCCAGCGCCCCCTTTGCCGGGGGGTCAAGGGTCGAATTTTGCCGATTTTTACTGAAAATGGGCCAAAATATAGGGGTTTTTGGAAAATTTTGGGTCAGTGCCGGGGGGGGGGGGGGGGGGGAGCGGACGCCCCCTCCGCACCCCCCTGAATCCGCCACTGTAGATACTACAATACGCACTGGTTCCCGCGGCACACGGTAGGAGAATACAAGGGAAAATATCACCACTATTTGATCGTAAACGAATGATTTCAGTGGCGGATCCAGCACCCCCTTTGCCGGGGGGTCAAGGGGCGAATTTTGCCGATTTTTACTGAAAATGGGCCAAAATACACCTGTTTTGGAAAATTTTGGGTCAGTGCCGGGGGGGCGGACGCCCCCTCCGCACCCCCCTGAATCCGCCACTGGATTTAACGGTAAAGTTTATAATTTTTTTTTTTCGTTTCATTTCGTTTCTTTTCATTTCGTTTCTTAGTTTAACCAGGGACGTATATATATATATACGTCCCTGGTTTAACGGCCCCGAGTTTTACAGATATTATTAAGGAGTTACCTCCCTTCAAATGCTTTACCACAAGGAAAAAAAAAAATTCGGTCTAAAAATCGAATGTGCAAATTTGTGCTATCTTTCTTTGTCTATTTATTGATTTAAGTACATGAAACAAATCAAAGTATTGTGCTTAATCATACCAACTTTGTCCAACAACCAAAAAGAGATAAATGAATAAGAAATTTCATGATTCGAAGTGATTTTTGCCCATTATGTTTATGAAGAAGCTCGAAATGTCCCGATTTCTGACACTTGGGGTACGAGTTGTCGTTACTCTCAGTCGAAACCTAGCGGTCGTTGAAAGGCCTACACTAAACTGTTCTATGTGTTTTTTTTCCCGCTCTTTCTGTATAAATAATGAATTTCAAACTTACTTTTCAGGAAGAGGGAACACTTAAGCCAGTGAAAAATTTCAACCCAGAAAATGATTCCAACATTCTCAGGAAGGCTATGAAAGGATTTGGTATTTATTTTGTTATTTAGTTTAGGTCTTGTGGTTGAATATTATTGAGAAATTTGTAGCAGTAGCTCTGTTTATCAAAAATATCGAAATCAGCCCTTTATTGACAAAGTAAGTCTGCATCCCTCTATAAATCCCTTTGTTAAGGTAGTTCAGTACTTTACATCCAGTAAAGTATGTGTTTGCTGATCAACTTGAGTATTTTTAGCTCTACTGGTCTCTGACCAGTCGAGCTTATGTCATCACCCTTCGTCCGGCATCCGGCCGTTAACAATTCTTGTGCTCGCAACTCCTCTGAAACCATAAGAGATAGAAAGTTAATTCTTTTTACATTCTACTTAGTATGTGCAAGGACTTATAAACAGAAGGATTCGCAACTCTCTACACCGCCTTGAGAATAGTAACGAAAACTCGCGTGTAACGAGATCTGAACGAGATCAAAACATTGCCCAGTCCTATCCGAGAAGGGTGATCAAATAACATGATTTTCTCAAGCATCACACAATAAACATATAAAATATTGATACGTACATGTAGAAGAAACCTTACTGTTTCAATAAATACCAATTTTATCAAAATATATTGATATATTGTTATAATATCTAGATCCAAAGCAGAGCCTTGACATTCGCCGTTATGACCCAGATATCGTCAAAGAGAGTTAAATAGGCATATGCTCTGTCCCATTTTCTCATTCATTACTAGACTTACACATAAAATATTGGTAGCAAATCGAAAATGAAAACCTAGTGTGTGCATTAGAATCAATTTTGATTAATTTATTCGACAATTTCATCGTATACCGGAGGTTCAAAAATAGAGGTTTTCACTCTTCGGTATGCCCGGACATTTTCTAAAAGAGGTAAACAGCCCAACGCTCTGACCCATTTTCTCAAACTAGACAAAATTTACATATGAAATATTGTTATCAACATAAAGACTAAAACCTAATGTGTGCATTAGGACCAATTTTATTTAATTAATTCGACAATTTTATTGTTTTACGGGGCTTCGAAAATGGGTGTTTTCACTCGTCGGTACGCGCGGCCATTTTCTGAAAGAGGTAAACAGCCCAACGCTCTGACCCATTTTCTCAAACTAGACAAGATTTACATATGAAATATTGTTATCAAAATAAAGAGTAAAACCTTATGTGTGCATTAGGACCAATTTTGTTTAATCAATTTGACAATTCTATTGTTTTACGGGGCTTCGAAAATGGGTGTTTTCACTCGTCGGTACGCGCGGCCATTTTCTGAAAGAGGTAGATAGCCCAACGCTCTGACCCATTTTCTCAAACTAGACAAGATTTACATATGAAATATTGTTATCAAAATAAAGACTAAAACCTAATGTGTGCATTAGGACCAATTTTATTTAATTAATTCGACAATTTTATTGTTTTACGGGCTTCGAAAATGGGTGTTTTCACTCGTCGGTACGCACGGCCATTTTCTGAAAGAGGTAGATAGCCCAACGCTCTGACCCATGTTCTCAAAGTAGACAAGATTTACATATGAAATATTGTTATCAAAATAAAGACTTAAGCCTTATGTGTGCATTAGGACCAATTTCATTTAATTAATTCGACAATTTCATTGTTTTACGGGGCTTCGAAAATGGGTGTTTTCACTCATCGGTACGCGCGGCCATTTTCCCAAAAGACGTAGGCAGGTCAACGCTCTGACCCGTTTTTAGCTCTACTGGTCTCAGACCAGTCGAGCTTATGCGATCACCCTTCGTCCGGCGTCCGTCCGTCTGTCCGTCTGTCCGTCTGTCCGTCTGTCCGTCTGTCTGTCTGTCCGTCTGTCCGTAAACAATTCTTGTCCGGACAACTCCTCTGAAACTGTTAGAGATAGAAACTTAATTCTTTTTGTATTTTACTTGGTCCATGGTCTAGTTGTGCACCTGACATTCAGTTTCAGTCCTTGACTCCCAGGGTCTTAGAAAATGGGCGTGGTCATTAAATTCTATGTAATTTTGTCCGGATAGTTCTTCTTTCACTATTAATGATAGAGACATAATTCTTTTTGCAATATGATGGGTCTGTAGTCTAGTTGTGCACCTGATATTTTGTTTGAGCCAATGACCCCCAGGGTCTTGGAAAAGGGTGTGGCCATTTTCTTTTATATTATTCCATATAATCTTATGCTTACAGCGCTGACACTATAAATAATGGAGACTAAATTCTTTATGCAATATGATGGGTCTGTAATCTCGTTGTCCACCTCATATTTTGTTTGAGTCTCTGACCCCAAGGGTCTTAGAAAATGGGTGTGGTTGTTTTCTCTCTATTAAACTACATGTGATCTGATCATGATAGCTAATTTCCCAGAATTTATGGATAATAGTTAATTGATTTATTCCAAAATATTATCGGTTTGCAGTTTAGATGTCATTACAGTATTTTACTTCAGTCCCTGTTCCCTAGGATTCTGGAAAATGGGTATATGGCTATTTTTTCTTACCCTATCTTCATGCATTTAGAGTACATAAGTGACAGAAACTATAAATAAACAAAGATATAGCAATTTTACAATATTATCATAGATGAGTCTGTAATTTAGTTTTTCTCATATTTTATTTGGGACCTGACCCAGGATTTTATCTTCAATTCTATAGAAACGCTAGGGGATAGTTTCGGAATTTCCTCTGATCAATCAATCAACATGAAAATCTTTTCTATAGTGTTTATACAGTGCAAGAAAGATATCAAATAGTCAAAATGCATGTATTTCTCACTTATTTTTTATTTGTTTAACATGTTTAAGGTGTAAGATATTTGGGGAGAGTAGTGAGAATTTTTGTTGCAAGAGTACTAGAATGTCCGAAGTGATCACAGACTTGAGCTGTGCTTTCTGTTAAATGGGAACACCAGAATCACAAAGATTGATCATTTTATCAAATAAAATAGCAATAATGCATCCTTCACATTGCCAAATGAAAGGAATATTGTGCTTGTGTAAGTTTTTTTTTTTGAGGGGGGGGGGGAGAGGGGGGAGGTAACTAGAATGTCCTAAGTGATCACAGACTTGAGCTGTGCTTTCTGTTAAATGGGAACACCAGAATCACAAAGATTGATCATTTTATCAAATAAAATAGCACTAATGCATCCTTCACATTGCCAAATGAAGGGGATATTGTGCTTGTGTAAGCTTTTTTTTTTGGGGGGGGGGGGGAGGGGGGAGGTAACTCTTACATCTTTCTTTCTTCTTATAAATTCCTCCACTGCTTGGAGTACCACCCCCAATGGGTTGTAAAACTGTGTGGTTTGATCAAATTTTTCATAATGTTTACATTAAAGCAAGTGACACATGTTTTAAAAGAAGATAATATAACAAGAGATGCCTTATTGGCATATCTACTATGTGTTAATCAAATTTAAAAAAAATTAAAATAAAATACTAAAAAAAATCATTTGTAATAGCCGACTCATAAAAAAATATTTCAACCCAGGAAAACTTCTACCAAAATTTTCCTTTATTGCCATTTGACAATATTATCATAGATGAGTCTGAAATTTAGTTTTTCTCATATTTTATTTGGGGCCTGACCCAGGATTTTATCTTCAATTCTATAGAAACGCTAGGGGATAGTTTCGGAATTTCCTCTGATCAATCAATCAACTTCAAAATCTTTTCTATTATGTTTATACAGTGTAAGAAAGATAACAAACAATCAAAATGCATGTATTTCTTACTTATTTTTTAATTGTTTAAGGTGTAAGATTTTTAGAGAGAGTAGTGAGACTTTTTGTTGCAAGAGTAGAATGTCCTAAGTGATCACGGACTTGAGCTGTGCTTTCTGATAAATGGAAACACCAGAATCACAAAGATTGATCATTTTATCAAATAAAATAGCAATAATGCATCCTTCACATTGCCAAATGAAAGGTGCTTGTGTAAGTTATAGAAGTTGAATTTGTAACAGGAGAGGGAGAGATGTGACTGTACCGGGAATCGAACCCGAGATCTTCTGCTATCAAGGCAGACGCTCTTACCAACTGAGCTATCTGGGCACGATGCCTGTTCCTGCCACACTCCTCTCTACCAATTTTTCAGGTTTCCATGCACTGGAAACCTCACACTAAACTCAGCTTCACCTTGAGTCATTTAGTTTGGTGCCAATTCTGTAACAGGAGAGGAAAAGATGTGACCGAACCGTGAATTGAACCCAAGACCTTCTGCTATCTGGGCAGACGCTCTTACCAACTGAGCTATCTGGGTACGATACCTGTAACTGCCATAAATTAATGGTAATAAACTAATGTTTCAGGCCTTTTTGTCAATTGGACCTCGAGTCATTTTGTCCTTTTAAAATTTGACCAATCAAAAACATCATTTCAACCTCATGCAGATTTTGAAATATTTTTCTGAACTGGGATATATGGTAGAAATGTTTTCTATAGAGGATCAAATATTTCATACCGGTATGTTAAAATATTTTGTATTATATTTTAATAATTAGCTTCTGTCTACATTAATACCACATTCGCCCTAAAAGTTCATGTTCTTCGTTCAATATTCTATTTACATTGTTTTACATTTACTAAATGAATAGCCTAAAACCTTTTTAGGTTTTAGAACAAAATGGCCGATACTTTTAAAATTTCACTCGGTAGGCCACATGTCCTATTATGTTTAATTTCAATCTGAAACTGCCTGATTACTTGATCTAAGTATTTTCACTGGTCAGTATAAGAAAGAAGGAAATATCTCTTAATATAATAGAGTATCCTATGCAATACTATTTCAGCTCAAATGAGAGGTTATTTATGCCTTTAGTCTTAATTTATAAAAGGGCATATAGTGGTAGGTCTGTCTGTTCATCTGTTTGTCTATCCATCCAACTGTCAGTATATCATTCCATTCAACTAAATTTTGATGAAAGGGTATAAGATAATAGAGCTGTCATATATTGCATGTCTATGAACCTTGAGATTTAGGCTCATCTTTTGGAGCCAAATTTTTAACCTTTGACCCCATCACTGACCTTTGACCCACATTTTAAAAAAGAAATAAAAACATCTGTTATTTTAGTTTTGATACATATGGTATGTTATACATGTTGTATATACACGTTTTAAGTAATTCTCTCACATTCTAGAGAAATCTAAGGCACGGTCCATTTGATATTCTTGGGGGGGGGGGGGAACTCCGTTTTTTTCAAAAAAAAAAAATTTTGCTCTGAATTTTGATGAAAAAAATTAATTAGGAATTGATGGATATGCATTGGCATGTGGTTGTTGGTTCTAATAAAAAAAAACTGATACACATTTATCCCGCCTCTGGCAAATTTCTTGCAATCTGATTGGTCGAGAAGAACCAAATATTATGTTGTATTATTTTATACTAACAGAATATTATTTTGATATCCTGCTTCTACTAAGATGCTTTATGCTTTTGAAGTCACCAAAATGCTTTAGAATATGTTGACGTAACATACACAAACCAAAAGCGATTCAGCGGGATAAATTCGTTATAGAGTGTTTTACAGGGGGGATACAGAAATATATTGGGTCGATGAAAAAAGTGGTATTAGGCAAGGTGAAGTCCAGCATTCATTCTCTTGAGTGTATATGTACAAATCTACCAGGAGAGCTTCAGTCTCATCAGAGACTTCTGGTCTCAAACAAGACACGATAAACACAAGGAATATTGTTATCAAAATAATTAATAAATCCTAATGCGTGCATTAGTACCATTTTCATTTCATGATACCGATTATTAATAAGAATACAAGACTTCGAAAATGGGGGTGTTTACGATCACCTGTTTACCACGGCCTGTAACGAAGAAGGTAAACAAGTCATCTAAAAACCATTTTTCCTGTTTTATTTTATAAAGTATCTATGAAAAATTGCTTTTAAAATAAAGTTGGACTTTTTTGTATCTGATAGAATTATTTTTCATGTATAGATGTCGATAATTGAACATAATATAACTGTCTCAGATATAAGGGATCTCGACGCAAGTTCGCCCTCGCCATTACGACTACGAGTACGACGGGGACGTGACCTTTATAAATAGACCCGATTTAATTTACCATTTTCTCGACTATTTCAAGAGATTATATCAAGGACTTATAAACAGAAGGATTCGCAACTCTCTACACCGCCTTGAGAATAGTAACGAAAACTCGCGTGTAACGAGATCTGAACGAGATCAAAACATTGCCCAGTCCTATCCGAGAAGGGTGATCAAATAACATGATTTTCTCAAGCATCACACAATAAACATATAAAATATTGATACGTACATGTAGAAGAAACCTTACTGTTTCGATAAATACCAATTTTATCAAAATATATTGATAGATTGTTATAATATCTAACTTCAAAGCGGAGCCTTAACATTCGCCGTTATGACCCAGATATCGTCAAAGAGAGTTAAATAGGCATATGCTCTGTCCCATTTTCTCAGTCATTACTAGACTTACACATAAAATATTGATGGCAAATCGCAAATGAAAACCTAGTGCGTGCATTAGAACCAATTTTGATTAATTTATTCGACGATTTCATCGTATACCGGAGGTTCAAAAATAGAGGTTTTCACTCGTCAGTACGCGCGGCCATTTTCTGAAAGAGGTAAACAGCCCAACGCTCTGACCCATTTTCTCAAATTAGACAAGATTTACATATGATATATTGTTATCAAAATAAAGACTACAACCTATTGTGTGCATTAGGACCAATTTTGTTTAATTAATTCGATAATTTTATTGCTTTACGGGGCTTCGAAAATGGGTGTTTTCACTCGTCGGTACGTGCGGCCATTTTCTAAAAGAGGTAGACATCCCAACGCTCTGACCCATTTTCTCAAACCAGACAAGATTTACATATGAAATATTGTTATCAAAATAAAGAGTAAAACCTTATGTGTGCATTAGGACCAATTTTGTTTAATTAATTCGATAATTTTATTGTTTTACGGGGCTTCGAAAATGGGTGTTTTCACTCGTCGGTACGCACGGCCATTTTCTGAAAAAGGTAGATAGCCCAACGCTCTGACCCATTTTCTCAAACTAGACAAGATTTACATACGAAATATTGTTATCAAAATAAAGACTAAAACCTAAAGTGTGCATTAGGACCAATTTTGTTTAATTAATTCGATAATTTTATTGTTTTACGGGGCTTCGAAAATGGGTGTTTTCACTCGTCGGTACGCACGGCCATTTTCTGAAAAAAGTAGATAGCCCAACGCTCTGACCCATTTTCTCAAACTAGACAAGATTTACATATGAAATATTGTTATCAAAATAAAGACTAAAACCTAAAGTGTGCATTAGGACCAATTTTGTTTAATTAATTTGATAATTTTATTGTTTTAGGAGGCTTCGAAAATGGGTGTTTTCACTCGTCGGTACGCACGGCCATTTTCTGAAAGAGGTAGATAGCCCAACGCTCTGACCCATGTTCTCAAACTAGACAAGATTTACATATGAAATATTGTTATCAAAATAAAGACTAAAGCCTAAAGTGTGCATTAGGACCAATTTTGTTTAATTAATTCGACAATTTCATTGTTTTATGGGGCTTCGAAAATGGCTGTTTTCACTCGTCGGTACGCGCGGCCATTTTCCCAAAAGACGTAGCCAGGTCAACGCTCTGAACCGTTTTCTCAAACAAGACACAATGAACAAAAGGAATATTTTTATCAAAATAATTAATAAATTCGCATGCGTGCATTAATACCATTTTCATTTCATGATACCGAATAATAATAAGAATACAAGACTTCGAAAATGGGGGTGTTAACGATCACCTGCTTACCACGGCCTGTAACGAAGAAGGTAAACAAGCCATCTAAAAACCATTGTTTCTGTTTTATTTTATAAAGTATCTGTGAAAAGTTGTTTTTAAAATAAAGTTGGACTTTTTTGTGTCTGATAGAATTATTTTTCATGCATAGATGTCGATAATTGACCAAAATATAACTGCCTCAGATATAAGGGAGTTCACCCTCGCCATTACGTCTACGAGTACGACGTGACCTATATAAATAGGCCCGATTTAATTTACCATTTTCTCGGCTATTTCAAGACGTTATATCAAAATATTGGTACCAAAATGATCAGGATAATCTATTCTACTTATTCAAGTCGTTTTTATGTTGTCATAGTTATTATATTTAGGGCATTCATGGTTTTGAATATCACAACCCTAACATCTCGTTGCCTAATTTGCATATCAAAAGGGCACGCGAGATGTTAACGGGAAAAGACGAGATTCCAATCCTTCTGTTTATAAGTCCTTGATTATATCAAAATATTGGTACCAAAATGATCAGGATAATCTATTCTACTTATTCAAATCGTTTTTATGTTGTCATAATTAACATATTTAGGGCATTCATGGTTTTGAATATCACAACCCTAACATCTCGTTGCCTAATTTGCATATCAAAAGGGCACGCGAGATGTTAACGGGAAAAGACGAGATTCCAATCCTTCTGTTTATAAGTCCTTGGTATGTGGTCTAGTTGTGCACCTTACATTTTGATTCAGCCCCTGACCCCAGGGTCCTAGAAAATGGGCATGGTCTTTAAAATCTATGTAATCTTGTGCTCGCAACTCCTCTGCCACTATGAATGATGGAGACTTAATTCCTTTTGCAATATAATGGTTCTGTAGATTAGTTGTGCACCTGATATTTTGTTTGGACCCCTAACCCCCAGGAACTTAGAAAATGGGTGTGGTCATTTTCTCTTATATTATTCTATGTGTTCCACTTCCGGTTCGACAAGTTGAATTTACAGTTTCATACGGATCGTGTGAAAAAACTTGCTTAGGCGAGCAGAAGTGTTATTTCAAGGGAGATTACGAGGCCATAAGATCAAGACTATCCGAGATTAACTGGGCGTCCAAGCTGAACTGTCTACAGGAGATGAAAGAATGTGCATGGGCTAGATTTGCCGACTTACTTAACGAATTAATTATAGAATACATACCAGTGCGCAAATCACGAAGACACAAGTTTGACACTCCATGGATGAATCAGCAAACATTACAAGCAGTCATTAAGAAAAGGCAGTTATGGAAGAAGTACAAGTATAGCAGAAATGAAACTACTAGGAATAACTACAAACAAGCAAAAGAAGAAGCAAATACAAAAGTAAGGGAAGCGAAAAACAACTACGAAAGTCATTGGTCCAAGAGATAGGAAAGGACACAAAGATCTTCTGGAAATATGTGTTCACAAAACACCAGCATGGATTTAGACAAGGGTATTCTTGCGTCACCTAGCTAATTGAAGTTATTGACAATTGGACCAAACAACTACATGTAGATAATCACAACAACATAGATGCTATTTACTTAGACTTCCAAAAAGCTTTCGATAAGGTTCCCCATGCGAGACTTATGAAAAAACTTCAAGGATACGGAATTAGGGGCAAACTATAAAACTGGATAGAAAATTTCCTAAAGGAACGAAAACAAAAAGTATTCCTAAATGGGTCTGAGTCAACATGGCAGCAAGTTACAAGTGGAATCCCACAAGGTAGTGTCCTGGGACCTATCCTATTTTTAATCTACATCAATGACCTACCAGATGTAGTAGAAAACACAGTCAAACTTTTTGCGGACGACACAAAACTTTTCTCAGCAGTCAATAACGACAAAGATATGGAAAGTCTACAAAAAGATATAGATAGTCTTTCCGGTTGGTCCAAAACGTGGCTACTATCGTTTAATAAATCCAAATGTAAACATCTTCATTTAGGAACAGCAACGGAGCCAACTTTTAAAATGGAAAATGAAAACATAACATCAAGCAACACGGAAAAGGACCTCGGAATCCATATTGACAGCAAATTAAAATTCCAAACACATATTTCAATTCAGGTGAAGAAGGCAAACCAAAAGCTAGGACTCATATAACGTACATTTTCATACATGGACAGAGAAATGTTCCTAACACTATATAAAAGCCTGGTCAGACCACACTTGGAGTATGGAAACAACATATGGTCCGTAATTTACAAAAAGGACCCTATTCTGCTTGAAAATGTACAAAGACGTGCCACGAAACTAGTGCGAACCATTTCCGATCTAACATATACAGATCGATTGAGACACTTAGGAGGACTTTCAACACTACATTACAGAAGGTTAAGGTCAGACCTAGTTGAAACATTTAAAATTATGAACAACATAGATAAAGTTGACAGTTATAGCCTCTTTCCAAGGAACACAACAATAACACGGGGACATAACCAAAAAATCTACAAGCAACACTGCCGAACTAACATCCGTAAATATAGTTTCACTCAAAGAGTTGTAGACTGCTGGAATAATCTCCCTGAAAAAGTGGTAAATGCCACAAGTGTAAATAGTTTTAAAAGCCGGTTGAATGTTCACTGGAAAAATTTTAAATTAAAATTCGAAGCCGACTGCTATGGACCAGAGGCGGGCAATGATGGAAGATATTTAAGACGGGTCAGAGAGGCAAAGCCTACATAGCGACCTCGAGGACAAGGTAACAAGGTAAGGTAATCTTGTGCTCGCAACTTCTTTGACAATATAAATGATGGCAAGATAATTCCTTTTGCAATATGATAGGTCTGTGGTCTAGTTGTGCATCTGATATTTTGTTTGGGCTCCTGTTCCCCAGGGACTTAGAAAATGGGTGTGGTCATTTTCTCCTATGTAATTCTATGTAATCTTGTGTCCTCAACTATTCTGACAATATAGATGATGGAGAATAGATTCTTTTTGCGATATGATAGGTCTGTGGTATAGTTGTGCACCTGATATTTTGTTTGGGCCCCTGGCCCCCAGGGACTTAGAGAATGGGTGTTGTCATTTTCACCTATGTAAGTCTGTGTAATTTTGTGCTTGCAACTCCTCTGAAGCTATAAATAATTGAGAGTTCAATCTTTTTGTAATATGATAGGTCTGTGGTCTAGTTGTGCATCTGATATTTTGTTTCGGCTCCTGATCCCCAGGGACAAAGAAATGGGTGTGGTATTCATCTCCTATATAAATCTATGTAATCTTGCTTTCACAACTCTTCTGACACCATAAATGATGGAGTCAGGGGATTCTTTTTTGAATAAAAGAGGTCTGTGGTATAGTTGTGCACCTGATATCTGGTTTAGGCACCTGACTCCCAGATACTTCAAAAAACAAACATGGAAAATGGGTGTGGTCATTTTCTCCTGTGTAATGGTATGTAATCTTGTGCCCACAACTCCTCTGGCAATATAGATGATGGAGAATAAATTCCTTTTGCAGTATGATAGCTTTGTGCTATAGTTTTGTACCAGTCCTGATATTTTGTTTGAGCCCCTGACCCTAAAGAACATGGAAAATGGGTGTGGCCATTTTCTCCTTTTTAACTATACTAGTATGCTCACAACTTCTCTGAAACTATAAATGTTGGAGACTGTATTCTTTTTGCAATATGATGGGTCTGTACTGTACCGGTAGTTGTGCACCTTATATTTTGTTTGAGCCACTGACCCCGAGGTTCATATAAAATGGGTGTGGTCATTTTCTCCAATATAAGTCTTTTCCATCTTGTGCTCACAACTATAAATGATGGAGAGTTCATTCTTTTTTCAATATGATGGATCTGTGGTCTAATTGTGAACCTGATATTTTGTTTGATTCCTGACCCCCAGGGACTTAGAAAATGGGTGTACAATGTAGTCATTTCTTCTATTTAACTGTATGCAAATCTTGTGCTTACAAGTTATAGATATAATGGATACTTAATTCTTTTTGCAATATGACGGGTTTGTACTGTAGTTGTTAACCTAATATTTTGTTTGAGTTCCTTGCACCTTGGGATTTAGAAAACAGATGCGGTCATATTTTATATCATATATGAATTCGCTTGTCAATGAGTGAATTTAAGAAAAAAACAACCAGGAGAGCTACAGTCTCGTCAGAGACTTCTGGTTAAAAAAGTAATGACACCAGATTTCATCTTACCTTTGTATAATTTTGTAGGCACGGATGAGAAGGCCATCATAGATGTTCTAGGATACCGTACATGTGAACAGAGACAGCAAATCAAAACGTTATTTAAAACAATGTTTGGAAAGGTAAGAGTTTCACACATCTGATAAACGTTATTAATTTTAATAGATGAAGATTTTCTTACTACACTTATTATTTCATTTATCATGCCATGTTTTCAGATAGCGAGAGGGAATATGCTATGGTGTTATGATGCAAGTATTGGGGTGGACAGGGTGAAAGGGAGGGGGAGGAAGGGGGGGGGGGCAGGAGGAAGGAGGAAATGGGAGGGAGAGGGGAGGAAGGGGGGCGGGGTGGGAGGAGGGAGGACAGGGAGCATGATGAGGGAGAAAGGGGATGGGAGGGAGGAGGTACAGGAAGGGGGAAAAGGAGGGGGGGTACCCCCTGTCCACCCCCTTCAAGTATATTATGATAAACAATCTTCCAATTATGGCACACAAATATATAACAGAAAAGTTATCTGGTAGAATATTCTTCTGAGGGCTGAAATCAAGAATGTATTTGAATTACAGCAATGACAGATAGTACATGTCGAACCTTTATTCAAGCCAAGAATCCTTTAAAGAAGACTAACCACTGAGCCTAAAAATACTCACCTATACTTTTGAGTTTAATAATTCTTTGGAATGATCTTTTTTATTTGATTTTCAGGATCTTGTGAAGGAACTGAAGAGTGAATTAGGAGGAAGATTTGAAGATTGTGTGATAGCTTTGATGATGAAAGAAGATGAATATGATGCTTCAGAACTGAAACGAGCAATGAGGGTACAATTCTTTTCTATAAATAACCTTTTATTAAACTTTTGACATTTGAACAAGTGACTTTGAACTTTAGATTATGATCATCTTTAAATATGAGTGCACTCATGCCTTTATCTCTATCAATTTTCAAGATATGGTATTTATACATCATGTGTATCTTCTTTACATCAAGTTGATTCTGCCGATTCAATGACCTTCTACCCTGTGATCTTGACCTTCTTGACTGACCTCATTTTGAAAATTTTAAGTAGAATTTTAATCTAAGGGGAAATTTTTGAACTGTAATAGATAAATCTTAGATATTATAGGTTATACTAAGACAAAACCTTTAACATTTGGTTACCTTGTCCTGTGACTTGTGACTTTTACTAGTGGGTAACATCTACCTACCGCTGGCCGGGACATAGTGTGTCACAAATATATTTCATTTTTAGCTCGACTGCACTTTAGTGCAAAAGAGCTATTGCAATACCCCCGGCGTCCGCGTCCGTGTCCGCGTCGGCGTCGTCCCAACTAGATGATAAGGTAAATGTTAAGATTACACATTTACCTTTCCTATATTCATATTCTGTTGGTTTTTTTGTTGCAAATGTTTAATTATACATCATTTAATATATCCAGATGAGGATATAGCCCCTGGGGTTGGGATTTTTAAAATTATTTCAAATGATAAGGCAAATGTTGAGATGATAAGGCAGGGATTTTTTTTGCCCCTTTTTGGGGCCGTTATTCGGCCCCATTCCCTATGAGAAATAGTATCTTTTTTTCCCAATTGTGGCTCTAAAATTCCCAATCACAAAGAGATGGAATAATAACTGAAATTAGTGAAATTTACTGGTTCAAAATTAGCAAATTTACTAATTATTTGTTGTAAGCATAAGAAATTAAATCTTATTTAAAAGAGAAATATCTGATTAAACATTCAATTCTGAACATTTGATTGTATAAACTGTCATTTAACTTTTATATAAGTACTTCCCAAAATATTCCCAAACGTCATCAATTTTCCCAATTGCACGGGCCCCGACCCCATTCCCAAATTACTGAAAAAAATCACTGTAAGGTAAATGTTAAGATAGCAATAAAGTCTTTAAAAGCCAATATTGAGCAAAGTATAAGTGCTACATGTACCAAACTTGCATATTTGATGTATCTTTGATCAAACTTTCAAAAAATGACCTTGACCTACTTTTTTCCGCTTGAATGATTTTGCCTTTAAAAGCCAATATTGAGCAAAGTATAAGTGCTACATGTACCAAACTTACATATTTGATGAATCTTTGATCAAACTTTCAAAAAATGACCTTGACCTACTTTTTTCCGCTTGAATGATTTTGCCTTTAAAAGCCAATATTGAGCAAAGTATAAGTGCTACATGTACCAAACTTGCATATTGGATGTATCTTTGATCAAACTTTCATAAAATGACCTTGACCTACTTTTTTCCGCTTGAATGATTTTACCTTTAAAAGCCAATATTGAGAAAAGTATAAGTGCTACATGTACCAAACTTGCATATTGGATGTATCTTTGATCAAACTTTCATAAAATGACCTTGACCTACTTTTTCCGCTTGAATTATTTTACCTTTAAAAGCCAATATTGAGAAAAGTATAAGTGCTACATGCACCAGACTTGCATATTGGATGCATCTTGGGTTAGACTATTGAAATATGACCTTGACCTACTTTTTCCGCTTCAGTGATTTTGCTTTAAATTGGCAATATTGAGCTAACTATAAGTGCTACATGCACCAGACTTGCATATTGTATGCATCTTGGGTTTGACTATTGAAATCTGACCTTGACCTACTTTTTCTGCTTCAGTGATTTTGCTTTAAATTGCCAATATTGAGCAAACTATAAGTGGTACATGCACCAGACTTGCATATTGGATGCATCTTGGGTTAGACTATTGAAATCTGACCTTGACCTACTTATACTCATATGAGCAAAGCGTAAGTGACCTTTTGTCATAGTGTATCCTCTGTCATTGGTTCACCATAAACTAATTTAATTTATAACTTTAAATTTTTTATGTGACTTGATATATGTTGTTGCCTGAGAAAGGGAGTTTAAATAAATTGGCTGTCATGAGAGATATTATGCTATGCAGTCGAGCATTAGGTGACTCTGGCAACTATTTTAATGCATTAAATCAGATATCTCTCCACAACTTGTTCTTGTACAATTGAAATTTTATGACATTATCAATACATCCATGGGTTTTTCAGGGTATGGGCACAGATGAAGACGCTTTGATTGAAATATTATGCAGTAGAACCAATAAGCAAATAAAAGCTATAAATGAAATGTACAAGAAAAGTGAGTACTCCAAGTGCCTGGAATTAGTATTGACAGTTCAAAATAGATACTGAGCAGCAAAATTTTGTTATGCATCAGTGATTAATTCTTGTTAATGTGTGGAATTCACAGTTTATGTTTGTCATCTCAAAAAGTGTTCAACTTATCTGTCGTCACATTACAATCGACAATGAATGGCCAAATCACCCTTCCGCAAATTCTGACAAATGAGGTCCACGTAAGAATCATGCAGGGGTGATGCATCAAAATTTTTTGCAAAACTATTTCTGTTTTGAGTAAAATATATGGTACAAATCAAACATATGATATTCATTTTTAGCTCACCTCGACGAAGTTGAGATGAGCTTATGCTATAACCCTGGTGTCCGCGTCCGCGTCCCCGTCCGCGTCCGTTAAAGTTTTTGGGTAACTCAGTATCTGACAAAGTATTGATGCTACAGTAACCAAACTTGCACAAGTGATTCATCTTTGGATGCTGAGGTGAACCCATGCATCAGATGCTGCATCTGACCTACATTTTCCGGTTGAATGACTTTGTCAATGTCTGGTTAAAGTTTTTTGGGTAGCTCAGTATCTGACAAAGTACTGATGCTACAGTAACCAAACTTGCACAAGTGATTCATCTTTGGATGCTGAGGTGAACCCATGCATCGGATGCTGCATCTGACCTAAATTTTCCGGTTGAATGACTTTGTCAATGTCTGGTTAAAGTTTTTGGGGTAGCTCAGTATCTGACAAAGTACTGATGCTACAGTAACCAAACTTGCACAAGTGATTCATCTTTGGATGCTGAGGTGAACCCATGCATCGGATGCTGCATCTGACCTATATTTTCCGGTTGAATGACTTTGTCAATGTCTGGTTAAAGTTTTTTGGGGTAGCTCAGTATCTGACAAAGTACCGATGCTACAGTAACCAAACTTGCACCAGTGATTCATCTTTGGATGCTGAGGTGAACCCATGCATTGGATGCAGCATCTGACCTACATTTTCCGGTTGAATGATTTTACCTTTAAAGGCCAATATTGAGCAAAGTATAAGTGCTACATAAACCAAACTTGCATATTAGATGTATCTTTGATCAAACTTTCAGAAAATGACCTTGACCTACTTTTTCCGCTTGAGTGATTTTGCCTTTAAAGGCTAATATTGTGCAAAGTATAAGTGCTACATGTACCAAACTTGCATATTGGATGTATCTTTGATCAAACATCCATAAAATGACCTTGACCTACTTTTTCTGCTTGAGTGATTTTACCTTTAAAGTCCAATATTGAGCAAAGTATAAGTGCTACATGTACCAAACTTGCATATTGGATGTATCTTTGATCAAACTTTCATAAAATGACCTTGACCTACTTTTTCCGCTTGAATGATTTTACCTTTAAAGTCCAATATTGAGCAAAGTATAAGTACTACATGTACCAAACTTGCATATTGGATGTATCTTTAATCAAACATTCAGAAAATGACCTTGACCTACTTTTTCCGCTTGAGTGATTTTACCTTTAAAGTCCAATATTGAGCAAAGTATAAGTGCTACATGTACCAAACTTGCATATTGGATGTATCTTTGATCAAACTTTCATAAAATGACCTTGACCTACTTTTTCCGCTTGAGTGATTTTACCTTTAAAGTCCAATATTGAGCAAAGTATAAGTGCTACATGTACCAAACTTGCATATTGGATGTATCTTTGATCAAACTTTCATAAAATGACCTTGACCTACTTTTTTCCACTTGAGCGATTTTTCTTTTAAAGCCAATATACATGTACCTAGAGATATGTTTTAATTGAATTTTGCTGCCGCGAGGTGAGCTTCGTAATCTTTGATTACACTATGTTTCAAGGTAGCGATGGTGAAGAGAGATATTCACCTCATAATTCATAAAGGATTATGAAGGAAAAAAATGTCGGGAAAAATTTTCTCTATATAATTGAACCAAATTTGCTACCCCTATAAATTTCTTCACCATCCAAGTATGAGGGAAATTCATTCAGAACATTCATATGGAGGCTGATCTGAACACATTTCAAGAGAAAAAAGTTCTGCAAAAATTTTAAGATGTTTCAACTGCCTGATCCTTACGTGGACCTATACTTAACTACATTTCCGAATTTATGTTTATAGAAGGGTCATTAGCTGGATATAGCCAAATGTATGACATCACATCTGCTGGTTGACTTTTACATTGTCGTAATCAAGTTCTATTCAAACCATTGCTTTGATGGGTTCACAAACAGATGTAATGTCAGACATTTAGTGATTCCTCGGTTATATTTCTTTTTTAACAATAATAATTAACAAAAGTTAAAAGTTCAGTTTGAAATATTTTAACATTGAGTACAGCATTCCGTCCAAAAATACACATGAACATATAGCAGCTGCGTTAAAAAAGGAGTGGAACTTGTTTTCCGGAAAAAAAAAATTATGACTACATGTACTAAATTGCTTTCTGCTTTAGTCACATAAGAGTTTGTAAATTTTCTGAATCCTATACACTTCTTTTCTCATAGTATTATTTTTGCCTTAATAATACAGAATAGGCCGCTTGCCGAAATTCATAATGGCTGACAAAATGACAAAAAATGTCCGAGGTAGGCAATTTAAGCACACCTTTTCATTGTTACGTCACTATGGAATTGCGTCTTTTAACAGTGACATCATAATGAAAAACAACACCAAAAGATGCTGACTTGGACATTTTGTGTTTTCTAACAATATCGGAAAATGGTCTATTGACACGCACATACATGTATATCTACAATGTATATCTTTGCAGTGTATGGCCGCACGCTTGAACAAGATGTCATCAGTGATACATCTGGACATTTCAAGAGATTAATGGTTGCTTTAGCTAATGTAAGAACTGCCTTTAATAATCCAAAGCTATTCCCACTTAATTTTCTTTCCTAATTCTTCTATATATTGTGAATTTGGAAACAGAGGAGTGAAATAATTTGCATAGAAATGGGAAAATAGATATGCGACTTCACCTTAATTATGATTATTCTTCTCAATGTACCTGAAGTAGTGAATTATACCATTGCGTTGTATCTTTCAATTATCTTTTGAGCTCTTATGGTCACAGACTAAATTCAAATTTAATTTAATCATTGAGTGCATTTGATGTTGATTTTAAGCTTGAAGTTTTTTCTTCTTTAATTACAGGGAGGAAGAATGGAAAATCAGCCAGTAGATATGAACAAAGCACAGCAAGATGCCCAAGTAAGAATTCTGAATTTCTTTATCAGTCATACATCACATAGAAAAAAGATGTTTTTTAAAAGAATGCTGGCGTGATATACATGTAGTTACAATTTTGAACAGAACTTCGCCTTCTCTCGCTGTCTTATACATGTGTATTAAACTTAAACCAAGAAAGGATGTCCTATTTAAGGGAAATAAAGCATGTGCTATCTAAGGAAGGTAAAGGAGATGATATATAGAGAAAGTGAAACCTGTTAGAGCATGCTAAAGGATGTGTTACGGTATAATCAGAAATTTTCGCAAGATACTAATTTTACACTATATTTGCGAGTAATTTTGAATCGCGAAAAATTATTTTCGCGAAAAATTGTGTTTGATAAGGTATAACATAAATTGGTATATTAGTGCCATTTTGGTTTGTTCATGTGTCATTCTTCACATATCCTGCTTAAACATAAAGCCGAGTAAATAGAGTGTATTCTCAAGATAGAAATAACTGAAACTTCAATAATGGAAGGTACAAAACAGTGAAGTCATATGTACATATTTGTTTGTAATTTCGAAATCACGAAAAATTGTACTCGCGAAAAATTGTACTTGCGAAAAATAAAGACACCCTATTTTATCATGAAATCGCGAAATTTGATACTCACAAAAATTTCTGGTTATACAGTATTTAGAGAAGTGAAAGCCATTTTCATTTAGCAAAGCTGAAGGATGTACTATTTTTGAGAAGATACACATGTGGTCTCTAGATAAAATGAAGCATTCTTCACCTAACCAGTGAGCACTGGTATGAATATCAAAATAAAAAATCTTCTTTGCTATAGAGACTTTACCAAGCTGGAGAGAAAAAGTTGGGAACGGACGAGTCCACATTTAATGCTATTCTGGCCTCGCAGAGTTATGAACAGTTACGAGCTGTTTTTGATTCATATCCGAAAATATCTGGAAAAGATATTGAATCTGCTATCAAGAGTGAGATGTCGGGAAACTTAGAAACTGGAATGGTTTCAATTGGTATGTGAATAAGATGGTCTAATGTATAGGATTTTAACATATTTCCTATTTATGAAATGGAACAGGGCAAGTTTTCATAATTTCATTTATGCCCTCACCATACATTATTGATAGAAAAATCATGATAATAGTCAAGAATGACATTCAAGAACTTCAGAATTCAATGCTGCCATACTTGACCAAAGTTTTATGATATTTTTACAGAAAATTTATAAATAGAGAAACTGATGAAAAAGATGTCATTTAAATGTTCACTCAACCTGTCCAATTGCTTGAACAATGTTTCAACACAATGCTTTGTGACATCATGGAATTTCTCAAAATGTTCATGTTATTGGAAGGGTAAATTGTCTGAAATATTTTAAAATACGTACAGAAAATTCCTCAAATGGATTTAATCATCAAACAACAGCAATTCATTGTATAAAAATGTGACAAGTGCACTGCAACCCAGTCTATAACCTTCTGGTATACAGGTAGTAATTATTTCGAACGAGTCGCTTCCCTTCTGAGGCCACCCAAAGTTTGACAAGGAGTAAAAGATAGCGCTTCTGTGATTGGATAAAATTCATTAATACAGATATGAAAGAAAAGTACTGATTGTAGACTTTCATTCAATGTACAGCATTTTCATGAAATTTATTTTAGATAGAAATATTTAGGGGTGCCAAATGGGAGGTATTTTTTTAGTTTTAACTGTTCATTTCATCCCCCCCTTTTTTCAATCAAAATTTAAGGGGAGAAAAGCAACATTAACCCCCAAATTTTTTTTGGTCGAAAGTAAGATAATTTATTAATCTCTGTTATGATGATTAGCATATTATTCAAATCAACTTTTTTTACTGCGTTATGGAGGCCCAATGGGGATAACCCCTTCCCATAGAACTCTATGTTAAAGGGACCGAATAAATAATTACTACCTTCATACCATCTATATCTATACCATTCGATGATATCAGTACATGTACAATGTAGATATTCTAAAATCTATTTATTTTTTTTACAGTGAGAGTAGTGAGGAATAGACCTGCATATTTTGCAAAAAAATTGTATAATTCAATGAAGGTAATAGAATACTAACATTCTTACAAGCCTTAGTACAGGCTTTGACTGTACTCAACCTAAAAAGTTTCTCAAACTAACACCCAAAATCACATCATTTTACAAAATTTTCTATGGTGATATCATATTTTATTGCACTGTCCTCATGCATTGTCAAGTTTCATTAGAATGAAATTATCACCAAATTTTGAGATTTCTTTTATATTATGAAGCAAGATATCCTTTCATTGTAAGTGTGAGTATAAACTTACTTTTCAAATTTACTTAAGATATACATGTTCATGTACATTTTTAACTAATCAAAGGCACATTTTATATACAATTATTGACTTTTGATTTCGGTCTACTGGTGACTATACAGACCTGGTCAGGTATTGGTTGACCGAGGCCGAAGGCCGAGGTTAAGTAATGCCTGACCAGGTATAACTGCTTTATTAAATTATCAGGATTTTATTAACGTTTGCATTGTAATTGGTTTGGAGCGTTAGCAGTCAACTCTCTCTGAGGTACACTCTATCAAACAGCGTCTCCACCAATTAGAAATAAGCAAAATTGGCAATAATTCCTGATTATTTAATAATGTACAATGATAATATTTCCAGGGACTTGGCACTGATGACAGGACTCTGATTAGGATTGTGGTCACCAGGGCGGAGGTCGATATGGTCCAGATCAAACAAGAATTTCAGAAGATTTATGGGAAGACACTGGACGCCTTCATCAGGGTATGTATTCAAACTAATAAACATGACTTCATAGTGCTAGGTAGTAGTTTCTCTTTACAGCAATGATTTTGCGTTATCTGATACCAAGGAGACTTTGTATGTGTGGTAATTAATCGGGCCTTAGGCGATAGTTCTACCCTTTCACATCATCATCATGTCAAACAAGCTTCGAATCTCTGCATTAAGAATGCAAATTTTGAATGAATTTTCACTCAATCAGAATGGTCAATTCCTTAGTTTGATGTTGTTGAGTGGTAGAAATGTGATAGTTAATATGTAGGTTGCCCATGTCAAGACCATTCATTTTCTAACGTACAATGTAACTTTTGACCAAGTAACCATGAACTTTTATGATCTACCTTTAGTAAATTAAAGTTACTCTATATACATGTAATTAGGTCAATAAAGCATGGGACTTTGACAATTCATATACATGTACATGTATCGATTTTCTGTGATTTTTCGTACCATGACTTTTGATCTCTTGATGTTGACCTTTGACCTGCCTTTCAAAAATATCTCTTTGCTATATAAGCAATAGACATGTACATGTAGGCCACAACTTGACCCTTGAGATTATTAATTCATATTTTAAAAACAAGAATGGATCACTTTCTACTTCTACTTTCTAAAAGTTATGGGTAGGAGTCACACATTTTGTATCAATTAAAATTTTAAAATCCATCAGTTACATGTACATGTACAAACACTTTATCTCATTTTGTAACCATCAGAACACATTTTGCAGTCCCTCTGCTATTATTTTTTGAATTTGAGCTATAGATTATCATATACATGTATATTGACTGTTCTCTTTTTCAGTAAGAGTGTCTTTTATTCCTTCAATTTCATTTTCTCTTTCTTTAAGGGAGACTGCTCGGGCGATTATAAAATTGCCCTTCTGGCACTCATCGGGGGTCTTTAGTGTATATTCTACAGGTCTTTGCTATGCTACTGACATAATTCTACCATTATGCTTCTTGATCCATTTCATTTTGCCATTCTCTTGCTGTTTTTACAAAACAAATTGATGGTCAGGCATAAAAAAAATAAAATAAAAAAGTTGTACATGTAATATTTAAAAATGCAACAAAATTTCTTGGAAAAAATCCAAAACAGATCATATTTAATATCCTGCTGTATCTCACTTTATATGATTTTGCAAAGTGCACAATTTGTGATACATATTTATTGGGGAAAATACACATTTTGATATAAGTTTTAGCAACATATTTTCATTCTGTCCTTTTTGTTATACATGTATTTTATAGACTATAAATTTGAAACTATATACAGAAGATCAGTTGGCAAAATAGTGTCATTATCTGTGTAATTGGTAGTTATGTCAGTAAAAACTTCACACTTACTAGCTGTGGTGATGCATGCTCATTATTAGATGTATCTGCATTTCAATGCATCTCTCGTGTAGCGTTTTGATTATGTTTCCTATTTGTAATTTTCCTATTTGGTGTATACATGTATGCTCGACTGTATGTACTTGTACAGTGTAGTACAGAAACAGAACATTGAAAGGACCCATGTAATTATTTTAAAATAATGGCGTTAATGGTCCTTTATGGCACAATTAGACAGAGAAAAATTTCCAGGTTAGCAATTTAAAAGGCTCAGTGTACATGTATATCCAGTATAGAAACCCTTTCATGCTAATGTTCACATTGAGATCACTTTCGTATTTTTGTACGACTTTTTTGCCCACCAGCACAATCAAATTACATCATGGAGTCTTAGAATTGATAACAATGGACACTGGTGGGCAAAATCTTTGCACGAAAAGACGAAAGTAAATTGAATGATCATTAAGGTGAAAGGGTCTATTCTTATCTAAAAGGAGGGTCAACAAGATTTAAATATTTTCCTTAATATAGGAGAATTTATCATCATATGGAAAACTTGGAAGACTCTGAAAAGTCCCTTTCCCCATCCAAACTCACTATTTCCTTTTTCAGAACTTTCTTTGCCTAGGTATACAAAAAATGATGTTGAAGAGGGCTTGATGTTTACTTTTGGTTGTCAATATGAAGTCTTTAAAACTTTTGACCTTTACATTTGATTGTCAAGAACCTATATAAATTACTGAAATCATTAAGCATCATCTTACCACAATTTGAATGGAATGAACTAATTTGCATGGTATTTGTCATTATTTATTTCACACAATTTAATTTACTTAGTGTTAAAATAATCTCAGATGTATTGGGTGTATCTACATGTAATTTTTAGCTCACCTCGACGAAGTTGAGATGAGCTTATGCTATAACCCGGCGTCCGCGTCCCCGTCCGCGTCCGGTTAAAGTTTTTGGGGTAACTCAGTATCTGACAAAGTACTGATGCTACAGTAACCAAACTTGCACAAGTGATTCATCTTGGGATGCTGAGGTGAACCCATGCATCGGATGCAGCATCTGACCTACATTTTCCGGTTGAATGACTTTGTCAATGTCTGGTTAAAGTTTTTGGGGTAGTTCAGTATCTGACAAAGTACTGATGTTACAGTAACCAAACTTGCACAAGTGATTCATCTTGGGATGCTGAGGTGAACCCATGCATCGGATGCAGCATCTGACCTACATTTTCCGGTTGAATGACTTTGTCAATGTCTGGTTAAAGTTTTTGGGGTAGTTCAGTATCTGACAAAGTACTGATGCTACAGTAACTAAACTTGAACATGGGATTCATCTTGGGAGGCTAAGGTGAACCCATGCATCGGATGCAGCATCTGACCTACTTTTTCTGCTTGAGTGATTTTGCCTTGTAAGGCCAATATTGAGCAAAGTATAAGTGCTACATGTACCAAACTTGCATATTGGATGTATCTTTGATCAAATTTTCATAAAATGACCTTGGCCTACTTTTTCCACTTGAGTGATTTTGCCTTTTAAAGGCCAATATTGAGCAAAGTATAAGTGCTACATGTACCAAATTTGCATATTGGATGTATCTTTGATCAAATTTTCATAAAATGACCTTGACCTACTTTTTCCAGTTGAGTGATTTTGCCTTTAAAGGCCAATATTGAGCAAAGTATAAGTGCTACATGTGCCAAACTTGCATATTGGATGTATCTTTGATCAAACTTTCATAAAATGACCTTGACCTACTTTTTCCGCTTGAGTGATTTTGCCTTTAAAGGCCAATATTGAGCAAAGTATAAGTGCTACATGTACCAAACTTGCATATTAGATTATCTTTGATCAAACGTTCATGAAATGACCTTGACCTACTTTTTTCCACTTGAGTGATTTTCTTAATATACATGTACTTAGAGATATGTTTAAATTGAACTTTGCTGAGCTTCGTAATCTTTGATTACACTATGTTTTTGGTGGTCTACATGTATATTGATAAACCAACTGAAAGATTGAACATGGGGATCTAGAGTTTTTTCCATGGAGGTCCAGTCCATCAGGGAGGGCGATGTTCCAGCCTATGGCTTTGAAAAAAAAAATTGTACAAACCATTTTCGGTCTTTTCGAAATAGAGAGTTACTTCCCATTTGTGCAGGTATCTGTTGTCAACGCATTGTGAAGTCATCAATTTCAATTGAAACCAGCATGTAATTCAGGGAAACAGGGTTCCATTTACCGGAATAACGTTTTGAAACGTCAGATACATGCACAAGTCGAACGTAGGATTGTAAAATCGAAAAGACGGAATACTAACTAAAGGAAAACATCAGCGTTTTTGACAAATTCAAGCGGGGGGGGGGGGGGGGGGGGGGGGGGGGGATGGGGAACCCCTCTAAATCAGCTCTTGTATCAGTTGCAACACAATAGTAAAGGTATTGGAAACTATTTGTACAATTTGTAGTACTGGTATGATATGAGGAAGTTAACAAAATCATTCTTTTTTACAGAGATTACATTAACACCCAAGGAATTTTTTTTTATTAATTTGCTTTATTGTCTTTATATTGACATGTCTTTATATGAATGATCATACTACAGCCAGTATCTTCATTGGATTTTTGGTTTCCAATGTGTCACCAAACATTAGTTTTTGTATGAGCATCTTGAAAAGGGGAAATGTTGACTTTAAATGAATAATACAGTTGAAGTATAAATAATAAGGCTCAATATATCCTCATTGACCCTTTAATTCTATGAATATAAAACCAATATTTAAAACCATATATTGAAATATTTGAAACCATGCAGATTGAAGCTATACTCTTTTAATTCTAACTAAATGTATTTATATTTTGTGATATTATTTTCTTTGATGTTTATATATTATTTAACGACAATACTTGTCCATTATTTTCACAAAAATGATGTCTTATGATTTCAGGATGATACCTCCGGGGACTACAGGAAGATCTTAATGGCCCTGGTATCTCAAGGAGGATATTGATGTAACATTGTCGACCTAATGTCCAAACATTGTCGACAAAATCTCTGAACATTGTCAACAAGAACTCACGGCCCATGTCAACATACATACTATATCATTAAGGCATAATATATGTATCTTCATCTGGGTTCTAGGTATATCATTGTTACGCCACACTTAGTTTTAAAGAATTCTCTCCCCCCCCCCCCCCACCCCACCCCTTCCTCTTCTTCAACCCCTTTTCATAAAATGTGTCAATAGACAAGAGGGATAACTGAAAGATAGAAGTTGAAAGGTTATGGATTAGAACTTTTTTGAAAAAAAAATTATAACAAATTCAGGGGTCTTTTTTTCTTAGCTCTGTTTTCCTCAAAATTTCTGTATATGCCGACACATTAATTTTCTCAAAATGTTAGTGAATTTATCCAAATTTAGTAAATCATCTATTATGATTTTTATCACGAATATTAACGATCATATTGGATCTACAGACACAAATGATTTATAGACTCCAGCATACATCACCGTTAGGATCAGGTTGACTTCTAGAACTATAATGTGATAACAGCTTCATTAAGTGCTAATTGTGAACAAAATATTTCACAAAATATTCTTTTTTTTTTCTATTTCTGAATTGCTCATTTCTGATTTGAACTACCACACAGAACCAGCCTCAGTAAGTGCTATTTGTAAATAAGAAATCTCACAAAATATTCCCTTATTGACTTTGCTGTTTTTGCACGTCATATGAAAAATTGGTGTTTGAGTTTTTGTTTAAACTTTACCTCGGCAATAATTTTTGAATGATAAGTGACGGGACTTTCTCATTTCATGTATGTATGCCTTGTTACAAATCTATATTATATGACCTAACTTATACCTACACAAAAGGTATAAATGCAGATTGGGGCATAGTCTACTACAAACATGTTTCGTTTATAGACATTAACTTGAAATAAAATTAATATTTACACCTGTGACAACTATATTATTATATGCATATACAGTAGATTACTTCTTAATGTAGTATTTTCCATAAGTAATTTGTCTACAAGACCAATATTTGTCGTGTGGCCTTACAAATTTGTGTAATTTTTTTTTTTCAATAATCAGATTTTCTGCCTTTTGAGCATCTATTCTTTTTTCTATTACAATATTGTTGTGTGTTGTTAAATATATAGATACTTTATAAATTGTTGATACAAACTTTGGATGTAGTTACAACCTTTGGTGTTCAAAACTGTATTTTTAAATATACAAAATTTTCCGTTCTTTTTCTACATGTATGTTTGTACGTGGGCATTCATTGTTTGATAGCCATTTTAGACTTTTTGATATAAGTTTTTTTCTCATATCTTAGCTACAGTACGTATTGATGTTATACAAGTGTAAATTAATATTAAATTTGAAAAGCAAGTGGGTACATATACACACGTTTCTGTTGTTATCCTACAGTTTGGTCTCGTTCAATTAAATAAGAAAAAAAAAAAATGAATTTGTCATCCTAAAACTTCAAACGATAATAATTATTGTATTTATGTTAATAGATTTAAACAGTATGAAAAATACATAATAAAGTTTTACCGAAGCATAAGAGGTCCTTATCTATATTATTGGTTATACTCCAAACCATCTTTAATGCAAGTCAATGTTTCTGATCCATAGTTAACTTATTTCAACATTGGCAAATTTAGGGACTACACACTTTCTTGGAGAAATTCTTGCAGCAAGAGTCCTCGGTAAATATTCTAAGCAAAAGCTGAAAGAGCAAACGTTACAATGGGAGCTCTGAACAAACCTGGCTTGACTGCTCAAAATGCAAACAAATTGCAACACCACTTTGAATGACGATAGTTTTGTGTCAAGCTGTTTAAATCATAACTTTGAAACAGAGGTGATCTGTGGGATTAAGAGTTAATTGTTCTGTTATTGTGATTTCTTGTTTGAGCCACCACTAGTTTTGATAAGCAATGTACGTACGCGTATACCTCATTGTTAATTAAAATTGAAGAAAAAAAAATCTCCTTTTTTTTCAAATTGAGATGAAAAATGATCCTAGTCCAGATTTATGTGTAGTGAGGTCTGTTTTTTTTTCAAATTAATAATTGTGATAAATATGAATGTATTTAGAAACATTTACAAAATTTTATAAAAGTTTTTGATTTGTATTTGGTAAAAAAAATCTCCTGATCAAAACGGAATACATTCAATACATCTTGATTATGAAATTATGGATTTGGTGTCAATATAGGCAAGTGATAAGGAATTTTGTTGACTGTAGGTACTCATTCTCTTGATGCACAACATGATCTACAAAGAAAATCCTCAAATAGACAATGTATAAGTCCATACTAATAAGCCACAGTGGTAAACACTGGTATTTCCTGCTAAATATTGAATCTAAATTTATCTTTACCTTGAGAAATATTTTGTGAAAGGTGCACATAATTTATATTCAAAGAGACTCTGCTTAAGCTGGTTTAAAAAAAAGACCCATATAGTTTACAAGGGATTGAATACCTAGTTAGAAAAGAAAAACCTGAAATGTAAATAGTACAATTAATATAATAATGTTGTCGTCTTTTTGTATATTACGTTGACTGTTTGTGTATTACTTCAGTTTATTTGCAGAGATGTGTGTTCTGTTTACCATTATTTGCATGTGTATACATCTTGATATACTTTATTTAATAAAATCCTCGCTTAAATTGATATAAGTCCGAGTGTCTTTTGTTACGTCAATTGGGTTGACTTTTAATTTTAACATTTTGAATTTGTCATCTCCTGCATTTTGCCCTTCAGGATCATAAGATAATGCTGAAAATAGCAACCAATCTTTAAACTCCTTTCTTGTGAATGGCCAATTTGCTATATAATAATATTACCAACATATACAGACATTGCTTCTTTTCAATTTTTTATTCATTAAAACGAGATCAATCAATTGGTATCATGTCTGAAAAAAAGTCCCTCCAAATCCACCCCATGTTGAATCATCCATTTGATCAAGTTGCATGACATTGTATGAATTATAGCTTTCCTAATTAATACCTCCAGGCACATGTTCATCAATAATTACTATTATTGACCTTGACCTTGGTTGAAATTAGAGCTGAAATCAATCGGACTCCTCGGGTGATAACATACATAAGCTCATTACAGCTGGCAGAGCACGGACTGTATTATGTACACCCTCTTATATATCAATTTACATATTCATGTGTTGCTTGGGCCCCTGCTGTTTGCGGTCTTGTTTGTGTGTGGTCATCTAATGGTGAGGAGGTTGTTTACACCACAATAGTACGTTCTTCGAGACCTCTGGGTAATCGGAACAGTGGGAGGGTTTTGCGCACGTAATCCAGGATAACCACACTGTCTGCTAATTACATGGCAGATGGCTGTCCTAAGTCGGCACCGGTTGCCCATTGGTCTCGTTGGTTTATGTGTTAATGGTCTTTTGTTTTTCATGTTTCTATGGTGTGAGTTGGTCTCATTGGTTTATGTGTGGTCTTCTGTGTTTCATGTTTCTATGGTGTGAGTTTGTGTTCCTTGTCCCTTTTGCGTCTCTTTCTGTGCGTGTCTGCTCTGTGTTTTTTGCATGGGGTGTTTTGGAGTTTTGCTGAGGTTGCTGCAACCGAGTGTTGTTGGAGATCCCCTTCTTTCTGAAACAAATGTTCTTAAATTCACGAATGAATAGTAATCAGTGAATATTCAAATGGAAAAGTTGTATTCAAATATTCCTTAGTATTGATATATAGTGCCTGCATGCAAGGAGCATAAGGAAAATATTTTGCCATGAAGGAAAGATAAAGCATTTTGTAACAAATGTTATTCTAACACACCCAAATCAGCATATAATAAAAGGAAAGCAACCAGTAGCGCTTGCGTACTGTGCCATTTGCATTGAAAAGTCAATATCCAGGGGCGAGCCATAATTTTGGGGATGCCCTTTTAAAATCAAAGCACTGAAGGTACTGAGTGCCAATAGCCAGAATAATATCACTTATAATGTATGACAAAATATTTTGTTTTGCCTCGGACTAGTTTGACCCAATGGGAATGCTTGAATTTGGTCATGTGACTGCCCGACAAATTCTTGTGGAAAGTCAGTTTCAAAAATTTGTAAGGCAATGGCCGACAATTAGCAAAACTGGGTAAAACTTTACAGCACTATTGCTTGGTAAAGCAGGAGGACAGTAGGAATCACCATGTCTGTCTGTCTGTCATACCTAAAATGGTCCTCGACAAAACAAATCAGTTATTAGGTTTGTTACTGACCTTACACGGAAATCTGTCGGGTTGATAAAGCCCATAGAAGGCTCGGCGCAAGCGCCTCGCCTTCTATGGGCTTTATCAACCCGACAGATTTCCGTGTAAGGTCAGTAACAAACCTAATAACTAATAGTGTTTTCAAAGTTTTATTTGTTCCTGAACACCTTCGTAGGCCAGTTTATGGACTTATAAAGACAGAACTAAAATGCAAATGCATAATGTTGTTGTAATGAATTGAAAGATGATGTCTGACAGTGAACATGAAAATTAAATAACATCACATTAAATCTATTCCCCTCCCCCCTAAAAAATACAACAATCCAATATGACTATTGAATGATGATTCCATATACAAGGAAAGAAGACAAATCTTATTTTCTAATTTGATCCCCACTCTCTCTTTAACCTTTCATGTTCAATGTTAGGTGTGTGCTAAGAATTTGAAGGAAAATTCACTTCTTTTTTAGTATATAAAAACATGATACATTCTAAACGGGAATGTTTTGATCTCTTATTTTTCATAATTGTTAATATCATATTTCATGATGGAAGTTCCTAATTTTTCCGTCGTATACAGATTTTATTTTGTGAAGCGGGGCAAAATAAGCCTACTTGAAGTTAGTTTTACGTTTCAATGATTCAACTTAATATCTTTATCGATAGCACCCGGCGCGTTTCATTTATATATTGTCCACTAAAACAGATAATCACCTGGTAATGGAAAGGGGTTTCCAACACACAGCCTGTGTTCATCTCAGTACATACAGATGCAATTTTTCATTAGGTCATGCATGTACATAACACGACAGCTCGATTCATATAGATATAATTCATTGATTCAGACAGTGATCAGACTTTATACCGATCATGACGCTGACGCAGTCCCAAGGTACATGTAAACAGAGTAACATCGTTTATACATACTCAGTAGACGGGGCTCCCATGAGTGAAGAAATCAGGCAATCGCTATGTGCTATTCGCACAAAAATCCATGTTATAATGAATATTCAAATACGAATCAAGTACATGTCACGAATATTAGAATACCGATTTCACATATTCGTTTCAGCTCTAGTTTAAATATATACAATATTGACTTTGAACTTGGTTTAGACTAATAGTACTTCAACAATACCATTTTGGGTAAATGAGACAGGGACAACCAGACATTAATGGCTGAACAAATATTTCTCGGTGCAATATTTTGTTCTTCTGGATGCCTTAGCTATCTGGCATCTAAGGCCTATCCTCAAATGAACTAAGTTCAGTTCTTCATATAAACATATAAAGGCAAATTTGAATTTGGTCGAGGCAATTGTTCTTCCCGACTTCCTTAGCTATCTGGCATCTAAGGCATATTTCTCAAAGTAATAGTGCTATTCTTAATTTGAATTTGGTCAAGGCACGTCTATCTATCAAACTTGCAGTTTATTATCCAACCAAGATCAATCCACCTTCCTGAATCAAAACATTTGAATGTTTAATGCATTGCCAAAATGGAACCGGAGATTACGTCTTCACAGAATACAGAGTTATTTCCCATTTGAGACAGTATTTTGACATTAAATCATTATGACATCATGGAAATGGTATAGTAACATCAACTTGATACCATCATTTCCCAGAGCTGAAGTACCATTTCATAGAATTTGATGACCTCAAAATTGGTCTATCTCAGATACCATCCTAAAACAGGAAGTAACTCTGTAATTGAGTCTTTGCTGAGTATACAGAGTTATTTCCCATTTGAGATAGTATCTGACGCAAGACCATTATGAAGTCATGAAAATCGTTCCAAGAAATGCATGTGTCGCCTTTGAAACATAGCGACACTCAGGAATCACTTTTATAGGGTTTGACATCCAACTGTGATGGACAGACAACAGACAAAGTGATCCCTAAGTGTCGCTATGCTTCGCAGGCGACACAAAAATGATATGGTAACATTTTCAGTTTCCATAGGATTTGATGATGTCACAATTGGTCTACATCAGATACGTCCATTTCAAACATACTGAATAGTGCTAAAGCAATTCACAAAGCGGAACAACTACATTATGATTGGTCTACAACTTTATTAAAACAGAATAAAGCCTAGAAATGGACGGAATCATGGTAAAACTTGCAAAAAGCTTGAAAAGAAAAAGTTACACATTGCGTTTGGATAGGTTATCCATTAAAACACATAACTATGACCCCTAGAGTAGTTGGTACTGTACATAAGAAAACCATTGGTCCATTTTCACCAATATTTTGATCCTACTGCCCTATTCACTAAATTCAGAGCTCCCTGTTGTAGTGATTTATTCTGCCTTCTTCGGGATTTTTGTTATTAATTATTATCTCCATAGGCTAAACTCCTTTAGTCATAACTGTCAATTTTTCAACTGAGCTATGCACAATAAAAGCACAGCATTTTGTTACAACTATGAGAGTTCTGTAGACGGAGCATCGTATCAGTACTGAATACATGATAACAGTATACTAGTATTTGGGAGAAAATCGTGATAGATATAGGTGCTCTGATTTAGTGAACAGGATAATAGTATAGATATATACTAAACTTTTACAATGAAAAAAATTATACATACATGTACATGAACTGAGTAGTAAAGATACAAATATGAATTAGTAAATACATGTATATATATATGCAAGTCCTAATAGCCATGATCAGAAATGGACGGAATGACAGAGAAAATAAAATTTCCTTAAAAGTCTCGATGCACTTCTACAGAGACACACAGCTATAAACATAATGTTGACAATTACAATAATGGAATACCACTAACAATTGATAGATGTTAAATTTTAAAATGCTACATTGCTTCCAGTAGAGTTAAAATGTACGAATTTAAATTTCAAGTATAGTAAAGGTGCACAAAAATATATAAATGTACATGTAATACATATAATTAAAGTCAGTAGATCAAATTCTTAGATTATGCTTAAAATACACATTTGTGCAATACATGTATAATAAAAAAGTTTTCCATCAAGTATCAATTCTTCTGATTCATACTATGCCATGTGTCACCAAGGGATGTCACTCTTCAAGAGAGACACGAGGATACACAATTTGTTTGTGACAAACAACCAGGAAACTAATAGTTCCCATCACTCTGCTGACAAGTCATATCACTTCACAAGTTTAAATGTAAAAGACAAATTTTAAAGAGTTTTCACACAAGTTTGAAGTTAAGTTACAAGGCTATAAAGATACCCTAAAACCACCAATTTACCTGCAATGAAATTGTATGAAATGGAGAAAAAAAAAAATCTCTAATGAATTCTAAGAATATCACATAAACAATGAAACCTGAATGATCTTTAGGTTTGGGTAACATCAATTTGCTGAAAAATACACCAATCAAATTAAAGAGACAGGTTTCACTGTACTAGATTTGAAATCATGATTTGATATTAATTGTGCTAGCATTTAATTCAATCACATTATTTGAAACAAGACTTTCTGAATAGGTAACATAATGGTCAGTGGAAACTAGATCGTCATTTACTGCAAAAAATGTAAAGAGCATTTTAGCCCAACTTGAAAGAGCATGTTAATAAATTTCGTTTTGGAAGCTTGTTCAAACATAAAGCTGGCCTGGTATCAGACATTGCAATTGTAAAACAGTACTTATTATCAAAAAGAAATATGAAAATGAGAAATAAAAGCTTTGAAAAAAAAGTCTATATTATAATAAAGGAATGAAACAAAAAAATAGCATGATACCGTAATCAAATACAATTTTTTTTACTGCAATCTGAAAGATTTTTTTTATGGAGTTTCATAAAATGCTGATGTGTTTTACACCATATGTAAAGGCTAAAGAAATTTCTCGTGTGTTGAAATGTTCCATCATATTCTCCCGTTTGTTTAATCTTTTCCGACGATTAGTTCCAAAAGCTTCTTGTAATCACCGCTGGTGTCATCATGAATCCATTTCCATAACGTCTGCTTATTTGCTTCCAAGAACTCTTTCTTTATCTGTACTAGATCAATCTATGAAAGACAATGTTTTAAAGTTGACAAACTGAAGGTTTTATAATTGACTAAGGATTCTTACTATTTATGTTGACATAAAAATTGAAGTTAAGGTATGACTGCATGATAGGCAATTGTTCTATGCAAGAAATTCACCATGACCTTTACGTGAATACTCATCACAACACATGACATAATGTTTATAAATCATATATCCACACTCTAGCAATTCAATTCTTGCAACAGAAATCAATGACAGAAAATGTGACCTCGACCTTTTACCTATTGATCCTTATATATCATCCTTAACTTCTTGTTAAGTATCCATAATATTTACCAACTTTGACATAAAGAGTTCTTTAATTATCATCTGAAATCCCTATTTGAAGTCTAATTATTTCATGACAAACACATTTCCTTCCCTCTTGATTAGTATCATCATATCAAAATTGGGGTTGGATAGGGGGAAAAAAAGAAACCTAGAAGTGTATTTTTCCTTAGAGAACTTGACCTTTGATATATTAAACCCAAAGTCATCAGTTTTTTGCCCTTAGATTAATATGGATAAATGAAAGAAATCAATACCATGAGTCATTATAATTCACATTTCCCACCAACGAACTTGACCTTTGATCTGTTGACCCCAAAATCAATAGGCTTCATCTCCTCTCCATAAGTATGTATAATCATACTAAAACTTGTTTTCTGATTCTGATAGCAAAGCATTATATCCAAATTTGGTTAAAATAGGATTAATGGTTCTTGAATAATCATATGGAAACCAGATGTATTTTTCTAAAAATGACCTTGGCCTTTGAGCAACTGACCCCCAAAAGCAATAGGCTTATTCCCTTTTATTAGGAAGCTCATATCCAAATTAAGTGTGGAATCATGAAAGCAAAAGGGCTCTTGAGTTTATTATCTTGAAAACAATATTTAAATGTATTTTTACTGAAAGGAATCTTGACCTTTTTCCCATTGACCCCAAAATCAATAGAATATTGGCCCTTAAGTTCTGATAGATGAGCATGGTTCAGATAAGTGAAAGGGGTCTTGCGTTATCATTTGGAAACCAACACTTTCAGCGATTTTTTCCAAAAGAAACCTTGACCTTTAATATCTGCACAAACCATTGTTTATTTTTTTGCCACATCATACCCATATCATTTTTAACCAATGTCATTAGACTTACTACATCTTCGATGGTGTCATAAATCTGCTATTTTACGTCTGACATAAAATACATGCATGTACATTACCTTTGTGACACCCTATTGAGCTGCTCCGCACCCTTACTTAAGAAATGACGGTCTTAATTTTGGTGTTCGTGGGTGAATATCTCAGGAAATTACATTGGTTGTGCATATATATATATTATAAGTTACATAGTGTGTAGTTTACCTGATATAGGATATATGGGGTTAGTAAATTTCATATGGGACGAGAGCTAAATCACTATTTTATTACAGATTATATTATCACTATTAAAATAAGTGATATCTAATTTTTAAATATGTATGGAATATAGCGATATCTCTGTTTAATTAGTGATATCACTCATTCTTATCAATGATTACTCTATTAGTGATATCATTCTTAAAAGTAATTCACGGAAAATTTGCATGTGCCCAACCAGAATTATACACCCATGAACACCAAAAGTAAGACAGTCATTACTTATATTTACATTTATTCTAATTATCGGTCATTTTTATTTGCATGCACATAGTACATTTTGCCTGTAACAATGTCAAATGTATTTTAACATTGGTAAATTCTCCCTACATGCAAAACTTAAACGTGACATTAACAATAGCAACCAAAGTTATTGGAATATAATTGTATGTTTGTACTGGAGTATAATTGTATGTTGTATTGGATAATTGTATCGGAGTAAAATTGTATTATATTGGAGTATTGGATAATTGTATTGGAGTATAATTATATTGAAGTATTGGATAATTGTATTGGAGTATAAATGTATGTTGTATTGGATAATTGTATTTGAGTATACATGTAATTGAATTTGAGTATAATAATTGTATTGGAGTATAATTGTATTGGAGTATAATTGTATTGGAGTATAACAATTGTATTGGAGTATAAGTGTATGTTGTATTGGATAATTGTATCAGAGTATAATTGTTTTGTATTGGAGTATAATAATTGTATAGGAGTATTATTGTACATTGTAGGTTCCTAATGGTCGTTTAACATGAAGAATTTACCAGTAATGTAAATATAAACATTGTAAGCCTTAGGTGTATCTTAAGTTGCTTCTGTGAAACCAGCCCCTTATTCCTTCGTGAAATTTTACTCAGTATGGCTATTATGATCAACAACACTGTTTTATTAGTATAGAGAAATAAGGTAGAAGAAATACAGACCTCTGATCTTGTAACGATAATCCTAATCAAAGTTTTGTCATCTGTACCAAGTCCTTTCATTGCCTTCTTCAAGCGCTCAGCAAAATATTTGGGGCGGCACTTGATATTTTGAGCTGAAAGCACATACAATAAGAAACATAATTCACAAAAATGTGTTTCACAACAAAATATTTTCTGGATCAAAAGAAAATATGGACAAGATTTGATATATGGCCTTGAGAAAAAGCTTAATTTATTTTTAGATATTTTCAAAAGAATATCAAGATTTATATTGAATTGTGTAAATTATTTAGTTCATTAACACATGTAAATTTCAAAATAAATAAAGCCTGTGTTTGTGAAACACGAATGCCCCCGGTGGCATCTTTGTTAGTATGAACACTATTTTCTGTTAAGTACATGTATGTGAGGTCACTGGGTTAAAAGGTCAAAGGTCAAGGTCACGAGGTCAAAAATTTTGGTAACAATGGAAAGGTCTTGTCACAAGGAATACACATGTGAAATATGAAAGCCCTATCACTCACCATTCAAAAGTTATGCCCAATATTAAAGTTTTTGAAAAGTAGGTCAAAGGTCAAGGTCAAGGTCAAGGTCACGAGGTCAATAATTTTGGTATCAATGGAAAGGTCTTGTCACAAGGAATACACATGTGAAATATGAAAGCCCTATCACTTACCATTCAAAAGTTATGCCCAATGTTAAAGTTTTTGAAAAGTAGGTCAAAGGTCAAGGTCAAGGTCACAAGGTCAAAAATTTTGGTATCCATGGAAAGGTCTTGTCACAAGGAATACACATGTGAAATATGAAAGCCCTATCACTTACCATTCAAAAGTTATGCCCAATGTTAAAGTTTTTGAAAAGTAGGTCAAAAGGTCAAAGTCAAGGTCACGAGGTCAAAAATTTTGGTATCAATGGAAAGGTCTTGTCACAAGGAATACACATGTGAAATATGAAAGCCTTATCACTTCCCATTCAAAAGTTATGTCCAATGTTAAAGTTTTTCGGACAAACAGACAGACAAACAGACGAACAGGCCAAAAACTATATGCCCCGAATCTTTGATTCCGGAGGCATAAAAAGACATTGCTAAAACAAAAATGATATAGACAGAATAGTGAGAATCCTTAATTAAATAAAAAAAAAAAATGTATGTGTTTGTGAAACACGAATTCCCCCTGTCAGCATGTTTGTCAGTAAAAAGTTGTAAAATGGTCAAACTCCAAGGTCAAAGTCACAAGGTCAAAAATTTTGGTATCCATGGAAAGGTCTTGTCACAAGGAATACACATGTGAAATATCAAAGCCCTATCCCTTACCATTCAAAAGTTATGGTAAAGGTTAAAGTTTTTCAAAAGTAGGTCAAACTTCAAGGTCAAGGTCACAAGGTCAAATATTTTGGTATCCATGAAAAGGTCTTGTCTCAAGGAATACACATGTGAAATATCAAAGCCCTATCCCTTACCATTCAAAAGTTATGGCATGGTTAAAGTTTTTGAGAACAAACAGACAAACAAACGGACAGGACAAAAACTATATGCCCCCCAAATCTTCCATTACGGGGGCATAAAAAAATAAACTTGCAAACCTAACTAATATTCAATTCATATTCTAAAACCTTTGTCCTTTTTTTAATGATACATAAATATTATATCCATGTTCCTCTTTGGAAGGAAAATACATGTATTTTAATTAAAGACAAACCTATGGCACACAGTCCACTATGGAAATCCCCCGATGTTTCACGATCGATAGAGTTAAGAATATCTCTCTGGGTTAGCTGTAAACAACAGACAAGAAAATATCGTAAGTAAAGAAAAAATATCATCTACAATCGCATCCTCCTATTTACAATCATTTCCTCCTATTTTTTCCTTTATTTAGGAGTATTAAAGTCAAACTATTTTTAACACATATTCTTGACTGCTAATTTTTAGTTTTTATATGCCCAACTTTAGACGGGACATATTATGGTATGGTGATGTCAGTCCGACGCCGTCCGTCCCCTTGTAAACAAGATAGAGACCAAACAGTTTGAGCTTAACTTCAAATTAACTGTGTAGATTGGATTTAGCAAACAGAATATTTATATAGATATTCAAGGTCAGGGGTCAAAGGTCAAGGTCATTTTGAGGCTAAAAATATATTTTTTGGTGAAAATATTTTAACACGTCATTGAATTTTTTTTTTGTCAGTTTGTTTTGAAATTTAGTATGATCTTTCACATATACATGTAAAACAGGTTTTTTATTTTTTCTCATAATTGAGAACTTATTTGTAAGGGGAAAGGGGTGGGGCTTTCATGCCTACATCTGTTAATGCTGTAGGTCTTGTAAACATGAAAGAGAAGAAACCATTTGACATATTTGACACATATTGGGTGAAATATAGGTCAGATGCAGCATCTGTAACATGTATTGCAGTAAGCATCCTCAAATACATCACCTACAAAAGTCTGGATGATCTGGGACTTATAATAGGCTGGAAACGGTCCAGTCCAATTGTACTTAACCTGGTCACTTAAGCGTGAAATATAGGTAAAATGCAACATCTTCAGATGCATCACCCATACACTTTTGGATGATCTAGGACTTATAATAGGCTCCAAATGGACCTGTCCCATTCTACTTAACCTGGTTGCTCAAGCATGAAATATGGGTCAGATGTAGCATCTGTACTATGTAATTTAGTAAGCATCCATAGATGCATCATCCCAGTAAGTTTGGCTCTTGTAGGATTTATAGGGGTGCCACATTTTATTTAGCCTGGTCACTCAGGTGTGAAATATGGGTCAGATGCAGCATCCATACAGCATAAGCATCAATGTAGTAAGCATCAATAGATGCATCATACATGTAAGTTTGGTTGATGTAGGACTTACAGGAGGCTGGGAATGGATTAAGGGGTCTTGTTTTCCTTAACCTGAGTGCTCATGCGCATGCCAACGCTGACATCGGAGCGATCGCATAAGTCCCCCACTTCTTTGTCAAGGTAAGCTAAAAATTATGTGTAATGGGAAGAGATTACATGTCGGCATCTGTAAATACTGTAGGCTTCAATATAAAGACCAAACTGTTTGAGCAAGGAACTTAAGATTTGCCATGTAGATTGACTTGACAGGTAAAAAAGCCCTACTGACTGACATCTTTTAAAAAACGGATGATATTGGGGTATCTCCTGAGCATCAGTCTGTCTTTGATGTTGCACACCGCTGGCAACTCTAGGAGAATCACTTGAGGGAATGGCAATTATGTCATGCCTACCAAGCCTATGTCACTCAAGCTTACCGTTCCACTGCTATCCAGCTGTACCTACGACCATTCCCGACCAAAATTTTCACAAGAGCTGGTAAAACTTTCCCGACTTTTTAATTTTTTTGGTTAACATCACGATCTGTTCCTGACCTATTCCGCTCAATTTCTGACCAATTCTCGTATTAATGCAGACTTACTCATACTTTACTCGCTCTACTCACGATCATATTGCCGATCAAGTCCTGTTCTATCCGATTAAACTCTGATCTATTCCCAACCAAAACCCGATCTATTCCCAATTAAATCCCGATCTATTACTGACTTTCCCCGACACCTTCCCGTTCAAAACAAAATTTTCAACTTAATCTTATTTCAATTGTCACCCAATGATCATATCGGCCAAGAAGAAGCCTACATTTCTTGTTTTGACCATGCCGTACCCAAAAGTGTCGCGATCAAAATTAACATTTTCCTTACTTAAAAAGTGGCTCTGGAAAGCCAAGAACAGCACATTTGTATCTCATTTCCGTTATTGTCTTCATGACATTTTTTCTTATAAGCATTTCAAATCAATATCAGTGCGAGGAAATGAATGAAATATGCACAGATCCTATACTCTAATACCGATCAACTTTGGACCAACATACGCTGTACCAGACTACGATACGACTAAGAGCCGTCCTCTGCCGACCTTGCGATTTTCAGAGTCGGGAAAGAGCGAAGGTACAGCGGGATTGCAGTGGAACGGCACTTCAGGTATGCATATTAATAACCACCCGAATGAAAAAACCCGGCCTATAAGAAATGAAGGGAAAAGGGGTTACATAAAGTTGTTCAGGCGAAGTATAGAATGACCTTGGCTTTTAAGATGAAATTTTTTATTTCTCCTGACTGCATCCAGAGAAAGAATCCTTTTTTTATTTTCAAAGTCAGTTATCAAAGATCAAGGCCACTTTTGGACTGTAAATAGTTTTTCTAAAGCTTTTTTTTAAAGTATTCATTAAAAATATTTATATACTTGTTTTCTAAATGGATTATACTAGTGGATTTTATTCACTTAAATTATAATGAGAACATAGGAAATCAGTGTCAGATTACAAACTCACCTCACAGCAGCATGTTAAGGCAGCAAAATTTAATTCATTTAAAGTTATTGTTAAGTACAGGTATATTGGCTTTAAAAAACAACATCACTGAACTAGAAGAAGTAGGGACTGGTCATTTTATAAAATTTGATACATCCAATATTCAAGTTTGAAACGTGAAGCACTTATACTTTGCTCAATATTGGCTTTTACAGACAAAACAGCTCAAGCAGAAAAAGTAGGTCAAGGTCATTTTATGAAAGCTGATCAATGATACATCCAATATGAAAGTTTGGTACATGTAGTACTTATACTTTGCTCTATATTGGCTTTGAAAGACAAAATCACTCAAGTGGAAAAAGTAGGTCAAAGTCATTGTATTAAATTTGATCAAAGATACATCCAATATGCAAGTTTGGTACATATAGCACGTATTATAAATGTGGAAATTCCCGCATTGGGGGAAATTTTGCAAGATGAATCACTTGTGCAAGTTTGGTTACTGTAGCATCAGTACTTTGTCAGACACTGAGCTATCCCAAACTTCTTACCCAGAAGCGGATGAGTATGTGCGGGTAAGTACAATTCTGCAAGTGTTCCCTTCACTTGGCTGCTTGAAAAGTATTAAAACGAATCAATCAGCTTTTACATGTATTTGCTAAGAACATGAGTCTCAGGTGAGCAATAATGGCCCTTTTGGGCCTCTTGTTTTTTCACATCTACAGAGTTCTTTTAAAAAACTTCCATAGAATGTCAGACATTTGGGGATTTTTATCAGTCCAAATAATAGATATAATGTGAGTTTTAATCGGACCAAATAATTTTTGATCAGCAGATCTGATAAAGCTGCATGATGCCTTTCAAGAACTCTGCTAGATGTTACAACGTAAAAGGTACAAACCTTCACATATTGATCCCAAACTGCCCTCAGTTGATAGTAATCACAAACTGAAAATATTCGGACAAATGTCTCTTCATCAGTACCCCATTTGTCCTCTCCTGCTTTGAACAATGCCATGGCATCTCTCTTGGCTTTTGGAATATCAGCTAGTTTGTCATAATTTACTTGGTACATTCCTGTTCCTTCTCCGTTCACCATGATTTCTTCTACAGCTTCTTCTAAACGTTTGCGAGACACCTCTCTTCTGTTTCCCTAGAAGAATTAGCAATAAAATCAATTTTTGTGTATGTTGTGACAAGACCTTTCTTAACATTCCCACAATTTTTACCTTGTTTATCTAGACCTACTCCGTTATTGTTTGACATTAATGTTCTTAAATTCATGATTGACCATATTTAATCTTGCTACAAAGCTCAAAATGGCTGAGTCAACAACTCTTGGCATTTTTTTTCAATACAACAACACTGTTAAAAGATGCAATTCAATTGAGACATAACAAAGGAAAAGTGCACAAAATTGCCTGACTCAGACATTTCCCGTAATTTGTCAGCCATCATAAACTTTGGCAAGTGGTCTATATAAATGAGAGGTTGTCTCATCAATACTTCATGGAAACAAAAAATTTTGATAAATAATTCTTTTATGTAGGAGAAGGGAAATTCAAAGGTAACAATCATTACCTGAGATGATGCAATCAGTAAACGTTTAAAATCACCACTGGTGTCACCCTCTATGTCCTCTTCAATCAAATTTTGACCTGCCTTTCTGTGTGGGCTTGCAACTTAAGAATATAATGAAATAAAAGCGTCAATCATATAGAAGTAAAAAAATGTCAAATTACTTCTAATGTCATAATTCGAATCAACAATCTAAAAGCAGTATATTACTCTAAACCATCTTTTATTCACAGCGTCTTAAGTTCACAAACACAGGTGAGGTGACTGGTTAGCGGCAACATCATAAGTAGGTATTTTACTACACATGTATTGGGACATATTCGCGGTGTTTTGTTTTCGCTAATCGGAGGACCTCGTGAATGTAAAATGCTTGCGAGTAAAAGACGCTTTACAGTAATTGGCAAAGAATGAGATTTGAAAAATATATTTCAATCTTAATCAAAACACAAACACTCGTTTACACAAATTTTTATAAAAACACAAACACTCGTTTACACAAATTTTTGGCCCCTTCGCCTTTATGCAGTGTAAAGTAAATTATCAAAGTATTTCAATCTATTTGTATCATAATGATGAATGTTTCTATAGAATAAGGGGATTTTTGGTTTCCTGGTCATATGTATACTACTTTATTATTTTCAAGGCATTTGTTTTGTGATTTATTCACCTTACCAAGGCAATTGAATGTAATACTCATACTACGGATTTCATAAACGCTGTTCGAATTACTGTAAGGATAATTCAATTTGAGATCCTCTACATTTGTTCTTTTTTTTATTTTATTTTACTGATATGCACAAAATTTTGAAGTAACATTGTATAGTTCATGGTAACATACGTAATAGGTGGAACTAAGCCTTGTAAGAAAATTTGAAACCTGGATAATTTTGTAGGTCAAAATTAAGTAATTTGAGAAAAAATAAAAACCCAAACACTCAAATACACAAATTGTTGGCCCCTTCTCCTTTATCCAGTGTAAACAACAACAATGTATACAACAGCTAAGTAAAATCCATTGTTTGTTTATCTAGCGTTCATTACAAATATTTACCTTAGTCTATGACACATAATGCATGCATGTGCCGCAAATATTATGACATCATAGCCTTTTTTTTATTTTCTAGTGTTTATTTAAATCATCCCCTCCCTCTGAGAAAATTTATTTAGTTTGTTGACATTCAAAACTTCTGACATCAGGTAACCAAAGTTTATACTTACCATCTTTATAGCAGTGTCTTAGTTCCTTTATCTGAGGATTGGTCCTTGTCATCATTATTTCTACCAAACTTGCTTCATCTGTGCCTAACCCCTTTATGTATTGTAAAAAAGGAACAAAATTTAGTCAGTTGAAAATTACTACAATTTCAGCATATACAATATACGGAGAAATTAAATGAAATAGTCCAAAGACTTAGCATAGGTTGATTATTAATTGAAAGCACTCCTCCGATTATGTCTGATAATCGATAGTAAATTTATCTGATTTTACAAACCTAATAGGTTCATCCACTGATTTACAAATCCACAAACAAAAATTCCTACTCCTCCGATTATGTCTGATAATCGATAGTAAATTTATCTGATTTTACAAACCTAATAGGTTCATCCACTGATTTACAAATCCACAAACAAAAATTCCTACTCAATAAATCTATAAGATATCCCAATTTTAGTAGGACTTCATTAGCGTGTGGTCACAAGGATGCCAAAACAAAGCAGTATAGATATTCCTTTCATGAGCGTACCTTACATTACATGAACATATCATCTTAATATAAATTTATATAATCAAAATACAAAATGTATCTCTTTAAACAGGACACTCTGTAATTTGACTCTATCTTACAAGTTCAAGGCAGTACACATCTGACGATCCCGACAATGCCATAATTGAATTATTTGTACAAGTAAACAAATTAAATGTTTGTTTTTAGTAATAATGCTATTCAGGTAACAAGTTTCGATTGTGTGACCAGAGTGTTCCACTTTTATTTGGTTTTTATTTCTACAATATCTTTTTTTTACTGGACGTTATCCATGAAATTACAAACCCATGAACCTAGTTATCGTACTCAATGAAACCACGAAAATTGAAACCCATAAAAATAAAGTATTTCACGGTAAAGCAACAGTATACATATACATGTATATAAGCTGCCCTTTATATTCATTTTAACCTTACATAATTCTCATTCAATTCATTTGTGGCCATGTTAAAAATAATCAAATGTAGGAGCAATCATATTTTCAAGGTCAGACTAACAATACCTACATAAATAGCTTCTTTGATGTACCACGCATCTAGCTCAGCTGGGGGAACAAACAGCGCCATCACTGCGCTGCGGTAGTCACCACTCAACTCAGACTCTATATCTTTTATCAGATCCTAAAATACAAGAGGAGTTTGAAAAGATACTGCATATTTTTATATGTAACTGGGATTCATATCTTAGTGGATCCAAGATTAAGCACTGTTGAGACAGCGCACGCTAATTTATGATTACGCTATATCATTAAATCCTATAGATTATAATGAAAAATAGGTCAAGTTTGCTAATTCATGATTACGCTAATATGTCACTTTGCATACTTTCTCCTCGTTTCCGCTGAAGTTTGCATCGTTGTACTAAAATTATTACATGCACAGTAGTAACCTGTGTATCAAAAGCTGTGATGCTCCATAAATTTCTATAAATAACATCAGCTGTCATCTTCTCTACATACATGTACATGAAAACAATCACTATTATCGATAGTTAAGATTAGTCCTCATAGAGAAACCTGAGAGTATCAACTTTACTTATTTCTTGCCTACCATTATTACATGTATATCAACTAAATTATCAGACCTGCCTACTCGTTTCTTCACAAATGAGTAATATTTTGCTCAAGAAAATAATAAGCCTAATATGAACCTTGGATTGTAATTTGGTGAAAAACAAATTTGCCTTTTTGCAGCTCAAACGTTGTTAAAAATCGATAGTTTACACACTAGCTTGTACAATATGGAAACACTGCTCATCTGATAAAGAATTTCTGTACATGTATGAGTTTATTCCTTTGCTATAAACAATTTACTAAGTCTTCCTTTCAAATGTACATTTTACGCGTAATAATTTTTTGTAGCTAAGGCGTAGAGCATAATTTATATAATGGTCAAAAATCAAAAAAATTACTCCAAAATCGTAAAAGTAGGCGGGTCTGAATTAATTCGGTTTTTTGGGGGGGAAGAAGAGGACTTTTGGCATAATATATAGATGTGTACTTGATCAAGCTAATTTCTGTAAACAGTTGAATTTGTTAGCCATCGTCTTCTCTTCGTATATGAAGACAATCTTGCCATGCATATGTATACAGATATGGTGAGGATTCTGAAAGTCCCTTCTTGTTTTATGAGGTAGGAACATGCAAAGTATTGTCTATGTATCTCAATCCATTACTTAATTTCATTTTTTGAAACTGACCAAAGCACTAACAGTTTGAGGTCTCATGAAGAAATGAATAATCATACATAAAAATATAACATTACCCTTCCATAGGCAGTTTTGAACATTTTCTTGAGTTCCTGGCGTTGGGCGTTACATCGAGTTGTTATGACGTATGTTATTGCATCTTCATTGGTTCCTACAACAGCAGTACAATTCAGATTCTTAGAACTTTCAAATGAAAGCAAAAATTCTGCAAGCCATTTCCGAGCAGTCAAAAATGCAAAAGTTTACAGACAAACAATGGACAGAGGACGGACAGGCGGATGAAATGCTATGGTAATAGCTCACTTGAGCCTTTGGCTCAGATGAGATATAAAAAAAAGAGAAATTTTGATCTGGACACTAAATGTTCTCTATAAAGAATAAGTGTCTTAATTTGTGTTTTGTTACGGGTAAGCAAAACTCAGCAAGTGCATTAATATCGTACATGTAATGCGCGACAGTTGTCTCAAAGGCTACAAATTGACCAATGATAAAAGACTATCTTATTGTGATGTCAAAGAAACATCGTCAGAAAACATGGCGTTAGATGGCATGAAACATTATTTGAATTCACTTTTTCTTATGCTTCATGGAAGAAAAAATAGATTCTTTCACTTTCTACTGAGTGAGACATAAAAAGGAGTATATATGGTTTATATAGTAAAGTGGCCCCCTAAAATCAACTACTCCAAAATCAAATTTTGTTCTCATTTTTAGAGAGATAAATATATATATTTTGAGAAATCAAGTTATCAAAACTACTCCTCGCTTTTTAAGACAATTGTAAATTTTTCATAAATATAATGAAAACCGTTTATTTTGACAATTTTTCACGAAAAATAGCATAATTCTTGATTATTTTCATTCAGATAACATCGAGCGGGATTGTGAACAATTTTTTCCTTTCACATTCACTTAAAGGTGTTCAAATGTAACAACATATCAAAATGTAAAAGTTGTTCAGAGGCCCGCTCGATACTAACTAATAGGAAGTTTGTCGAAAATGAGCCCTAAAATAACGTTTTTCCCAAAATTTGGCAAAATATACCATTTTTGGCGCTCAAATTCTAAGAAATTGAGAAAGGAAATGAAAGTTTGTGTATCATTTCATAAGTAGCTTACATTGTAGAATAAATTTTGGTACAAATTCATAATATTTCATGAAAACTTAAGAGGGGCGGCTTTACTATATAAACCATATATAGTCCTTTACACTCGTGACGGAAATTTCTGTCACTCGTGTAACTTTTCATGTCTCACTCAGTAGATCGTGATAGAACCTATTAATCCCCCTTTTGAGAATTTAAAAATTGACAGGTATGTCAGATAATGTCCCAAATGGGAATAAATACTGTATATCCAATGGACTGAAGACGAGATGCCCATTTAGTGACATACCTAGGCCTTTCATGGCATCACGCAGATACTGGCAATCATTGTCCGGATCCCATTTCTCGCCTGCAAGTTTTGAATCTGTATCACCAGCATCTCTCCACGTCTTTTCTATATACGCTACAACAGGATCGTCATCTCTGTAAACTGCATAGCCATGAACTGTTCCATCTGTAATATCCAGGGTACCCGAAACTTCGATACGCCTCATCAGTTCATTGACATAACGCCTTTTCAGTTCAGCTTTTATCTTTTTTTCTGCATCGGGCTAAATAAAATTCGAAGGAAAACATTTTTATATAAAAGAATCAACCATACATATCCTGCAAAATTGACTTTATCTCTTTGTTTTTGGTTAATTCCAGTATCAGTTTCTGTTGAATTTTGCTTCAAAGATGAATTGTTTTACTATTGTGGTTTTCCGTTTTAAACATTATATCATATACATGCATTCAACAAAGCTTAATCAACGCTGTACGATTTATACATGTACAAGGAAAAGTGAATTAACCACTGCGTATAGATAAGTGGCATGACCTAAAATTGAAGATTTTAGGAAAAAAGCCGAGTACTACGACATTCACACATAAATTGGTTCTCTGGAATACTCTATGTGTACTTATTTTAGCACAATCAAATTTTAGGGCAAACAAGGTAAAATAGGACAAACTGACATATAAGTGTAATCATAAATTAGCACACCTGACTTATTTTCAACATTTATCTAAAAAAAATCAATAATTAAGCGTAGTCTTGAATTAATGCAGTCTTAAGTCTTTATAGCGCTAACTCTGCTAAAATATGAATCCAGCTAAAATAAGTACACATGCAGTATATATCATTAAATTAGGGTATAAGATACATTATATATAAGATAAATGAAAGGAATATCTTCAAAACCCTTAGCTTAAATACAATACAAGCAATTAACAATATGAATCAAGACTTTCATTCTAACATAACCTGTACATTGTGTATTTTAAAGTCTATTTTATTCACTGGCATCTTGAAAATTATTTATCCCATACACAGCCATTTTTTCATTCTTAAAAAAAAATCCATTTTTCATTCTTAAAAAAAATCCAAAGAACATTTTATAAAATAAGTATCAAAGTGTCAAATCACAGTTGAAAATTCTATGAAGTACAATGTTCGAAATAAGGGCCAACATCAGGTTCCATGGCCCTACCCCTTTCAATGTCAAGGTCACTAGGTCAAAAGTATTGGTATCAAAATGTAGTACTTGTTATGGTGAATTTGTGCATGAAATATTAAAGCTCTATCAATTATTCTGGAAGAAATATCCACTTTAGGAACTTCTTAACCAAAATATTACTATAAGATCAAAGTTCAAGGTCACTAGGTCAAATGTCTCAATATCAAAATGTAGAACTTGCTATAATGAATGTATGTATGAAATATGAAAGCCCTATCGCAGACAGGGTGTTTCCTATACACCCCCAAACTGTGCTTGCAGGTGGTATAAGAATTAAGATTTTTATTTCCAAAGTTAACAATTTTCATCTAAATAAACCTGTATTAAAAGACCACCTGTCTTATGTGACCTTGATATGACATTCCTATGAATGGTCTCATAAAACAGGTTTAACTGTACTAGCTTCTATCAAAGTCAGATTCATAACAAGCATACAAATACTTATGACAATAATAAAATACTTACATCTTCTGGTTCCTCCTCCTCTTCCTCTTCTTCCTCCTCCTCCTCTTCCTCTTCATCCTCCTCTTCTTGTCTCCTCTGCCTCCTCTTCTTCTTCTTCTTTGGCTTAGAAAAATAAGATGCCATAAATGATAAATGTATAAGCGACTTCAACTAAATATGAAGATACAATGTATAAATGAAAGCTTTAGAATTTCGTCAGATATCTCTTTGAGTACATAAGCTAGCTGTCAAAAAGAAAGTTAAGAAAATCTTACGGATATTTCTACGATTTCTAGAGAGTGGTATTTCATATTGACAAAGAGAAACTCGTGATCTCTATAAGGAGCGACAACTTTAAATTTGACAGTCTCTTTTGTGCACTTGTTTTACATGATTTATACATGAAAAAGTCACTTTAGTTTTTAATATGGATCACATTACAATCACTTTGACATTGGATTGTGTTGTCACGTCACCTAGCATTCTTTGAATTCACTACATGTAGGTAATTGAAAGGTTTCAAGTTTCAACTCAATATCCAATAATGCATATATCACAAGAATTTCAAAACTTTTATTAGTTATAGGATTTGTTCCTGCCATACTTCCTACTCAAAGTAGGTGCATGAGTACATAAGCTAGCTGTCAAAAAGAAAGTTAAGAAAATCTTACGGATATTTCTACGATTTCTAGAGAGTGGTATTTCATATTGACAAAGAGAAACTCGTGATCTCTATAAGGAGCGACAACTTTAAATTTGACAGTCTCTTTTGTGCACTTGTTTTACATGATTTATACATGAAAAAGTCACTTTAGTTTTTAATATGGATCACATTACAATCACTTTGACATTGGATTGTGTTGTCACGTCACCTAGCATTCTTTGAATTCACTACATGTAGGTAATTGAAAGGTTTCAAGTTTCAACTCAATATCCAATAATGCATATATCACAAGAATTTCAAAACTTTTATTAGTTATAGGATTTGTTCCTGCCATACTTCCTACTCAAAGTAGGTGCATGTGTAAATCTTTGGGGTGAGGACGAACCCAGAACGAGAATCCCAACATATTTTTATACACCAACTTTGAGTAGGTAGTATGACAGGAACAAACCCTGTAATGAATAAAATCATTCTGTTATGTCTTCTTTATAATTTTTCAATTCGAAAATTTAGTGACCTACTTTTGTATCAAAGTATGACACCGCATGACCATCATACTGCAATGTCATAGGCTAATATTAGCACGAGGTGTGATAAATGCACTGAGACCTAGACCTTGGATTTGTGACTAAGTTTGTTCAAGGTCATGACACACCATACTCCTCCACTTTTCATTTGTCAAAACTATGAGATGTTAATAACAAGACCTATACTATAGAAAAAGTTATTAATAATATGTACACAGTGACCTTGATCTTATAGATATAACCTTGGTTGAAGGTCATAGCACATACGAAGAAAAAGTTAAAACGTGAAAATCTACGATTGGATGAGAGTTCAAAAGTCATGAGTACCAGTCGCTAAGTCATCTGTGTTCATCTATGTCAATGCTTATCCGGTTTAACCATGTACACTGTCACCTTGACCTTGTAGATATAACCTTGTATCAAGATCATGACACACATGGAGAAAGTTAAACTGAAAATTTACAAGTGACCAAAAATAACAAAAACAAACTTAATAACCAGCTAGGTGTGTATAATAACATCAGTAAATCTATACAACTTTACTAGTATACTTTACTAGTATACATACATCTATATATAAGATCTCAAATAACTTTTCATACGATGTATTATGAAACAAGTTGTGCATTTTATATCCCCGAGCCAAGTTTCATAGTACGTCGTATAAAGTGAAAATTCATTTGAAATTCTTTTTATCACATGATTCTGCCTAAAACTGTGTATTTCTAATGTGAAACCAATGTTTCTGAGAACTAGAGGCAAACCACGCCATAACCTAGAAGTTGTCTGCTACGCTATGAGAAGTAGTTCCCCATCGTATAGATGTTATGTGCGTAAAGAGAAAAATATTTCAAATTTGCTTAGTATTTTAATGCAATAACTAACTCAACAACAACAATTTTAATGATTGATATTGAATTTGCGTCTGAATTTAACAAATGACCGATATTTGAAAGGTCACACTTGTCACACAGTTTAGGTGATTAGGTTAGTGTATCAAACAATCAGATATACATGTATTTACGTAGACACATCTCCAAACTTGACCAATCGCATTCAAGCAGGGCGATATGCAACACGTTATCATAACATTTAATTATTAAAACACTTTATGAAACTGTGCATAACGGGTGTATCATGTGATAAACATGGATACAAGATACATAAATCGGTATTGACAGTATATCTCATACATAAGATGAAGCCATCTACATGTATGTCCATGAATAGACTACAAATGAACTTGTGATAGTAATTCTTCCAAAATATACATTTCCAACAAACTCTATCATATCCTTTACAATAATTACCTCACAATGTCTTGCTTATAAAAACATGCTTTTTTAAACGTCAGATCTACATGTATATAGTTGTTCAAAAGCTACTTTTTAATATCTAGACTAAGTTTGTAATGTGAAGAAAAAAAACAGATAAAGAGATTTAAATCAGCTAGCTCAAAATATAAGCGCATATAAAACTCTGATTTTTCAATGTGCATTTACCTTTTTTGGCTTGTATCCCATTTGCTGTCTGATTTGCTGAAATAAATGAAAGATGAAAATAAATAATTCAATCAAATTGATGCTATTGCTGATGGAAATGTTAATGTCAATTATAGAGGCAAACATTTTTGGCTACATATTAAGGAAAGTACATGTACAGAAAACAGAAAAAACATGTGTCTGTGAAACAGGAATACCCCTTTGGCATCTTTGTCAGTAAAACAGCTATAGTGTAGACATTAGATCATACTTGAAGGTCAAGGTCAAAAGGCCAATTTTTGTATTAATCAATAGGTCTTGTCACAAGGTATGCGCATATGTCCTAACATTCGAAAGTTATGGCCAAGGTTAAAGTTTTTCAAAAGTAGGTCAAACTCTCTAGTCAATATTAAAGTAAGACATTTTGGTATCCATGGAAAGGTCTTATCACAAGGAATACACTAGTGAAATATGAAAGCCCGATCACTTATCATTCAAATTTTATGTCTGAGGTTAAATTCTTTTTAAAAAAAAAGGTCAAACTCCAAGGTTAAGGTCACAAGGTCAAAAATTTTGGTATCCCTGGAAAGGTCTTGTCACAAGGAATACACATATGAAATTTGAAGCCCTATAAACTTTCCAATCAAAACTTATGGCCAACATGACCAAGGTTAAAGGAATCTGTTTGAGGAATATACATATAAATTACAGACAAGGCACATGTATATCTGACCATATTACCTGTCTAGAACTGTAATAACATACAATATGAATTTGGCATATTGCAACCGAGCAGCATTTAACTTGAAGGACTGTGGTAGTCATGCACTTTCGGCGACAGAAATTTAATTTTTAGTTTTACAGATTTTATTTTTTTCAAAATAGTGTAGGAGGAGGAAATAAAAATAAAATAAAAATAAGTAATCTTCAACATTTCATGTCTTGTGCCACGATCATGATCTTAATTCAGCTTGTTTATCATGTTTTCAAAGCCACATTCTCTTAAAGACTTGTACGATAAAGATCAAGTGAGAATGAAAAGTTCAAACCTATAATTTGGATGAGCGGAAGAAAAAATTGTACAATCAGTTCATTTTATTTTTTTCCAAATTGTGGTAAAATTAGGGTCGGCAGATCCGTAAAACTAAGAATTAAATTTCTGTTGCCTTACCTGTTCCATGGCTTGTTGGGCGTACCACTGTGCCTGATATTGTTGTTGGTTGTATTGGTCAGCCATTAGACTGGGTGGTGGTGGGACAGGAGGTGGAGCCTGTCAATAAATCATAAATACCTGTAATGAATTTTGAAGTATTGCTGTATAAACAAAAAATAGTTATTTTTTAAAGTATCCACCTTAGAAATAGTATCCCTGTAGCTCTATTAGTCCAGGAAGCAAATGGATTAAAGATGGTATTCATATATCACGTATACAGTGCTTTAAGATTCTCAATGATTACAAATGAAAACATCTGGGAAGAAAAAATACTTCATAATTGATCTGTAAAGGCAAAACAAGCTGATAAGATAAGGCGCAAAAGTTGAATTTTGAATGGAAATTTCAAGATTTTTTGTCAGTAAAATTGATACCTTTATCAGATCCCATCAGAATCTGAAATTGATTTAGATCCGTTTTGCAAAATATTAATAATATTTAGGTCAAAGTGTGTCACATAAAAATAAAGAGATAAAAGGGTATCAGAAGTACATGTACTTTACTGAAATGTAAAACATGTACGAAGTCTTCGAATACATCATATTTTCATAATAATTTTTTTTCCTGCATACGAATCACCATGCAGTAGAATTACGGAACGAGATTCAGGGCTAAATAGGGTCCTAATATCTTATATAAATTACTAGTAGATTCCCCATCTAAACACCCATTAGGCAACTACAATTATATTCCAATAACTTGGGTTGCTATTGTGAAGTCAAATTCAAGTTTTGTATGTAGGGAGAATTTACCAGCATTTTAAAAAATACATTTGACATTGTTGCAGGCAAAATTTGGGATGTGCATGCAAATAAAAATAACCAATAATTAGAATAAATGTAAAAGTAATGACTGTCTTACTTTTGGTGTTCGTGGGTGTATAATTCTGGTTGGACACGTGCAAATTTTCCGAGAATTGCTTCGCGTATCACAGAATTTGCATGTGACAATCAGAATTATACACCAATGAACACCAAAAGTAAGACATTCATTTCTTAAATCACCTTATACTTATGCAATAATGGGTAAAATAGATAAATTCTGAAAACTGAATAACCTGTTGTTGATAAGGACTTTGTTGGTATGCATGACAGGTAGACTGCAGGGCTTGGTAAGGGTTACCTGAAACGTAAATGATTCTTTGACAAAATATGTTTCTAAAGGGGTTAAAGGTTTGGTAACCTGCCATTTCAGCCCTATTCTTCAAATTATTTGTATTGTTATAATTTTCTTTTTTAGAAAAAGTCAAATGTATGTTGTGTCTAAATATTGAAAGAATATTTTAGTTTCACAGCCCTGAAATGAATACTACAGTCACAACATTCAAAGTGTCTAACATGGTATATTTATTGAAAATGTCAATAAATGGGCCATATTTCATATTAAAAAATCATGAAAATAAGTAGCATGCCAGCCCTTGCCCATAATAATTTTCAAACAATTTGATTGTTTATGATCAACATTTCAATTTACATAAAATTATTTTGGACGAGGCCTAGTGCGCACTTGATTTCTGTGAAAAGTGTGGCGATATTCCTTCCTTAATCACTATTCAGTAAAATGACTTCAGAATATTATGTAAAATAGTTAATAAAAGAGATAATTCATTGTGATTAAAAGTTATAAATATCATTTTAATAACCAGTCCTAGATTACTAGAGAAATCAAACACAGAGTTTATGAAATACTTGGAAAAACCTGCACAGGAGATCTTTCATATTTTGAGTTTTTCATTTTCTAAAATAATTAAAATTTCTCCATAATTCATAGGACATTGAGAAAATTTGCCAGCAATCTGCGCTTTTTGTAAAAACTGCTAACAGATACTTTGTTATGATAATGTCTTGTAAATGTACTTGTTACAACCTAACTGACCATTCCCCAATCTTGTTATAGAGCTCAAAATGTCCAAGTCAACATTATCTAGCCTTGTTTTTTGTCAATATGACATCACTGTTAAAGGCTTGATTCAATGTTCTGATGAAACGATGAAAAAAAGCCCAAAAAATGTCTACCTCTGACATTTTTTTTTCATTTTGACCTCTGTTCATAATCATTTTGGGATGTGGTCTGTTGACCTAATGAAACAATTAAAAGTATGATCTTACTGCCCCCATATCCTCCACCGTAGCCACCCCCATACTGTCCCCCTGGTGGTGCATGCGAGCCTGTCTGGTAGGCGTTGTAACCTGAGTTATAGTTCACATTGTAAGCACTCTGCTGGTAACCACCACCATATCCTCCACCTCCATAATAACCACCCCCGTAACCGCCGCCCATGGGTGGTGGGGCAGGCCCACTGGGATAGTTACTGGCCTGAAACACATCAATTTTATAATGATATCGGTACAAATGTAACTGATTGATAAGTGTCAATTATTCATATATATATGCACAACAAATGTAATTCCCTGAGATGGAAAAATTGAAATGAACGTGTTGCGTTTCACATGTAAACATTCATGACATCACAATGCATAAGCACTACAGAAACATTGCTGTGACTGCCGTTCTAACCTGAAAACTGAACCCACGGTGACCTAAATTTTAACGCCACCTTTTTTATCTATCTGGAAGAAATTCAATTTCAGAAAACAAGAATGAAGCTGACAATTTGTAGTGCATACACATAGAATAATTGTCTTAATTTGTGTTTTGTTACGGGAATGCAACACACAGCAAGTGCGTTCGATCATTAAAAGCTAGGGTCATTCTTTGAGAAGATCTACAAGTCCAGTATTAAAAGTGTAATATGATATCAATGAGTTTTCAACAATGTACAAAACAGATATTTTGCAAACAATCAAAATATCATATCAACTAATAAATATGAATAAGTAATCAAGAAATATACATTTTGTATAATTAATCAATATCAGTAATAGAGGAATCCCTATACATAAGAAAATTACAAGGATATTATTTGATTTTAGAGGTTTACATATATACTTACATAGTAAGCCATCACTGTCGCAGTGGATTAAAGTATCTGAAAAATTTCAGAGAATAATAGATTCTATCACAATCTACTGCTCAGTGAGACAAGAAAATATTAATTTACACGAGTGATGGAAATTTCATCTCCGATGTCAAATTCAGCAGCTCAATCACAATTTCATTGCCATTTACCGAAAGTACTTTCAAAAGCTGCACGCGTCTTTAATACGACAACCCTGATTGGTCCTTTGGAACAGCTAATGGTATATTATGTTTAATCATTGGATAATGTAGTCTTTGAGACAACTTGTGTGTCTCACATAGGCTGTCTCACAGCTATAGGGTAAGAGCTAACATGCATGAAGATGAATAATACATGTATATATCTACTGGTTTTTTATTTATATAATCATATTACTATTCATATATGTACTAGTTTACAGTGAGTAATGTACACTGTCCACACGTGTACTCATGCAGTAACTGTGTAAAAGTTTTAAGACCTTTCATTATACAATGTGACAAACAGTATTCTTAATTCTTCAGTTTTGCTCATACAGTACCCTGTGAGACAGCCTAGGTGAGACACATGTAAGTTGTCTCAAAGGCTCAAATTGAAAAATATTTAAAAAAAAGAGAATCTTATTAACAATCACTGTGAGAGTAACGTACATTGTCAGAAAATATATAGCGTTAGATTGGCATAAGACATACATTGTTTGAATTCCCTTTTGTCTGATGTTTCATAGAAGAAGAATAGATTCTTTCACTTTCTACTGAGTAAGACATAAAATTTACACTCGTGACGGAAATTATTTCTGTATGTCACTAGTGTAAATTTTTATGTCGACTCACTCAGTAGATCGTGATATATAATATCATTAGTCTGACTATGTCAGTTTAGTGCATGGTCATATATTTCCCTTAAGCGCAACAGGACTTTTGATTGAAAGTATTGTATTTCATGGGGAGGAGGAAGGAAGGCGAAGGCAGGGGGATAGAGCCTCGAGTGGTACATCCCTACCCCCTCCCTTCACCAGTATGGGAACATAACATTTGGTAATTTAAATCATATATGCATCACATAGTTCGGCAGCTTATGCGTATGCATCAAAGTTCTAGTTCCGATTCGAAGTATCAATGATGCTGAACGTGCATTTTTTTTATCTCTTAAATTGCGAGCTTTTGTCGGTTTTGGCGCTCATAATAATTGCACCAGTGTCATCCGTATACTTTTCTTGTGAAGAATATGCGAACAAAATAAACATGGTATGAGAATTTATCAATAATTTACATACATACCTATACGTGGACAGGTGGACGAACCCTAGCGACAGGTAAACATTCGGTTCATTTCGAAACACCTGTTTATATATTGACAGTAAAACCCTGCGATAACTGGAGCACCGCTATTTTCGGTTTGGACTGTTCAAAGACGAGCCGGGCGTGTAGGAAGTGCGTGTTACCCCTGGACCCCTCCTCCAGCAAGACTGGTCAATATTTGACCCTAATCGGATCGAAAATACACAATATAATAATAAGATAAGATAAGATATGCTTCATTACATAAAGAACGTGACAAGATAACAAGGAAATGAGTAATAAATAATATTACATGCAGTTGCAAGCATCTCAGATTTTTCACTCTTTGGTACATGTGAATGTGGGGTCACAATATCAAGAAGATAAAGCAAAATAATGCTAGATATTGAGCCGGTAATTAATGGAGTGAACACATGGGAAAACGTAGTGGGAGTGCAGGGGGCCTCCCCTCGAGAAAATTTTGAACAAAAAAAAAAAAAAAATGAAGCAATTTGGTGGCATCTGAAGCGTATTTGAACTGAATTTAGGAGGTATTCAGTCAGTGTCAATAACGATAATTAGTATATTTAAAAAAAAAAAATTGTCGACATAATCTGATGCTGTATTGTTTTTGCACGGCATGCAGAAGTCAAGATGTTCAGGATTTTCTAAGAAAAGGGCGGATCAAGAAAAGTTTTAAAAGGGCAGAGAGGTTAGCCCATGGGGAGGGGGGGGGGGCGTCCAGTCGTCAATTCACGCAAAAGCTAGGGAAAAGTAAGCAATTTTTGCAATTCCAGGCGGGATATAAACCCCCCTAACCATCACTCTAGATCAACGCTTGTTTGTTTAAAAGTTTTCGTAAGGTGAAGAAAATAAGTAAATGAGAAATTTCCTTGAAAAACAAGAGATCATCGGTGCCCCATGCTCTGCATCGTCCAGAAAGGTATAATTATTCATTGGCAATTCGATTCTAAAAATAAAGAAAAACGTACATGTATTTTTTACTGTTTGCAAAATTCTTGGAGGTGCCGGTCCAGATCTGGTCAAACAATTTTAATTGCTAGAAAGATTTATTATATATATAATTTTGATAGTCTTGTCATGCACATGCACTGTTTAAGCCCCCCCCCCCCCCCCCGGTCAAGACAAAAACCTATAAACCGCACTGAGTATTGGAAGGCCGAAGTCTTCCCCTCCCCCATCCCTTTTGGATCTGTCTAAGCTCTGAGGAAAATATAGAATAGTATATATGTAATGTTGGAAGAAAATGTAGTGGACTCAAGTACATATGTAACATTCCTTTCCGGAGGGAGGTCGACCCCCCAAATGCTTATTGGGTTGGGGTATACGAAGGGGGAGAGGCACTAAACAAATGCCTATAGGGTTAAGCTAACTTATGCGTTAGCAATGAGGAATTGATCCTTAATTGACTATAATACATGAACATTTCTAGTGGTAAATTTCTTCCTTCCCGTACAGCCCATCGTGCATGGACTAAAACATACTTGTCTATGATACTGCAGCTGACTTACTTTCTGGGTTCTCAACTTCTAAACGAGTCCTTAAGCGCAATGTAAATGGTAAAGACGGCAAAAAAAAAAAAAAAAACACACACATAAAATAGAGACAGAAAAGCGGAGAGAAGACCGAAGGTAATATTAAGAAGAGAACACATATTCACTAAAAAGTGTCGGACGTTTGGCGTGGATGCTCAGATTTTTTTGGGACGCTGTTTTATATGCACAGGTGGGAGGGGCGGGGTTGTGACTGCTTTAATTTCTTCATTCGTTCATATCCCTACTATTTAGTTGAGGCGAATACACAATTAGTGATATCGTCAATGAGTACCATAGGTTTTTTTTAATCGACTCTGGGGTAATAAACATACTTTCCACTTTTAAGCTATTTTGAGACAGTTCTACTGGTTCTATCTGATAGCCCAATCAAAACACGCGGGTACAGGTGAGGTTTGGTCATTTTATTGGACACGACACAAAGTTACTAACGGATCGACCGATGACAGCTGGGGTCTCAAAGTACCATGCAATATTCAGTTTCTCTGTATATTGCCCTATTAATAAAGGCTACCCAAGCGTAGCATCCCCTCGCAACTGCATGTTCTATTTCATCAGCAAAGTAATTTTAAAAATTTGTCCATATATAGTGACCTTGACCTACGACCCTTTACCTTGAAAATCAATCTGGGTTCATCCTCTCCTCACTAGGAACATTTGTGGTAGGTATGTTTCTACGATGATTGCTTTGTCTTCTATGGTGTTCAAAAGGATTTTAAGCCTAAGTCCACAGTGACCTTGACCCTTGACCTTGAAAATCAATAGGGTTCTTCCTCTCCCCATGGGGAACATTTGTGGAAGGTTTGATGTTTCTATGATGATTGCTTTGTCTTCTATGCTGTTCAGAAGGATTTTAAGCATAAGTCCACAGTGACCTTGACCTTGAAAATCAATAGGGTTCATCCTATCCCCATGGGAAACATTTGTGGAAGGTTTATGTTTCTGCGATAATTGCTTGGACTTCTATGCTAGTTCACAAGAATCCGGTCACACACCCTCACACACAAACCCACCCTCACATACTCACGGCAGCGATGCAATATCCCCTCTGCAACAGACTTTCGAGGGGATAATTAACCAGAGTCAGTGAGGACAATATTCAGATTCTTTGTACTCTATCCTCTGTGAGACATAAAATCGCTTGATGTTCAAAATATTGGCCAAGCTCAAGTTTTTCAAAATAGTTGCAACTAAATTCAAAGTCAAGGTTACAAGGTATAAAATTTTCATACCATTAGAAATGTTTTGCTGCAAGGTTTACACATGCAAACAAGATTAAGGAGCATCACAGATGCAATGTGAAGAGCTGCAAAACTTGCACCTAAGAGTGACTTATGCCTTAATATTCTATACAAAAAACAGTTTCAATCATCAAAGTCCTGTGACCTTGACCTCAGACAAAGTGACCTCAAATTCAATAGGGGACATCCTTGACTATTGTTGACTATTTCTGGCAAGTTTCATGATAATGGGTCTAATACATTAAAAGTTATGCTTCAGAAACATTTTCAATCATCAAAATCCTACGACCTTGACCTTCAAAATCAATAGGGCATCCTTGACTCATGGTGAATAACTCTACAAAGTTTCATTGCAACAGCACTTTACATGTTGGACATGTGGTCTTGCACCTGCCCTTCTTACATTAAATTAAGAGCTGTGTTTTGCAACTCGGCTAAAAATAAAAGCTGTATCATTTACCACTCTAAACATTTTGACCAACACCAACAATTTGCATGACCCTGAATCTCTAATAATAGGGGAGATAGAAATTGTGCCCCTTGCACAAAGGATCCTTTACAGAATAAAGAGTCCTTCTGAGAAGTTCACAAATCATAATTGTGTCAGGTCTCCCTAAAGAGAGAACACATGCAGGTTTAATGTCCAATTAATCAAATGCAAACAACAAACAATGTCTGAACTATATTTAGCAAAATGATAATGAGTGATAATTATTCTGGGATGATTTATTTTAAAATGAATTGTATGTGAGAGATGGAAAAAGACATAGCACTTTACAGAAAACATTTTGCAATTACATAAAGGCTAAAAGCTGTAATTTATACACAATTGTTGACCATCATATTGGTCTTGAAATTCAATAGCCTATTTTGGTATCCATGCAGATAGTGCCAAGATGAAACATTACCTGTTTCTCAAATAGACTGGTACAGTATTGAAACAATTAAAGTGATGATATAATTTATTGCTAAAAGTTTCATCACTTTAAGTCATAGTCCCTTTTTGCTAACTTTGGAATCAAACTACGAGTATACTGTTTCGAAACCTGTATGTAGCAGAACAGAAAGTTAATTTCATTTGCTCATGCATGCAAGATTTACGAGCTGCAACTGTGAAACATCATAATTCTACATCACAATCTAGTATTACGATTAAATGGAATAAAGCACATTCATACTTAATTCACATCAAGTCAGTTCAGTTTTACACTTTAACGAATGTAAATAATACCAGCATGTGTGTGAAATGCTTTGAACAAAAACAATAAATTCTTGAATATAGGCAGCTACCAATTTGAAAATTAAAATAAATATACTAGTAGCCACTTCATAAATTTGTGTATACATAAATACTGCACTCTAATAAAAAATAAAGCAGGGATACACACTTCATGTTCAACCTATATTTTTATTGAGTATAAATTGTGTATAAATCTTCAAACAGAATCTATAGTGAAGATTAAATATGTTTGAAATTTAATTGCAGATCATATGCCATGAAAAAGTTGAATAAAACTGACTTGAACTCACAAGATTATAATTTGCTGAATCTGAGCGTATGAAAAATGACTAGTTCTGAAAAAAGTTTTGTGAAAAGAATGTTGATTGCACAGTACGGAATTAACTCGCCATCTTCCTTTTAAAATAATACTCCCATAGTTCAGGTAAGTAATGATTCATAAATTGGGCAACATAAAAAATAACAAATTGTTGACTAGCTTATCTGGATGACCTTTTTCAAAACAATGTGTAAGATGAATCACATTTCATTCCAAAATAAGAAGCAGTTATCTTTACAAAGAATTCAATTTCTTGTAGAAAAAAAATTCTACTATTCTTGCAGTTTACTTCTTTCCAGCATGAAAGCTTTCAAAGACAGTAAACTTTATGCAAAATTTAAATGAAAAAATTTGTAAACATTTTCGTTGTGATATGTTGTACATTTTTTTCATGCAAGCTCATCAAGATTTGGTTGACTAAAATTGAAATGGTTCTGTGATACCATGGAAATCAAAGAACAACTCTTTCATATGTGAATTCTAATAAGAAAATCTAATATGATTTCTAATAGGTGGTACAAGAAAGACTCACATAAACACATCTCTTATATCTAAAGCAAATCACATGTAAATGCATTTCATTTAAATACATGTGCTAGAAAAAATTAAGATTTTTTTTTTTCACGAGGATAAAACATATCATCATAATTCATCTATTTAAATACATCCATCATAGATTATTGAAAGATATGACCTTGACCTTAATGATCCATAGATTCCTTCAACCATTGGATCCTTTGTAAAGATAGCTAAAGTGAAAACAAAGTGTCACTGGAGCCAGGGCTCTGGATCGGCCTGATTTGTGGCCAATATTCGGCCCCATTCCCAATGCAAAATAGTATCTTTTTTTTTCAATTTGTTGACCAATATTTTCCAATTTGAAACCTCACGGAAAATTCATCAAAAATGAGTTAAAAATACTAAATTTCTAGTAAAAACGTTTTCAAATCTATTTGTAGTTTTTCCGAATTTTGTGAAAACACCAGTATTTTTTCCCAATTTCACAGGCCCCAGCCCCAGTCCCAAAATTGGGTATGAGAGCCCTGGGAACTGTTGATGGTGACCTTGACCATTGACTTTCTAATTTATGGCCATTCTTTGTAGGATTTGAGAGTCTGTTCCCTTCCACAGGCAAACAGCTCTGTAACATTTTATGTACCCCCATCTAAGATGGACATATAAAAACCTTAACAACTGAGTACCTCTTCTTCTACAAAGTGGAACTACATTTGTATTATTGTAAATTACTTTTTTTTACATAGCACTTTCTTTCTGATACTGTTATAAAAAAAAATTCTATACACATTCAACAGCTTTTCAAACTAAATGTTACAAAATCATTGTAAACTTTTATACATTTCTTGAATTTGATCCCCAAAGAAAGCTTTCAGTTCATTTCGTTTTGCTTTGAATGTTGGTGTCAAGAGACCATTTTCAACCGAGAAGAGCTCAGGGAACAAATGAATATCTCGCACCTGCAAAATGAGATGAAACATATTTTTTAAAATTGTTGTTGATATTTACTATCAATGCTTAATTACTCTAAATAAAACTAAAGTGCCATTTTACATGAGCAATATACAAGATAATATAAACTTTCACATCCAAAATTTCTTTTGGCTATCCTAATATAGTTGTTGATTGAGCATTAAAAACTGAGGTCATAAGAGATATTTTTAAACACCACAGACATGTAAACAATACATAGACAGGGACATTTTTGTATATAAACACAGAACATTGAAGAGTATGTGTCGGCCGACCCGTGGTGCTAGCAAGGCTCGAACTAGCAATCTTAAGATTACTAGCCCAACACCCTATCCGCTAGACCATGGTGCTGACGTCATAAGAGAGATTTAGATTTCAACTTTTTTGCACATAAGACTTACCATTTTCAGTATGAAATCAATAAAGCAAACTTGACTGCTACTCAATTTAAAGTTTTAATTGTAACAAGGAACCTAAATCCTAACCTCACCTGTACATTTTGTATCTACCGATCTTATTTTACACAGCCATGAAATTATATAAGTGCAATACATATCATACAAACCTGTTCAAATGACTGCAGTCCCCCTTTCTTTCCAACATCTGTCAAATCAGCTAGGATGGCCTTCTTGACATTCTAAATGAAAGTAAATTAAAAAGTCTCTTAGGCTGAGCACAAGTGAAATATGATAAAAATAAAAGGAATAGAAAATCAATCAAATTTGCCAACTAATCAAACAAGATTGAAGAACAGTCCTAATTAGACAAATACGCACAATGGTATTTTTAATAAAACTTAATCATTCACCTCAAGTAAAGTAAATAAAATCTAGGGCTGGGACGATACTCCGATTCATCGCGATATTTCATTTTGCGATCCAAGAATTGAGACACCCCGACGATACCCAAGTTAAAATTTACAAAAAATATGTGTTCGAATTTTCCGGATTTTTTGTCTGTCATACCAAAAACGATAATAACGTTTGAAGAAAACAAAAGAAAAGTTTGGAGAAAGCCAGTGTTGAATAAATATAACATGTTAAATAAAAAAACTACCTGTATTATGAATGAAAATACTATCAAATAGCTTTTTGAGGTTTTATCAATTTATTTAGTATCGTGATACGTACCGTATCGGATGTCAGGTATCGTGATTCGTATTGGATTGACTGGGTGCAGTATCGTCCCTGCCCTAATGAAATCTGTTTATTTTCATTTACCAGTACTTCTTTCTAATCATACTTAAATTTTTTATCAAAGGCTACTTGCAGGTTCAGTTCATATAAACGATAGGAATCAATATGAACTACTGTAATATTGCAATTAATTATAATAACAGAGCTTCCAAACATGCTGATTAACTTACTGTGTCTTTAACTAGATCTTCCATTGACCCGTCTAAACCAAACTTGGACTTGGCAAACTTTGGTAGTACATCTGGGTCAGGTACCACTATTCCTACTAAACTAGCCTGAAAGATGCACAACAAAGTAGAATAGGAGAAAGCTAATATTTTTTAAAACTATTGTTTAATTTACGGTAGTTACATGTAAGTTTGTAGTATGAGATAACTAAACTTGAAAACTTATATTATGAATAAGTGGAAATTTTCAAATTAATGTTGCTTTCAAATGCAGCTGATAGCGGCTGACATTGAAATATAATGAAGACGAAAAAAAATGAAGGGTGTAACACCATGCGCATGTAAGACGTCAGTGAGTTTCTTTATTTCTTTGTTGAGTTTACTTCTGAATTACATGGCGTCACATGGAATAAACCCTCCATCTACAACCAGGGTCCGTACTGCTATATATAGTGAATTGTCTATTTAAATTTACCATTTGCCACCACCATATTAACATACTGAGAAACATTTTACCATCCTTGAATGGTAGTTTTATGATTTTTAGGCAAATGAGCATAATTTCGCGTGTGATTGTATATGATGCTTATACCCTGACTTCCTTTTCAAAACAGATTGAAATATTTTACTGGATAATTAAAGTTTGATTTCAACATTGCATAATGTTGTGTAACTCAAATTGAAGGGAGGAAACTCACACAACTTCAAAGACATTTTTACTATTCATTCAGACAAAGTAGCTGTGATAAATAGAATATTGTGGACACTGCAAAGTCTTCTAATTATAGTGGCTTTTTTTTACCTTTTCAATTAAGGAGCAGAGCTATCCAAGGGGATGCCCTTCTGCAAGCAGGAAGTAATTTTATCCGTGTTTAAGGTCACACTTACCTTCAAGCTATCACCATGAATAAAGACCTGGGCCACAAGGCTACTTCTCACATACACATTCTCGATCTTCTCTGGAGCTATATACTCTCCTTGGGCTAATTTGAATATGTGCTTCTTTCTGTCAATTATCTTAAGTGTTCCATTCTGCAAATAAAAATATCCCATTTTAAATAATAAGCAAAAACTCAAAGAGAAAACTTGAATGGTAAAAGTTCAGACATTGTATTAAAATTTGTTACATGTACTAAAATTATCAGTTTGACCACAGACATATGCAGTGAGCACGTTTGCATATGTTCCATCTACTTTTACTTTGACAATCACTGAGACTTTGGATAAAGCGATAAAGCAAAAAGTGGTACGCAGTTATTCCATGCTTACCGGTAACCATTCTCCTATGTCCCCTGTGTGTAACCATCCTTCTTCGTCTACCGTCTCCTTTGTTTTCTCAGGATCTCTATAGTAACCGCCAAATACATTTGGTCCTTTGATACAAACCTAAATAAATAGCCAGTGTTCATATAAATAAATAAATTATAAAATTTTCAAGAGAATGCACAGGTAAACTTCTGTCATAAAATCCAAGGGACCTTTGTATGCTAGAAGCAGTATTTACAAAAAAAAAAAAAAAAAAAACAACAACAAATGTTTCATCAGATCTTTGAAATCAGGGCATAAAAATTGCCTGGGTCCTAGAAATACCTGATACGTAATTTTTAAGTAATGTTAATGTAGAAATTTCCCTGTTGGGCCATTTTTCGCTTTTTTAATGAATCAGGGGAATTCAAGAAAATTTCTCTTGCTTAAAAATTATCCTGCTGAATTCTTTTAAAGGTAGAGACATCTATATCATAACTATTTCTCCCAAGAATGATGTCTTGATGTAATAATCACGAAATTTTACCCCATCGAAAATAACAACCTTTACAGTATACAAAAGACATTTCAGTAAATAATATCATCATTTCCCTAAATTTGGTTTGGAAAGTGATGTAGACATCATTATTATACATGTATATAAACTCAGATTTCCATTCTTACCTCCCCTTTGTCATCCTCAGCATAGTACTTCATATCAGGTACACTGGCCAGCTTGATCTGACAACAGGGTAATGGGGGCCCTACATTACCTATAGGAGAAAGAAATATTCTTTTATCCATAACTTTTCCGTCTGGTTTTTCTTTTCTTTTTTTTTTTTTTGATTGGTTAAATTTTCTTTAGTTTGATTTTTTTCAAAAAGTAATACTTTCATAATTCTACTAATTTTTTTTCATTTAATGATAATTTTATTTAAAAATTTTGGATTTTTTAATTTTAAAAAATTGTTCATTAGAAAATAGAATTTTTGTATTAAAATAAAAAATTTCATTATTTGAAATTTCGTGATGTAAGAATAAAGAAACATACCTACGGCAGGATCTCCTACCATTTGTAAAGTGCAGATTGCATGAGATTCTGTTTGACCATAGCCTTCCACAATCTGTAACAGTATTCAGGACGTTACACATGAGGAATGACAGAAAACTAGAGCTTCAATGTCTAGGCTTACAATACCTAAGCTAATAACTTTAAGCAAAATTTGTTAATACAATGTATATATATATTTCATTGTTCATTGTTACGTTCAATGCCAACAAAATTTTTGCATTCATATACATGTAACAATAAGCACATCTTGACTTTCTTAATGTGAATGAATGTCTTTTTTGTATGCTCATGGATTTTACACAGTGGTTGATCCATGTGAAAATGCTATGCGCAAGGACCAGCCAAGATGTATTGCCATGAATGCACCAAAAAAGATGTTCATTTTTTAATTGCAGTAACACTGTTTGAGATGCCAATTGACTTTGACATCACAGTGGAATCACTGGTTAGTCTTATAAGCCCAGACTTGTGGACTCGTAATCAAAATCATCAAATAGTTTATTGATAGATATGACATTAAACAGTTCAAATTTCACCAGGCGAAGGGGTAGTAGAAGTGCATGTGATCATACCTTGTTAAAATGTTAAGAAATACATAAAATTTCAAAGATCTACATGTTAACTGTATAACAGATAAGTTTCTGTAACATACAGATATGGAAAACACAGATAGAGTAAACCATACACTTACAGGACATCCCGTACAACATCGTAGGAATTCCAATACTTTAGCAGATAACGGTGCTGAACCAGTCGTGATGAGTTTAACTCTGCCTCCAAGACCTTCCTGTATCTTCTTGAATACGAGTCTGTCCCAGAAGCTGTCTTTTCTAATGATGCCCCTGAAATATGAAATCAATATGAATAAACTTGGGTTCTTCATCTAGGGATTGATCTAGAACAATAATCTTGGTTTTCCATAGTACACTTAAAAGAACAAAATGGTATTTCTTATTTGTCTCTTTGCAAGTGTATCTTTAAATGTGTTTTGTTCCAATATCACACATGTGCGTCATCTTTTCTGTATGAGTTTAGCTTGACTACATCTATTATTACAAGATTTACTACTACAAGATATTCCATGTATAGACATTATAATTTGTGTAAAGATTCCCAGGTGTTACTATTTGGAAAAGCCAAAGACTAGTACTTTAGAAGAATATCTAATATTCATATAGATATTTACCTTTCAAGTTCTGATTTTTTACTTTTTAATGCCATTCCAAACATGAACTTTTTGATTGCACTAGCGTTTACACCATCCATTACCTGATAAAGAACAAATAGCATTTAAACATATGTACACATATGATATTCACATCAAAGTCTTATGCAAGTAAGAAATTTTATGCCTATGAGATTGTAATGATATCTAGTATTAGTTAAAGATAGTAAGATGCTCAATAAGCAACGGTTTCTAATTGTATTATGACTATATTGTATAGCACTAATAATTTGGGATATCATAGAAGTTAAATACATCTGTAAAAAGGTAAAATTTGAAGACAAGTTTCTATATCAAACTGCATTGATCAAATCAAATTCTCAATACGTCTACATTCCATCTTTACCAGATACAGAGTGAGATGTAAAGAATTTTCGTAACTTTCGTTAGTGAATAAAACGTCCAAAAGGTTTTCAACTTAGATTGCACCAAGTTTTCTAATATCTTTCCTATATACTCCATTTAAATTCTGGAACAAAATATCAATATTTTTTTTTTAAAGAAAAAGTAGAGATCAAAAGTTATGAAAATTCCTTAAATTGTTCCCAAGTATTTTTGTGAAATTGACTGCAGGATAAAATGCAAGGGAAACATGCTTCAATTACAAAATCTTTTAGGAAATTACCTTTGCCTTTATGAAAGATACCCTCCCAAATGGGAAGTCACTAATGTATGCAGACAGAATATTTTCTATTTGACTCACCTTGTCATAAAACCTATTTAATAACCTCGGCACGGAGGGAAACAATGTGGGTTGTAATTCTTTAATGTCATCCATGAGTAACTTGACATCTCCTTGGAAGAAACCTATCCTGGCTCCCATCATGGTACAATATGACTGAAACAGATACAATACTACGTCATGTAAATCATACAATATGATGACAAAAAGGTAAAAAAAGTGTCATGTAAACTTTCTTAAAATTTCTTTAAGATCTAGGTTACTGTAAATTGCTTTATTTTCGTCAGTACCAATTTTCGTCAATTTGTTCAAAATGACAATTTCGTCAGTACGTAAATTCGTCATCCAAGGGTCCCTAAAATCTAAATTCGTCTCTACAAATGCCAACTTAACATTCATATAGGCCGTATGCGTTTGTTTTCATTGTTTGTTTAACAGTTATTGGTAAACAAACAATTAGAGACATGTATACCGTTTACACGTTGCTTGCTGTGAAAACATATCATTTGGTAATTGGTAATTTTGTACATTATATGCGACATTGTGTGCGTATTCAGTTTTCGTTGATTTGTCTGTCGTAATAACTCTTTAAGATTCAATTTTTCCTTTCTTCACTATATTTTGTCAGTAGTATTTATATTCGTCGGTACGTAATTTCGTTAAGGGAGGCACTGACGAAAATGACGAAAATTGGTACCTGACGAATAAAACCCAATTTACAGTATATTTCATGGCAACTGTGTGATAGATATCTACTGTAGTTGCAGCAGCACTTGTATTGAACATATTGCTGTTCATATTTAATAAAATATATGAGAAAATTTTAAGATTGATTAAAATGGTTAAGAAATATCTATCATTTAAATTATAATTATAAAGGAAAATGAATATTTTCAAAATAACTGACTGAAATCAAAGTTGAAATATGTTTCGTTCTTACCTCTAAGAGTCTTTCATATGAGTGAGCTAATGGTAAGTATGAAATAAGAGTGTCCTCTGATGATATGGTTACGCCAGCTGGTTCCTTCAATATAGAATGTCAACAGCTTAAAACAAACTGTTCGTGTGTAAAATTCAGATTGATCAGATCTGAAGTTTACAATTTGAAGTCAATATTTCTGAAATTCAATCATAACATGACAGAGATGAACATCACATCCAGAAATCTCAAATTCTGACTTTTACTCCCTTATGAATAGGCGCTAATCTTTATTTTTCAAACAAAATTTTTTTATTAATAAGTTATGATCTTCGAGGCATAAAATTTGTGGAATTTCTTACTTAGTGTAAAATTTTGAAGAAATATCAAAATAAAATAAAATAACACCCATTCTTTACAAGAGAGACATTGAGGTTAAGTTAAAGTTTGATGATTGTATATGGCCTTACCAAGACTTTGTTAGCTGCGAATACTGTAGATAGTGTACCCCTATGTGTAAGAATGGCCCCTTTAGGCATGCCTGTTGTACCACTTGTGTAACATAATACACATGTGTCATCGGGCTTGGCTGGCTGTAAAAGTAATCACATTAACATCAGTAATGTAGAATTTTTAGGTGTTGTTTTTTCTTATTGATCATTTTTTTTTTTTGCAGAAGCCAAGCATTTTCTTCACAAATATTTAGTATATATATATAAAGGTTTTGAAAAATGCATTATTATAAATTTCTTACGTTTGGTGGTTGAGGTGAGTTTTCTCCTAGTTTCTGAAATGAAAATAATGAAGTGCATGTAAGATGTGATAAATCAATTATGAATCAAACAGTCTAGATATATTATTTGTACTTTAAGTTGTATATATAGCATAATCAAAGAAGACTATTTCTATAATATAAAAGTGTAGCATTTTCTATGGATTGTAAAGTACAGGTCCATGGAAGATTTAGGTAGGTATGACATAATATTTTTGGATGGACTTTTTCCTTGTTTCTAGACATACATGTATGTATGTACCATACGTTGCACGCTTCTAACATAAGTACTCTTTTCTTTTTATGAAGAGATGGTAAAGTGAACTGTTTATTAAGAATTACGAAGAATATATTGCATGAAAAATCTTTATAAACTGTTAAAGTCATTGCATCATATTCTTATGCAGTCCAGTACTTTTCAATCATTCTCTTTGTACATCCCGGATGATTTTGATCGTACCTCTAACTCTGCATAGGACATAATCTCTACACCGAGTTCTTTGCATTTGTTATTATTTTCCTCTGTAACGGACTCTACCAGAATGATTGTTTTCAGGTTTGGAGTCTCTTTGATACGCGCCAGGAGCTTCTGAACCTTTTCATTTTTATCACAGAATACTGTAGTAATCTCAGCTGAAATTTAAGAAAAAGATATTGATATGCAAGTCCAAAAATACATGCAATTTAAAAATGTGAGTGTTAGACTAGACTATTTAAGAGCAGGTATGTTGCCTGCCACATGTTGACTCTGAGTATGAATATTTGACCTTGAATGTGACCTTAATCCTCATTGGCTGATGAGTATAATTATCCTCAGGGATTTTTCAAGTCCGTTTTTGGGTCCGATTTTCGGACCCATTCCCAATGCCAAAGTGGCCTGTATTTTCCCAATTTATGGTTGAAATTTCCCAATTTGAACCTCCTAATTTTTTTGAAGTGTTCTTCAATAAAGAGCAAAATAATGACGACTGAAATACATTGCAGAAATACGACATTGAGGATCGATGTGTAAACTGGTCAGAAATCTTATATCCGGTATAGGTTTACGTTTTCATCATCAAATCGTATCTCCAGTATTGGGAACCCATGACCATGTCGTCTTACAACAGCAAATTTGATACCAAAAAATGGCAAAAGGGAGTACATCTTCTTTGTAGAGGAGAGATACATTCTTCAAAATAAAAGTTTGGCTAGTGAAACAACAGAAAGTAGTTCATGTTCAGTAAACAGAATAGGGCGACTCAGACAGTGGGAATGTCCCCAGTCAAACACTGACTTTGAATCTGAATCCTGATTGATTATATACAGTTAAAGTATACCATTGAGGGATTTAGCACGATTCTGGTTCCCCGAGACCAGACCTATTTCCCGAGGCGAAGCCGAGGGAAATAGGTCTGGTCGAGGGGAACCAGAATCGTGCTAACTCCCTCAATGGTATACTTTAACTGTTTTATTATACCGAAACAAACATTATACTGAAACAAACATATCTCTTAGGTATACAGAAACAAACATTATACTGAAACGAACATATCTCTTAGGTTCACAGGGTTCAAATGGAAATTCTAATGATTTTGCCTTGCCTTCTCGACTGCATGACTGAGTAACGGAAAATATTAATTTCTGATGATAAGAAAAACAGAAACATCATTTATCATACTCATACATGTTTAATTTTTGATTGTTTTATTTTATTGCGGATTAATTTATGTACGTGCTAAGCGGATAGGAGGCGAATTACTCTGCTCGCGTATTGATAGCGTCATCCGATCAACCTTCACATCATCCGATCACCCTTCAACGGCGCTGATTGGATGATACTGACACACCCCCAACGAAGCTCCGCCCCATTTTGAAACTAACTCCCTAGGGAAATAGTCTTCTCAACTAACGCACCCCTTTGCAGGGAAATAGTCTTATCAGGCGATTTTCAGGGATTTAGTTAAATTTAATGAGTCTCTTTTTATATAGGAAAAAATCAGTAGAGGTATAATAATGATCATTAAAGTAGCCCCTCTGACTCTGAACAGATGCCTGCTCCTGATCCTAGAAGATTATCATTATGTCCTTTGAAGTACAATCTAAAGTATAGATGGTTTTACTAGTACTTTGTTTATTTTATTGAAGACACTTTGAACATGTTGATAAAGAAGGAGTTATATCTCTGTGTAAGGATATATTCCATTAAGAATCAAATTAAACTGTTCCAATTCCATTAAAACACCGTGATTTTTCCCAATTTACCGGACCCTGGACCCAAAGTAAAATAACCTGAAAAATCCCTGTTATCCTTGACCATCACCACTGCAAGTTTGATTGATGTACAAATCATATCAAAATAAGATTAGCCAGACAGATGAATGGACAGACAGATGGACAAGCAGCAAAAGATATACCTACATGAACATGCCATTCTTGCTTAGCAGGCAACATACTGACAGTCTGTATGTGTACTTATTTTAGCAGGATTCATATTTTAGCGGAGTTAGCGCTATAGAGACTGTGCTACCTCAAGACTACACTAAATTATTGAACTTTTATAAATTAATGTTGAAAATAAGTCAGGTGTGCTAATTCATGATTATGTTAATATGTCAATTTGTCCTATTTTACCCTGTTTGCGCTAAAATTTGATTGTGCTAAAATAAGTACACATACATTTGATACAGTAACTAGTCAAGTTGTTCTCCCAAAAGTAGGTCAAAGAATAAAGGTCTTCTTAAGGTAGAGTATCCCTCAGGTCAGAATTACTGGTAATTTTTTGCCTGGATACCCTATTTTTTCTCCTCAGAATATTGTTCAGATTATCTAACTAATATGTTTTTGGAAAAGAAAGTTTTACAGTTAAATTTTATCACCTCTAAAAAGGGATTTTTCTTATTTTTCCCATAGGGTCCAATGTTGAAGTTCAAATGACTTAAGTTCTCTGTATAATAATGAAACCACGATTTATATATATATTTTTTTTATCAGGTCTAATATAAGCTTTGAATATATGGAAATTAAAATATTGTAAAAGTTTTTATTTTCGAAATATAAGCATCTGAGACCTGAGGGATGCTCTACCTTAAAATGAGTGATTGACAGATGGTCAGAAAAACAGATGGACAGCCAAAACTATTTTTGCTTTATCCAGTCTAGGCCGGGGAATCAGAAATAGAAGTAATTTTGTCTTCCTGTAAAAAGTGAATGTTGTACCTTGGTTAATGATGAATGTACAGGCTTCTGCTCCCAGTGTGTCATACAGAGGCACCAAGGCCATGGAATACATGAAACAAGCCTGTTCAACCACTCCATACTACAAAGAAAAGAAAATACATTATGTCACTTAATTATACATAAGAAACTAAGTACATACTTTTGTCCTTTAGACTTCATTTAATTTTAAGTAAGTAAGAGTATTTCCAAATTATAGCTTAACACAATACAGATTGGTGATTAAAAAGTTGCAGTTTGTTAATCAAAGAATGGACTTCTACAAACATTTTTTGCAAGAATCTAAATTGTCAGTGAAAATCAGTGGAAAAGTGTAATCTTCTCCAGACAAGTGTACATAATATCTTATTCCCCCTTGTCTGATGTCAAACATATTTCTTGTGACCCAAAATTTTCCAATTTCATTGGCTCCGTAGTGAGGACCACTGGACCAATGAGAATCAATCTAAGGTGTCCTGATTAAGGTACAAAGCCAAGGTTTGAAAACAATACACAGCCAATTGTGCCTAACATGAAATTCATATGAAATGAGCATCATGTAAATTTCACATGATAGTTAATGTAAAATTCATATGAATTTCACACAAGATTTATGTGAAAAATATTTCACATGAATTTCACATAAATTTCCTTCACATGAATTTCTCGAAGTGACCTTCACAGGAAACTGAATTCACATAACATCCATGTTAAAATCTTCACATGAATTTCATGTGAAAAATTTCATGTAAATTTTATGATCATGCTCGTTTCACATAAATTTCATGTGAACTTTCATGTAAAGTTCATGTAAATTTTACATGAATTTCATATGAGGCACAATTGGCTGTGTATGACTGTGCCAATAGAAATCTGTCAAATAAGCTGGTGCGAATGAAATAAGAGGGACAGGCGTATAATTTTGAAGGGTACCTTTCTTGTGTTTTATAGATATGTAAGGTACTCGATTTTGCATCAAAATCGAATGAAAACTGTCAAAATATTTGTGCTAATTGGCTAATGATGACAAACTCTCAAGAGACATAAATTTTGAATGCTCATTAGGTGGTGCTCAGAAAATCATGGGAAATGAAAAATTTCTATTTTGACATCCGACAAGGGGGAGTAAGATATTACGTACACTTGTCTCGAGAAGATGGCGATATGTAAGATGTTAGGCAGATAATCCATTCTTACCTCTACCCTGTTTTGTGAGTAGATTCCTATATTTGTTGTGTTGACTGGTTTGTGTCCGCTAGCAATCAATCCTGCTCCAATATTTGCTGCCTTTACTAAAACCTGGGGGGAAAAGGGTAATATTGTTGCATGAAAAGTTTCTGAACAAAGTGGTTTTGTAAAGCACTGATGCCTATGAAAAGGTAGCAGGGAAATTCTGTGGATTGTGGTCTAACAGCTTAATATATGCCTTGACGAAAGAATTTCTCACACAAAAACTCCATAATGTTTTTTCATTTAAAAAGATATTTTTTTCTTGATTCTCCCATGAGAAGTCAAATTTTGTTGCATGCAACATAGATTCAATAAATGTAATAATTATTTATTATTTAATCAAATTTTCCACCTCCACTTTTGCCCTCAAATTTCAATATAATATCATAACTACCAGTATCTATACATGTAGTTTGTGCAGTGATAGGTTTCAGAGATACTGATATTTTAGCAACTTGCTGCAAGATTTGTCTTAACCTTGACCTAAAATATGAGAGTTGTTCCTTTTTAATTCTTTGGATTTTCATGAGAGTTGTTCCTTTTTAATTCTTTGGATTTTCATATCAGAGTCAAAGTACAACATGTATTGACAAAGACTGAAAGAGATGAACGGACAGAAAATTTCTAGAAAAATTAACTCCAAAATCCTTAAGGCTGTAGATGAAATATGAAAGCCATTCTTTTTAAACACCTTGTGAAATGGCAATAAGATGAATGGCAGTATGGACAAATGATCATACAGATGCATAAATAAGGATTTTGTATAGCCACAGGGCTCTTTCTTTATCACTTTGGGGTCATAGTGGATGTAATAGGAGCTACTTGATTCATAGATAGTTTTTTCTTCAGATAGTTATTACTAGTGTCTATCTAATGATTAGAGGCCATTCTTGGAACGCTTTCAGTGCTACCAATAAATAATGTACACTAAAATCAATAACGAAACATGTAGAAGATGCTTACATCGTTATAAGAGATCCATTGGTACGGTTCCTTGGCACTGGGCTTCCATCCGTAACACGGACCGTTATCTGTGGAAAATATGTAAAAGAGTTTTGAAATATTGTAATTTCCTATATATATCTTTGAATTTAGGGTTCTGTTTTAAGCTTGAATTCAAAGTGTATTACAAATATATGGCAATGTCAAAGAAATATTGCAATGCGTGTAAGTTGTAAATCTCAAAACAATGTTTTCAAGAGGAAAGCACTTACGATGTACGTTTAAAATACTTAGTAACAGTACTTTTGAATGAGGATAAGAATGCTAGAAAGGTCTTAATTGACTGTTCTGATAAATCTTAAACTTTTGAAAAACGACATATAGATGCAGTACATTGAGTACACATTCTACACAAGAATAAGGAAATACCCTCAGAGAAGTGATGACGTGACGGTGGTATTAATCTACTTTGTGTTTGAGAAACATCACAATGATGCCATTTTAGTGGAAGTATCTCGACGAGGAAATTTTATTTTTTTTTTTTCAAAAATAATACATGTACATCTTTATTTCAAGTATGTTATTGTAAATTCCGTTTTTCGTTTTTCGTTTTTGGGATGTGTGGGGATTGAGAAATGCCTCTCCCTCATCTTTTCTAAATCTACATAATAAAATACTAGTATGTAAATAGTAGTAAACATTCAAAATCTTACACAAAGAAGTGCACTTCTAAAAAATATATGTTCCTTGGCGATTCATCACGTACTCATACATTGTTAATCTTCTGTCAACTCCCATTCCGTGTTATGTAAATAAAACACCTGTATGTTAACTTTGAATGAGTGTTATCCTCATAATAAGAATATATCCCTAATCAAACCTCCTTGTTTTAATTACAATACGAATAAGATTCTAGTGGATCCACCAAATTCATCTATTCACACATCCCGCATCCTTCCCCACCTCACCTCCCCCCTTTTCCTCTAACTGAATAATCTGGTTTGTGATCGATACCGTTGTCGCTTTTTTTTTTGGGGGGGGGGGGGGGGTAGTTGGTAGTATCTATAAGAGCTACTGGTAAGACAGACAGATAGACCGACTCTATAATGTATTGTTGCTTCTAGGCCTAGCTTGTCATTATTCCGTATCCAGTCTCCGTAAATGTACTGCATGATCGAGTTTTAGCATTAGTACATGTTTATGCTCTATTGAATCGGATTAATTTGTCAAACAAATATGAATGATTTTGACCTATTTTCTCGTAACTAAATCGAATCGATTCGTCAACCTCAAAAGATGTTACAATCGTTACTTTTCATTGCATTTACACTTAAATTTTAAGTGGGGTTTAAGGAAGGAGTGACAAAAGAGGATAAAATATTTGAGATTCTTTTTAACATTTTCTTGAGGAGGAAAACAAATGAAATAGATACACGTAAACTACAGTAAGTCTACTGCGCAAAAAAAAAAAAAAATGCAAAAAATCCATTCACTGTGATTGTGCATAATTTATTTGCTTGGCATCATCAGCTGATGCATTGTTTATGCTGATGAAATCTCAGGTCACGCCACAATGATGTGGTATCACACCACTGTGACGCTGACCACGTACTACGTATAACGAAATCAAGGTGCCATGCGTCAAAATAACCGTCTTACTTGATAATCTGGCTCCGTTTTTGAACGCCTCATGAAGAGTCTGTATTTCACTGCCTGTGACATCTATAAGCTGATTGTTTTCACAAAGCTTGGATATTCGAATTCTCTCGTGTCCCTACAACAAAACGAAACAGATGTGTATAGACAAGACAATATCTGAATATAATTTTCTTTTTCTTTCTTGTTTTGTCTTGTCTTAAAGCAATACCCGATGTTGAATAGTACGTGTAAAGTGGAGATGGAAGTTGGAGGGGGTGGGGTCCTCGAATAATCATCCATGGGAAACAATACGGATCCATGCAAGAAATATCGCTTGCCATGTCTAACCCGCCCACACCTTAGATGACCAACAAATCTTCAATGTCAGGCCATTGCCCTCTCAATTGATGTAGAGCATTTGACAGTTTTATGACACAAACTTACTCGAGTCAAGGACCATATTTGTACTACATGTAGTCATTAATCATGTATTTAGACGTTATTGATTTCACCTGTCAGTATTTATTTACACCTGATTCTCTCCCTTTTTTCTCTTACGGTCACAAAATATGAACATATTAGCACCTTATTTGAAGCTCTTGTAAATTGACATCTATTTCAAATGCTTAATTTATCATCGATTTTTCGCTTTGCTTTGCTAACCTTTAGATTATTCTTTATGTGTGAATAAGATTCAATCAAAATTTCGTTTCAAACACATCGTGTAAGGTAAATTGAGAGAAAGAGAGAGAGAGAGAGAGAGAGAGAGAGAGAGAGAGAGAGAGAGAGAGAGAGAGAGAGATGGTGTACTTACATGGCTGTGAGCACTAAGAGGTGACGACTGAGAGCTTAAATCTACCAAGTATTTGATTTTGCCGGACTTGGCCATGTTACACCGCACTACAGTCCAAAAATTTCAAATGTCACTTAAAAAATCCCCCGTGTGTAAAGACCTTGTTTACGTTACACCTTAATAATTTTCAATACTGAAAGTAATTGCCCACGGCGAAAATCCAAACAGGTATGAGAGGGCGGCTTCACATTATACCGGAGCATTGAAGCATTCCAAAACTTTAATCACATAGTATGCAAATATTATCCAATCTTCTCCATCATAATCAACAATCGTAAATAATCGGTCAAGATTGATTATACAACGTAACGTAAAGGTATCCTCCTGCTGAATGAGAAGTGACGTTATAGTAAGTCTGTGACGCTACTAGATTATACATGTATATCCGTGTCGTTATGGAACTTTTCAAAGTAAAATCCTGTTATATCAATATATGCAAAATTATTTCCAAATTTATAGAATTTAGAAATAATTTCCACTATTTGAACGACGCTGAGGTTTTTTTTTTACCTCTTGTGAGATGTCACGGAAGTGAAAGAATAAAGTCAGTTTTAATATCACGCTACAAATAGGAAAACAAAAGTCGTACCACTGAACTCTCCATTCAATAGTAAACACGTATACGTTTATATATAACCATCCTGAATCATTGCGCGTGGCCGTGAAAATCAATCAATCGATGGTTATTCCACACTAATTTTAGATTCAATGGGATGTTAGGCAGAAAAAAGATACCCTTCTGTGGAAGGAAGAAATGTGTCCCACGAGGGACCGTAAGGAGAACTTGGGTCTGCGCCTCTACCATGGGATATGATCGATTTATACATATACCTTTATCGTATATGTTTGTGTTGTAAAACGTTATGACCTCCTAATTACTGTTCAATTAAGTTGCTCTGACGTCAGAATAAAGAAACAGTACTCGATAATAGACTAAAGAGAAAATGTACTGTATCACACGTGGTAGTAATATGTCGGATATACAAGACATCAACATCATGACAACATATGCAGTGTAATTTCAAAATTTAGCCTACAATTTCATTGAAACAAAAAAAAAACAAACAAACAAACAAAACAAAACAAAAAACAAACAAACAAACTCAGATTAATGAAAATAATTTTCAATTGGTTTATCACATCGGTTTAACGTTAAACTACATGTGCGGAAACCGGATTTTTTCTTAAAATCCTTCCCTTTTCCGAAAAAAGTTATTAAAAACACTTTATCTTTATTTCAAATCACTTTTATCTGATATCCTCATGTCTAGCGTAGTACTTTACACGTTATGGTTTTTTTTTCTGTTTTTTTTTTAAAGATTTTTCAGAAATTGCAATAATGTCTTATTCTAACTTTCTTTTTTTTTTTATACATGACTACTAGTAGTCATGTGCTCACTTTCATGTATAATAGAAAGGAAAGTTAGAAAAAAACACTAAGTATTTTCGCCTTTTTGGAAAACGCACCATTACATATATACTAGGATTTCATCAATACATCTGTACTTACAACTTATACTTCTGCGATGCTTGCACACGTGGAAATATAGCATAGCTGATCCATAAAAATTGAGCAGAAATATTGCAGATATAATTGATTTTATCTGAACATTTCCAAATTTGTTACATTGGTGCTCAACCGCGAATTCCCAAAATCAGTCATGACGGGATAAAACGAACGGAAATAATGAAAAGTAATACATATTGACATCTTGGTCTAAAACATTATGCTTTTAAATTCGGAATCAGACAGCAAGAGAACACATTCCCTTGATCTTGAACCTGAACAAGGTACTTATCTAATCATCCTCTGTTCCCAAATAAAGTTTGATGAAAAAAAAAGTTATTACTACAGCATGTCAATAAGATTTTCTGTTCTTATAACCTTTCAAACCGACTTTGAAAACAAACAGGTGCCATCCTCTCACCATGGGTAACTCTTATTATGTTATCATACAGAGCATTTAATGTCCGGTACGTCTGTCTGCAAGGTTTTCTTCACTCTGATTCCATCATATTGCAATAGGTAGCTGTGATATTTACCCTTTACAAATGACCTTGAAAACAATTGGTTGTCGTCCTCTTACCAAAGGTAACTAAAATGCGAATCTTCACGACCATACAAAGTAATTATATGACTTTGCATAATATGTAACTCCTCTTAGTAGAGTCCACAACATTTCTTTATTTTGTAAGATTGTTGTCATCTAATCCTTTAATCGTGATCTTGAAAACCAAACACATAGTAAGAGGAACGTACAAATGAATTAAAACACCATGCAACCAACAAATCAACACATAGTAAAGTCTGAGACAAAAACAAAAAGCACAAAAAAAAAAACAACCTACAGTAAGACAAAGACACCAATGTCTGAAAACACAATCGAACCACAAAAACCAACACCAGTAGTACAGTCACACAATTACACAAATGTACGAAAACGCAACTTAAGCTCGAAAACCAACTCAGCATGGCTAAAAAAACCAAACACAAAGACGTTAAGTCTGAACAACAAAACCACAAAATCTAAACACGGTTAGACAAAAACACACCAATTCATGAACATACCTGTATCATATGTGCAAACCAACACACAGGCAGACAAGAACACATCGACCATAAAAATTAACACACCAACCGCATGAATATACAAGGCACTCTGACTCTGAACAACAAAACCACAAAATCTAAACACGGTTAGACAAAAACACACCAATTCATGAACATACCTGTATCATATGTGCAAACCAACACACAGGCAAACAAGAACACATCGACCATAAAAATTAACACACCAACCGCATGAATATACAAGGCACTCTATGATCAAAACACCCTATACCCTTGCAGTCCTTATTCTCAAATCGAAAAGATACAAGTTTTAAGAAATTTTCTAGTGCAGATTAGGCCCCCCCCCCTCCATTTGAAGCAACCAAATTTTTAGAGGAATTGTATTTGTAACATCTTGACGAAAGATGAGATCTGTCGTTTGAAGCAGACTTTGAAATCTAGAAATCTCGATCAGTCAATCAATGAGAGGTTAAGATATAGGCCATCTTTATCTAAATATCGTCTATCATTACATATACAAACAGATCATACGTAAATATACATGTATCAGTATACAGGTGGAAACAGATAGCGTTTACTTAGCACGTAAGTTACTTTCTACAGACAAAGAGCTGTGGAATGAATGGAAGCACCCTTCTTTCCGTTGCTCATATCATACGATACATACTAGTACATTGTACTTACAAGGGTAGGGGACGAAAACAATTGGAATTTGGCAATTATCTCACTATGGGTAACTCGTATGCATACTTTGCTCACAATACAACGTGGTCTGCCTACTTGAGTGCCCAAAAAGATTTGCTAATTATTTAAATGAGACCTTGAAAATTTGACCCCTTGACATACACATCCATTCGTATGTATAGTATAGTTTGATGAAATGTGACTACAACGAATAGGGCGGACGTAGGCCGTACATGGCGGCACTACAGAGTTTTTTTGCCTATCCAAAGCCGGTATACATGTCTACTTTCTGTTTATCAAGGTAGAACAGATGGTTGAGATAAAGCCTGCAGGGTTTTTTTCTGCACATCACATTACGTAAGCTATTCACATTCCATTGTTCCAATAATAGCAGATCCCACTGGCATGACAGGATCTGGTTTATAAGAGAGGAAAAGAAAATAAACAATGATACACTTACCGGCAATATTGCACTCTGGCTCTGTAGATCAATGATGAATGGAAGAGGCTGGGGTCGTTTGAAGAAATACAGGGCGGATGCTGTGGTGACTGCCCCCACGGTTACCGCCCCTGCCCCCACCAACTTCAGATAATCCATCCCTCGTGCCTTCTCCCTGTGGGCATCAAATATAAACAGGTGTTTACAGGCAGTGTCTGATAAAGATTTAATCAATACACAAAAAGCATGTTATACGGAAGGTTTCCTTCGGTATGTTTTCGTGCTCTTACATAAACGCTAGCGAATGTAATATTATGAGGAACAACGGTGGCTAACCAACGTCACTACATCGCGGATGTAAAGCGATCACGTCGTAAAGATGTATTGATAAGTGTCAATAATATTGCATTTCCCGGATTCCGAAGTATTACATAATCTATAGAAATATATTTGTGCATTTTTATTTGCGTCATTTAGCACTTCTTTTAATACTTTTAAAATACCGGTATATGGAATTTGGCGATTTTTTTTTATACCCCCCCCCCCCTCTTTTTTAGTTTTATTTTTTGTTGTTGTTGTCTAACCTTGTCTTTCTTACCTGATGTACTGAGCCAACAATTCAATAATTTTATCCATTTAAATAGAAGGAACATCAATGCAGAGCCCGGACCGATTGTCTGATGGTCGTCTGGACCAACCAGTATAAAAGTTTAGTACTTTGTCACCATACAAAGTCTCCATGTAAGGTGTGAATTGTGCATGACCCATACTGGAAATATACCTGATTTTAAGTGTTATCAGTCAAGGTCATACCATGGCTATTTGTAGTACATTTTGAGGTTGTATAAGGACACATTATCAAGGCGAACATGCAATTTACGTTTACCTTGTCAGTGAATACACGTGCAAGACTTGATTCCCTGTAAATGAATTCGCGTGCAATATGATCTGATTCTGTTACTTGAATAGAGGTGGGGAAAGGTGGGAGGAAGGAGGACTGCCATGCAATAAGTCCGCCAAAAATCACGTAGACAAGAAAAAAGGGCAACTAAACTTACTGACGGCTTAATCAATTACATGTACCTATTCATTCTTTTGGTAAACAAATCAAAGTATATTTACAGGTCGTAAAAATAGTCTATGGTTTGAAATACCTTGGTCTGGAAAGTGTTACGTAATGTATACATTTCTTGTAGACGGGCACCTGCACCTCAATTATGCTCATTGACAGGGAATTTCATTTCTTTCTCAACAAACGAGGATTTTTTGCGTCTTAAAAAGAGGGGGGTTGGGGCAAAATTTGAGATAATCTTGAATTTCTATTACAAGATGTAATTGTGAAACACAATGACCCCTTCAACAGCTTTCCTTAATAAGAAGTGATTTAGTCAGGGTATCAAATGAAAACTATTATAACAATGAATACACACATAAAACATGGTTCTCCTATATTTTACCATAAATTTGTGTATTTTCCATAGGTTAGGTGAAATACCCACGTCAGTAGGAAAAAATCAAAAATTAAAGGTCTTGTCAAAACCAATATGCATGTTAATAAAGCCTGTGTTTGTGAAACACGAATGCCCTCGGTGGCATCTTTGTTAGTATAAACACCATTTTCTGTTAAGTACCGTATGTGAAAAGTCAAAGTCAGGGTCACTAGGTTAAAAATAAAGCCTGTGTTTGTGAAACACAAATGCCCCCGGTGGCATCTTTGTTAGTATAAACACCATTTGAAAGTTTTTGTAAAGTAGGTCAAAGGTCAATGTCAAGATCAAAAATTTTGGAACCAATGAAAGGTTTTAATATAACAAATTCACATGTAAAATATCAAAGCCCTATTACTTACCATTCAAAAGTTATGCCCAATGTTAAAGTTTTTGAAAGATAGGTCAAAGGTCAAGGTCACGGTCACAAGGTCAAAAATGTTGGTATCAATCGAAAGGTCTTGTCACAAGGAATACACATAAAATATGAAAGCCCTATCACATACCTATCAAAAGTTATGCCCAATGTTTAAAGTTTTTGAAAAGTAGGTCAAAGGTCAAGGTCACAAGGTCAAAAATTTTGGTATCAATGGAAAGCTCATGCCACAAGGAATACACATATGAAATATGAAAGCACTTACCTATCAGAAGTTATGCCCAATGTTAAAGTTTTTGAAAAGTAGGTCAAAGGTCAAGGTTACAAGGTCAAAGATTTTGGTATCAATGGAAAGGTCTTGTCACAAAGAATACACATGTGAAATATGAAAGACCTATCATTTATCTATCAAAAGTTATGCCCAATGTTAAAGTTTTTGAAAAGTAGGTCAAAGGTCAAGGTCATGAGGTCAAAAATTTTGGTAACAATGGAAACGTCTTGTCACAAGAAATACACATGTGAAATATGAAAGCCCTATCACTTACCTATCAAAAGTTATGCCCAATGTTAAAGTTTTTGAAAAGTAGGTCAAAGGTCAAGGTCACGAGGTCAAAATTTTTGGTATCAATGGAAAGGTCTTGTCACAAGGAATACACATATCAAATATGAAAGCCCTATCACTTACCTATCAAAAGTTATGCCCAATGTTAAAGTTTTTGAAAGATAGGTCAAAGGTCAAGGTCAAGGTCACAAGGTCAAAAATTTTGGTATCAATGGAAAGGTCATGTCACAAGGAATACACATATCAAATATGAAAGCCATATCACTTACCTATCAAAAGTTATGTCCAATGTTAAAGTTTTTGAAAAGTAGGTCAAAGGTCAATGTCAAGGTCACAAGGTAAAATTTTTTGGTATCAATAGAAAGGTCTTGTCACAAGGAATACACATGTGAATTAAATCAAATGTTTTTCAGAAAAAAAAACAGATGTCTCCCCCTCCCTCTAAGTTACTTTGACCTTGGGCCAAGATGATGTGAAACCTATGAGTCATGGGCAACATCATACTCAAACATTAAAGTGATTCATTGTATTGTTTGAGGTAAAGCCCAAACATGATTAGCTCATACAATTTCATATTTAGTGAAATTGACTTTGGTCACATGACCTTGGATATAGGTGATCTGAAAAATACATTGTATGGATCATGCACAACAAAAAACTGAATTAGTGATTGGATACACGATTCAAAATATAAAGCCTAAACATGATAAGCATAACAATTTCAGCCTGGACATGATTAGCATATACAATTTCATTACCAAAGTAAGAAGTGACCTTAATCATGTGACCTTGGGATAATGTGATAAGACCCATTTAGTCCTGAGAAACAACGTCTTAAAATATGAAAACAATTGTAAGAAGGGTTCAGCAGATATAGCCCAGACAAGATTAGTACGTACAATTTCATTAAAAATAACTAAATAATCTTGACCTTGGGCACATGACCTTGGGTCAAGATGATAAGAAACCTTCCAATCCTGAGCAACAGCATTCTAAAGTATCAGAGCGATCCAGTATACGATTCCACAGATATAGTCCAGACTCAACAGTATTTACAATTTCATTAAAAAATGTAATATTTGACCTTGACCTTAGTAATATGACCTTGGATCAAGGTGGTGTGAAACCTTAGGGTCATCAGCACCATCATACTAAAATATGAAATGATCCGATTACAGTTCAAAAGATTAAGCCTGGACATAATACACATAACAAATACAATTTCATTTAAAATACATGTATACTAATTGACCTTGACCTTGGTCACATGATCTTGAGTCAACGTGATGTGAAACCTTCGGGTCATAAGCAACAACATACTAAAATATAAAGGGATTGGCAAACGGTTCAAGAGATATAGCCCGAACAGGAATGCATGTACAATTTCATTAAAATTGTACTACATGACCTTGACCTTGGTCACATGACTTTGGGTGAAGGTGATGCAAAACCTTCGGGTCATTAGCAACAACATACTAAAATATGAAAGTGATCCGGCAAACGGTTCAAGAGATCTAGCCTGGACATGAATGTATGCATAATTTCATTAAAAATGCTTTAAGTGACCTTGACCTTGGTCACATGACCTTGGGTCAAGGTGATGTGAAATCTTTGGGTCATAAGCAAAAACATACTGAAATATGAAAGTGATCTGGCAAACAGTTCAAGAGATATAGCCCGGACAGGAATGTATGCATAATTTCTTTAAACATGCAGTACGTGACCTTGACCTTGGTCACATGACCTTGGGTCAAGGTGATGCAAAACCTTTTTGTCATAAGCAACAACATACTAAAATATGAAAGTGATCCGGCAAACGGTTCAAGAGATCTAGCCTGGACATGAATGTATGCATAATTTCATTAAAAATGCACTAAGTGACCTTGACCTTGGTCACATGACCTTGGGTCAAGGTGATGTGAAACCTTCGGGTCATAAGCAACAACATACTAAAATATGAAAGTGATCCGTCAAATTGTTCAAGAGATATAGCCCGGACAGGAATGTATGCATAATTTCATTAAAAATTGACTAAGTGACCTTGACCTTGGTCACATGACCTTTGGTCAAGGTGATGTGAAATCTTTGGGTCATAAGCAACAACATACTAAAATATGAAAGTGATCTGGCAAACGGTTCAAGAGATATAGCCCGGACAGGAATGTATGCATAATTTCATTAAAAATGCACAAAGTGACCTTGACCTTGGTCACATGACCTTGGGTCAAGGTGATGTGAAACCTTCGGGTCATAAGCAACAACATACTAAAATATGAAAGTGATCGGGCAAAGGGTTCAGGAGATATAGCCCGGATACGATGTGTGACAGACGGACAGACAGACAGACGGACGATGAAGGCAAAACCAATATGTCTCCTCCCCGTTGGGGGGGGGGAGACATAAATAAATATGAAAGCCCTATCACTTCCCATTCAAAAGTTATGTCCAATGTTAAAGTTTTTTGGACAAACAAACAGACAGACAGACAAACAGATGGACAGGCCAAAAACTATATGCCCCTGAATCTTTGATCCCTGGGGCATAAAAAATGTTGGTATCAATGGAGAAATCTTGTGACAAGGAATACACATGTGAAATATCAAAGCCCAATCACTAACCATTCAAAAGTAATGCCTAATGTTAAAGTTTTTGAAAAGTAGGTCAAAGGTCAAGGTCATGAGGTCAAAAATTTTGGAATCAATGGAAAGGTCTTGTCACAAGGAATAAACATGTGAAATATGAAAGCCCTATCACATACCATTCAAAAGTTATGCCCAATGTTAAAGTTTTTGAAAAGTAGGTCAAAGGTCAAGGTCACGCAGTCAAAATTTTTGGTATCAATGGAAAGGTCTTGCAACAAGGAATACACATGTGAAAAATGAAAGCTCTATCACCTTCCATTCAAAAGTTATGCCCAATGTTAAAGTTTTTCGGACAAACAGACAGACAGACAAACAGACGGACAGGCCAAAAACTATATAACCCGGAATCAAAGAAGGGCATAAATATGTCTCTTTTTGTTACACTGTGCTTGATTTTGTTAAAAAATACTGTATCGCTGTGTATCGTTTGAATGGAAGATGTATCATGATACATATTGTCAAGCTACTGTATCGCGATACCAATACAAACGATGTATCGTTACACCACTACCTTGACCTTTGACCCTTCAAACTCATAAGGTGTATCATCCTCACACTACGGTGAATCAGTGTAGGAAACATTAAAACCATCTATCATTAAAACCATTTCAGATATCATACAACCAAAGTGTTGATTGACAGACAAAACATAGGTAATCACAGATTACGAAGCTCAGCTCGTGGCAGCAAAATTCAACATATTTCTAAGTACATGTATATTGGCTTTAAAAGACAAAATCATTCAAGTGAAAAAAGTAGGTCAAAGTCATTTTATGAAAGTTTGATCAAAGATACATCCAATATGCAAGTTTGGTACATGTAGCACTTATACTTTGCTCAATATTTGCTTTTAAAGGCAAAATTCCTCAAGCAGAAAAAGTAGGACAAGGTCATTTTATGAAAGTTTGATCAAAGATACCGGTACATCCAATATGCAAGTTTGGTACATGTAGCACTTATACTTTGCTCAATATTGGCTTTCAAAAGCAAAATCAGAAGGTCATGGTCACTTTATGAAAGTTTGATCAAAGATACATCCAATATGCAAGTTTGGTACATGTACATGTAGCACTTATACTTGGCTCAATAATGACTTTTAAAGGCAAAATCATTCAAGCAGAAAAAGTAGGTCAAGGTCATTTTATGAAAGTTTGATCAAAGATACATCTAATATGCAAGTTTGGTACATGTAGCATTTATACTTTGCTCAATATCGGTTTTTTAAAGCAAAATCACTCATTGACTCAAGCGGAAAAAGTAGGTGAGGTGCTGCGTCCGATGCATGGGTTCATCTCAGCATCCCAAGATGTATCACTTGTGCAAGTTTGGTTACTGTAGCATCAGTTCTTTGTCAGATACTGAGCTACCCCAAACTTCTTAACCAAGTTAAACTGAGCTACCCCAAACTTCTTATCCAAGTTAAACAAGCAGAAACTGTAGGTCAGATGCAGCATCTTATGCATGGGTTCCCCTCTGCATCCCAAGATGAATCACTTGTGCAAGTTTGGTTACTCCCCCAAACTTCTTAACTGGATGCGGACGCGGAAACGGATGCACAGGGTTATAGCATATAAGCTCACTTAAGTTTGTCGAGGTGAGCTAAAAATCTAGATGAATTAAATTGCTATACATGTACAGCTTTCTCAGACTTATGTGCAGTAAGCTATGATCCACACATTATTGCTCCTGGTGTACATCTACGTTACAACGTAAATACGAGTACAGAACTTTTAGATAGATTTAAAAGCCAAAAATGGACACTGTAGAATAATGCGCACCAGGACGCAGCCAGTTGCCAACTTTATGGGCCATTTTTTATCAGAATGGGATAGGAGTGTAACGATATACTGCAGTTCGGTATATCGCGGAAAAACATGCATCATGACCCACCAAAAGTAACGTACGATGATATTAGATCAACATTTTTTTATGCTCACGAGCTAATATATTGAGTGCTGACATTTTTAAGTTGATTTCTGTGTTCTTATTCTAACTGTTTCCGGGTTTTACTAACAGAATAAATTTCCAGTATAGAAATATCAGTATAATTATGATATTCTCTCTGCATAATCACAAGCAAAATGGCATTATCTAACGTTTTCTGTACATACAACACAGTACTGATAGAGCATTTGCCTACACAATTTGTTGTTTTTATTAATTCCAAAACTCAATTGTTCACTAGTGTCTGTATCTAGATACGTATCGTATCGTGAGGCTGTATCATGATACTATTAGTTATACAGTGTTTTACAGGGGGGATACAGAAATATATTGGGTCGATGAAAAAAGTTGTATTGGGCGAGGCGAAGCCAAGCCCAATACAACTTTTTTCATCGACCCAATATATTTTTGTATCCCCCCTGTAAAACACTGTATAACGAATTTATCCCACCGATGGCTTTTGGTTTGTGTATGTTACGTCAACATATTTTAAAGCATCTCAGTGACGTCAAAAGCGTAAAGCGTCTTTGTAGAAGCAGGATATTAAAATGATATCCTGTCAATAACATAATACAACATAATATTAGGTTCTTCTCGACCAATCAGATTGCAAGAAATTTGCCAGAGGTGGGATAAATGTACATATCATATCGTGGGGTGAGCGTATCGTTACATCCCTAGAATGGGATTACATGTACTACGTCCCAGGGCACGTGGCCTTCCCTATCCCTGGTCTAAAGATTTATAAACTGTGAAATACAGAATGAATTGTCATTAAGTATGATATCAAATAGGCGATCAACAAACACATTCATGTATTTTGAACACTTTTATCATATAATTATTTCATTTATAATACTGAGGGGGGGGGGGGGGGGGGGGGGGGCTCCGAAAGGGGATTGAATCCACCACTGATTAAAGTGCTTTGCATTCAGATACAGATATTCTCATAAAGGTCCCCCTTGTTATAGCGAGCTCGCTGCAAAGGCCCTTCGGGTGAATACTCAATTTTTGTTTGTAAGTTAAATTTATTGACACAATTTTTCGTAAATCAGATTAAAATATAGCATCAAAACAATGGCATTAGCACGAAATCTTTTAGGAAATGCAACATTTCTGGTGATTCTAAACGGGATGTTTGGCTCCGACTGCTTTTCTCGTCTCGCGTGGTTTCACACTGTCAGAAGTCGGAATAGGGTGGTTTTTTTTCTTTTGGTCGATATGCATGGAGTAATTTATTTTCATTTCACCTTTTTCATACAGGGATTTTTCAAGTCCGTTTTTGGGTCCGATTATCGGACCCATTCCCAACGCCAAAATGACCTGTATTTTCCCAATTTCTGATTGAAATTTCCCAATTTGAACCTCTTAATTTTTTGTTAAAGTGTTCTTCAATAAAGAGCAAAATGCTGACGACTGATAATACCTAGCAGAAATACGACATTAACGATCGATATGTAAACTGGTCATAAATGTTATATACGGTATAGGTTTACATTTTGGTCATCAAATTGTATCTCCAGTATTGGGAACCCCAGGACCATGTCATCTCACATTATGACAACAGCAAATCTGATACCAAAAAATTATAAATGGGAGTTTCTCCTCTTCTTTGTAGAGGATAGATAAGTTCTTCACAATAAAATTTTGGATAGTGACTATAAAAGAAACAACAGAAAGTAGTTCATGTTCAGTAAACAGAATGGGGGCGACTTGGGCAGTGGGAATATGTCCCCCGTCAAACACTGACTTTGAATCTGAATCCTGATTGATCATGACCAAAAGTAGCCCCTCTGACTCTGAGCAGATGCCTGTTCCAGATCCTAGAAGTTGATGTCCTTTGAAGCACAATCTAAAGTATGGCTTTACTAGTACTTTGTTTCTTTTATTGAGACACTTTGAATAAGAAGGAGTTATATCTCTGTTTAATGATTTATTCCATTAAGAATCCATTAAACTGTTGGAAATTCCCAATTTCATTGAAAAGCCGCGGTTTTTCCCAATTTTAATGGACCCTGGACCCAAAGTAAAATACCCTGAAAAATCCCTGTCATACAAAATTAAAATGGCTTGAAATGAAACAGAAATAACAAAAATTCACATGTAGGAAATACATGTATATGAGCTTAGGTCGATCCTCTGTTTATAGATCCTTGCTCATAGTTTTCTGTAAATCTGACTGGAAGCCCCCCCCCCCCCCACCAACCAACTAATATCTGCCTGTCTAGGCCAAAATGGCAATCATCACAGTGGCGGATCCAGTGCCCCCTTTGCCGGGGGGTCAAGGGGCGAATTTTGGCGATATTTACTGAAAATGGGCCAAAATATAGGGGTTTTAGGAAAATTTTGGGTCGGTGCCGGGGGGGGGGGGGGGGGATGCCCCCTCCACATCCCCCTGAATCCGCCACTGCATCAAACAGATAGTTTTACAAATATTGTAAAATAAGATAAATTGTCATAGTCTAAAAATAAAACGCAAGAAAATAAAAAAGAAATGCTGTATTTATTTATTTGCTCTCCGCTCGCAGTAAAGGGCTTTGCCTTGGTTCATATTAAGAGGGATACCATGTCATAAAGTTATGATAAACATACGTAGCATCTAACAATATTCAGACACTTGTCGGAAACCAATGCAGCCTGACACAGGCATATCGAATTTTTTCTGACGTTTTGATAAAAGTCAATAAAGATGAATGAAAGTTACCTCTAACAGACTCAGAAACGTTAACAGCGTTCAAAGTAATCACAATGATAGCAAAAAGAACCCCTGTTTTCACTTGATTGATAAAATAATTAAATATTTCCGAACACGTAAGATCGGACCACACGACAATTGAAGTCAATTCAGTTACTATATACTTCGTACTTGTGTACCAGGAATGTTCGCTGCTAAACTATAAAAAATAAATGGCGCGGCGCTACGAAAAGAAGAGAAAGATATTCATTCTCTCCAACAGTTTGTTTATTGTACTTTCCGGCACGGATACACTCGACTTTGGGAGTTTTGTCCATGAAAACCACGACGTCATATCAACGTTATCAGGGAAAATGGCGTCACAAACCTTCGCATTCAAATTGCATTATTTAAAAACATTAAATTTATACCAAACGTACCGCATTGAGACTTTCCATGTATAAAATAGAAAATTAAATCTTCATCACAGTGAATTCGTTGACAAATTAACATCACAGGAAAGCGGGTGTCACTTCATTGAAAATGGACGATTTTCGAAAAAAATATTGGAAAATATAAAGCTTTGTAATATTTTAATCCAAAATCAAATTTTTCCTCATTGAATCTTGAAATCATCTCTGGACATTGTTGATAATTTTGCTAGTTTTTGACAAAGATTCAGCCACACGATTTCTAATAACAGTTAATTGGCTCGAAATCGCAAATTTTTGAGCGACAGTGTCATCTTTTATTCCAGTATCCCGCCTTTGGTTAAAACACATCTTTTCCACATGTAAGTGCAATAAATTTATGAAGATTTTGGAAGTTAAGGTATCCGTTGTACAATAGAGTCATTTTACATAGCGTTTAAATCATCTCCATTGTAAACTATGGTAAATTCTATGCCTGGTAAGGTACTATAAACTATATACATATGTATTTTCTGAAAGGTAATGATGCCCTGAGTACAGATATAAGACCCCCTGGTCTTAAAAATCAAAGGGGAAAAACTCTTGTACAACTTTTTATTTTGCATATGCAATATAGAGAATATAGACAATTTAAATGCTTCAACAATTATTCCCCTTTGTTTTTTCTGGCCCCAAAATCATTATTTCTGAACAGTGGGCATTATAACCTTTCAGAAAATATAAAGTTTATGGTACCTTACCAGGCATAGAAAAATGCCCAATTGTACATCGGATACCTTAAGTCAAAATAGATTTTGGAAGTCAAATCAAAATTAATTTCCAATAGTTTAACGAGAATTGGAATGACATTTTCAATATTATGACGTCATCAAGAAATTCACCAAAAGTTTTCTTTTTTTTTATTTCTACATTTTTTATTTTTCATTTGAATTTAATTTTTTTCTACATGACTTTGAAATATGCATTAATCGATGTTTTAAACATCGATTTATGCATATTTCAAAGTCTCGTAGAAAAATTTCCTGCGGATAGAATCAAATTTAAGTTTGCATAATCAAGGACAGACAAGAAAAATTGAGAAAATAAAGCCTGTGTTTGTGAAACACGAATGCCCCCGGTGGCATCTTTGTTAGTATAAACGCCATTTTCTGTTGAGTAAGTGAAAGGTCAAAGTCAAGGTGACGAAGTCAAAACTTTTTGCTATCAATGAAATGATCTTCTCACAAGGAATACACATGTGAAATATGAAAGCCCTATCACTTACTATTCAAAAGTTATGCCCAATGTTAAAGTTTTTGAAAAGTAGGTCAAAGGTCAGGTCACGAGGACAAAACTTTTGGTATCAATGGAAGAGTCTTGTCACAAGGAATACACATGTGAAATTTGAAAGCCCTATCACTTACCATTCATAAGTTATGCCCAATGTTAAAGTTTTTGAAAAGTAGGTCAAAGGTCAAGGTCAATGTCACGAGGTCAAAAATTTTGGTATCAATGGAAAGGAATTGTCACAAGGAATACACATGTGAAATATGAAAGCCCTATCACTTACCATTCATACGTTATGCCCAATGTTAACGTTTTTGAAAAGAAGGTCAAAGGTCAAGGTCAATGTCACGAGGTCAAAAATTTTGATATCAATGGAAAGGTCTTGTCACAAGGAATACACATGTGAAATATGAAAGCCCTATCACTTACCATTCATAAGTTATGCCCAATGTTAAAGTTTTTGAAAAGTAGGTCAAAGGTCAAAGGTCAAGGTCAGGAGGTCAAAACCTTTGGTATCAACGGAAAGGTCTTGTCACAAGGAATACACATGTGAAATATGAAAGCCCTATCACTTACCATTCAAAAGTTATGCTCAATGTTAAAGTTTTTGAAAAGTAGGTCAAAGTTCAAGGTCAAGGTCACGAGGTCAAAAATTTTGGTATCAATGGAAAGGTCTTCTCACAAGGAATACACATGTGAAATATGAAAGCCGTATCACTTACCATTCAAAAGTTATGCCCAATGTTAAAGTTTTTAGTTCGGACAAACAGACAAACAGACAAACAGACAGACAGACAGACAGACAGACAGACAGACGGACAGGCCAAAAACTATATGCCCCCGAATCTGTGATTCCGGGGGCATAAAAATGAATTTGGCGACCAAGTGTTCAATACCTCCTTAATTGCCATCAAAGAGATTGAATGGGTTATTAAATTTCAACACTTTTAATAATTTCTTTGAAATTGTGGCACTATTTTAGTCCGCTGTCAATATCAACATGTCAAAGCAATTACATCTGTCTGTCAACGTCAATGTCACTGCGTCCATACATAGTGTTGAATAGTGATTTGTATCAGGCGAATCAACGTCAAGTTGCCACCAAAGAGATTGAATGGGTTATTAAATTTCAACACTTTTAATAATTTCTTTGAAATTGTGGCACTATTTTAGTCCGCTGTCAATATCAACATGTCAAAGCAATTACATCTGTCTGTCAACGTCAATGTCACTGCGTCCATACATAGTGTTGAATAGTGCTTTGTATCAGGCGCATAAATTGATTTCATTTTTTAAGCGCATTCATTTCACCTTTGAACGTACGCGTATATTCTGGAGTGTACGGAATAAATGGTCCCTATAATGTAATTATTTTTTGTATATGTGGTGATTCGGTTGACCCATTATTGTCAATGCATTGACATGTTGACATTAAATGATTTGTCAATGCATTGACACGTTGACATTGACAGAATCATTTTTGTCTATGCTCTAACATGTTGACAAACTTATTTCTTAATGCGCTGACACTGAAAATTCATTTGTCAATGCATTGACATGTTGACATTAACAGACTGAAATGTCAATGCATTGACACATTGACATTGACAGACTCATTTGTCAACGCATTGATATATTAACATTAATATACCGATATGTAAATGAATTGAAATGTTGACATTGACAGACTCATTTGACATCTTGATATTGGCATACTCAGTTAATGCATTGACATCGACGGACGCATTTGTCAATGCTTTGGCACGTTGACATTGACAGATCAATGATCATGCATTTACATGTTGACATTGACAGATTGCATTACCTATGTATCTATAGACGAATTATGTAGTAATGTACAGATCTATGTGTGGACATTCCAACGGAGACATTTTCTACAAATAACACGGTTACATCGTTGAATTTAATAAATAATTGATAAATATAAGATAATTAAAATAAGTCTGTCAATGAACTGAATAATCAAAAATCAAACATGTCAATGAATTGACAAATCGGTATGTCAATGCTTCAATGCATTGACAACTAACTCTGGTCGTTTCAAATGCAATGTGTTTAAAAAGCATTGCCAAATCTGTCTGTCAATGTCAATGTGTCAATGCATTGACAAATCTTTCCGCTGTCAATGTCAACGTGACAATGCATTAACATATCTGTCTGTCAATGTCAATGTGGCAATACATTGACAAATCTGTCTGTCAATGTCAACGTGACAATGCATTTACAAATTTGTCTGTCAATGAATTCTTTCTGTCAATGTCAACATGTCAATGCATTGACAAATGGTCTAGCTGTCAATGACAACATGTCAATGTATTGACAAATCTCTGTCAATGTACACGTTTTAACGCAAAGAAAAATATGTCTGTCTATATCAATACAATAACAAACATGTTTGTAAATGTCAACATGTCAATGCAAAGAAAATCTGTTTGTCAACGTCAGCGCATTGGCAACTCTCTGTCAATGTGTTTAAAATGCATTGCCAACTTTGTCTGTCAATGTCAACGTGTCAATACACTGGTATTTTTAAAAAATGCAATGACAAATCTATCCGCTGTCAATGTCAACATGTCAAAGCAATAGGCTACTTGCCAAAATCGTAGTTCGCCAACTGACAAAAATGGCCGAGGTAGGCAATTTTTGCGCACTTTTTCATTGTAACGTCAGCAATGGAACTGCATTTTTTAACATTGACGTCATAATGTAAAACAAGGCCAATTTTCGGTGTTAACACGGACATTTTGTGCTTTCTAACAAGATCGGAAGATGGTCTATTACAAATCTGTCCATACATAGTATTGCGTAGTGATTTGTATCAGGTGTATTGCTTTCATCTTTAAGCGCATTAATTTCGGAACTACTTTGTACACATATTCCGGATATTTCAATTTATTATGACCAAATGTATCATTTCTGACTAATTTCTTATAAAAATTGATCTAGAGATACTTTTTTAACTGTGAGGATTTCTCTTACGTAAGTCATTACCCATGAATTAAGATTTACGGATGGAATATTATTGATTTTCACTGTTTCACTGTTTTATAAGGAAAAGCTGATGGATAGCTAAAAATTATGAACTATAAATTGTTGATTAAATTCCACCCAAAATAAGGCAAATTTTACCTTTCTGACACTTTTTCTAGTAAACCACAAAATGGCACTATTATTGAGCATTTGTCTCTTATTTGAACACGGACATATACTTTTTCTTCTATATTTTGACAAGTCTTCCCTAGGAGTACATGTTAATGTGTATTTGAAAAAATCGTTGAAATTCAGTATTTCTGATATTTTGACCTAAACTAGGATGATTTTCGTGATTTTTTTGTAAAATCGAGAAAATTTTAAGCGATCGATGAAGTTGGTACCTATGGTAAAACGTTATCAAATTCAAGTGTTATACAAAGTTTTTAACCTATTTTGTTGTATATTAACGAAGAAAACTAAAATAAAGTTCAAATGAGGTCATTTCAACACTTTTTTTGTATTTTCCTTACAAATGTTTTATTTTTAGCAACACGTGGCCGGTATTTCACCAAATTTTTCAACTAAGCAAAGATCTTGATTTTCAACACTGACCTATTAATTTTCCTTCATAAAATGTTAACACGAATCCTGTCATTTCATAAAGTTAAAAAAAAAAGCCTGTGTTTGTGAAACACGAATGCCCCCGGTGGCATCTTTGTTAGTATAAACACTATTTTCTGTTAAGTACATGTATGTGAAAGGTCAAGGTCAGGGTCACTGGATTAAAAGGTCAAACATCAAAGGTCAACGTCACGAGGTCAAAAATGTTGGTATCAATGGAAAGTTCTTGTCACAAGGAATACACATATGAAATATGAAAGCCCTATCACTTACCATTCAAAAGTTATGCCCAATGTTAAAGTTTTTTGAAAAGTAGGTCAAAGGTCAAGGTCAAGGTCACGAGGTCTAAAATTTTGGTATCAATGGAAAGGTCTTGTGACAAGGAATACACATGGGAAATATGAAAGCCCTATCACTTACTATTCAAAAGTTATGTCCAATGTTAAAGTTTTTCGGACAAAAAGACAGACAGACAAACAGACTAACAGACAAACAGGCCAAAAACTATATGCCCCCGAAAAATTTGGTATCAATAGAAAGGTTTTAACGTAACAAATACATGTGTAAAATATCAAAGCCCTATAACCTACCATTCAAAAATTATGCTCAATGTTAAAGATTTTGAAAGATAGGTCGAAGGTCAAGGTCAAGGTCACAAGGTCAAAAATATTGGTATCAATGGAAAGGTCTTGTCACAAGGAATACACAAATGAAATATGAAAGCCCTATCACTTACCTATCAAAAGTTATGCCCAATGTTAAAGTTTTTGAAAAGTAGGTCAAAGGTCAAGGTCAAGGTCACGGGGTCAAGAATTTTGGTATCAATGTAAAGGTCTTGTCACAAGGAATACACATGTGAAGTATGAAAGCCCTATCACTTACCTATCAAAAGTTATGCCCAATGTTACAGTAAAGTTTTTGAAAAGTAGGTCAAAGTTCAAGGTCAAGGTCACGAGATCAAAAATTTTGGTATAAATATAAAGGTCTTGTCACAAGGAATACACATGTGAAATATGAAAGCCCTATCACTTACCATTCAAAAGTTATGTCCAATGTTAAAGTTTTTTCGGACAAACAGACAGACAGACAAACTGACTAACAGACAAACAGACGGACAGGCCAAAAACTATATGCCCCCGAATCTTTGATTCCGGGGGCATAAAAATCGGTAAAATTATAGGTGGAAAGATCGCCTTGATATCATGGATTTGCGTACATATACACCTACAAAAGGCGAACGCGCATGAAAACGAAACAACTGTTGGACGATATGTCTTCAAATGCATAATTTATTTCCCGCGAAATTTCAAAGGATGCAGGATGTCATCTCGCAAACCCTCGTTGACGGCTTCACAAAATCACAATTCTGTCCTAAAGAATAAGGGTACCACTCATAAGCACTGATTTGCACGAAAAACGAGTCCATCGAGTGCAGTAAATTAACGGCAGAGCTCGACGCCAAATACAATTTGACATCCACATCTGGCTCTACTTAGTACTTTCCCTTTGTCAATTTGACTTGAGAGAGATGTCAGATGAGAATTAAGGGGTAGATGTCTTTGATTGTTGATGGCATCGATCTACTGTGATACTGGAATACCTTGTATTGGACATATCAAATGACTTGACCTGAGACATGTTCAAGATACGAGAGTGCTCGTCTTTATAAGGCGTCAAAATTGGTCTATATAGACATACTACAGTAGTGCATCTACTGTAGTGCATCTACTGTCCGCGCGGCTCACTTCGGAAAGTGGATAAACGCGATTTTGATAACTTTGTCATGCAAAAATTAAGATAAAGTCTAAATCTTTGAATAGATCTCGCTTAGTCGTAAATTTTGGTATATGTAACATGGCCGAGGGTTTATGCAATCAAATTATACAGACAATATAAAGTTTAGATGGGGAGTTTTCAATGTTAAACTTCAGCATGACGTCGCCGAGTTTAACATTGAGCCTATGGAGAGCGTCACGACGTCACGGGAAAAATTAGCATGGGAAATGGCCCATATAAACTTCGTTTTGTGTATTAATCTTGATTGTGTGCACTGATTGTTATATAACTTATACCAAAATTTACGACTAGGCGAGATCTATTGGAAGGTATCAATTTTATTTAAAGTTTTACATGATGAAATAGTTAAAATCGCGTTTATCCAGTTTCCGAAGTGAGCCGCGCAGACAGTAAATACTCGCAGATTAGACATAATGCTGTAAAATGACCCATTACGCCGTGTTGAAACACTTGATGCACCCGCTGTGGTAAAAAAATTATTGTGAATTTTTTTCAAATAAAATCAATTTTACAGGACAACGTTGTTTTCAATTAAACATGTGAATGAAGATAATTTAATAATGGTGCCCATGGAGTCTTTGCGGAATACAGAGTGTTTTCCCCTTACAGATGGTATCTGACGCAAAATCATTGTGACGTCAGTAGAATGGACTGTTTCCATAGAATTTGATGATGTCATAATCAGTCTACGTCAGATACCGTCTCAAATGGGAAGTAACTCTGGTTTTCGAAAATAGGGAATAGTCGCTTTGAGGTAAACAACCACCTATACATATTAGATTAATTATTTCTGCACACTTTTCAGCATGCATGTCATCAGTAAAATTCTCTGTTGGATCGATACATCATTCTCTGATGATAATTTCTTGGAGTCATTTAATTGATACTTTTGCAACCATACTGAGAGTGTGCTTGAAATAAAATTTAGTCACCACTTTGCGAAGAATTTTTAGATTGAATTTACCTGTATTAATATGTAGTAGGGTAGGAAAAGATGTGCCCAGACCGGGGTTCCAACCCGGGACCTCTATACCTGCAGGCAAGCACTCTAACCACTGAGCTATTCAGGCCAAACACCCGGCTCTGCCACAAATAAAAGGAAATCTTCATATAAATGAATATTTTTTCTGTGTTGAGCAGAAAACAATGAATTTATTTCAAATTTTTATGATTCAGGAACCCATGTACATATAGAAGATGTGGAAACAAAGAAATGGTTTAGCAGATCCATTCTATCCCGGCTTCCTAGCCATCAAGCCCATTGCTCCGATACCGGGATTATTCTTGGTCAGCAGTTGGCAGATAGGCAGAGACAAGGGGACTGGGTGAGGAAAAGATTAAGCAGACTTGATAGAGTATTAAAGGATTCTAGACAAGAGAGTCTGGTAATGAAAAATGAAATCATCAAAGACGAAAGCAGCTTAGGGAAGCATAAATCAGTTCCTGTAACTTTCATAGGTATTTATTAGGCCATGTAAAATAAAATCTATGTTTCTCAGACACAGCCATGCGCTATAATTTGCTGCCAACGATACGCTTTTATTGCAACTTAGAAAAAAATATCTGCCGTGTCTCATCCTCGATCGTCGATTAAAAATGAAGTCTCCATTTATTTCATTGAACATGTTTATTGTCCTGTAAAGTCGTCCAAACCTGATGAATAAATACTCTTAAAAGCCCGTATAAATCACGACGCATTCCATATTTATGTTGCGGGTAAAGACTTTATCCACGCTCCGTTTAAACGTGCCGACACGTGTCGCAGACACTTGGACGACCGGCTATTTGTGTGTTTAATACATTGAGTATTACATGTTTTAAAATGTACGTATTTATTTCTTTATTGATCTCTACAGCATATGTAAATACCTATGCCGAACAATAGCAAGTGTCCATTGTAATACTTCTGAATCTATTAACTATGACGTTCACGTTGTAAAAAGTATACGCAAGGGCTGTCGACGAACGCAAGAGAAATGTAGTTAAACCTTAAATCTCTGAATAAAAGAATGTATATTGTACCCGTGTACATTATTTTCAGGGATGAAAATTTGTTGAAATTTTCAGGGGCCAAGTGGGCTCCTAAGTCAATAAATTTAGGAGCCCACATCAAAAACGATTAGCCCACATCAAAATGTATCTAAATTTACATTTTCAAATTTAAGCCCAAACCCCATTCTCTTCTTGTACAGTGTACATGTCGAGTTTATTTCAAGTACAAGTACCTTTAAATAAATCAATAAATACAAGTATATCCATTTATAAACATTTTACGTACACGTCAGTCTGTCTCCAGACAGTGACTTTGTGCGCTTTTGGAAACATTAGTTAGTTTTGGTATATACTGATCTAAAATTACATTACGTCTTTACAAGGAAATAAGAGAGATCTATTCATTTTCCGCGAGAAAGCGAACCGAAAATTTGTCAGATACTCATGAGTTTTTGTTTCCAAAGGTTAGTTACGGCAACTATGATACAAAAAATAATAATAGTTGGAATTTTACGGTCGCCAAATGGGCGATAAGAAAAACATTTTTGGTAGTCCACACTGAATTTTTAGTCGTGTGGGCGAGTGCTTATTTGCATCCCTGATTTTATCAGACGGTGGTTAATGCTGAACACTTCATTCGATTTCTAAAGATTCCGCTTCATGCAGACTTGACTTCCGAAGATATACGCTATCGGCCAAATTTTTGACCATATGAACGGATCCACCCAAGGAAGTGAGGGGTCGTATTTAATTTGAACTGGGTTTAAACAAGGTGTGAGCAAACAACACCCCTCAGGTCTTTTACGGGATTCTACTAAATGTACTCACAGCAATCAAAACATGTCATACTTCGTACATTTGTAATAGTATCTATTAGCTTCATCCATTTAGACAGATGAGCTACGTCTCCCTGTTCTCAGAAGGAATAGGCTATTTTACTTCTTAAAAAATCAACTTATTTCAGGAGAAAGCCATAAATTTTAATGTACATGTACCATTATTTTGACTGACGGTTCAAAGACATTAGACATTTTTCTATGAAGAAAAACAGGGGGGGGGGGGGGGGGGTTCAGCATAAAATTTCTTGCCTTACATGAATAATGGGGGGGGGGGGAGGAGTAGACAGGCACAGGGCATATGATTTTTCTACATGAATAATAAGAGTACTCTTGGTGGAAAAAAAACCTAAAAATAAAAACCCTACCTACCTTGCCACTTTTTAGACCCAATTATCTCAGAAACATAGAGTTAATTTTACATGGCCTTACATAAAAAAGGTATACATGTATGATGTATAGTAACAAGAAAGATTTTTAAAAGCCTGAAAAATTTTTGTTACTTTGACCTATCAAAATGTTTCATCTCTAGTGATTTTAATTTGTCTTCTATGTGTTTACAAGGCTTTTCATAATTGTCAACAGTGACCTTGACCATTGAGCCAGAAAACTAATGCCAGGGGTAAATTCTCTCTGCATAAACAACATGTGAATGAAATTTGGTGATACATATTGTACTACATATTTTCGTTTATTAATTCAAATTTCTTTATAGATTAAACAAAACTCTGGCATACATCAATATTGAATAAAACAGTAAATCATAACAAACAAATAGTGTCTGATAGAATTAAAAAAATTGTTATGGTGTATTTACATTGAGACTTTGACATGCTAGATATTGACTTAACAACAACACTTTCATGTATGACAGTGATTGGGATAAGCATGCGCCCTGCGCCATAGTCACATTCAATATCAAACTGGCACATTTAAATTTCACTGAGTGCGCCAATGTGGCGCACTCAATTCTTAAACAAATTGTGGAAATTTTCCGTTTTTTACTCAACGTGGTGATGACATCACCAAATTCACTTCTGACTTTGTTATATGATTGGCCATTATTGTTAACCTGTAAAAACTGATGGTAATCTTTACATGTTCTGGTTTCTTTCGTTTTTTTTATACGCCCGTCATTTGACGAGACGTATTATGGTATGGCGAAGTCCGTCCGTCTGTCCGTCCGTCCGTCTGTCCGTCCGCCTATGGAACGCAATAACTTGAATACGCGTCAACGGATTTTTATGAAATTTATACATATATGTAACGGGTTTTTAATTTTTTTGTCGCATAACCGAGATATTGTGTGTAATAGGAAGGGGGGTGGGTTATATGCACATACATTTTAAGCTAAGGGCAAAATATAGGCGCATGGAACGTGTTACTTGAATATGCGTCAAGGGATTTTCATGATATTCATACATTATGATTAGACTGTGGAGAGGAAGCCGCCTTTCGATTTTCAGGTTTATTCGATATGTCGTTACAGAGTTATGGGACTTAGATTTTTAAAATACAGTGAAAATATACTAAAATAGTTAAAAATTATTTAAAAATCTATTTCTGGTCGAAATGTTTTGAAATTTTGTTTACTTAATGTAGGAAGGATGTTCTTTGACATATGTAACGGGTTTTTAATTTTTTTGTCGCATAACCGAGATATTGTGTGTAATAGGAAAGGGGGAGGGGTGGGTTATATGCACATACATGTTAAGCTAAGGGCAAAATATAGGCGCATGGAACGCAATAACTTGAATATGCGTCAACGGATTTTCATGATATTCATACATTTTGATTGGACTGTGGAGAGGAAGCCGCCTTTCGATTTTCAGGTTCATTCGATATGTCGTTACAGAGTTATGGGACTTGGACATTTTAAAATACAGTGAAAATATACTAAAATAGTTAAAAATTATTTAACAATCTATTTCTGGTCGAAGTGTTTTGAAATTTTGTATACTTAAGGTAGAAAGGATGCTCTTTGACATATGTAACAGGTTTTTAATTTTTTGGTCGCATAAGCGAGATATTGTGTGTAATAGGAAGGGGGGGGGGGTTATTTGCACATACATGTTAAGCTAAGGGCAAAATATAGGTGCATGGAACGCAATAACTTGAATATGTGTCAACAGATTTTCATGATATTTGTACATTTTGATCAGACTTTGAAGAGGAAGCCGCCTTTCGATTTTAAGGTTCATCCAATTTGTCCTTATGGAGTTATGGGACTTAGATATTTTGGTGTTGTGAAAAAAATCCCAACGGGCGTATCTTGCTGCGTGAGCGTAGGCTTTATTTTTCAATTGCTCATGGCACATTCATTTTCAACAATGGCACATTCATTTTGCAAATGGCACATTGATGTTCCAGGATATGGGGCCATTGTCACATTCACCTGATTGCCTATCCCAATCACTGGTATGATAACATATTTTCAATAATTTCTTCATTTTTTTTCAGATGATTATGATGATGTAGATGATGATGAAGATGACTATGAAGATTATGGTGGTTTATTCTCTAGGAGTTGGTTATCACAGAGATTTAGTATGGGAGACATGAGAGGGAAGTCTGTTTCCCAGCAGTATGAGAAGAGAAGACAGCATGTTAGATCTATGATTGCTAGCATTCCTGTAAAACGCAAGTATAGGTAATTACCATTTATAGTTTTGATTCTCTTAAGGATCCTGCACCCTAATAGTGGAACTTCCTTTTTCTTGAATTTCTGACAAATGACGGAAATTCCTATTGTCAAATTTCAGAGTTAGAGCAGAGTTATCGTTCATGTCCTTGTAATTGCGGCCTTCATGAATTGACCTCGAAATTGGAGAGGACAATTTACGAAGAAAAAGGTTGTGTCTGTACCCAAACATATCCGGAAAGACCATACATACTTTCTCAAGGGAGAAGTCAACAATAATAAAGAGGAAGATCAACCATCATACCGAGGTGACTCTGTTTCGAACATTGGGAGGTGGATCATTGAATTCAGCATTTTGCTATCTAACCTAAAATTTTGTAAATTGTGTATATAATTAGTCTTGGACCTGTGCCTTTGACATTGAACACCATTGTTGACGAGTTGCAGAAAGGCCTAGGGGGGTATCTGTATGTTCGATGTGAGAACCCAGATTGTGGACACGTAAACAGAGTACCTGGGATATGGCAGTACACATAGGGTGAAGGAAAAGGGGATGCCCTGTTTCACAATCAACATGAAGCTCCGAACAGGTATTGAAGGAATAAGCTGATAATATATTATGTATGCAAGTGAAAAAAAAAGAAAAAGTTATACTTGTAGTACATGTATATTAAAGAATATAACCGTTACTTGTATGTCACCTTCCCCCTCCCCTCACACACATATTATTAGGCAGTGGCTCCAGATACAAACGTTCGTATCTTTAGACCTATGTCTCAGCATACGAACAACTTAATTTCTAACTACAACTGTAAAAAGTACATAGGTTGACAATAGATTAATTTGCATTGAATGAAAGTAAAGTTAGCGCAACATATATAAGTAGTATTTATTTAAGGTCGGCACTGTGTACATACATAACAAAGAACATAAGCGCTATAGAGCTATTACAACCGGCATAGACAGCACATCAACATGTCAACACGTATGTCTCATGTAAATTATAATTGAAAGGGAAAAAATCTTTAAAAAAAACCTTCAAAATGGAAATCAGCATGTGAATCCATCAGAGATCTGTCAGTATGTGACATTTTGATCAGAGAACCGTGCATGACTGTCATGTGCCATTTATACCGAAAAATCAATAAATGATAAAGACGTTTAACTGACTCTCTAGTAAAATTAATGGTTGCATAACATAAAAGATATTGAATTTACATACCCCAGTTTAAACAGTAACGACACCTAGAAAGAATGGTCCCCCCCTTCTGAATCGTTTTTGTGTCGCCTGTGAAGCATAGCCATGCTTAGGGATCACGTCCATCCGTCTGTCTGTCCATCTGTCTGTCACACTTAGGGTATCACACCTTATATAAAAGTAATTCCTAAGTGTTGCTATGTTTCTCAGGCGACATGTACATGCATTCCTTGGAATGCTGAAACTATTTTTAAAATAAACACGCATAATTTCGCAATAGTTTTCTTATGTTTATGGTTAAAATGTAAAAAAAAAATCTTATTCCAGCAATGATGGAAAGTTTTGGTGGTGCAAACAGAGTGAACAACTTTCTGTCAGTTTTAAATCTTAAACCCATCAGCCAAAAGAATTTAAAAACAATTGAGAGAAGAGCAAGAGAAGAGAATACACAATGTTCAACATTTTAATGGATTTCTTTAAGACATCAAGGGACATAACTCTTCCAAAAGAAGGTCAACCGTGACCAAATTAATACTTGATCTGCAATGAATATTAAGTTAAATCAATGTACCAAATTACAGCTTAAGATCTCTATCCAATATGTTGAAAACAGTCCAGAAAACTGATTTCAATAAACTGAGTTGAAAGGGCTATAAATCAGGTAAAATGAGAAATTAAACAAGGAAACTTGAACTGAACTGTATCACAAAGAGATATATTTATAAATATATACATACCAAAGATTCATTCGGTGTCTGTAATGGTACCAGGAAGCGAAAGTCCTCAAAATCGTAAGTGTCCGGAATAGTAAAAATTTTATGAAAATCACCCAACTCCAAGGGTTAAAACTCTTGTAGAAATAGGGCAATTGAAACAAAACTAGAATTTGTCCTATGTCATACAAAGATATACATTTGTATTCATATGCCAGAAATCAATTCAATATCTACAATAACAGACATAAAAGTCGGGAAAACTGAAAATGTTGAGAAATTGACCAACTTCAAGGACCATAACTCTCTTAAAAATTGGACAACTGAAATAAAATTCGAACATAATCTGTATTGCACAAAGATGTATTCACATACCAGAAATCAAAACAACAGACCCAAGAAGGCCTATATCGCTCACCGGAGTCCCAAGTCATACCATGTCAAATCAAATTCATGAGTCATTCCTAGGATTCTGTCACAAGAACTTTTCTTACATAACTATAATAAGAGGAAACCAATTAAATGATCATCAAAAAACACTATTCTTTTTAGCTCACCTGAGTAAAGCTCAAGCGAGCTATTGTCATAGCGCATCGTCCGTCATCCGTCCGTTGGCAGCGTCGGTGTCGGCGGCATTAGTCTTAATTTAAACTTTTAACATTTTCGACTTCTTCTAATCCACTGCATAAATTTCATGAAGCCTTACAAGAAGCAAGTACTCAAGGTCCTCTACCAATCCTGTGTTTTTAGACCCGATCTGTCGACAAATATGGCTGTCAAGGGCTCTGATTGGCTGAGTTACTTTCGACTTCTCCTCTGCGAACTGCATCAAAGAATTTCATGAAACCTTACAAGAAGCAAGTACTCAAGGTCCTCTACCAAGTTTGTGTTTTTTGTGCCGATTTTTCAACAAATATGGCCACCAAGGGTTCTGGTTGGCCGACACATTTTTGACTTCTCCTCTGCAACCGCTGCACAGAATTTCACGAAACATTACAGAAAGCAAGTACTACAAAGTTTGAGTTTTTTGTGCCGATCTGTCAACAAATATGGCCGCCAAGGACTCTGATTGGTTAATGCATTTTCGACTTCTCCACTGTAACTTATGCACGGAATTTCATGAAGCATAACAGGATGCAAGTATTTGAGGTTCCTTTCCAAGTTTGTGTTTTTTGTGCCGATCCTGCAACAAATATGGCCACCACGGACTCTGATTGGCTGGCACATTTTCGACTTCTCCTCTTCAACCGCTGCACAAAATTTCACGAATTCTTACAGGAAGCAAGTACTCAATGTCCTTAACTAAGTTTGTGTCTTTCGTCAAAACCTATCAACAAATATGGCTGATAAGGGCTCTGATTGGCTGACACACTAAGATGAGCAATATAGACACACATTGGCCTCTTGTTTTACATTACTTTTTTGCTCACATGAGCAAAGCTCAAGTGATCTGTTGTCATAGCATGCCATCCATCCATTTGTCTGTTGTAAACTATTTGCATTTTTGACATTTTCTCCAGAACCACTGAAGAGATTTTGATGAAACTTGGTAAGGATGAAGTACTAATGGTCCCTTACAAGTGTTGTTGTTTTTCGTCTGGATCTTTCAACAGGTGGAGCCACCACAGGCAAAAGTAGGTCATGGGGGTATCCTCCTTTGACAAACTTTTTCTTCAGAACGGAAGCACATATCGACAAACCAAAAGCATCAGGATGATCTAGAGAGATGTCTTGAGAAGTGTTGTTATTTTTGGTTCCACTTTGAAGTCAAATTTTTTACACATTTTTGACATCTTTTTGGACTTTGTCAGAAATACACATTTTTGCACTATTTCTTTAAATAACTCAATAAGTGTATGATTTTACACTTTCAGTGTTCTAGGATTAATTTATTTAAAAACTAGTGACTTACCAACGGGTAAGTGCCCACCAAAAATGTGCTTACCCAGAAAGGAAACACACTTACCCAAACAAAAATGTCAGAACGAAAAGGGAATGTTTAAAATTTTCCATCGCGCATCCTAGCCATCACCATGAAAATGAATTATTATGTCCAGAAATATTGTCTCACTGAAAATACAGGACAACTGCTAAAATATGATCTTATATGGTACATGTACTTTGGGGCTACTATTTACTTCTGTATTTGCGAGACATACATGTATACAGGGAGAGTGTAATGTGGATTGTCACATGTGCTGCAAAATTCACTTACCAACGTGTAAGTAGCATTCTGTTTTCCAGTTACCCGACCTCAATTTTCACTTACCTTGGGTAACGGATTATGGAATTCTAGAACACTGACATTCATTCACTGCACATTTATCACATTTAAGTTACTAAATGCTTTGATATGTATTTTATACAAAAATTTTAATTTTTTAATTTTCAATGAATTTTTTTTCCTGTGTAAAAAGGAAGAGGGGGGGGGGGGGTTGATTTTCATACATATTCAACTTCTTTTCTAGAACTACTGAACAGATTTTGATGAAACTTGGTAAGAATGAAGTACTAATGGTCCCCTACAAGTGTTGTTTTTCGTCTGGATCCATCAATAGGTGGCACCTAGTGCTGTATATTGAAATAAAATTTTCAATACAATACATTTTGCTTCAATACTCAATATTTTCAATACAATACGCATTTTTACATTTTTCTCAAATAAATCATAAAATGAATCAATAAATGGTGTTTTTATGTTTTAAGCTATGAAAACTTTATAAAACAGAACAAAAATAAACAACAAATGGATGTTTTCCATTATTTCAAAAACAGAAAAAGGAATAAAAAGATGACAATGGCAGGTATGGATTTAGTGTTTCTTTGTCTACCAAATAATTCTGGTTGGGTGACTAGTGACGTGTAATTCCGTGAATCGCAAATTATACACCTATGAACACCAAAACAAAGTCATTTCTTACATTTATTTACATTTCTCTAAATATTAGACATCCTATTTTTACACGAACATCGCAAACACAGCGAATTACAGCGTCAAAACTATTCTAACTTTGGCAAATTCTCCCTAAGTTCAAAATTTAGACGTGACGTCACATTGATATATTGTAACCCGATATACCGAAATATTATTATGATAGAAACTTTATTTGAACTCATATGTCTGAATGTTGATGTGATCAGAGAAGATTTAGAAGAAATGTGAAAATATGAACCAAAAATGAATTAAAAGTTTAGGATTTTAGTTTCATTTTAGTGTATTGAAAGTATCAATACTCAACATATGTGTATCGATACGTATTGAAAATTTCAAACTATCGATACTCTTCAATATTCCAATATCAATATACAGCACTAGTGGTGCCACAACAGGCAGAATAGGTCACGGGGGTACCCTCCTTTGACAAACTTCTTCAGAATGGAAGCATGTATCGACAAACCAAAAGTATCAGGATGATCTAGAGAGATGTCTCAAGATTAGTGTTGTTATTTTTGGTTCCACTCTGAAGTCAAATTTTGACACATTTTTGACATCTTTGCGGACTTTGTTAGAAATGCACATTTGTGCTTTATTTCTTTAAATAACTCAATAAGCGTATGATTTTACACATTCATTTACTGCATATTTATCACATTTAAATTACTAAATGCTTTGATATGTATTTAATACTAAAATTTTAATTTTTTGATTTTTTAGCTCGCCGGGACGAAAAAGTCCGGAGAGCTTATGCCATACCCTCGGCGTCGTCGTTGTCGTCGTCTTTAACCTGGGCTATATCTCTTGAACTATAAGGGGTAGGACTTTGATATTTCACATGTAGATACCTTGTGACTAGACCTTTCATTTGAGACCATGACCTTTGACCTAGTGACCTTGGACTTTGACCTACTTTTCAAAAACTTTAACCTGGTTTCTGACAAAAACCTGTATAGGCGAGCTATGTAATCTCTGATTACCCTATGTTTATGATTTTTTTTCTTATGTGAAAAGGAAGGGGGGGGGGTTGATTTTCATACATATTCAACTTCTTCTCCAGAACTGCTGAACAGATTTTTCATGAAACTTGGTAGGAATGAAGTACTAATGGTACTAATGGTCCCCTACAAGTGTTGTTGTTTTTCGTCCGGATCCATCAACAGGTGGCGCCACCACAGGCAAAAGTAAGTCATGGGGGTACCCTGGTCTCGCGCAACACCTCTAGACTTTACCATGTAGCGACTTTTAAAAAAAGTGACCACTGTCAAAATTCTTATTTTAAGTAAACTTAAAGTTGCTTTAAATTTTAATAGGAAATGTTGACTTTTAAAGTTTAAATAAATTTGGGAGGATTTTCTGCTGAAAATAGGCATCTTAGACAGATCCGAAACTGTGTAGAAACTCCCATGCAGCCGGCTTACTTTTGGTTTGCTGTTTTGGCCATGTACTGAAAATAGGTAAGAAACATGGAGGGAAAATAGCAGTCTTGTTCATAGATGATAAATTTGTGAGAAAATGAATCACGGAAGAGGTATGTAATTTTGTACCATTTGAAAGTTTCAGATTTTATCTAGAGATACATAGTAACCATATTTTGTGGGAAATTTTTTTCCCTGAGCTATGGCGACCTGAAAATGGGTAGGTTTTGCTCAAATTTAGTGTCGTTGGCCGGATTGCAAAGCAATTGCGGTATATGGATTGACGATGTCCGTCTGCAGTCAACATTTTGGTTAAAGTTTCTGGTTGAGGCAAAATCTAAGGAACTTTATGCAGTAGAAACTTTATATTATACATGAAGGTTGCCCATGACAAGACTTTCAATTTATGCCATAAAATTTGACCTAGTGACCTTGACCTTGGACTTTGACCTAGTTAAAGATTTTGGTTAAAGTTCCTGGTTTAAGCAAAATCTATGGAACTGTATGCAGTAGAAACTTTATATTATACATGTAGGTTGCCCATGACCAGACCTTTCAATTTATGCTGTAACATTGGACCTAGTGACCTTGACCTTGGACTTTGACCTAGTTAAAGATTTTGGTTAAAGTTTCTGGTTGAAGCAAAATCTAAGGAACTGCATGCAGTAGAAACTTTATGTTATACATGTAGGTTGCCTCTGACAAGACATCTCAATGTATGCTGTAATATTTGACCTAGTGACCTTGACCCAGTTAGTGACAAAAACTTACTTTGCAATCCAGCCATACCGTCTTTAGCGGTGTTTTATTTTGGGTATGTTTCTATTCAATGTTCTGGCACATGGAAGCTAGAAGAAAGTAATGTCTATATGTGTTCTAGTACTTTGAGGGGGTATTGAGAATATTAAGATATAAAATGTTAAATAAGTTGGTTGCCATGGCAACAGATTGGAGAAAAAAAAGAAAAATACCCGTTCCCTCAAAGCGACATTACGAGACAGGTGTTCCGCGAGACCCCTCCTTTGACAAATTTCTTCTTCAGAACGGAAGCACATATTGACAAACTGAAAGCATCAGGATGACAGGATGATCTAGAAAGATGTCTTTAGAAGTGTTGTTAATTTTTGTTCCACTCTGAAGTCAATTTTTTTCCTTTTATAATCTTCTTCCTGTTTGATATGCTTAGTTAACATAGTTTTCAGGTGAGCGATTGTGGTCCTATTGGACCTCTTGTTATCTTTTCTTGAAGAATTCAATTCATTGTCATAGATCCTCAACATAAAGAATACCCCTTAACCTGAGCTATATCTCTTGAACTATAAATTGATGGGCTTCATTTGCATGTAGATTCTTCATTATCTGGGCTTTCAGTAAGTATGGCTTTAAAAGATGACCTTGAAATTGGACCTACTACAAAAAAGTCAGTTGGGGCCTTATCGCTCGATTCTTGAACTAAAAAGTATCATGGCTTTGTTCTAGTAACCTTAACTTTGATTGTGACCTACTTCAAAAACTTGTGTATTTTAAGTATCTCTTGAACTGTAAGGAACTTTGATGTTTCAATATGGATTCCTCACAAGCAGATATTTCATCGATACCACGACATATGACCCAGTGACCTTGACACTGGACTTCGAGCATTTTCTGGATTTTGCTTTTTAAAAACAAAAGCAAACACTGATCAGCAAGCTATGTTGTCTTTCTGACAACAGCTTTGATAAGCATGTTCTAGCCTTGACCTGGTGAATTTGAACATCATAAAAAAAAAAAAAAAACAAAAAACAAAAAAAAAACACAAAAAAAAAAAAAAAAAACCCAAAAAAACACTTTTACCTCGGGAATAATTTTTGAATGAGTATATGATAAATAAAGACAACCACTTCTTATTCATTGGCCACTGTGCGAAAAAAAAGACGCAAAATACACATGGTACGGCGTGAAATTCCGACATTTCTTCTCTTGGAAAACAACATTTCCTGAAATTCTCGTATCTTCGAAAATTCATTTTAAAGGCAAAAAAGAAAATATTTTTCATAACAAAGTTATGAGAAGCAAACACAATGTAAAATTTCACAATAAAATGCATTGCACAGCAGGTTTTTTGCGTGCATTTGCATTGAACAATCGTGTTATCAAGGTGTCCCACGAATCTTATCAGAGCTGTTATCTAGTAAATACTCGATGTCAATATATATCATAATGTCATTGTGTCGGATCGAATCTTTCAGAGAGGCCAAGGAATGCCCAAATACGATCATATGGTTCTAGAACCAGGAAGTATGTGTCATATGAAAGTCTTAGAAAACACTTGGATGTTAGAGTTCTTGGTGTGAGGAACCGTTTTAATCATGTCTTCACAAACTTATCGTAATGAAGGTTTTATGCAGGATTCTTACTACGGTGGTTCACCGAGAGCGAGTGATGGCGATTATACCGGCTCGTCAAGAGCTTTCCATGAACGAGGACGAGATCCTCAACGAGAGCATGCTGAGCCTGATCGTTGGCCTATAATGCAAAGATACGATGATTATGGTAACTCCAGTAACGGAAGAAGGGGGTATGATGATCGTAGTAATACGGGTAACCAAGGCGGAAGGGGGTATGATGACCAAGGGAGAAGGGGGTATGATGACAGTAGATATATGGATAACCGAGGGAGAAGGGAGAATGATGGCAGCAGATATATGGATAACCGAGGCAGAAGGGAGAATGATGACAGTAGATATATGGATAACCTAGGGAGAAGGGAAAATGATGACAGTAGATATATGGATAACCTAGGGAGAAGGGAGAATGATGACAGTAGATATATGGATAACCTAGGGAGAAGGGAGAATGATGACAGTAGATATATGGATAACCTAGGGAGAAGAGGACATGATGACACCAACAACCGAAGATGGATAAAATCGGGAGAAAGCAAGGGGAGACACGATGGTGATGAATTTCTAGATGGAAGGGAAGATTATTCGCGGAGAAAATTTAATGATGAAGATTATACTGGGCGTGTATTGGGAAATTATTCTTACGACGTCGATAGTTTGGACGGTGACACTTCTTTTACAGAAGACAGATATATGCAGAGGTTTCCTCATCGAGAGAGGTTCAATGATGAACACTTATCTGATCGTCAGTTGATCCATGGTGAGGAAAAATCGGGAAGATCGAAATATGAAGTAAGGGACAATTCTTTCGATGAATCAAGTCGAGCAGAAAGAATACGTAAATCTAGTAATCAATCATCAGTTTTAGAATTTGACAATAGAATGGATGGTCTGGATAGGGAGGATTATTATGAGGCCGACCATAGAACAGACGACCGAGACGTTCTTGTCAGGGAAAACCCCAGGAGACGACAACAAGATGACAGAGAACGTTTCTCCTACGGAAATGCCGCTTTTGATGCTGGTGAGGAGAGTGCACCAGACTATGATCGGTCGGACCGCGATCTCAGTGTACAGAATCTGGATCTGAACATTGAGGACGGGAAAAACACGCTGATCAGGAGGAAGATACCTGTGAAAGAGGGACCGGCGGCACGAGAGGAGGACGCAACAGTAACACCACCAAATAGGAAAGTGAAAACTTTGCCAAGTCGCCGATCCAAATACAAAACGTTACGACTCAGAAAGCTGGAACTCCAGCAGATCGACAGCATTGATGGTGTGGCTAACTTTTACAGGTATCCGCCGAAATATACTTTTTCTTCGAAGTTTTTAAAATTAAGTAGAAAGGAGAAATGATAAATATTGTCAGCGCCCGACAAAAGCCTTTAAAAGAAGTGGCATTGGATGCTTTGCCGTTTTTCGCTGCTTTACATTCATAATTTTTTTTCACTATTCTTTTTTTACGATTTTTAACGGAATGCGCTAAAATGGGTTGTGCATGCTTTATATTTTTTATCAAAGTTATGCGAAAATGTCAATTTTCTCGTCTTAACGTTTAATTTTTAAGAAAAAATCTATGCTTCCTATGCATATTCGTGTACTCGTTCGTATTTTATACGTTTTCCATTAGTAGAATTTGAAACTGATGAACACAAGTTAAAAGTTCAATTTTCATGCCGACGTTTCTTATGTATACTTCTTGTATAATCATGTGTGACAAATTCATAATCATATGAGCCTGGCATTCATTCAAATAAAGTCAAATGATACTTTATGGGACTTGCTTTTTGTCTGCGTTGCTTTTGCAAAAACATGAGGACGTAAACTCTTGTTACTGATTCAGTGATTGGAAAGTGGCCATGCACCATAATCCCAGTAATTCGAAAGATAATGTCCATTGAAGTCGGTGTACTGTCTTTAGAATTTTCAGAAAATCGTGGAAAATGGACCATATACTCAGAATTTCCTTCTCAATACTACGCCTGTTATTTGATTGCACACAAAAAATAAATAGATAAACATATAAAAGAAGTTTGAGTGTTTAGAAATTTATTTAAGTGCTTCTTGTTACCATATAAGCTTGAGTGCTTAGAGATATATTATTTTATTATATAAATTGGAGTGCATAAAATATCAAGTGCCTCTTGCTATTTATTATATAAACTTCCTTGTTGAAGTATTTACTTCATTTTTCTAAAAATAAGTATCAGACTAAGAGGTGGGGAATCACAGTCCTTTGAATTTACATCACATATAGAATTTAGTGAATTTACTTACTTTATCGTGTGCTTATCATATCAATTCCAAGGACTTACAAACAGATTTCTCTACATGATTTTCTTTAGCTGCTAGTTTATTTTTCAGAGACCAAATACTTCAAGAATCTGCTAGATCTCTACATGGTGTGGCATCATGGCAAGTTAAGAAGTCAAAGGTAAGTTTACATGTACTATTATATGCTCATTAACATGGATGAGTTCATGAGTAGAAAAGAAATGTACATGTAGAACATAAACCTGAAAATGAACTGAAGAAGAAAAAGTGTTTTTTAAATACTTCTTATTGCATAATATTTTCAGACCTCTCGCTGTGATTTCCTTTCTGAACAATGTAATGATTTGTTCTGTAAAGTTTAAGTAGTAATTGAGTCTTGTGACTCGTGAGCAGCTAACTTGGTAATGTTATATTCAAGATTTCTTGATTTTCAACAAACATCTTGGCATATACATCAACATACTAGCATAACAAGGTTATTGTGATGACATTTGATATTTGAAGTTGATCCTGCATAATTCAGTAACAATTGGAAATTCTGTTCTTTTCAATTTTTAGGCATGGACACAAATCAAACAGCAGGTGAAAAGTGCTCTCTACTTACTTGAACCATGGGCAGGGGCTCTGAAAGCTGTGGAAGGTATGCCATGATCATTTAGTGATGCAAAGATCAGCAGATGGTTTGAATTTCATTATACTTTTAATTATTTGCTTAGAATGTTTACATTTCAGGATTTACCTCAGCTCACCGTAGAATGAATCCAATACTTTTTGTCCTCTGTGAATCCTATTGATTTGTCATTGGTATCACAAGGGCAACATGATAACCTCCTTCTGTTTGGTACTGTAGTAGTTATACTTTCAGGTAAATGGCTATAACTTACTTGTAGGGATGGTCAAGCTTGATGAGACTCAAAATACCCAATGCAAGGGTGCGTTCCATTTGCCGGATTGTTCCAGAACGATCCCATTCTGATAATGGAACGAAAATGGTTCCAGAATGACTTCACCATAGCAACCGTGGATAGAGGAAAATCTTGATATTCTTCAAATCCAAAAATAAAGTTGTAATCAATGTTGAAATAGTTTTATTTTCACTTATTTTATCAAATATTGATTAATTTTAGTGACATTCATACCGAAATTTCCAATAACAATGAAAATTTCCAGCACTGTAATGAGATCGTATTATTGTCCGCCATGTTGGAACAGGCTAGAACGTTGGTCCTAGACGTGCCAGACAATCCGATCCAATCCGCTGGAATGGCGCGTTCCATTATCAGAAACAGCCGAAACAACCGGATCGATTCTGCAAATGAAACGCACCCCAGGTCTAAGTTACCATTAGGGTCTCATTCTGATGTTAAGGGTCAAACATGCGAATGGCGACTTTCCTGTACTGGAACCATCTAGATTCTGTCTGAATGTGGCTAAAGGTCGTCTGTCTGATTTTAACTTTTAAGCTGAGTTGCAAAACTCAGATCTTGATTTGATGTGAGGTGTGCGGACAGGCTGGCGTCTTGGCGCCCCTATTGATTTTTGGGGTCCAAAGGTCAAGGTTATAGGACTCTGATGATTGAAAATGATTTCTGAATCATATTGGAGCGTGTATTGCATCTATTATCATTAAACTTGTCAGAAATGTTTCCCATAAGTCAAGGATGACCCCTATTTATTTTGGGATCAAAGGTCAAGATCATAGGACTCTGATGTTTGGAAATGGTTTCTGATCATATTAGAGGATGTATTGCACCTATCATCATGAAACTTGTCAGAAATGTTTCCCATGAGTCAAGGATTTGATTTTGGGGTCCAAAGGTCAAGGTCATCAGACTCTGATGATTGAAAATGGTTTTTGGATCATACATGCATATAAGCATGCATTGCACCTATCATTATGAAACTAGCCAGAAAAGTGCCCCATAAGTCAAGGAAGAAACCTATTGATTTTTTGGTCGAAGTTCTCATTATTGGAAATAGTTTCTGGATCATATTAGAGCATGCATTGCATCTTATCATCATGAAACTTGCTAGGATTATGTGCCCCATGAGTCATAGATGACACCTATTGATTTTGGGGTCGAAGGTCAAGGTCATAGGACTCATAGATAGGATAATTCAAAATGGTTTCCTGATCATATGAGAGCATGTATTGCACCTATTATCATGAAACTTTTTTGTAATTCAGCACTTTGCATCTTTTATGCATATTTAGCTTATTTCATTTTAAATGTGTTCATACTATTAATATAATATGAAAATTTCATGATCTTGAAAATTCCTCAAAAAGCTGATGATAACTTACTTCATGTATTATATTTACAGGAAATTTTGGTACAGCCATTATGTCCTATTTCCGTTTTCTACGATGGTTACTGTTCCTGAACCTCTATATGATGTTAATAATGACGTGTTTGACGATGGTTCCATTCTTGGTACTTCATAACAGTCCATCCACCTTTAGCCAGAGTACTGCCATCATAACGAACGCTAGTCAGAATGCTTTTGTTCAGGAGGCCCTATCCTGCACCAGTAATTACTCGGACTACAGAACAAAATTTACAAACCAGGAAGACGTCTTCAGCAAGATTCTGGATTTTCTTCAGGGAACAGTAAATATTATGATATTTTTGCAAAATAAAAAAGTAACAATAAAATTTGATGAAATATATACTAAGTTTGAATAAGATTTATCTAGAGCATTAATGTTGATGCACATTTATTAAAGATGGTAAGGAATTCCGTTTAAGAGCAATGTTTTTCTATGAGTTTGTATACATAAGGAGTAAAAAACAATTTTGTAAATATGTGTATTTCATATATTAGGGTTGAAGATTCTGAACTAATCTTGATGCATGTTTGATATTGGGAGAATGATACAGGTAATTATAATGTGTATTGATATAGGGTTGGATGGAGAATACAGTGTTATTCTATGGTGTGTATTATAACAAGACGTTCACCATACCTACCACTGACAGAAAGCTGACATATAACATGGGACTGGTCTATCTACTGGCAACAGGGGCAGTGTTTATCATCAGCTTCTTACTACTTGTCAGAAAGTAAGATCATAAATGATTTTATTATACTGTAGCAGAACGGGTCTATGTCATCGATATTAATCTATTTCATCCTTACTTTTTACCTATACACTATTTTAGATACATAGATAAGAACTGTTATCTTTAGCCAATCATATTAATCATTATATCTCACTGTTCGGTAACTGCCATGTGATCAAGCAGTATATAAAGCGAGCGCTTAGCGAGCTCAGTGCAGTGTTCTGCCAGACTTTCTGGCTATTAAAGCCTCTCTAGTCGACTTCTGACTAATAATAGAACAAGAAATAGAAACATTTTGTATCTTTGATTTGGTCTGGCTTTATGTTTGATTTTGATATTTGATTCGTTATATTTGGATGATTTGAAGTTATTTTGAATTTGAAAAGGAATTCGGTTAGATTGTATTTGATTAAGAACTTGATTTGGCTTTTACGACGACTTTTATTACTGTTTATTGGTTTTGTTTAATAAAGAATATACTTAGGAATAAAAATAGAAAATTATATTTGTTTTTGCTGATTTAAACGCACCACCACTCGTCCACTACTACATTGGCGTCGCCGGTAGGATATTTGTTGAATTTTGGTAGGAAAGTTACAAGAGTATATTTGGAATTAAGGTATTGATTTGTTGGATTGGTTTGATAGATTTTCTATAAATCTATTTCATTGGATACAATTTATTTTCGGAGTTTGATTTACTTGACTTTAGTTTGAGATTTCGTCATTTTAGTTGTTGTCTTTTGAGGAATAGTTTGTTCGAATATCTTAGCAGTGCGGCTCATTGTCTTATAGTGACAGTGATTGGTTTATTGTACCTAGTTTTGAATTTTGGTACTGAAATTTTGGAACCTCGTTTCTGTAAACGGGTACTGTCAATGTTTATGATGGCAGTTAGAGTTACCGGACTAAGTTATAGTCCGATTACAGAGGTCTATTTTGACCATGAGATGACGGAATCCAGTTACCGGATAGACGTGACCCATATGTGACGTGTTCAAGATGTTGGCGAATATCCGATGCTTTTCCGTAAACATACCCAGTGATGACCGATGATGTTCCCTTCGATTCAACTTACTTCCATTCTCTGTTGCTGATCCAGTTATCATTAAGTTTTCGGAACCTCCATTTTCGCGTTCCACAAGTGCACCAGTGATGAACATTCGAACATTCGCGTCCGTTAACAACATTGTGAAATAATGAATTTTTCGCGTCCGATCTCCATTCCTTCAACAGTGCTGTGAACTACTGACATTAACTTTTCTTTTTCAGAAACTCACTTTTCATTTATATGACTTGTTTTATGATTTTGTTTACATGTTTTTGTTGTTTATCATATATCATGCTCATATTCACTTGCTGCAATTAACTTCAATCAGTATTTGCTCCTTTAACTACATGTATTTCAGTTTCAGACACAAACGTTTTGACACTTTATCTTTCACATGAAAATATGTCTGATTTATCTTTCATATTGTTTGTTTAGAATGCTTGGGAGTTTTATTCTTTAGTTATAGGAATGATATACCATAAAAAGTTGATATGTATTACGTTTTTCTGTCATATAATTACTTTATTTATCATAAGATTTGTCACTTTGATTCTTAAGAAATGTAAACATTTTCTTTATAAGGGGGGAGGAATGTAGCAGAACGGGTCTATATATATGTTATCAATATTAATCTATTTCATCCTTACTTTTTACCTATACGCTATTTTAGATACATAGATAAGAACTGTTATCTTTAGCCAATCAGATTAATCGTTATATCTCACTGTTCGGTAACTGCCATGTAATCAAGCAGTATATAAAGCGAGCGCTTAGCGAGCTCAGTGCAGTGTTCTGCCAGACTTTCTGGCTATTAAAGCCTCTCTAGTCGACTTCTGACTAATAATAGAACAAGAAATAGAAACATTTTGTATCTTTGATTTGGTCTGGCTTTATGTTTGATTTTGATATTTGATTTGTTATATTTGGATGATTTGAAGTTATTTTGAATTTGAAAAGGAATTCGGTTAGATTGTATTTGATTAAGAACTTGATTTGGCTTTTACGACGACTTTTATTACTTTTTATTGGTTTTGTTTAATAAAGAATATACTTAGGAATAAAAATAGAAAATTATATTTGTTTTGTCTGATTTAAACGCACCACCACTCGTCCACTACTACAATACCTTTACTTGTTTTTTCCTATATAAAAAGATACTCATGAAAACTAGATGTAATCTGCCTGATGAGACTATTTCCCTGAAAAGGGTGCGTTAGTTCAGAAGACTATTTCCCTAGGGATATACATGTAGCTTCGAAATGGGGCGGAGCTACAGCGCGTGACTTCGAATAGTCTCGGGGAAACCAGAATCATGCTAACTCCCTCAATGGTATATACTTTAACTGTATAATATCATGATTGTTTGCTGTTTATGATGATTTTAGCTCATTCTTAATCTGATGTACATTATTATTGTAAGACATGTTAATTATGAAATTTATGAATTAATTTCTTTTGCAGCTCTGGCAAAGGCTTAAAGCAGGAAGTATTAGATGAAGGAGGAAAAATGAGTCAGTTTTGTAACAAAATATTCTCAGGTTGGGATTTCTGCATCTGCAATGAAGAACCGTCCAAAGAAAAACATCGAAACCTTTTCCAGGAATTTCATGTAAGAGAAGAGAAAATTAAACCACAAGCAAAAGTTTAATTTGTTTACATAAGCTCTGTATTTTCAAATACATGAATATATACATGTATGATTCAATTTTGATTCACTAGTCTATAACCTTTTGATAACTACATGTATGATACATGTATATAGACACTTTCACATTATCTGCGGTACTGAATTTGAAGCTCAGTTCCTGGGGACAAACATTAGATTATGCATGCACCAGTGATGTAGTTCAATTGTTAAAAGACTGCGCTAAACGTCCTTAAACAATCAAATGATGCACTGGTACATGCTTAATCTAATGTTTGTCCCCTGGAACTGAGCTTCAAATTCAGTACCACAGATAATGTGAAAGAGTTTATGGATATTATACATACATGTATGTGAACCAATTTTTGTGTTGCCTGCGAAGCATAGCGACACTTAGGGATCACTTTGTCCGTTGTCCGTCTGTCCGTCCGTCCGTCTGTCAGTCTGTCTGTCTGTCACACTTTGGGTGTCACAGCCCATAACTTTTGATTGGTAAGTGATAGGGCTTTGATATTTCACATGTGTATTCCTTGTGACAAGACCTTCCTACGCATACCATAATTTTTGACCTAGTGACCTTGACCTACATATTTGACCTACTTTTCAAAAAAATTAAGAATGGATATATCTTTTGATTTGTAGGTGATAGGGCTTTGATATTTCACATGTGCAATCCTTGCGGCAAGACCTTTCAACACATACCATAATTTTTTACCTTGTGACCTTGACCTAGATATTTGACCTACTTTTGAAAAAAAGATAAGATTCGCTATATCTTTTGATTGGTAAGTGATAGGGCTTTGATATTTCACATGTGTATTCCTTGTGACAAGACCTTCCTACTCATACAATAATTTTTGACCTAGTGACCTTGACCTACATATTTGACCTACTTTTCAAAAAAAATTAAGAATGGATATATCTTTTGATTTGTAGATGATAGGGCTTTGATATTTCACATGTGCAATCCTTGTGGCAAGACCTTTCAACACATACCATAATTTTTGACCTTGTGACCTTGACCTAGATATTTGACCTCCTTTTGAAAAAAAGATAAGATTCGCTATATCTTTTGATTGGTAAGTGATATGGCTTTGATATTTCACATGTGTATTCCTTGTGACAAGACCTTCCTACACAGACCTTTAAATTTGACCTTTTGACCTTGATATAGATAGTTGACCTACTTTTCAAGAAAAGTAATATTGGCTATATCTTTTGATTGGTAGGTGATAGGACTTTGATATTTCGCATGTATTTTCCTTGTAACAATGCCATTCTACAAATACCATAATTTTTTTACCTTTTGACCTTGACCTACATATTTGACCTACTTTTCAAAAAAATGAAGAATTGATATATCTTTTGATTGGTAAGTGATAGGGCTTTGGTATTTCACATGACATTGTATTCCTCGTGACAAGACCTTCCTACACAGACCATAAAATTTGACCTTTTGACCTTGATCTAGATATTTGACCTACTTGTCAAGAAAAGTAATATTGGCTATATCTTTTGATTGGTAGGTGATAGGGCTTTGATATTTCACATGTATTTTCCTTGTATTAATGCCAGTCTACAAATACCATAATTTTTTTACCTTTTGACCTTGACCTAGCTATTTGACCTTCTTTTCTAAGGTTGTAAATTGGCAGGTGATAGGTTTTTAATATTTCTTATGATGAGACCTTTTTGTTACCAATTTTTACGTAGTGACCTTGACCTAGATGATTGACACTCTTTTCTGAAAATTTGAGAATGACCATATCTTTTAATTTGTAATTAAGAGGTCTGATATTTCAAATGAATTTCATATGACAAGACTTTTCTACTGATACCAATAATTTTGATCCACTTTCTAGAATAATAATCAAACCGCTTCGCAGGCGACACAAGCATTCCTTGGATTGCTATTTTTTGTTCCTTTTAATACTTGCAAGGAAAGTTTTTTCCTTTAACGTTAAAAAAACATTTCAGTATTTTAATATTTCACATGTTTATACTGTTCCTTTTATATGATCCTTGAAGTTTGCTTATTATTTGATCAGTTCACCAAAAAATGGCTCTAAGCGATAGGAATAACTTGTTGTGTTTTGCAAACGTGTTTGATTTCATCCGAATAAAATTTGTAATTTCTTACAAGAGTGATCTTGAAAATCAACGACTGTTGTGGAAGAAAAGTAGTAGAACATCGAAAGACAAAGCCAAGTTGTATACAAAGAGAGCCGTGATCAATTTACTAGTGGTGTGTTTGCTAGGTGCTAGCTTGGCTGCCATTGGCTTCAGCTTCTTTGGTGCTTTAGACGTAAGTCAATTCTACTACTGGCTTGTTACTTCAAATTAATGGATAGAATAATGATGTAACAATAAAAAAAAAAAAAAAATAGATAAAAAAGGAAATGAAGTAAAAATGTACAGGGATAAAGCAGTCATAATGATAAAAATTGTAAACATTAATGTTACATTGATTAATTGATAATGTTAAGGGAAAAATGCAAAAGACCTTTTCACACATTATCTGCGGTATTTATTTGAAGCTCAGTGCTGGAGGACATACAATATATAAATTGCACATGCATCTAGAGTGACATCTTTTGATTGTCAAAGAAGTTTTATTCAGAATTTAGTTTCATTTGTGCCTCAAAAAATCTTAACACAATAACTAAATGATGTCACTGATACATGTGTAATCTATTGTTTGTCTTCCAGAACTTAGCTTATGAATTTTGTTCTACAGATAATGTAAAAGGGTCTATTTGTTTCATTTCTTACAGCTACAGAAGAAGTGTGCAGACTGTCATCCTATAGTACAGTTTCTTATTCAATTTATGCCGTCCCTCGTTATAACCATACTAAATGTGATCATGCCATTGTTACTAAAGAAACTGGTCATCTTGGAAGACTACATGCCAGCATTTGAAATTAAAATTACGTTACTCAGGTATTTACTTCTCTGATAGAAAATGTAATTGAAGTAGAGTTTTAAAAGTATGGCAGATTAAGCAGATATTGATGGTAGCGTCACACCTTACCAGATAGCGCATATTAACGTCTAACGGATGAAAAAACTAACAAAATCCTTAGTCTGTTGGTCGTCCGTTTGTAAAAAATTGACGCTGCCACTGCTAGAGACTCTCGAGATTAGTTTGGAACAGGTATGTATACGAGTACCGGAAAAGTAAGGGAAGTGTAAAGGGCTTCACCATACGAGTAACGGAAAAACAATGGATAAAACGGAAATGCAACTTATAAGAAAAGGACAATAAACGGACATCCGTTACTCATCCGTTGGCCTCCGGTAGCTGTCCGTTACATTTCATTTTATCCGTTTCACATCCAGTAGATGTTCGTTCGTGACTTGAGTATATCAAACATCAATGGACACTTAACGGATATCAACGGACACCTACTGGAGATGTAACCGACAAGTAATGGACAAAACAGATACCAACAGACATGCAACGCATAAGTAACGGATGCCATTGTAAGTTCTGTCTGGTGGCAAGTAATTGAGCATGCTCACTCAAAACTTGCCAATGAACATCGTAGGATGAGTAATGGATAAAACAGATGCAACGGACGAGTAACGGATGCAAACGGAGACCAACGGATTGAAAATTTTGTTATCCGTTACTTGTTCGTTTGTCTTATAACTGGCTACATGTGACTCAGAGGTATAAGCACAACTTCTGACCTTTTCTGTTTCTTTTGAAGTTTTCAGGGATGCAATAGAGATTATATAACTGAGCAAATATTGACCCATGATCTATTAATTTTGATATTAACTCTATTATGGTTAAGGCATATCTTTCTTTTGCTAAGTTGTGTCCCTTGATTGCATGTAGATATAAAGCACACTCTTTCCATTTTCATTTTGATTACCTGTATGTCCCTCAATGGCATGCATGATAATGTATTAACATAATGATTTTAATTATGGATTTGTCATATTCTTTACAAGTTTGGAAATGGATGACTGCCTTGAAAAGGTCTTTTTCTCTACAGAATGAAACTTATTTTATCGCCAGTAGCTAAGGAATTTTGTTAATAATTACTTGCATAGAATCTTGGTTGTTAACAGATTGCAATATCTTGGACAAACTTGAATGCTGATCAGAGCTTATTAAGCTCATACATGGAAAAAAGTAATGGCGCAATTACATATTTTAAAAAAACTGTGGGTTCAGAACTTTGTTGATCAATGAGAGTATTTAGAAAGATCTCAATTATTTTCTATATTTTGCAGAACAGTAATGCTGCGGTTGTCATCTCTCCTAACTATGATGTTTGCGTTGTACATTATCGTGAATAACCGATGTGAGAACCTTGGAAAAGATATCACCTGTAACGACACACGAACATCCTGGGCACTTAATCCTGACGACAAATATCCGTACACTTGTGGAAATCGTAAGTGGTTTGGTGAAGAAGTGAACAGTACAGTGCAAGAATCAACTCAAATCAAGGTATTATATACATGTAGGTACTATGATAATAATTAAAAAAAAATAGTCTTAATTGGTAAATATGATAATCAAAAAGAAATTAGATACATGCAAAATTGGTTTAAACAGCTAGTATTTATTATCAAAATTGCACAGTAATACAAAATGATTTGCTGAAAAATACGATAGGATCTGGCAACAAGACAGTCGTTTTATGCAAGGCCATCTCCCTAGTTCCCTATGTTCTAGTTTTGTCTGATGTCTCCCTATGCACAATTTACAACCAAACTCAAAAGTCAATGTCTAAGTTGACTTGTACAAATTGAATATACTTTGAAATAGTTGTAAGTACAGTGAAGTTTCATTTACATTTATTTAAGGATAAGTGTCCTGACTTTGATACCTTTTGCTCAGATTTCTCGATGAACCGCTTGCTTTGATAAGTTATAACTATCAAGTTTGATCAACTTTTCTCCATATTGATACTTCTAAGACTCTTATGTCAAGAGTCAATAACTATACTTTATTGTTTTAAAGGAACTAATAAAACTGTGAATGTTTTAAGATGGAAATTGTTTACTGCTGAGAGAATCGTTAACTTTTTCTACTGCTGTTATCATCACCAATTCTGTTACTCAGCTTTTCCTTTATAGCGTTCTAGTTTACTGTTTCAAATTGTGATAATTTGATATTTGATATACAGTGGACTCCACTTATTTGACTATCGCATAATCGGGTCATTCGTTTTATTGACTTGACTATCTCTGCACCAAACCATTTCCTATCTATTCTATGTTAAAATTTTGCCGTAATCGACTGGACTAAAACCAATATCCCGTTTATTTGACTCGAAAAATTTCTTAAACTTCAAAATTTCCAAGATAGATTTCACAAATTTGCCGTTTCTGACCATACGAAGTCAGGTAAAGTTGTTTCCCTGGCGTTAATTACCCGTAATTGGCTTCCGTACAACTTAATTGCCGCTGGCGGTGTGCGATCTTAATTAGCAGCACGTGTCAATTAGACAATTTACCTGGACTAATTGATCAAACAGCTGAGTGTATCAAGGAAGGACGAAGAGAAAAGAATATTTGCGTATGTCACACCAACATTGGACATGTTAGCTCTGTCGGCAAATTAGAAGCGTGTTAATTTCGACGAAATTCTTGCGAGTTATCAAAGAGCAAGTGAATGTCATTGCGATGAAAATTAAAGAAAAATAAAAATCAAGATATCCGTCATGCATGTGTCATTGTTTCAGGCCTTTGTGAAAAAAAATCGAAGTTACAAAAGTCGAAACGAAGCGTGAACAGGTCACTACGCGGCTCCAGAACGTACTTTTTTTTTTTACATATGAGGACTTGAGAACGAAAGATGCGATTTAACGTGCAGCGTGTCAACTGAATGACTTTGCCACACGCCCCATCTTCCAGGGCGGGGAAAAGGACTTGATGTGCCAGAATGTGTCCTATAGGACACGAACTCTGATATACATTTATTTTTTTATTCTTTCGTAATCAATAAGAACCACGCGTTATTCGGTCTTAATAATTGAAGTTAGCTTAGTTGTACATGCCTTGAAATTCAGTAAAGTTCTGAAACGAGGTTGCGCAGTCTTCAACCCACTGGCCCATTATAAATGAATTATAACAGTGGAATAATTAATAGCTGATCCAAGGGGAATGACGGTCTTAATTTGAGACGTAAAAGAGGGAAACAGAGAAAAGGCCCTCCCCTCTTTTTATACGGGAGAATTTTCTCTACTCGATGTTCAACAAAGAAACAGAAATATTCCGCTCTCAAAAAAAAAAAAAAATGAAAAAAAAAAATCAGAGTTCAGTGAGTTGATGCAACTTTCATGTTGTCAAAATGACGTCCGTTGATGTCCTTTACTTTGGTTCTGCTACTTGTATACACCTGTACAGAAAATCAATAACTCTTCACAAAGGTTTAAATTGTCAAAATGACGTCCGTTGATGTCCTTTACTTTAGTTCACCTGGACAGAAAATCAATAACGTTAAACTGACCAGGGATTTAAATCACATTGATCGGAGAATAATAGACGTGACGGCCAGTACCTGCCTCAGGTTATACACGCTTATAGAGTACATAAAGGGCGGTGCATGAATTACAAACGTCTTTCCTACAATTTTATTATTATTATTATTTTAATGTAGCAGACTTTTACTTCATTTTTTCGTTTTTTTTTTTCACGAAATTTTGTATTATCAAATGCGGCATCGAGACGTATACATGTTTTAAAACACGTGAAAAGAAAGATAACTCTTACTGAAATTCAGCTCTTGAAATTCCCTATCTAACCGTGTACATCGATTTGACGACCCGAGTAGTCACGGAAATTGCCGAGTTGCTTATTCGAATATTCGGCTAATCGACTGGAATTGACTTGACAAATGGTCAACCCAAATAAGTGGATTCCACTGTATTACCTCTTTGCAGTGTTGGGAGACCTATGTAGGACAGCAGATTTACAAGCTTGTCATCATGGACTTCTTAGTGGTTGTCTTAGTAACATTTATTGTTGAATATCCAAGAGGGTATGTCAAGTGTTTTAGTTTATAGAATATCAAGCGACTGTAATCTAAATTAAATAACCTTTTAAAATTTTATTATTATTTAATTCAAATTAACGCTTTGTTGTAAAAAAACTTCTCTGTTAACCATTGATTTTGATGGGATAAAAGCCCTTATAACCCATTTTACATCGTTCTTATTATAAATAATTTATCCTACCTGATGGTAGATTCAGGTGTGGACCAGGTATCATTTCTACCGAAAAAATTTCTCAAATTTTGCATTTTGAAATTTTGAGTTTTCACATCAGATTTTACAGCTAATATTCTAACAGCTCTGTAATTGTCCTGGATCCACTTTATTTGGTATAATATGTATTGTTTTTTGACAGGTTGATATACAAGAAATTCAATGGTAGAGTGAAGATTGTTGATTTGATAGGTCAACAAGAGTTTGATTTACCCAAAGCTGTTCTAGACCTGGTGTACCTACAGACTCTATGTTGGTCAGTGTTTGAATACACTATCTACTGTATTGGTAGAGTCATTCGCTGGTATTTCTTTTGCGGTTTTGTAAAGTAAACTTTTTCAAATGAACAAAAAGATTCACGGATCCGCCCTTATTGAGTTATAGATGTATTTCTTAGTCTCTCAAAATAAAAATTATTATGTAGAATGTACAAGAAGAATGATACATAATATAAATTGACTCAGAGATGTTTGGAAACATGTAAAAATTACGACGAATGTGGATTAATTAACAAACTACAGGTACATCCGATGTTTTTGCCATTTATTGTACAACTTTTCAAATACTTACAGGATGGGAGTGTTTTTCAGTCCATTAATTCCAGCCATTTGTTTCTTCAAAACTTTCATCTTATTCTATGTTAAAAAGGTTTGTACTTTTTCGTGATTTACTGAAAATGAATGAATTTTAAACATTTTACAAATAGTCCATTCATTATTTTTCAGATTTTAGTTGGAGTTATCTCCTCCTGCGGAATTTATGTTCCACTTTAAGCAATTAAAGATCTTTTCCTTGAAAATTAACAAATTTTAAGAGTATTATCTAAATAAGATATGACATTGTGGACAGTTCTTTAAAAGAATTTATTTCGGTGTCTACATAAGGCCAAAAAAATTAATTATTAGTTTCTCAGGCACTGCTGCATCACAAAAATATGCGCCACATCCGGAATTTTTTAGCACTCGTCCGGAATTTTCGGTTCCGTTTTTTTTCTGTGTTTTACATTCGCTTAAGTGTTCAACTAACTAGGACATCAAAGCGTATAAACGAGTGAAACATGAATATCGTCTCGGTGCAAATCATGGCAGGCGCCAAGGATGCACTTTGCACCAACTTTATGAGAGCATCGTCGCTGGCCGTTTTGATCATGGCAGTTGAATCCGATTAAAAAAAAAAAAACCTGCCTCACCATAATTTGAAAAAAAGTGCCTGAGAAACTAATCATTAATTTTTTTGGCCTAAAGTTTTTTTATGCTATCTGCGACTCTTTCACATTTAATGGTTATAGCAAATTTGATATGCTATACTTAAACTACCAGCAAACTTACAATGGTTAAGCAAGTTGAGATGTAACACCCAATATGGATCAAGGTTGCCTTCAAGGTCAAATATTTAGGGTCAAATACACAGGAAGTTACATAGTACCTGTTCATTAACAGTCTAGATCATTTGCTGCTGATTTAACACCGACATTTTGCAGTTTTGTAATTTCCTGGTGGTCCAAATGAGACTTTAAAATGATATTTAACATTCAAAGATTATGAAAATATGATAAAAAATTAACTTGTATAGTCTATGAGTGGACATGTTATTGTGATTATAAAATGAACATTAAAATGCAATAAAGTTGATCTTAGAAAACATGTCAAATCAGTTTGGAATCAAATTACTTTGGGAAGGATCAAATTTACAATCACAAATTAGAAGAAATACAGACCAATAGATTAAAAAAATGTTTAAATTATATTTGTGATGTTTTTTTTACCAGGGATCCCTCATGCATAATTGTACACAGCCGACTCGAGCCGTAAGAACATCCAGATCTAACTCCATGTTTGTGGGCATGCTGCTTATGTCATTCTGTATGGTCTGCATTTCTCTAGCATTTATCATTGGAAAGTAAGTCACATTAAAATCTTTGATTTTTTCCAATTTCAAGTTGAGAGTATGCATTTTATATTGCAAGATTTCTAAAAAGTCAAGGTTATATATTTGATAATGTTTATCAGATTTATGTGAATTCTCAACAGATTTAATATACAAATATGGTTATACATGTTAGATGCTCTTACACTTTTGTAAAAAGAGTAATCAAGGAAATTTCTGAAATTTCAAGATCACTGGGAGAGTAAAACACAAAATTGTAAATATTCTGTTTTTAAGATAATCTTAGAGGAATTTTATGGTAATTGATCTATGTTATTAAGATATGAGTGTATTCACAGTTTCAGCCCTTCCCAGAGTTGTGGACCGTTCAGAGTGTATAGCACCAGTAATTTTGTATATTACGACTCAGTAAGAGATCTGATTGTAACCTTTCCAAGTTCAGCTCAGGAAGGGCTATATGTGTTTGGGACTCTCAAGTTCTTCATTCCAGCTTTACTAGTACTTTGGTAAGTATTTGTGTAGGGCTGTCACAATACGCTAAGCTCACGATACGATATGTATCGTGATACATCATTTTCAATGTAGATATGAAGGCATTTCTATAATTCGTCAGATATTTTAATAAAACAAGTTTAAAAACAACAAATTAAGATTATTCATACATGTATCTTGAATGTTTTGAGAAATATTGTATTGACAAGAAAACTGGGGAAAAAAAGTACAAAACTCAGCAATATATAACAATATAAACAGTGATCTGGAAGGCAAACTTGCTCAATTGGACTATGGCCCCATCCACTTGGACTTCAATGGGCCATCTTTCTTCACGAAAGGGCCATTCCAAAAATGATCAATTTTCGAAAAGCTTTGCTTACAATGTATAATACATCAGATGTTCCCAATTTTACCATTTCCAATGAATAATTTACAGACATATCACAGAACAGCCAAGATCAATATTGTATCATATTTGTGCTTCTGACTGGCAATGTACGGTAAGCTGTGATCTACACGTTACTGCTACTGGTGTAGATATACATTACAATTTGAATACGAGTACAGAACTTTTAGATATATTCGGAAACCAAACTAGGACATTGTAGAATAATGCGCACCATGGCCCAGCGAGTTGTCGATATAATGGGCCATTTTTCATATGGCCTTCCCAATCACTAAATATAACAATATAATAATAAATGCAACAGGAGCGTCTTTTAGTTTTAATGTTATTTTTGACAACTCGTCGTTGAACGTCGCCAGATTAATTTTTAAAGATAAAATTTTAATGCTGAAAACAAACCGTAAATCAGCGATATGGCCTCTTCTCGTATCATGTATCGAACCGTCGTCAAGAACCGCAGTGAATCGAGAACCGTGGTGAATCATGACAGCCCTATATTTGTGAATACAGAATTTTAATTCTGTCAACTTAATTATGTTGACTTTTACATCAATCTTGATATGAATAATTTTGCTGTAAGGGAACACTGTAAAAGACATATTATGCAAATACATGTATTTTGATTATTTCAGTATAGTTATTGTGGTGTTTGTTACATTTCCAGACATGTAGACATGTAGAGCAAGTGACCATATTTTGCTGTATTTTAGTCCTTTTACATGAAAATACAGACATTTGGAGACATATTCAATCAACTTAACTAACGTCAACTCCATTGTAATTAGAAATACTGAAAAAAGAATATATTCTACTCAGCTCACAGTTTCATTTAGTGTTTTACCGTCAAAATATTTCATTCCTATGTTTTTGGGGGGAGACCAGATTTCACCATTTTCTTTGACATTTATCCTTATTTGTACACAGTACAGATACATTGATAATTTTGTTTCAGGAAATGTTTTGTTGTATCATTCTCATTTTTGTTTTGGCATATTACTGAACTTAATTAATTTTGTCCATATTTGGTCGTTTTCTTCGTATTTTGAAAGCTTTAGATGTCACAATGAAGCATAGATGTATGCGACAGAAGGGGTAATCTAAGACTCGACTAGCAAAGATATATACATTTTATTCTCAACTAAGAAGGTTCAGAAGTGAATAGGTATAATGTTAAGAGAAGTTTGCTTAATCCCACATTAATGAAGTTTCTGTTAATGTCCATGATACAATACTTTTGAGTATAAGTTCTTAGAATTTAAGTTTGAATAAAAAAAACCCCTCAATATGGCTATAATACCTCAATATGTACATTCAGTAAGTATTTTGGCTGCCGTACTCATCCAATAAACTACAGGATGTACCTTGTTATAATCTTAGAGCTTGGCAATGGATAGGTGAAATCAGATTTCTAATATTTCCTTTTATACATGTAATCTGAAAGCATTAATTTGCATTTCGTATAGAGATGTGCCACTCATTGGTAGGGAATTCATATGCTAAGTATTAGATATTCTTATTTTTCTTTTTTCATTTACAGTTTCATAATGTATTACTACTGTGCTCTGTCAACTGGTTATACAAAGAAAGCCAACCTCCTCAGAGAAGAGCTCATATTGGTAAGTATATGTGTACATTTGTATTTTCTTCTTGTAGAAATAACACTTCACTATACTAATCTCTAGCAGCATTTCTTGTTACTGTTCTATTTGATATATCTAATAATGCACGTAACTTTAACATATTCTAAAGTATAAATATACTGCATATTTCACATATGCAGCATACATCTGTTTTAATTTGGGGACTTCGAAATTTGTGGAAATTATTACACTTTCTGAAGACTGACCTTAAGCAGTGACATGAAAATTTCTTACTTGTGAATTATTAGTGAGTCTTTGTTTTATAGGAAGGGAAGGATAAACAGTACCTGCTTGCACGTGTAAATGATGCATGGCAACACATAGAATCTACTCATGGATAATTATATATACACTTCAAAATGGACAGTTTATGGATAATTGCTACTCATGGATAATTGTATGCACTTTAGAACAGAGGATTAGTGGATAATTGCATGTCATCAGTAGATATACTATACTAACAGATAATTGCACACTTCTGCAGAATCTACTAATAATTGCACTTTCTATGGTGAAGGGTACACATACATGTATATTCATGTAGAAGCTACTCATGGAGAATTACGTACATCATTGGAGATTAGTTGTTGATAATTAAAATGGAAATGCTTACAACAGACATTTTTGCTACAAAGCAGGTGGACCTTTTGTTACTACAGCACATTTATTGTGAAATGTTGACAATAGAAATGTGATAATACAGGAGCGTATTATGTTTCATCAATTCATTTTGTAATGGGTTAAAAATTTTCAGAGTTTGCTTGGTCTGCCATTTCTTTCTTTTATCCTTCAAACCATCTTCCAGTGTCCAGATGATAATAAGATAACCTAGAGCAATCCAAAATAAATTGAAGTTTAAGAATTCCTATAGGGAGGGAAAAATGCTTTTTGGTTTTGCAGTCAATAGGTCAAAGGTACAGGCCACTGTAGAAATATCTTAGATTCAAGATTATAATTCACCTTATTTTAGGAATCTTTAGACAGATTTTAAGGTCCTAGCTATTATCACAGTCAAACTTGCATATAGCATAAGGCAATATTAATGAGCTCTTTGACCATAATTATTGTTGGAATCATTTTCAAAGTTGAATTCTAAAGGAAAGCTAGATGATTTATGTTTTAAGGCCATACAGGATATTTTTCAGTACATATGTATTTATTCAGATTTTATTTATACTTGTAATATGTGCAGATTCTGAGGTATTTGAAAGCTCAGGGGAAAAATTAAAACCAAAACTATTTTAATTGTGTAAAATTTTGCCATATGTGATCCAGTTACTGTGATTAATCATTTATTTTTCGTGGGGCCCAATTTTCGTGGATTCATGAGATTTAGTATTTTCATGGGGACGTAATTTCGTGGATGCAACCCATATAAAGAAAGATAACTCTAGCAAACAAATTTTCGTTGAGGATGTAAATTTGTGGATGAGGCTATCCATGAAAACAACGAAAATTGAGCCCCCATGAAATATAATGATTTCACAGTATTGGATTCTCCTTCTCTGAAGGTAGGAAATCATCAATCTAACCCAGGTCTAAAATTTAAATCTGCATGTTCATGATATCGATTCTACTTGAATTTTAATTTTGTTTTCATCTATTTATGTATGTTTGTGAATGACATGTTATAAATTATAATGTTGATCAAAAGCTTATTTGTGAATGACATGTTATAAATTTTCATGTTGATCAAAAGCTTGGTTTAAATCTATTTTGAAAGGAAGCTTGCTTGATTTGAAGCAAAATTCTTCTCATGTTGCTTCCCTACTAAACATGAATGTACTAAGAATCCATACTTTAGAAAACTGATTTTCCCCCAAAATATTTTCCTCCCCTTCCTGAGGATGAATTAGATGTTTCCATGCCAATGCGTTATAATTTCCATGTCAAAATACATGTAGAACCTAAATGTCTTTCATTTTAAAAATGACATTGCATTGGCATTCAGTTGTTGTTAGTAAATTACACATAATGTGTCAGTAGTATTGCTTATGATGAAACGAAGAATCCTATTTTTGTTTTCAAGGACTACTGGCAAAGTTGCATTAAAAAAAAAAAAGACTCAACTTGTACTTGTATACACTTTTTAACAATAATATTTCAGCAAAATTCATCAAACTACTTATGATGTAAGAGATAAGTCTTTAAGTACTTGTCAAGGTCACATTTATTACTTTTCAAGGTCACAGGTAGGGAATGATCAGAAGTTTTTCATAATTCATAGAGCACAAGGTCCAATTGCTTCAATCATCAGTGAAAATAAAAGAAAAGGGATAGGAACTCAAATTTGTCAAAGTACTAAAAATCCTTCCAGGGTCTCATTTGAAAGATATGGCTATGAGGATCAATCTACCAAGATTAAGTTTGGCGACAACGACGTCATCTAGGACCAGGGACGTTTTATATACGTCCCTCCTATGACATAGCTCTTTGGACTTTCGTCCAAAAATTGAGCGATCAAATGGATTATTTCTTTAAGGAGACAATTACTTTAATCCCATGCTCTCTTTCACTGTTTTTGTCTTCTGTTCTCTTTACCGTCGCAATTGGGTTGGGTGACCTGGTATCTGCCAGTGGTATTTTTCATGTTGAAGGACACGCCTCTATTTCTTTTCAAAGCCTGATCTGCGTCTTTGATGGTTTAATTTCTCTTCCGCGTTCTGTTGAACAGAAAGAAAGTATAATAGGTGCAAATTTTATGACTTCAAACCTGCCCCATATTCCAGGTAAATATTAAACTTCGTGCATTAATTGCGTCACGTACACGGATTCCATTAATTCATCCTTATTTATTAGGCTTTTATAGTAATCTCCGTCAGTGTGAATTCATAGGTGTAAAAATCAATTTATATTTGGGATTTACATGTGTTTTCAAGGTCGATAATACTCGTATGGATGTCTGAAGCCACCCACCCATGAAGAGATAAATAGAGAAGGCTGACATATAATCACGTTCAGTATTGTTCAGAATCATACTAGCTGTCCAACCAAATTTTACTTTAAGAATATGGGACATACTCCGAGTCGTATTGTTATTTAGAAATAGGATTTTAAATACCCTAAACAGAGAACGGTGTAATACAGCACCAGTACACACCTTAGCTGGGACGGGACGGTCAAGGATTGTGTGTATTGCCTTTTGATCTTTTAGTGTTTCCCGCTCGATTACAGCTGTTGCCAATTTGCAGTCACTACATCTATAATCGCCATGGTACACCTGTATATTGGGATATAAAGCTCCAGGTAAGTTTTACAATATTTTGATGGATAGTATAAAGTTTTGAAAATATAAGAAGGAGAAAATATTTCAGGCCTGTTTGCGTCTTTATTTATGACGATAAAGTATAGTACAGAAAAAAAGTTGTAACCGCAGTTAGGAATTTACTCGAGCCCGTGCCCTAAGGTCATGGTACGATGTACTCGTTATTAAAAAGAAATGACATGCTTGATGGAAATCTCTTTATACATTAGTAGGTCAGGGAGCTGTTTCAAAAAAATACTTCAAATATTTCGTACATTGATCTAATGAAAGCAAAATCGGTACATTGATATGAAAACAAAATCGACACAATGACAAAAAGAAATTCGGCGCATTGAAAAACAAAATCTGTTTCACCTCTACATATTGTACAAAGAGCTTTATTTGGGTATGTAATCATTCGCTTTGTTCATTGACTTGAGAGGAATTCATGACAAGGCAATAAAAGCAGGCAACCAAATGATACACAAAGGATTTTCTGAACAACTGATCAATATTATGTACGTCTCTATCGTTCCCTACTCTACACTCAGGATCAAAGTGACTGGCTGACGTGTTACATTAACATGATTAATAAAATGAAATTGAAATGTCCAAAGAGTACATGTACCAGACGGCACTATGCTGAACAATATTATATAAGTTTTTTGTACTAAAAGGAAAATTAGGTGGTAAACTTCATTGAAAAGGAATCCATACACGAGTAGCACGACAGACTCTTGGTTCCTAAGTAACAATTCTTTGAAATATTATTGAATAAGGCGCATAGGGGAAGAAGTAATGACAAGCTTTGGTGGACAGACGGACAGACAGATGAACAGGATGATGTCAGCCCCTATCCATAGATTCCTAGTTCAAATCTCTTCCTAATTTTGTTTTTGACTTAAATGATCTGTACGCCCAACTGAAAACAATATCTTCTTTCTATATTACCACTACTAGTATTTCAAACATTGTTTCGGAAAAGAAAGGCTTGAAACTCCGAATTCTGAATGTCCCAAACACGACACCTCTTTCCTTGTTTGTAGATGTTTTATTCAGTTTAGCATTCTTATCCTATTTATCTACATTATGTATTGAAATCCCTTCAGAATAATACACAGTTTATAAGAAATCAAATTGATTTTTCTACGTCTCACTGGACCTTCTTGGCGACTATCTGGAGGGGCAATACAGATTGAATTTATATCAGATTTACTCTACACAGGTAAGTTGTCTTTTGTCCGTATTGTGTATTTGCTCGTCACTCGAAACAGGGTAAGGAAGTAGAACTGGGGTTATTAGATTTTGAAATGCGAGAATGGTGTCGCGAACGCGAATTCAAAAATGAAAATAATCGAAAGAAAAATATTTTGATTCCAAGATAGGTTTCCATCACGTATTCGTCTGCACACTACAGAGTATTTGATCGGTCGTTGGATGATTTTCAAAAATAAAGCTAGTTTACCATCATTTGAAAAGAAGGCACCCTGCCCCCTACACATAACGTTTTTCCTCTGTACGTTCATCTGTCCGCACATCCATATGGACATTATTCGAACACAGGCTTTCTACTGTTCCTACTTTTTCCTACTATTTCCTACTTTTCCTACTTTTTTATTTTGATCCTATTTTTTCCTACTTTTTCTTCAAAACCTCTTACTATTCCTACTTTTTCATCTCAAAAGTAAAAAATTACTTGCCTCACTAGTCATCGACCTCTGATTCAAAGTTTTTAAAAAATTTCGGGCTCGCTTCGCTCGCCCATTCTGTATATTTTACATGAAAAATCAAACTGTCCTTATTTTCCTCTGTGATTTCCTCAAAGATGAATATTACCAGTCTACAATCATTGCTTACTGTTATTTGTGTGTCATACTTACTGAAAATTGTCGCTAAAAGTGATGGAAAATTTCCTACTTTTCCCCTATTAATTCCTATTTTTCCTATTTTTCTCCTACTTTTTTTCATTGACTGCTCCTACTTTTTTCCTACTTTTTCATCAAGGTAGAGTAGAAAGCCTGCGAACAAAACCATTGCCCATATTAGAACACCATGGTTCCCCAAACGATCACCATGGCAATTAAGAGGGGATCATGATCACGGGATCCCCCCTGCCCTGTTACAAATGCTTATTTTCCCATTTTTACGTGTCGTTTTCTCGATCAATGACTGGACCATTCTTCTGGCACCAATATTGTTTCCGGAGCATACTGACCTTAGCGTTTGACATACTTTTTGATGAAATCTTAAAGTAAAATAAAATGAGAATGCTTTGCTCGCATTTCAGATTGGTAGATCCATCTTTGGCTAGTGATGGCCACTACCTAGATCTTTTATGAAATTGGGCAGGCCTATGGGGAATAACCGGGTCGCTATACCTGTTTCATCAACACATCTTTTATTTGAAATACTAGATTTGCTGCATAAAGCATTTATATAGGGGACTTTTGATGCGTGTACTGATTTTCGTTTGACGCACAACATCCTCGTCTTTTGTTCTCACTCTTGCAAAGAAAATAGATATGTGTCTTTAAGTGAATTAGCTTTAACATGTAAACGGATATGGGACTTTTGGGAAAAGGTCACTCAAGGTCATTTTGAAGGATCAAGTTCATTCATATACTTCATCTACTTTAGATTAAAACTTTTATAACCGAAAAAGACATTTTTTTCCACATATCACTCTGAATTTTCAACCAGTTATGGTCATACTTATTTTGCATTGTTTAATCTTTAGATACTAAATGTCATTTCTTGCATTTCAAGGTCAACCAAATCAAAGAACTAGAAGGAATCACTTCTGAAATAGGACGGGCGGTACCCAAAGTTGATTATGTACTTGTGATTTTCAACAAGTAAAGGCCTTGCTACATATACCTACATACAGCATGTATATGTACAATGGTTGGCCTAGACATGATACTCAAAGTCATTATGATTTTTAAATAGTCACTGAGAAAATTGAACTTAGAATAGAACTGAAGTACAATAGGAACTAAATTGGATTACACTGTGTTTCCCTGTACATCAAATTAAGTCTTTGCTTCCTCTTTGTAACCCCATTCTATTCATTCATTCATTTTGCGGATTTTCATAAAGACTATATCCAAAGAATAATTCATTCAAAAGAAAGCGTTGTTACTAGTATATAAGAGAGGGTGGACAGGGTGAAGGGAAGGGGGTGGGAGGAGGGAGAAAGGGGGCGGGAGGGGAGAGGTAAGGGAAGGGTGAAAATGAGGGGAGGGAGGAAGGGGCTGAAGGGTGGGAGGGGGAGAGAGGTATCCCCTGTCCACCCTTCCCCCATATAAATGTTAGGGAATATGGATGATGCGGATAATGATTTTGTTCCCGATTTGAGGAAGGCTTCATTTATTTTCTCCACCATCGATCTGTGGTGTCCTCTCGGAAATATTCGTCCATATGACTAGATTGTTTGATCTATAACATTTTGGCATTTTGTATGTGTCATGATGTGTGGCAGGCTTCATATGCAGCTGTATTGAACATACTGTATGGTTGATCAAAGTTAAATTTGGCGCATCGAGCACTTGAACATGCGTGCCTGATACTATTAGACTATTTATAACTTTGACCTGCATAATGTCAATGAAAGGTAGAGAATGTTTACAAACTTGTAAAATGTAAGTAAACATGGATGCCGCGATGTCACTGTACAATGAGAGAGGTGACCACAATCATCCTGATGTTACTCAGCCACTTCTTACAGACGGTACGTAATGTACACGACAGTTTCCTGTCCTTCTGTATGTAGATTGTATTGTACGTATTATGACTGATTCGTGTACATAATTTTTAGCTGTGTATACATATATTGACATAAAAATTTAAACAGCTGATCGTAAGAATTTATGACTTGGGGATAATGCCGAAATACAGTGAGTACATATGGATTTTGATATTGAACAGCAGTAATCTGGAGAGGGAAAGCGGGGGGAGGGGTGTTAACTGAATATTTAGAAAAAAAAAAATCACGGTATCCTATATTTCGATTCTTTCTTCTGCATGAATGCACCGTTTGAGATGAATCATTTTACTGAGCGCTCAATGAAAATAAATTGTCGAAGATGAGATGGTGTGTGTGGTTGGGGGGGGGGGGGGGGGGGGGAGGGGGGGATGAGAAAGATGATTACTCTAGCTGCTGATAAATACACAGAACGTTGTAGATTTGATAGTTGATAGATATACTGGTCAATGTTACATCAACTAAACAAAAATAAAGTCAACAAAAGTGTTGAATATATAAAAAAAACCCCAAAAAACAAAAACAAAAAAATGGAGGCAGAGTTACTCAATGGTGATAAGATTGATTTTAAAAGTTGCATGCTCATTGATTTTACCAGTAATGTGTTTACATTCAAGTTTAAATTCTACAAATGAGTGTGCATTGTTTACTTAATAACTTTGGTTTTAGTAAGTAAATCAATGTAATGAACAAATAAATTGCATGGCTGCCGTGAATAAATAATTGATGTTTCATAAACATGTATCCACCAAGCATAATACTTAAGTATGACCTCATCTAATTAAGTAAGGGATATACAGCTGTATTATGTTCACCAAGTTATTTCCTTGAAACAAGAGGTACCTTAACATTCTTAAGAGAAACAAGAGGTACCTTAACATTCTTAAGAGATATGTCATTTATTATGGGAAGTAATAATATTGAATGATGTGTTTAGGACATGCAGCTGCTGCTGCCCGCAAGATGGAATTATATGACCTTACACTGTTGATCAATGACCAAATTAGAAAGGTTAATTTGACATTTTTCAGAAGAAAATAGTCCAACTTACATGGATAATCCATCATCTTGCAGTTGAGGGCTGCTACATCTGACCTATTTTTAGCTCACCTGAGCGAAGCTCAAGTGAGCTATTGTCATAGCGCGCCGTCCGTTGTCCGTCCGTCCGTCCGTCCGTCCGTCGTCGTCGTCCGTCCGTCCGTCCGGCGTAAACTTTTAACATTTTCAACATCTCCTCTGCAACCGGTGCACAGAATTTCACGAAACTTCACAGGTAGCAAGTACCCAATGCCCTCTACCAAGTTTGTGTTTTTCGTGCCGATCTGAAATCAAAGATGGCCGCCACAGGCTCTGATTGGCTGACACATTTTCGACATCTCCTCTGCAACCGCTGCACAGAATTTCATGAAACTTTACAGGAATGAAGTACTCAAGGTCCTCTACCAAGTTTGTGTTTTTCGTGCCGATCGGTCATCAAATATGGCCGCCAAGGGCTCTGATTGGCTGACACATTTTCAAAATCTTCTCTGCAAAAAAAACACTGCTCAGAATTTCATAATTAGCTTTACAGGAAGGAAGTACTCAAGGTCCTCAACCAAGTTTGTGTTTTTCGTGCCGATCGGTCAACAAATATTGCTGCCGAGGGCTCTGATTGGCTGACACATTTTCGACATCTCCTCTGCAACTGCCGCACAGAATTTCATGAAACTTTACAGGAAGGAAGTATTCAAGGTCCTCCAACAAGTTTGTGTTTTTCGTGCCAATCGGTCAACAAATATGGCTGCAGAGGGCTCTGATTGGCTAACACATTTTCAACATCTTCTCTGCAAAAAAACCACTGCACAGAATTTCATGAAACTTAACAGGAAGAAAGTACTCAAGATCCTCTACCGAGATTGTGTATTTTGTGCTGATCGGTCAACAAATATGGCCGCCGAAGCATCTGATTGGCTGACACATTTTCGAAATCTCCTCTTTAACCATTGCACAGAATTTCACGAAACCTTGTAGCAAGCAAGTACTCAAGGTCTTCTGCCAAGTTTGTGTTTTTCTTTTCGATAGGTCAACAAATATGGATGTCAAGGGCTTTGATCTGTAGAAGTATTTTTGTGACTTTTAGCCCTTTGTCTGCAACTCAGGTGAGCGATGTGGCCCCCTTGGGCCTCTTGTTTTCAAAAACTGTTGAGTTACCATATATATATGCTGGGTTTGTTGAATAGGCACTAGACTGTCCAGAGTTGCACATTATCTAATGCTGTAGTTATGATGATGCATATATCAGATTGCGTGAAAGAGATGTTTGATCTGACGTAAATTTTATGATTGCGTGAACTTTACTCCTTACAGTTTCACTAAGTTTAATATTATGGTATATATGTTCAGTAATGTTCCCTTTGTCCATAATGACACCACATGAGGAATGAATAATTAAAGTTTTCAGGGAACTCGGAAGATTGTACTAGTATTAGGGGTAAAGATTTGGGTTTCACATTATCCCAGGAACTTTCCAAACTAAAATGTATACACAGATTTACCTTGAAATATCGTAAAATGATTTCTGCATGAAATTGAGAATTATTTGCTTTAATATTTTTCAGAGCAGCTGAGTTGGAAGGATACCAAGGATATGGACCAGAGGGACGGTTACCGGAGGGGAGAGGACATACCCACAGACTATCCCCTTGGTAACACCTATGCCCCAGATACACGACACGCCTATCAAAGTGGTGACCCATACCAACAGGACCATCGGCCAACCACCAGTAATGGCCATAGGCCCGATCCGTACGAAGTTGAGAACTACTACAATGACTCACGGCAAGCCAACCAACAGAGTCGGGACTTTTATAATCACCATGGGTAAGATAAATTGTCATGATACTGCCTCGCATGAAAGTACATGGCATGTAGTAAGCTGTTACTGTAAAAACTGTACTGTAGATAATAAATGGCTATGAAAACAGCTGGACTATGGATAACCAATAAGTGTGTGTATTGAACAGTTTGTGATGAAGGTTTCTTTATGAGTTATTCAGAATACAGAACTAAAGTATGTACAATTGAAAATATGTATGTTTTAAAGTTAGTCAAATGTAGTCTTTAAAAAATTGATTTTTCTTGATAATATTACTTCAGTAAATATATAAATGCAATTTTACTCCTATTTTCATGTATTTTATATCCTATTGATTATTTTCAATATTCTTTACTAAAGTTTTTTTCGTTAATTTCTCCTTGGTTATAATTGCATGTAAAAAATGGTAAAAAGTGCACGTGATAAAAACTGCATTGTAACATTGAAGGAATCTTGACTTGCCCATGTACATGAATCAATAGATTTTATTTACCTTGTGTAGACAGGACCGACGGATAACAGACCCAGAAGACGTCATACCCACCATCTCCACCAACAGACGCAGCAATAAATCACCGAAGGGTACGCTAATTAGACATCGACGGAAGTCAAGGAAGCGTGGGGACACCTGGGAAGAACCTGATTATGATGACGATGATGATGATGATGAAGTCCTACCAAGCCAACGGAGGCAGAAACTGTCTAGAACTAAGACCATGAGGGTTTGTATATATTTTACCTATGCAGCAATTCGGTCTTTTAAAAATACAGAGTTACTTCCCATTTGTGAAGGTATCTGACATCAACGCATTGTGATGTCATCAAATTCTAAGGAAACCAGCATCAAATTCAGGGAAACAGGGTTACATATATGATTTTCTCAAAGTAATTTAATGATAATGATATCACAATGCTTTAACATCAGATACCTGCACAAGTCTAACGTAGGCCTGTAAAATCGAAAAAACGGAATTTGTCCCCTAAGGGTGCACTGATCAGACATAGATGTAAGTTGTAAGTTGAAAAAGTGCAGGGATACCTTGGAGAAATCTGATAATGATGACAAGGAAGTCCTACCAAGTCAACGGAGGCAGACTGTGAAAAGTCTTCTCTGTAATTTTCTTTTCAAATTCTTAATTAGATGAATAAAAAGTTTTGGTACTGAAATAAAAAGAGGTATAGCAAATAGACTCGAAAGATAAGTATGATACAAATGTTACCATAGAATGAATATAGGATAGCTATGATCAATTCATAATTTTATATACTGTAAACTTAAAAATTTTTGCGTGGGAGTAATTTTAGTTTTGTTATTAACGCGAAAATAATCCCCCTGTGAAAATTTCAACCAGTATAAAAGACTTCAGGGAATACTCCAGATTTTGCCAATATTAACAAAGTAAAGTACATTTAATATTCATGATTTTATGATTCAAACTTTTTCTTTCTCTAGCAAAGGAAAGATGAACTTCATGATATTAAAGTACATGAGAAAAGTAATAAGCCACCAAGCCTGACAGAGAGATACGCTCAACTCAAGCAAGGAAATAGTATTAATGCCGGCAATCTGGCTGATATGGTCAGGTATGGAAAATTACACACAAATCTGAGCAGACGAATTCAGTCAATGTCTTATATACACTGAGTGAAAATACAACTGATCAAATTCAAAGTTATATATAATGTATAGTTCGAGATTGTTTGTTTAATGTAAGCTTTCGAACTTTTCTTCAGTATACTTATAATGGTTTGTAGGTAATATTCTATGAGAGTCTTGAGTCTATGAATTCTGATTAAGTTTGTTATCATTACAGGGAATCAACACTGACAAGGATGAACAAGCTTGGTATCGGTGGAGGGGAATCCAAGGTAAAGTCTATAAATAAATATTATAAGAAGTAGAACAATTCATAGATGAATTTTACAAGTTGTAATACATGATTTGTTAATAGAGAGGTTGAGATTTCCTACGTGTAACTTGTACGGGTACGTCTAGTATACACGTTGAACTACACGTTACTGTTGTTGAGATTTCTAATCAAAGACCACTACGCGTACTTGTAAAATCTTAGTAAATTTGAGTTGACTTTTGGAAAGGTTAAAGCTACAAGGAACATTAAATTCGGTTAAATCTACATTGAAATAGAAACTTGAAATCATTCTAAATTGAATGCCATATTTTTTATACTATTTTATAAAATAAAGGGGATGAAATATCTTGAAGTAAAGACCTACGTGTATCTCGCAATTTACACGTTCACTGGCGACGTGTACCTTGTAAAGCAAATGACGTCAAACACAATAAATGATGACGTCACAATAGCGGACCAGAGTAGAAGTACACGTACAAGTTACACCTAGGAAATCTCAACCTCTCTAATGTCAAACGTGATGAACTTTATCTTGATGTTTGATAAATGGCCAAGAATGCCCTCCTTATTGTTTCCCTGTACTTTGTTTCCTATTAGAGTTACCTGTACATTGTAAAGTATAATGAACCCTTCACAAGCATAAATGTATACATGTATATGATTTATAATTAAAGTGCGATCTGTAACATGTAATTTATGTTACAGTTTTAAAGTATTTGTTCAAATGGAAGGGGCAAATCAGTTTATATTATCCACATGCAGATATATTGGTAGAGATATGTAGTCTGAAAGTATTGCTGTATTATTTACATTATCTTTGCAGGCTGTTCATCAAGCCAAGCTGCAGATTCGTCAGTTCCGTGATCGATTTACTATTTGGTCAGGAACACTCAAGGAAGTAGAAGGTTAGTAAATACACGTATTGTAAAAACTGATTTTACTGTTTATTAGCATTCTTATACAATTTTACATAAGGATAATGATGAAAATGTTTAACATATTTTATGATTATGGTATAATGAAAAATTTTGTGAGATACTAATTTTCGCTATATTCGCGAGTGATTTAGAATCGCAAAAATATATTCCCGCGAAAAATTCTATTTGATAAAGTGTCTCATAAATTTGTATATCTGTTACATTTTGTTTTTATTGTATATGTGCCATTCTTCTCTTTTTTTCCGATTAAATATAAAGAAAAGTGAATTGAGTGTATCCTTATGATAGAACTAGCTAAAAATTCAATAATGAAAGGTACAAAACATTAACATCATGTGTTCATATTTTGTTTGTAATTTAAGAATTTGTCACAATGTCAAACATTGTGTTATGGGAATAAATACTTGAACTTGAAGAATCGTGAAAAATCGTACATGCGAAAATATAGATACCTTATTTTACCAGAAAGTTGGAAATTCGATACTCACAAAATTTTTGGTTATTTGTTATGTAGATTAAGTGAGAATAAACCGCTTATCCGTTTGTTTGGAATTTTCTGTTATTTTATATTGTGTAAATTAATCTATACTTCATACTCATTTCATACCATGAAAAGGAAGTATTCCATCTGGAAATGTACTCATTTGCTTTTTCAGGCAAATATGGTACAGCAGTCATGACCTACTTCCGGTTCATCAAATGGTTGATGTTCCTCAACTTGTACGTGATGGTTATCATGTTTTGTGTCATCACCGTTCCATACTTGGTGATGGGACCTCACAATTTTAATGCGTCACTTAGTAACCCAAACGTTACGGGATATGAAGAAGCCATTTCCTGTACTACAGAGTATGAGACATTCCATGATGATGTACGAGCCAATGAAACTTTAGCTCTTCAAGTTTTAGACTTTGTACAAGGAACGGTGAGTTTAAAATCATTTCATATTCTTTGCATAAAATAAGGATTTTCAGATTCCTGAATGCTTCTGATTTGACTTTTGAATGAAAGCTTAAGGTAGAGCATCCTTAGGTATCACAATTCATTTTAGCTATTTGGATGATTGAGCTATCAAAGTATTAGCTTCATTCACTTGTATAGAGCAAACTTTGAGCATTATTGATTCTCACTTGAGAATAAGAAAATGGCGGTTTTGTATTCTTAACTTTAAATATTTTTGATAATATTAAATACTTTTGTTAACTAGTTCTATAGAACATTTTGGAGTAAAATCTCAAGTATTAGAACTTATTTATGTACTTCATATTTCCTTTCTCTAGGTATCAAGATTCGGAAGCTTACGCTTCCATGATTCCTGTTCTTCAAATTTATGTCATTAAGTTGATTACTTTATCAATATATTATACAATTATTGACTGGGAATGAGGGCAATATATGATTTGTTGGACCTGAAGATAAAATATTGTCTATATTTTGTCTGAAGGTCCAACAAATCATATATTGCCCTCATTCCCAGTCAATAATTGTTTTGTTATACCTTACATCAATACTGCAGCAACAAACCGATTAACCTGGCATATGTTTACGTTCATTTTCGTCTATAAGAGAAAGAGCGCGGAAAAATAGGTAGAGCTAATAGTGTCATCAATGACGTGACGTCACAAACGATTTATCGTTTTTCAGTCAATATAATTTTAACTATTGCCGTAGGGCCAATATTGATGTAAATGTTGACTGCTCGGTCAAATATTCGAATTTGTAGGCATTTTTCCGATGGAGATTTTATATAGAGATACTGATAAGGGTATAACAAAAAGTTATATTACATGTTTAAAAAACATCAGACTTCGAAGTCTGCTATCAAGGAGTTGCCTCCCTATGATTTTGAAATAAGCCCAACTTAATAATAGATACAGATATTCAGTACTCATACATTCTTGAATTTCAGGGTTGGATGGAGAGAACAGTAATGTTCTATGGTGTATATTATAACAAGACGTATAAATCAGAGCTAGAGAATGGTAATCAGGCGGTGTACAACATGGGACTGGCCTACATGCTGGCTGTGGGGGCCTCCTTCTTTGTTAGCTTCTTACTTGTTGTCAAAAAGTAAGTGGATGTTAATACAGAAAAGATAGGTTGAATTGAAGATGAGAAACATTTAGTACCTAATCACATGGAATCTCTATTTTCTATATTTAATGGTTATTTAAGGCCCGGTCACACTGCGCTTTACGGCTTGATCACGGCCATAGCACGTCCAAAAAAGATCTCCCGTAAAGCAGACGTTGTTGTTCGCTTTTAAGACGCGCTACAGACGATTTGCAGACGTGGTAGGACGCGGTAAAAAATCTGAACGGTGTTGGACGCGGAAAGAAGTTTTGAACTGCTCAAAAGTTTATTCCGCGGACAACCGCAGACGGTGTACGTGGTATAGACGTGCAACGCACGCGAAACACACGTGATGATCCGCGTTCCGGCAGTGATAAAAACTTGGAGGAGACGCGGTAGCACGCGAAAGTTGAAGCGGTCTGTCACGGCCAGAGCACGGTCATTAGATGGGTGTTCCGCGTTGGTATCACGGGTAAAAGCGTGTGTACAACGTCTTGTCACGGTCGTTTTTAGCCTTAGACGTGGTTGAACGTGGTTAGCCGTGCTTAGGCAGTGTTTCAGCAGTGGAACAGCCGGCGGCGGTCATACCCCGTACAAAGCACAGTCGTGGCAAAAATTACCACGTATGACCACGTCCAGCAGATTTTTGAACGTGATTTGGACGTGGTATGCAGTGTGACCGGGGCTTTATACAGAAACGATGATATATATGTAAATACCTGTAGATATAGGGCATATGCTCGAGTATTATCATTATCAAAAAGACCATTTTCCTATATTGTAATAGAACTTTAAATGTCCGAGTCAACATCTTTTGGTGTTATTTTCTATGTTAAAAGATGCAATTCCATTGTTGTATTTCAATAATAAAGAGCGCAAAACGTTTCAACCTCGGACATTTTTGTTATTTTGTCCACCATTAATGAATTTCGGCAAGTGGTCTATTAGGCTATTTGATTTATACTCTAATTTGATACAACTATCAAATGTGATTCAGGATTAATAATCAGCAAATAATTTAGTCTTGTTATAATAAAAATTGTATTTTAATTTCTGTGTAATTAACTACAGTGCTGGCAAGAATGTGAAGGTGACACTAGGTGTTGATGAAGCCTACGTCAAATACTGTAACAAAGTGTTTGCCGGCTGGGATTATTGTATTTGTGAGGGGAGGAATGCTGTAACTAAACATAATACAATCTTCGTGGATATTCAGGTAAAACTCCTCTACATGTACATGTATATGTGAACATTGAAAGCTTGATAGATGTTTTACATGTAAATTTCTGTAATTGTCGGGCATAGTTGGATATATTTTTCTGCTTTGAATAATGGAGATTAGCTACGAGGGCTATAAAGCAAGTAAATAAAATTTTATTATGTGTATCTATTAATTTTATAGGAGATTAGAGTAAGACATGTTAGATAATTTGACAAATACTGTAGATAACATACATAGTTATTTTTCAGTATTTTTCTGAATAAGTTAAAGTCTACATGTGTCTGTAGCTCCAACTATGTTAATTATATCAGTTCCTTTATACAAGGGTTGACCGATATGCTGTGAGCCTCATATTTAAGGATTTGAATTTTATCATTTATGATACATGTATGTTGCTAGCCTTGGTCTTCTGGGTTGCAGAAGGTATTTTGCTGATAGATTGTCTCCAAAAAGGACAAACAATCAATGGCACATACTATGCTTTGCTTCTGACACAGTTACAGGAAAATATTAAACTTAAGCACTGCGGAAAGCTCAATAGTTAAAGGTGTGTTGTTCCATCAGGACAATGCTCCTGTTCACAAGTCTAGCACGGCCATGACTGCCATTCATGATTGTAGCTTTAATTTGATTGAGCATCTGCCTTATTCACCTGATTTTGCTCCATCAGACTTTCATCTATTCCCAAAACTGAAAGCTGCTATTTCTGGCACCCACTTTCAGTCCGATGATGATGTCATATTTACAGCAGATGGTTTTCTGACCAGTCAAGATAAGAAGTTCTTTAAAAGTGGTATTGATGCCTTTAAATGCCGGTGGCAAAAGTGTATAGATACTGAAGGGGGTTATGTAGAAAAATAATGCAAAATGCCTGATAAAATTCAAATCCTTAAATACGAGGCTCACAGCATATCAGTCAGCCCTTGTATAAAGGAACTGATATAATTAACATAGTTGGAGCTACAGACACATGTAGACTTTAACTTATTCAGAAAAATACTGAAAAATAACTATGTATGTTATCTACAGTATTTGTCAAATTATCGAACATGTCTTACTCTAATCTCCTATAAAATTAATAGATACACATAATATAGTTTAATTTCCTTGCTTTATACCTTATTTTGTTGATACAGGCTACACTTAATGAACAAAAGAAGATATGGAGAGATGAGGAAATGAAGTTATCAGACAAGTTCCAACGCTTCTTAAAACGACTATTTATTAACTTCATTGTGTTGTGTTTGTTGGGAGGAGCCCTCTATCTTATTGTGTTCACCGCAGAGGAAATGATCAAGGTATCACAGAAAACTTGGTTTTGATATGACTTACTTATTATCATATGAAAATATTTGAAAGTTTTTGTCCAGTATAGGCTGCTCTCTTTCAGGAGTGTATTCTTGTGCTTCTTGAAAATTTTTACCTTGTCCGTTCGTTTGTTTGTTTATTTTTAGGTACAGCAGCAGGAGCTGGAGGCCATTATTGAGTTCCTGGTACAGTACGTGCCGTTCCTGACTATCACTATCCTTAACCTTGTACTACCCATAGTCTTCCAGAAAATCGTCAAGTTTGAGGACTATACGTATAGCACAGAAATCAAAATAACACTAGCCAGGTAAGGTTTTACATGTATGTAATGGCTTGATATTCGGTATTTTCTAAAACTAGAATTACTTCCACTTTGGGAAGGTATCTGAGGAAGACTAATTGTGACATCATCAAATTCTATGAATACCCTCCTGAAACTCGGGGAAATGATGGTACTAAATTAATGTTTCCATACCATTTTCATGACGTCATAATGACTTTACGTCAGATACCGCCTCAAATAGGAATGGCTCCGTTTTCTGAAAAGACTCAGTGGGTAAAATTTAGTACATTTGTGCCATTTGATTACCTGATTATTTAAGGATTCTGATAATAAATTGAATCTATCATGATATTGTCACTTTGAATTGAATCTATCTCTTTCTAAATCTTATTTCAGAAAATTGAAACAAAATATATTTGATAGATTCAACGCTCAAAGATATATGGTTGAATTATATTTGATGCATTTCTGTTATATAATTTAACAAATTAAGGGGTTAGCATTACCATGATTATCTTAAAAATGATTTCTTTGGTATTATTACAGGTCTATACTGCTGAGACTGGCTTCTCCTATTGCTTTGATTGGCATACTTTACAAACAGCTGATAGAGACAGTTTCTGACGATGACGTGGGTGCTAGTACTAATGTAGTGTGTGGTAATAAACAATGGTCTGAGTCCACAGCAGCCAGGGGTAGTATCAGGGTATGTATAGTTATATAGTTTAACTTCTGATAGAGACAGTATCTGACAATGACGTGGGTGATAGCACAAATGTAGTGTGTGGTAATAAACAATGGTCAGAGTCCACAGCAGCTAGGGGTAGTATCAGGGTATGTATAGTTATATAGTTTAACTTCTGATAGAGACAGCATTTTACAATGACGTGGGTGCTAGCACAAATGTAGTATGTGGTAATAAACAATGGTCCACAGCAGCTAGGGGTAGTATCAGGGTATGTATAGTTATATAGTCTAACTGCTGATAGAGACGGTACCTGACAATGACGTGGGTGCTAGTACTAATGTAGTGTGTGGTAATAAACAATGGTCCACAGCAGCTAGGGGTAGTATCAGGGTATGTATAGTTATATAGTTTAACTTCTGATAGAGATGGTATCTGACAATGATGTGGGTGCTAGTACTAATGTAGTGTGTGGTAATAAACAATGGTCTTAGTCCACAGCAGCTAGGGGTAGTATCAGGGTATGTATAGTTATATAGTTTAACTTCTGATAGAGATGGTATCTGACAAAGATGTGGGTGCTAGTACTAATGTAGTGTGTGTTAATAAACAATGGTCTTAGTCCACAGCAGCTAGGGGTAGTATCAGGGTATCTGTAGTTATATAGTTTAACTTCTGATAGAGATGGTATCTGACAATGACATGGGTGCTAGTACTAATGTAGTGTGTGGTAATAAAAAATGGTCCGAGTCCAGAGTAGCTAGGGGTAGTATCAGGGTATGTATTGTAATATAGTCTAACAGCTGATAGAGACGATATCTGACAATGACATGGGTGCTAGTACTAATGTAGTGTGTGGTAATGAACAATGGTCTGAGTCCACAGTAGCTAGGGGTAGTATCAGGGTATGTATAGTTATATAGTCTAACAGCTGATAGAGACGATATCTGACAATGACATGGGTGCTAGTACTAATGTAGTGCGTGGTAATAAACAATGGTCTGAGTCCACAGTAGCTAGGGGTAGTATCAGGGTATGTATAGTTATATAGTCTAACAGCTGATAGAGACGGTATCTGACAATGACGTGGGTGCCAGTGTGCGAAACTAACTTTTAAGTCCTATAGACATTCGGTCCACAGTAATTTTAGTTCCTATAGACCTCAGCATTTTCCTATAGACTGAAATAAAAAGGCACAGAAATCAGAATGTTATTGCATTTTATTTGCTAAAATCATCTGCCAATCATTTAGTTATATTCTCTCTCAATTTGGTAGACAATTTGTGTGATGGGATTTTCATTTTCAAGTTCTTTTTGTTCTATTTCCCAGTCAGATTCACTGTCAATATCTGATTCATCACATGGCGGGTTTCGTTTCGTGCCCGGGTGTGCACCTTCAACATATTTCAAACGGTCAAAGAACGAAATCGCGACCGGCTTTAGATGACGAAAGGACGATAAAAAACGGAAGTACAACAACACATCAACGTTTTACAGTTGCTTAAATAATAATTGTCCCCCGCTTTCGCAAAAGCGCGGGGACATTAATTGTCCCCCGCTTTCACGAAAGCGCGGGGACATTAAAACCGGTTCGCATACCTGTCAACTTTTTTCAGACAAAAGAGGGTCAATGACCCTCTTTGGGAAATGAAAAAGAGGGTCATAGCGCGTGAATTAAAATCGCGACCTTTTGCTTGTGTCATTATGAATAAAATTTAACCCCCCCCCCAAAAAAAAATACAGGTCAATAAAGCTCATTTTATTGTAAGACATATAAAGCATTTATTTAAATTGTAATACTGCATAATAATGATAATGTAGCACATGTGTAAAATTTTAGGACTTATTAATCAAGGCCTGAAGGTTCATAGTTGAATTTGCTTAGATATACTTTTATTTAGTAATTGCTATACCATGTATACCACGATGAGGATTTGTGTGAAATAAACTCTACATTTCACTGCTTCATTTTTTTTTAAACACTATAAAAACATTTGACCCTTTTCGTCTGCATAAATCTCCGTGTTTACGATCGTCTTTCCATGGACATTCCAAATTAATAATCAAAGCCCAGGTCGTTAAAACAACATGAAAGTGGCTAATTACTTACCATATCACTAAACAAACAACCCAATTTACCTGTAAATGCAGGTGTTTAAATTGAGGTCAGAGACCACTAAAAGGCCGGTTCTGATTGGAGAAAAACCTGTAGGGTGAGGGGGCCTGTTATTTTAAATGTGACAGAAGATGTGATTGGCTATCAATTATATTTTCTTTTGGTATATTGTTTGAATATGATATATATAAGTAAAAAATAAGTGCAATTGAAATGTCGATACCCGGATTTTTTCCCTAGCTCCCGATCCGCTAAAGGGGACGGGCGCGGGAAAATTTGAAAATTCTCTGCGGGGTACCTTGTGACGCAAATAGCGCGAAAAAGAGCAGGTCATGCTATATTTTTATGCCCCCCTTCGAAGAAGAGGGGACATATAGGTTTGCCGCTGTCGGTCGGTCTGTCAGTCTGTCGGTCGGTCGGTCTGTCGGTCGGTCTGTCGGTCGGTCCGCGACATCAGTTTCCGTTCAATATCTCTGGAATGGATTCACATATTGAAATGAAATTTTGTATACAGACACATCAAATGAAAATCTAGGTCAAGTTCATATTTGGGTCCGATCAAAAAAAATTTGACAGAGTTATGCCCCTTGCATTTCGAAAAATACCAAAATTTCAGGGTTTCCGCTCAATATCTCTTGAATGGAGTTACATATTGAAATGAAATTTTGTATACAGACACATCAAACAAAAATCTAGGTCAAGTTCATATTTGGGTCCGATCAAAAAAATTTTGACAGAGTTATGCCCCTTGCACTTCGTAAAATACCAAAATTTCAGGGTTTCCGTTCAATATCTCTTGAATGGAGTTACATATTGAAATGAAATTTTGTATACAGACACATCAAATGAAAATCCAGGTCAAGTACGTATTAAGGTCTGATCGAAAAAATTTTGACAGAGTTATGCCCCTTGCACTTCGAAAAATACCAAAATTTCAGGGTTTCTGTTCAATATCTCTTGAGTGTAGTTACATATTGAAATGAAATTTTGTATACAGACACATCAAATGAAAATCTAGGTCAAGTGTATATTTGGGTCCGATCAACAAAATTTTGACAGAGTTATGCCCCTTGCACTTTGAAAAAAAAAAAAAAAATTTCAGGGTTTCCGTTCATATCTCTTGAGTGGAGTTACATATTGAAATGAAATTTTGTATACGGATACATCAAATGACAATCAAGGTCAAGTTCTTATTTGGGTCCAATCAACAAAATTTTGACAGAGAAATGCCCCTTGCACTTCGAAAAATACCAAAATTTCAGGGTTTCCGTTCAATATCTCTTGAGTGGAGTTACATATAGAAATGAAATTTTGTATACAGACACATCAAATGAAAATCTAGGTCAAGTTCATATTTAGGTCCGATCAAAAAAATTTGGACAGAGTTATGCCCCTTGCACTTTGAAAAATACCAAAACTTCAGGGTTTCTAATCAATATCTCTTGATTGGAGTTACATATTGAAATGAAATTTTGTATACAGACACATCAAATGAAAATCTACTAGGTCAAGTTCATATTTAGGTTCGATGAACAAGATTTTGACAGAGTTATGCCCCTTGCACTTCGAAAAATACCAAAATTTCAGGGTTTCCGTTCAATATCTCTTGAGTGGAGTTATACATATTGAAATGAAATTTTGTTTTCAGACACATCAAATAAAAATCTAGGTCAAGTTCATATTTGGGTTCAATCAAAAATTTTTATGCCCCCCCTTTGAAGAAGAGGGGACATATTGCTTTGCTGCTGTCTGACTTTCTGTCTATCGGTCGGTCGGTCGGTCCACAACAGCGATCAGTTTCCGTTCAATATCTCTGGAGTGGATTCACATATTGAAATGAAATTTTGTGTACAGACACATCAAATGAAAATCAAGTATATAGTTGTGACGGACTTTAATCACAGAAGGGGTAGGGGGGCATTAATGTTTTACAAACATGACTTTTAACTTGTTTCATTTAGTTTCGTATAAAGCTTGAATCAATGAACAAATCGGTATATAACATGCATGGCCAGCAATGTTAGTATAGACGTTATAAGGCATTTCGTTAACATTACGGCCTATGGAAAATGATTTGGTTGTCTCTGACCTAGAAAAGTCACAGCTGGAAATTTAAAGTTCCAAGTAATAGACGGAACCAAATCGGAATCGGGTGATTCCCGGGTCAGCAACGAAAAATCGGGTGAAAGGCATGACCCGCGCGGGTGATTAAAAATAATCGGGTCAAAGGGTAAAAAAGCGGGACTGACCCGCGGAAATCGGGTCAGTTGACAGCTATGCCGGTTCGTCCGTCCGTCCGTCTGTCCGTCAGTCACAAAAACTTTAACCTTGTGCATAACTTTTGAATGGTAAGTGATAGGGCTTTGATATTTCACATGTGTATTCCTTGTGACAAGACCTTTCCATGGATACCAAAATTTTTTACCTTGTGACCTTGACCTTTGAGTTCGACCTACTTATTAAGAACTTTAACCTTGACCATAACTTTTGAATGGAAAGTGATAGGGCTTTGATATTTCACATGTGTATTCCTTGTGACAAGACCTTTCCATGGATACCAAAATTTTTGACCTTGTGACCTTGACCTTGGACTTTGACCTACTTATTAAAAACTTTAACATTGACCATTACTTTTGAATGGTAAGTGATAGGGCTTTGATATTTCATATGTGTCTTCCTTGTGACAAGACCTTTCCATGGATACCAAAATTTTTGACCTTGTGACCTTGACCTTTGAGTTCGACCTACTTATTAAGAACTTTAACCTTGACCATAACTTTTGAATGGAAAGTGATAGGGCTTTGATATTTCACATGTGTATTCCTTGTGACAAGACCTTTCCATGGATACCAAAATTTTTGACCTAGACCTTTGAGTTCGACCTACTTTTCAAAAAACTATAACCTTGTCCATAACTTTTTAATGGAAAATGATAGGGCTTTCACATTTCACATGTGTATTCCTTGTGATGAGACCTTTCTGTTGGTAATAACATTCTGACCTTGTGACCTTGTCCATGGAGGTTGACCCACATTTAAAAACTTCAACCTCGACCATAAGTTTTTGAAGGTAATTTAAATCATAGGTCTTAAATATTTCACATGTGCATACCTTTTCATAAGCCCTGTCCCTTGGAAACAAAACACAAGTTTGGACCTTTTGACCTTTTCTTGGAGTTAATCTTTCATATTTAGAATGTTGATAATATATGAGATATATTATTTAAACTTAAGAATGGGGGGATGTCTGTAAGCATTTCTTTAAAGACAAACACCCAAAAGCGGGGGACCACAATTCCTTGAATTTGATTTTTGGTAGTATAAATAGGCTGGATTTAGGCCAAGTAAAAATATTTATATCCATTCACATGTAAAATATTGAACAGAAGGCGTCCTTACATTACCGTAAATATGGAACATGCTGTGATTACACTTAAATATTTATCGGGTACCTTTTGGATAATTTAACTTCTTTTATAAGTAACGATTGAAAATGACACACAGCAGGAATTTTTTTTTCTGCAGCTGAAATAAAAACGGCGGCGGTATCTGAGAAACGACCGATCAATTTTATATGGCCTTACCTGCTCTTGCTAAGCTATTGCTGTGGGAAGAGCAAACATTCACATGACTCGGGTCAGATTTCCTATAGACAAGTCGGTCTACTGAGTTTTTGATCTCTATAGACCGACCAGAATAACTATAGACATTGTCTATCGGTCCAACGTTAATTTCGCACACTGGGGTGCTAGTACAAATGTAGTGTGTGGAATTAAACAATGGTCTTGGGTATCTATAGTTATATAGTCTAACAGCTGATAGAGACGGTACCTGACAATGACGTGGGTGCTAGTACTAATGTAGTGTGTGGTAATAAACAATGGTCCACAGCAGCTAGGGGTAGTATCAGGGTATGTATAGTTATATAGTCTAACAGCTGATAGAGACGATATCTGACAATGAAGTGGGTGCTAGTACTAATGTAGTGTGTGGTAATAAACAATGGTCCACAGCAGCTAGGGGTAGTATCAGGGTATCTATAGTTATATAGTTTAACTTCTGATAGAGACGGTATCTGACAATGACGTGGGTGCTAGTACTAATGTAGTGTGTGGAATTAAACAATGGTCTCAGTCCACAGCAGCTAGGGGTAGTATCAGGGTATCTATAGTTATATAGTTTAACTTCTGATAGAGATGGTATCTGACAATGACGTGGGTGCTAGTACTAATGTAGTGTGTGGTAATAAACAATGGTCTGAGTCCACAGCAGCTAGGGGTAGTATCAGGGTATCTATAGTAATATGGTCAAACAGCTGAAAAGGGCCGGTATCTGAAAATGACCTGGGTGCTAGTACTAATGTAGTGTGTGGTAATAAACAATGGTCCACAGCAGCTAGGGGTAGTATCAGGCTATGTATAGTTATATATTCTGACAGCTGATAGAGACGATATCTGACAATGACATGGGTGCTAGTACTTACTTAGTGTGTGGTAATAAACAATTGTCCACAGCAGCTAGGGGTAGTATCAGGGTATCTATAGTTATATAGTCTAACATCTTACAGGGACGGTATCTGACAATGACATGGGTGCTAGTACTAATGTAGTGTGTGGTAATAAACAATGGTCCACAGCAGCTAGGGGTAGTATCAGGGTATGTATAGTTATAAAGTCTAACTGCTGATAGAGACGATATCTGACAATGACGTGGGTGCTAGTACTAATGTAGTGTGTGGTAATAAACAATGGTCTGAGTCCACAGCAGCTAGGGGTAGTATTTGGGTATGTATAGTAACTGTTATAAAGTCTAACTTCTGATAGAGACGATATCTGACAATGACATGGGTGCTAGTACTAATGTAGTGTGTGGTAATAAACAATGGTCCACAGCAGCTAGGGTAGTATCAGGGTATGTATATGCTTGTATTTGGAGCATTCTACTAAAACTGTTCCTCCAAAGACCACTCCTTCCTTGATTTTGTCTATTCTGTTATAAATAGTAATTGAATTTCAAAGTTTCTGTTTACATAAATGCATCAATTTTTAAAATAAAATACACATGTGATAGTGAAATTAAGAAGTGAAAGTTGGTGCTACCTTCTTTTAAAAGTGAATGCTGTTTAGTTAATGAAAAACAAATAAATGCATCAAATTTTTGTCCAAATTTTGTTTAAAGAAACTCAACAGTATTTGTTTGCATGTTTGTTAGAAGCTCCTCATGGTTTTAAGTTTTTGTTCATTTATTCCCTTTGTAGTGTTGGGAGGTATATTTTGGTCAGCAACTGTACAAATTGGTCTTGTTGGATTTTTTCATAGAAGCTGGAATAATTTTCTTCGTACAGGCTCCAAGATCGTAAGTAAATGAAGTAATAATGAAATAATGGTGCATTTGCACTGAAATATACCCCCCCTCCCCCCCAAAAAAAAGAAATCTGAGATAATACTTAAAGTAGAGCAAGGAACCATATTTCGCCGGTGACCATATTCCGCCGTTTCATAGTTAATTGCTTCTCCTTTGTTATCGGCATTGTTTGTAAAATCTATTTTTCTATATCCTATCAAATATGACAGTAGCAGTCATGTTTTGATATATTGTGGCATCTCCTGCACTCAACTGTGATAAAAAATACCATAAAATGAGGAAAAATTGATAAAAACACAAAATTTCAGACGTAAACATTCGAAATTTTTACGAAAACAAAACAAAGAAAACAGTTTATGAGATAATTTCTTAGAAGTAGTAGAGACAAAAGATTTCCAAAAATCAAAATTATAATTTTGTCCGTTTGTCTGCAAATAGGATACTTATCAACAAAAACGGCGAAATATGGTAACCCCCGAAAACATGGAAACCAAATATTTTTACGTTTTATAAGGAAACAGTAAACTGGGTCAAATAAATTATTTTTGTAGTACAGTGGTCCCTCTATATGTGACCACTCCCACCAAAGACCACTCCCCTTTTGTGACCATAATTCTTTAGCATTAGCATTTTTCAATGTTAAAATACCTCCTATAAGAGACCACCTCCCTTACCCGACCAAAGACCGCTTTTTTCGAACCCAAATCTATCAAAATATAAGAAAATTCACTCTCAGGAGCAACCATGCATGTATTTGTACATGTATGTTTACATAATTTGATTTATATCTCTTTTAATAATCCTCCAACTTTAATTCCTCCAGGTAAATTTACTAATTAGCAGTTACTACCAGGCAAACAAGTCAATAACAGGCACTTAATTAGTGTTTAAGTTTATTTGACTCCAAGCTGTAATATTTGTTCTCTCTTCAGTGAGCAGTACTTAAGATTTTTTATTAGTAAGAAATCTAAGTTTTTTAATCATGTAATTAGATGAATGTCATACATTATATATTTTACACATGTTACATTCCTCTTTTAAATTTCTTCATTCTGAATTGGCAAGTAGTCAATCAATAGACTCAACTATCAGGAAATGCAAGATAGTAGTAGATATTTATTCTTGTACATAATAAAAAGAATTGATAGTTGTAAACAAATTGTTCTGGTCAGTTAGACTGCTCAAACTCAAAATCTCCCCAAGAAAGACCACCTCCATTATAAGACCACAAATCCACTGCATTTGGGGTGGTCTTATAAAGGAGGGACCACTGTATTTCGATCGAGAATGGAGTTAAATTTTATTTTAGCAATACCAATCATTGAATTCGCTTCCAAGTATTGAAATTTTCTTGGAAATGTACGAAAAGTGCGGCGAAATATGGTCACTTGCTCTACATGTAATTCTGTCTCTCTAAATCAACATGCGAAATCAGTTTACTAAAGTTTATCTTCAATTACATCTCGACATTTCAGACAATGAGTAATTTCAAGGCTTGTGAATTACTGAATATAAAATAACTTTCCAGATGTATTAGAATTCTGATCATACTTTTTACATGTAGAAATGAAATTATGAGAGCTTTGTTTTATATTACAGATTTCTTTACAAGCGTTACAATGAGAAATCCAAATTGATCAAGCTCGTTGGTCCCCAAGAATTTGACCTTCCACAGAGTGTTGTTGATATTATATATACTCAGATACTTTGTTGGTATGTATTTCCATATAAGTAGGTGAAAAACTGAAGGAAATGAAACTTAGGGATTTAGGGCTATTATGCTGTACTTCTGGCTCATTTTGTACAGAAAAAGATAGAATACATGTACTATGAAATTTACCAAAGTCACACAACTTCGTCAATGTTCGGAACCACAGACTATAATGGCCAGTTGAATGAATCATATTAAGTGGTTGAATATGGAAAGATGCACCAGATATAGCAGTGCATAATTAAATAAAACGACCACCTTTTCATCGTTATTTCTGTTGGACCCCTAATACCGTAAAAAGATATGATAAATTATCATAAATTGTGTTTTGGAAATTTATCAGCTAATTTTGAAATGTGAAGAAAATGAGGAGAAATGGATTTTGAAACAATTATTTCTTAAAGATTAATAGAAACTTACCAATTTTTTTTTTAATCTATTATTTATGATAAAAGTTTCACAAAGAAATGCAATCATTACTTGAGTGCAGAAATTTGAAAGGAATATATGATGTAATCAAGATTGAATATATTTTATTGAATAAAATTGTTTGTTTTATGCCTTGTTATAGGCAAGCTCCTTATAGTGACTTCATTTTGTATGATGATACACAAACATTTTAATTTTCTATTTCAGGTTGGGTTTATTCTTCAGTCCATTAATTCCATTCATGACATTCATCAAGTGCCTTCTTTTCTTCTGGGTTAAAAGGGTAAGACTGTGCGGAGAGAATACATGATAGACTCTAACTTCACTCTATCTTCATCAAAATATCTCCACATTTATCAAGATCATCATTGAATCTAGAGAAAAGAAACTTAATTATTACGAATCCTCACCTACATGAAGGTCTGTATGATGAAAATATTAACATTTTCTTTTACTATATAATTTGAAGACAATTTTTGAAAACGCTTGATGACAGTACATACACATTGTGGACCATATTAATTTCTCATAATGATGTACAGAATAAGTTTTGTTAGAGGAGAGGAAATACAGTTGATGACACACATTATTTATGTTTTTCTTAATTCCAGTTTGCTGCCATTACCGTCAGTGTTCCACAGGACCGTCCGTTTAAGACGTCTCGATCTAACTCACTCTTCATGGTTGTATTACTCCTAGCCTTTATATTAGCTGCTGTACCTATAGGCTACATGGTTGGAAAGTAAGTACCATTCTCAGTTTAAGGCATACCTGTCAACTTTTTTCAGACAAAAGAGGGTCAATGACATTGACCCTCTTTGGGAAATGAAAAAGAGGGTCATAGTGCGCGAAACAAAATCGCGACCTTTTGCTTGTGTCATTATGAATAAAATTTAAACCCACACCCCCCCCCCCCAAAAAAAAAAATACAGGTCAATAAAGCTCATTTTATTGTAAGACATGTAAAGCATTTATTTGAATTGTAATACTGCATAATCATGATAATATAGCACATGTGTAAAATTTTAGAACTTATTAATCAATGCCTGAAGGTTCATAGTTGAATTTGCTAGGCTAGATATATTTTTACTTAGTCATTGCTATACCATGATGAAGATTTTGTGTGAAATAAACTCCACATTTCACTGCTTCAATTGTTTTAAACACTATAAAACATTTGTCCCTTTTTGTCTTCATATTATTAAATCTCCATGTTTACGATCGTCTTTCCATAGACATTCCCATATAATTATCCAAGCCCAGGTCGTTAAAACAACATGAAATTGGCTAATTACTTCCCATATCACTTAACAAACAACCCAATTTACCTGTAAATGCAGGTGTTTTAATTGAAAAGTCACAGCTGGAAATTTAAAGTCCCAAGTAATAGACAGAACCAAATCGGAATCGGGTGATTCCTGGGTCAGCAATGAAAAATCGGGTGAAAGACATGACCCGCGAGGGTGATAAAAAATAATCGGGTCAAAGGGTAAAAAAGCGGCACTGACCCGTGGAAATCGGGTCAGTTGACAGCTATGGTTTAAGGATGGAGGGGGGGGGGGGGGGTCACGATCTAACTCGCTCTTCATGGTTGTATTACTCCTAGCCTTTATATTAGCTGCTGTACCTATAGGCTACATGGTTGGAAAGTAAGTACCATTCTCAGGTATAAGTAGGGGAGGGGTCTCACAATCTAACTCACTCTTCATGGTTGTATTACTCCTAGCCTTTATATTAGCTGCTGTACCTATAGGCTACATTGTTGGAAAGTAAGTACCTTTCTCAGGTATAAGTAGAGGGGGGTGTATCACAAGCTAACTCACTCTTCATGGTTGTATTACTCCTAGCCTTTATATTAGCTGCTGTACCTATAGGCTACATGGTTGGAAAGTAAGTTCTTTTCTCAGGCATAAGTGGGGGGGGGGGGGTGTATCATGATCTAACTCACTCTTCGTGGTTGTATTACTCCTCGCCTTTATATTAGCTGCTGTACCTATAGGCTACATTGTTGGAAAGTAAGTAGCTTACCTCAACTAGACTACTGTCTGTGCAGCTCACTTCAGAAATCAGAAAATTGAAGTTTTCTTTACTTTGTCGGCATATTTCCCGATTAAAATTTTTATAGGAGGATAGATCTCAAACTCTTATAACTAACAGTGTATGATATATGTCTGTATGACCAATACTATGCTCACAGTGAAAGAAAATAATTTTTGATGGGGAGATTTCTATGTTAATTTTAGCGTGACGTCGTCGACATTCTCCATAGACTCAGTGTTAAACATCAGCGGCGTCACGTTAAAATTAATATAGAAAACTCCCTATCTAAAACTATTTTCTTTAACAGTGAGCGTAGTATTAGTGGTAGGTACACATATCATATACACTGTTAGTTACGATAGTTCAAGATCTACCTCCTATATAAATTTTGATCGCAAAATTTGCTGACAAAGTAGAGAAAACTTCAATTTTCCGATTTCTGAAGTGAGCTTCGTGGACAGTAAGTACCTTTCAAGTAGGTCGGCACTTTTAAGATTACTTGGGATTCTCTTAATCATTTTGACTTAAAGTACCACTGACAAGGATTCATTATCTGAAACATGCGTGTATGATGCACAGTATTTGGACATTTTTGTCTAGAAGACTTCTCTCTGGCATCAGAGTAGGAACTTTTTTTCTTTTCTTCATTTCTTCAATTTTATATTTTACCATGAAGAATTATTGAAATTTAAATCAATATTTTCTGTTACCTTGCAGCATTCAGCCTAGCCAGAGTTGTGGTCCTTTCCGTGTTTATAACAGCACTACTGACGCTGTTATGTTTGATGTTATTACAAACACAGTAAACAGCTGGCCTATACAAGTCAGAGATATTTTCCAGTATCTGGGAACTGTGGGTTTCTTTGTGCCTGTTTTTCTGTTGTTAGCGTAAGTAAACACTTTTAAAATTGATATGCAATCTATACATGTATGTTTACTTGTAAGATTTATTGTGAAATGTTTTTGAACAAGATTTGTTTTTGAAACACAAATGTCTCTGCCATCAACTTTGTCAGTGTAAAACCTGCTATTTGAAAAGTAAGTCAAAGGTCAAGGTCACAAGGTAAAAAATCAACTATAAGGAATAGGCATTTGAATTTGGCCATTCAAAAGTTAAAACAAAGATTAACAGCATGTTTCAAAATGTAGTCAGACTGAATTTTAAGGTCAAACTAGTAGGCATACATTTTTTACAAAACCTAGATTTCATATAAAAGTGCAGGATGCTACAGGATCATGTGTATACATGTATATATGAGCTCACAAGATTAATGGAGATCAAAATTTTATCATCACTGATATAAAAACTTAAAAAACTTGATATCCAGCTTTGCTACATGTATACACATGTATTTAGGAAAATTATAACAACATTGTTCATTGACATAAGACTATGCACTTAAGGTTCATTATTTGTTTCGTATTATGAATTAAGATATATAATGAGGTCCGATTTATCTTGAATAATTCCCGCCATTAAGTCATCATTCACCCAAGTATAGAATTATCTTGTTTTATTTCAGACTAATCATGTACTATTATTGGCTATTGGGGCAAGGTTATAAAAAGACAGAGAAAATACTGAAAACACAGTTAAAATTGGTGAGTTGTGCAAAATTGTTTTTTAAAAATTTCTATAATGAAATGCTTATCATTACAGTAAAGCTTTATCAATGTAGCAATAAATATTTGTATTAACAACTAACCTTCAATCAGAATTAAATTTACATGTACAGAAATTTAAGTCATGACTGAGTCATTATAAATCTTTCAGAATCTCTTTGAAAATACAAAAGATTTGAAAGAACACAATCTTACTGTTAAGATATAATTCTAGCTTTTTAAGATACTCCTTTTGAAGGAGTCTCTTACTGTATTCGCGATTCTCATGTCGTTTCGAGGTACCGTCTCTTCCGGTGCGCAGCGAGAAATAGTTCCAGATTGTGTCAGCAGTTTCTCGACATCAAAACTTGCGTGTGGAAAATTTATATCAGAATCGGCCATCATTGTTTTGATAGAATGATAGAATTAATATAAAATTAGTTGAGATTTTCAAGATGAAATTTGATCTTTTTGAATTGTTATCGATTTGGGACTACTTTACATCTGCGCTCTATCGATGCTCCGCCCACCGTTTGACATTTAATGATTATCTTTCATGTGCGCACGTTCTGTGATTAGCTTGCAAGGTAAATATTTATTGATACGCAACAATTCTGAATTTTTCAATGCGTATTATATTGTAATGCCGACACCGTACTGCTATGTTCTCATCAGATACTAAAACCAGGGACGTATATAACTTAAGTTATATACGTCCCTGCTAAAACAACGTCTGACTCAACAACTCTAAGCCCCGCCTTTTACCAATTCGGGTCAGCTGTCAATCATTATCTCACGGACTTCAGAAGTATGGATATTTCATAGCTATTTGAATTTGATGAGTATCATCGCTATTTTGTAAAAGATATGTTTATTTTTTTCAATTCAGGACAATCACATGTTTATCAATACGTTATTGTTTACAAGGTAGAAAGTAGATCAGAGAAAAACTTCAATTTTAGATTGATTATGAGTACAGATTTTTGGCCCCCAACGACTAACTTCAATCAACATCGGAATTATGCATTTTCACCGTCAAAAGAAACCGGCCTTTATCGAAAAATAAAATGAATTTGTTTTCTCTCTCTCTCTCTCTCTCTCTCTCTCTCTCTCTCTCTCTCTCTCTCTCTGATATAGATATAGGCAAACGATTTTTACTGTCCCGCGAGTACTAAACAAAAGTTCAATCAGTTGACTCTTTTGAATATAACTACATTTGCCACTAATTTAGATACCAGTAGTTGATTATTTTATGAAATGTTCATGTGTTCATTAATCAGTTTCTTTTTTCAAATTATTTTACAAGTGTTCTTTCTTTCAAACAAACGCATTAACCAAATATAGTCTCAAGTAAAGATTAAATATTTCAATAAAAATAAACAACTCCTTTCCGTAGCTCTTAAAACTATAAATATGGCTTCTTGTATAGTACATTGCCTATGAAGTTATGTGATCGGAAAAAATAATAGTCATTTACGATTAGATTTTCAGATAAACAACAAAAGACATCCGATATAATGCCAAAAAAAAAAAAAAAAAAAAAATACTAGCGCCTTGTTCTGGTATTTCAAACGGTTCTAAACAGGTCCGCAAAAAAAATCGATTTATCAAGGACGCGTATCCAGACAAAGATGAATCATGTAAAAAAAATAATAAGGCATATAAAGTTCATGGGCGGATCCAGGATTTTTTCAGGGGTGGTCCTAAAGTCCGAGTTTTTTTTAAGAGCAAAAATGAAATATGTACATTCATAGAAAAAATTAATCCAGGGGTCGTCTGGAACCCCCCCCCCCCCCCCTTCTGGATCCACACTTACACATCAAATCGCATAAAGGGCAAAGCCATTTTGTTGTTGTTGTTTTTTTTTCGGTGTTCAAAGAGAATCATGTAATTGTCGGCTAAACATCGTCATGAATATTAGGCCGATTTATCACTGCACGCTATAATATTTTCCGCTGACGAGACGTTTTTTTCTGATAAAAATACCCGCCGCGCCTCATGTTCTGGGTAACAGTCGATCGCTGAAGATAATGTATCTGTTTATCAATCTAAAGGGAAAAAATTCTTTAAAACACTTAAATATTTCAGTAATCACACCTGGGTCCAGTATTGAAAGCGCGACGTTACGCATAATTTTACGATAACGGCTATTAAATCAGAGAGTATACATTAGGGTATACGTTTTATGTGTCATGCTGTCATTCTTGACTGTATTATATTATGTTTATTATATCAATATTGTAGGGAGAGGGCACTCAATAATGTTGTAAAAACTTAACACCTGATCCCATTTCATTGAGTTGGAAATGAAATATGTTCAAACAAATCAAGCCCAAAGAAGGTTTTTTTTTTGTTGCAGGAAATTGGCGTTTCATGACTCCTTTTACATGCGAATTCATTTATACGGCAATGGCGGAATGGCTGACGGTCTATTGAAATTTAGACTGTGTGCACGTGACGAGATTTACGTTCTCTGATTGGTTCGAACTAGTCCGTGGCAAAATAAAAATGAATGTCTAGACTTTATTCACGCATTGTAAATATTTTTAACGAAACTGTAAAACAATTGTACCCGTTGACAGCTCGGGCATGTGCCGCTGAGATATTAAAAGGCCGGCCTGTTCGCATGGGCATATACTTCTGATAAAATAAGTTTGTATACTTCTCTTTTTCGGTCTCTTTATATATACGTGAAATTGTAATTATGTAAACACTCTTTTAAAAGAATTAATTGTTATATTTCCGAATCTATTGAGATCATAATTTTAAATGACGTTCAGGATGAGCGCTGACAACTGCTGAGAAATGTAAGCTATAAAACTGGGAAGTGATTTAATGCGAACCTACATCTTTCGACTTTTAATGCAATGAAATTCCGCTCTTCGGGAGATGTATCGAATTTAGACGTTCAACTCAACGGACCTACCCGGAAAAAAAAAACGACGAGTCTTTATTGCATGCAAAATTTAATGCTTATACGTTACGAGACACGGGATTACGATACTAGATTAGGTACATCATACATGACAACATTTTATTGATAAGTCAGAAAAAATGTCTCGGAATGTGTCTCGGAATTTTTCAATTTTTGTCCCAGAATTCTTTCATTGTCCCAGATTTTTTCATAAGTATGAACACTTTACATGTGCATATATCGTGTAACCAAATTCTACAAATTAACACTTACAGTGAAATAAGATGTTACAGCAGATTCTAAGTGGAGTATCTTTCAGGGCCTTCAGACCTTTGATATATACATGTATATATAATCCATATGTCATGCATGATCTATTGTAGGAAGGAAAAGATAAGAAATACCTTCTTGCTCGATTTAATGAAGTACTGGAGAATACTGAAATCAACCAAAATAACGTGGAGATGTTAGCTGCATCGTAGCTGTCGAGGACTCACTGTCTGCTTCGTTTGTCATCCCCGATACTCTGTGTCAACATTCAATGTTTTCTATTTGTACTTGTCAAGAATAATGACTGTTTTCATTAACGTTTTTGTAATTTGTCCCAAGTGTTATTCATTCCATATATCATGCTCAATTTTGTGTTTTACGAAATGTTTGTGTTGAACTTGATTTTTCCATGTGTACAAACTCAGGTATTCCAGAAATATGACGTTGGTCTTCCTTAAGTGAGTGTATCACATTGTTTACAATCAGAGCATTGATAACCCTTACAGTTTTTTTTTGGGGGGGGGGGGGGTACATAATCCATTATATGTCTGTTGCATCGAAGTATTGTTCTTTAATCAGCCTTTTGATGATGACATCATGATTATTAAAGAATGCGAACAGGGGTATGATGCTTATTTTGTGAACTGATGTGTAGAATTCTTATTTGTCACAATCGAATTGAATTTTAGCATTCTGTAAGAATTGAATGATAGAAAATTAAAGATTACAAAAAGTAAGCTTAATGTACATTAAAATTAAAGTTAAGGACATGTGATACAAGTACAATGCATTTTAGTGTTTATCATATTCATAATGTTCTGCACGTTTTTTGTGTACATGTATATGTTTTTAAAGCTTATGGTACAACTTTATACATCTTTTAGAGATTCTGACTTTGTGATACCTTACTCGAAAATCCAATATATTTATTTTCTCTTTGACACAAGATTTATTTCTCTTGTTATGATCGGGCATCATTTGTATTTTCCCACAGTACTGTCTTTCAATTTATACATCTGCCTGTCTGGACTTCAATTTATTTTCCATATCAGGCGTAATGCATGTATGAAAGGAGTGACAAATCTCCCAGGTCAAGGTCGCTAAACATTGATATTGATATGTAGCTTATGTCTGGTTAGTAATTTATAGATTTTTTTCACAGAAATAGTTCATCTATTGTAAGAATGTTCATACTAGGTATGAATTGTTTTTCGACCTTGACAAAGATGAAAATATCAAGGTCAAGGTTATTGTGATATTAGGACCCCATATTTCTCTAGATGCATCAGAGTAAAATGTTCAATTTATTTGCTTTGTCATTGATTTATATTTTTTTCACAGAAGGAAAGACTACATTGGGCATATGTTGAACTGTAAATAATACTTGTGCAATATAACTATATGTTTGAATATATTTTTCTTATGTATTCATATTTTCCAGTACATATGATAATGTACTTAAATTGTATCAAGTTAACTGTGTTGTTCAAAATTTACTGACCATTTGTTTTTGGCAAGGAAACATAATATGTAACCTTAACTTATCTATTAAAGCAAAAACTGAATTAAATCATTAAGATTCTGTAAAAAGAGTCGGAAGTGGCCCCAGGTAAAGATGGAAGTGTAAAAAGTTTCAAAGTAATTCTGATATATATACATGTATATCTAAGTAAGCATAAAGCTGAATGAAACAAAGGAGACAAAGTCACATAATGAAATGCTTTTCGGTCAAGATAAAGTCTTGACTCTTAAACATAAATGCTTGAATATACAATGTAGTTTACATTGAAACATGCGTACAGGAATTTGAAGTGCTAGAATTAAAGTGCTATCGCCATCATACTATTTTGCCACCTGATAAAATTTGACGGATCATAAATTTTGTATAGCTAAAGTTGATTTTAAAAAAAAAGAAATATTTATTTAAGGAATATTAGGTATTGAATAGAGAAGCTTCATTGAGCATATATATTTAAGATACCAATTCCTGAAAAGTCTATTTTTGTACTTAGTTTTTCATCTGTATAGAATATTTTAAAACTAGCTTGTTCAAATAGAGATTTCTCTTCAATTAAAAATTAAAAAAAAAAAATTGGTAGTATATAGTTACTTGTGAGATTAGATATGACGCATTGATATATAATCTATATATATATTGTATGTGATAAAATCTCGACAGAATCTCAATGAAGGAAGGACAAGCACTCTCTCTGTGAGCATATAAAGCATTTATAATTTTTGTGTCGCCTGCGAAGCATAGCGACACTTAGGGATCACTTTGTCCGTTGTCCGTCTGTCCGTCCGTCCGTCTGTCTGTCTGTCTGTCCGTCTGTCTGTCACACTTGGGTGTCACACCCCATAACTTTTGATTGGTAAGTGATAGGGCTTTGATATTTCACATGTGTATTCCTTGTGACAAGACCTTTCTACACATACCATAATTTTTGACCTCGTGACCTTGACCTAGATATTTGACCTACTTTTCAAAAAATCTAAGATTGGCTATATCTTTTGATTGGTAAGTGATAGAGCTTTGATATTTCACATGTTTATTCCTTGTGACAAGACCTTTCTACACATACCATAATTTTTGACCTCTTGACCTTGACCTAGATATTTGACCTACTTTTCAAAAAAATCTAAGATTGGCTATATCTTTTGACTGGTAAGTGATAGAGCTTTGATATTTCACATGCATATTCCTTGTGACAAGACCTTTCTACACGTACCATAATTTTTGACCTCTTGACCTTTACCTAGATATTTGACCTACTTTTCAAAAAATCTTAGATTGGCTATATCTTTTGATTGGTAAGTGGTAGGGCTTTGATATTTCACATGTGTATTCCTTATGACAAGACCTTTCTACACATACCATAATTTTTGACCTCATGACCTTGACCTAGATATTTGACCTACTTTTCAAAAAATCTAAGATTGGCTATATCTTGCGATTGGTAAGTGATAGAGCTTTGATATTTCACATGTGTATTCCTTGTGTCAAGACCTTTGACCTCATGACCTTGACCTAGATATTTGACCTACTTTTCAAAAAATCTAAGATTGGCTATATCTTTTGACTGGTAAGTGATAGGGCTTTGATATTTCCCATGTGTATTCCTTGTGACAAGACCTTTCTACACATACCATAATTTTTGACCTCGTGACCTTGACCTAGATATTTGACCTACTTTAAAAATAATCCCTTTTTTACACATACCATAAGTGCTGACCTCATGACCTTTACCTAGATATTTGACCTACTTCTAAAAAAAATCTTAGATTGGCTATATCTATATTTCACATGTGTATTCCTTGTGACAAGACCTTTCTACACATACCGTTATTTTTGACCTCGTGACCTTGACCTAGATATTAGACCTACTTTTCACAAAATCTAAGATTGGCTCTATCTTCTGATTGGTAAGTGATAGGGCTTTGATATTTCACATTTGTATTCCTTTTGAAAAGACCTTTCTAAACATTCCACAATGTTTATCCAGTGACCTTGCCCTTGATATTTGACCTACTTTCAATAAAAAAAAATCAGCTTCGCAGGCAACACAAGCATTCCTTGGATTGCTATTTTTTTTTTTTTACCAATTCCATAGAATTACCGGTAGATGAATTTAGAGTGGCCATAGATGCTTTTCCAAAATAAAAAGAGAAAATGGAGTATATGTTTTTCATGATGTATTCTACACTTTGTGTTCCTTCTAATCTCATTTCTTTTATATACTGTTATAATTATGAAAGTTTGTGCTTTTTTCTTCTTTCCTCTACACAAAGGTGCCTGCTACTCATGGTTGATGCAAATGAATGTATTTTACTATAAATGTATGTATTTTGTTCATTTATACTGATATTTAAAAATTGTTTTCAAATTGTCTTGTGTATGAGTGAAAAGTGTTGTGCAGAATTTACAGATTTGTTTGTGTGTGAAGAAGACATAACCTGAAGCAAACCTGCCTACTTTTACAATTTTGGCGTAATTTTTACGATTTTTGACTGACAATGAACTATGCTTTTGCTCCTCATTTTTATGCCTATAACATATTTCCAAAGCAGAGAGTTTTAAAAAAAAAATTTCATAAAACAAATGATTAACTTGGGCACATAAATTCTTTGTAAGTTGAGCGTTAAATATCACAAGCAATTGCCAAATGATTACGATTTGTAATAAAAGTGTCAAAGTTGGGAAAAGACAAAAATGTCAAAGTTGGGAAAAGATCATGCTTTTTTTTCCTCAAAATTACAATCAATTGTTTATAGTATGCTTTACTTCCTTAATTTACACTTTCTTGAGCAAAATATTACACTTTCGGTAAGAAACAGGTAGGCAGGTCTGCTGAAGTCGTACAGAAGTCAGGGTATCGGAAGTGAATGCTGTTTCAAAAAAGTGTCCCCTACCCAATGGCCAAGATAACTTTGCTGATTGTTGAAGCTATGGATAATGGTTCAAATACTTTGCAATGTATAATTTCAGGCATCGTTAGAAACCCACAGCCTATTGCCCTACAATTATAGGCCGTGGGTGCAATTGTAAGGGAATTCTCGTTTTAATGTGTCATACGGTTATAAATAGTAGCCAATGAAATAAATGGTTTGAATAGTATCAGCTCTTTTGTGTTGGAGGGATTTTGTAACGCTTGTTCTGATTGGCTTAAATTCCCTGTTAGAATTGTTTCACATTACGAGGGTTTCCCAATAGACTGTTCCACGGTATCTTAAGCAATAGAACGAAGGAGATGACTTGGGTTTCCGACGATGAATTTCAGGAAAATACTTAAGATACTATGAGGGCTGATTGATATGTTGTGAGCCTCGGTTTTCTTGGTTGCAGAAGGTATTCTGCTGATAGATTATCTCCAAAAATGACAAACAATCAATGGCAAATACCGGTACTATGCTTCACTTCTGACATAGTTACAGGAAAATATTAAACTCAAGTGCTGCGGAAAACTCACTAGTTACAGGTGTGTTGTTCCATCAGGACAATGCTCCTGTTCACAAGTCTGTCACTGCCATCGCTGCCATTCATAATTGTGGCTTTAATTTGATTGAGCATCGGCCTTATTCGCCTTACCATGCTCCATCAGACTTCCATAAACCCAAAACTGAAAGCAGCTATTTCTGGCACCCACTCTTAGTTCGATGATGATGTCATACTTGCAGTGGATGGCTTTCTGACCAGTCTAGATAAGGAATTCTTTAAAAGTGGTATTGAGGCCCTTAAACACCGATGGTGTAGTATAATGACATTTGTAACCGGGTTAGACCACTGATGAGATCTCAGGCATATAACTGACACCTGTACGTAACTAATACAATCAATGCGACAATACTGATAAGTGGTCTTAAAACATTGATGTGACGTCATGCCTTTGTTCGAACAGTCCGAAATTTACCTTTGACTGTCCGATATCAAATCTAGGTCGCGTTTATTAGAAAATATATACGCGACCTAAATTAAACATTGGACAGTCCTAGGTAAATCTACTTTGACATCTACAGGGCAATATTTATACATCACGTGACAAGAATTCCATGTATCGTGGTACTGACTATTCCATTTTTTGCCAATTTTTTCCGCGTTGACAAAATCCAGCACAATCTTATATATCTAAAGAATCGGCCGTTGTGTCGGAATTGATAATAGTTCAGTCCGGTTTTTTTATGCCCCCGGAATCAAAGATTCGGGGGCATATAGTTTTTGGCCTGTCCGTCTGTTTGTCTGTTTGTCTGTTTATCTGTTTGTCTGTTTGTCTGTCTGTTTGTCCGAAAAACTTTAACATTGGACATAACTTTTGAATGGGAAGTGATAGGGCTTTCATATTTCACATGTGTATTCCTTTTGACAAGACCTTTCCATTGATTCCAAAATTTTTGACCTCGTGACCTTGACCTTTGACCTACTTTTCAAAAACTTTAACATTGGGCATAACTTTTGAGTGGGCAGTGATAGGGCTTTCATATTTCACATGTGTATTCCTTGTGACAAGACCTTTCCATTGATACCAAAATTTTTGACCTCGTGACCTTGACCTTGACCTTTGACCTACTTTTCAAAAACTTTAACATTGGGCATAACTTTTGAATGGGAAGTGATAGGGCTTTCATATTTCACATGTGTATTCCTTGTGACAAGACCTTTCCATTGATACCAAAATTTTTGACCTCGTGACCTTGACTTTGACCTTTGACCTACTTTTCAAAAACTTTAACATTGGGCATAACTTTTGAATGAGAAGTGATAGGGCTTTCATATTTCACATGTGTATTCCTTGTGACAAGACCTTTCCATTGATACCAAAATTTTTGACCTCGTGACCTTGACCTTGACCTTTGACCTACTTTTCAAAAACTTTAACATTGGGCATAACTCTTGAATGGGAAGTGATAGGGCTTTCATATTACACATGTGTATTCCTTGTTACAAGACCTTTTCATTGATACCAAAATTTTCGACCTCGTGACCTTGACCTTTGACCTTTTAACCCAGTGACCTCACATACATGTACTTAACAGAAAATAGTGTTCATACTAACAAAGATGCCACCGGGGGCATTCGTGTTTCACAAACACAGGCTTTATTGTTTTTGTTTTTGTTTTTTTTTGTTTTTTTTTTTGCGGTCTTAATTTTTTTTCTTCATCTTTTTAAGATTACTTATAAGTAAGACTTTTGCTCGACTTCTTCTAGTCCGAAAAACCTGACCTAAATCCAGCCTTTGACGGTTATATTTTGACCCAGTCCCCCCCCCTCCCTATTCAAATAACCGTCAAAGACTGGGTTTAGATCAGGTTTTCGAACTAGACTCCCTCAAAATATCTTCCTGAATTTTTCTTTCATTTAACATTGCACATAGTAAGTTGAACGTCACCACTGATTTCTTTTCGGTATTCAAAGGCACTTATATATTATGTCTTGCTTGTCCGGAAAACGACAATTTTAGAGACACGCCCTTTTATTCTATATATCCAAAGAAGATTCAACGAAATCGTCACCACGCAAAGTATTCTCGTTGATTCTTTTTCCAAAACTTGTACCCAATTTCGTCTTAGTTTACGGAATTTGCGTCATAATTTGTCACAACTTTTTTTAAATTGAAAATTTCATCTCCATTATCTTCTTTTATAAACGACTCACTGCTTCCAGTAGCGAGAATGTTAGAACCTGAAGTGAGTACATTTCGTTACAGTAAAGGCAATTAACATAATAAGAACAAAGTCAAAGGTCATGCCACTTTGAAAAGTGATCAATGTTTTAAGTACGATATACGCCTCAAACAATTCATTCTTAAAGATATTGGACTGTTTTCGGCCCTGTGGGCCTCAAACTGTCCAATATCTTTAAGAATGAATTGTTTTCGGCGTATATCCAATACAAGTAAGGGTTATTCTACTGTCTCCGAGGGCGTAGCCCGAGGAGCAGTTGAATAACCCACTTGTTGCACGGCAATTGTTAGGCCATCAAACAATTATCACCAATGATTGAGTAATTATAAGTCGTCATTCCTAGTACGTAACGGTAAGAGAAAACTACTCATGGTCAGTAAACAATGACAATGGTACAATATACATCGTAGAGAGATCAGAATCTTACGCATTTTAAAACTTGATTTGACAGAAAATTACATTAAAGAAATTAAAAGAATTATTCTTAGAACTTGAATTGAATGAGAGAAAATAAAAGAAACTAGTACGGTATTCAAACTAATGATATATTACTATACCTAACAAGCGAATTTTGGGAGGTGGGTTCGGGGATTATCTGTACAATTTTCCGTAAAATATTAGAAATTGTTGGAATCTTCCGCTATTATTTGTGTTCTGTTCAAAGCTATTCAATGGTTCAGGTCAGTACAAAATTATTCTATCGAAATCTTACTTTTGTCAGTCGCTGTTAATTTGTAGCGGATCCTAGTCATTCAAGTGCTAATCTAGAGGGCGCTAGGGGATTCAGGATCCCGCCTCCTCCCTAGAATTTGCCGTTTTTCAATTTTTTTTCACAATCATAGGTTAATTGGACCCCTCCCCCCATTCACAGTGGAAAAAAAAATCTAGATCCACCCATGATCTTGATGAAAGTAAATAAAATCTGTAAGTCGGGGGGGGGGGGGTGTCCTTCTCATTCCTTAGAAAAGCACTTTTAGTGATCTAATAATTCTAAAGGAATAATGTGTTCCCATTTTTCAAAACGCAAGACAGTTGACTTCGGGTCAGTTAAGGACAATATACGGTTCAGTCGATCGTTCAATGATTGGTTCAATCATTTATTTAATCATTGCTTCACAATGAAAAATATTGCACCGTCTGGAAAGGTGTTAATTACCGTCTACAACGTAGACCGTGCAACAAACTACCTTGAAACCTGAGTAATAAGACGTACAAATTTGTTGCTGATTGACCCTGGACTTGGACAGACGCTCCTATATTTCAGGTTATGTGACTCGGGCGCGTGGTGACATTGTAAAGTTGCATGCCCCTCGTCATTTACTTACGTGTTGGATGTAATTTTGCATTATATGCACTTCACAACAGTGGCAAAAGTGTACGTGTATAGATACTGAAGGGAATTTATATGTAGAAAGATAATGCAAAATGTCTGACAAAATTCTTATTCTTAAATACGAGGCTCACAACATATCAATCAGCCCTCGTATCATGTTTATAGTTAAAAATTTGCACAGAACAAAGAAACCAGTTGTGCGTCACTTCAAGGAGCGCTTCTCGTTCCTTATGGCCAGACTGCAGTTGGCCGTTTGTTTACAGACATGAAGCAACTGTGTGCATGCAGTGTACATTTTCACAAAAAATTTTGCAAGCAGTTCTTGAAATTTTCTTTTATTTCGTCTATGATTAATACATGTAGCTACCTTTAGATTTTATCAAGTTTCTGATATACTTTCCATAAGATAGAGGTGTAAAAAACAAATTATGAATATGTTTACCACAGGAATTTTAAGTGGTCATATGTTACACCCCTACCCCCAAAAAATACAAAACAGAATTAATGTGAAGATTTTTTTTTGTAAAAAGGTGGACAAATCTTGCAAGTTCTCATAACTTTTTTGTTGTCTGTCCTTAATGTAATGCCTACTTGGGTGCAAACATGTTAGTATCATCCATCAAAGAAGATGACAACCAAAATACATAGTCCAGTGATACCATCCTGTTACGTAACCCTGCCATTAAAGCTTGAGCTTTACTGGTAATAAAACAAAGCTAAAGGGAATATTTTTGTTTCCCAGTGTTGATCCATCTGTCCAGGATTACACAATTTGTTTCAACACCATATTCAAGTAATTCTGGTCCTATATTAATGAAACTATCAAATGGATTTCTAATGGATTGAAGAAAGAGGAACCAAACTGAATTTGTAAAAAGGTCAAGGTCACGCTTGGAAGGTCAAGGTCACACTTGGAATGTGTTTGTGCACATGATACAAAATGAATTCTTGAGTCGACCTATATCATTGAAACTTCATACTTTGATTGCATGTGATCTAAAGTGGACACTATTATTTGTGGGTCAAAAGGTGAAGGTCAAACTTTGGAGGTATGGAAAATTGTTTTTTCCCTATAACTGTACATGTATAAAACTACAATGATGAAACTTTTTATGCAGACGTCATGGAGGAGCCCTTTTGATTTTAATTGAGATCAAGGTCAACCTTTGAATGTAAAATAAACATAATGTTTAATAACATTTCTGCACAATACCTCTTGCAATTTTCTACTTATACAGGAATGCATTTAACACATAGGTTGCATAAGAGCCCATCTGATCTTAGAGTCGACAGAAGTATGTGAAGGAAACAGTATTTCTGCGCTATTACTCAAATAATTCTTGACCTACAGTAATGGAACTTTAAGAAGAGATTGTATATGTCATAAGGAGAACAATATTAATCATCTTGGGTTCAAGGTCAAGATTGATATGCATGGGGAAGGCAGTGTTTCGTCACCAATACTTCAGTAATTCTTGACCTGTGACTTTAAAATTTCACATTCAAATTCGTTATTGACGAAAAACATTTTTACATATTGGTTATTTCCCATCACACAGATTTTGCCTATGACAAAAAAGGATCTCTCCTGAATTTGGAACAAAAAAGGACTTTCGTTGTACCAGGGAGCCACATGATGTAGGCTTGATCAATTCCTGTAGTTCCAGCTTGTCAATGGCTGCATAGAATCGTAGCTTACATTATAGAAGACAACTAATGTTCTGTACTAAATTTGAGTTTGAGTACTGTTTCAACCTCATATTGACTGTATTGATTGATATCCTCTTTTGTTGATTGTAATTTAGAGGAAGTTCCATTCTGTTCAAACAGTGACTTTAATAATAAAAAAAAACTTCCAGTTAAAAAAAATCTAGTGAAAATTCAGTGATAAGTAATGAGTTTCTTGTTTATGTGTATATCAAACGGCATAAACGAACAATGAATCCGACCGTTGATCGTACTTATCTTGACTATTGTATCAATATTACACAAGACTACGACATCAATGTCTATTTTTCACAGATAGCAATCTTATACGGAAGGCAATGTTTGTACGCGAATACGTCATTGAACAGACAATCTCTGTCCATTGTACGTTTTGACCCTATTCAAACTGATGCGTTATCAAGTGCATTTGTCCAATTCACTATCGACGGAATAATTAACATAGTAAACCGAGACCAAAGAATGATTTATAGCCATTTTTCAAGAGCCGATGTCCAATTGCGGTCATTCAAGTTCTATCAAGTCAGGACGGGCTAGAATATGCCACTGAGTCTGGTTTTCGTATTTGTCCAGGATGAAGAGTTTCATGGTCATTTAAAGACTATTTGTAGGGAAGTTTCATCTGATCTGAACTATTGTCATACTGTGCAGCTTTTCATACATTAAACTGTCGATACTTTGGTTCCTTCTTGAAAATTACATAAATGACCATATATTCCTTTCTTTAAAGTGCTGAAATCATTTTAAATGACAAATTTTAGCAATGCCAATGATATGCTAGCAAATATATCCCAAGACTGTTTTATCACACCCTTTTGCGTTTGTCTGTCGTATTTGATTCAGTTGTAGTCTGAAAAATTATCAGCTAAACTTACTGAGCTTACAGCTAAGTAAGTTTAGTTGATAATTTTTCAGACAAGCCATCGATCTGTTTTTAACTTTTCAAATTTTCGACTTCTTCATCACTGCTGTAGCCTAGAATTAAATTATATCCCTTTTTTAAAAGAAGTACAAAATCGTTAATCGAAAAATCATCTTACCAAGGGCATACAAAACCAGAACTAAGGCAATTAAGGAACAGAAATACAAAAATCTACCGTATGAAGAGAAGTGAACTCCCTGCGAAGGAGAGAGATATCAGGTGCCCAAGAGTCAATATCCGTCTTCTGAGATTACTGTCATAAGCTCTGTTTGATGAACACATTTTCGAATTCTCCTTTGCGTTAATTGCACATATTTCAACAAAAATTGCAACAAGCAAGTACACAAGGACTTTGTCGTAATCTCTATATTGTGACAAATCCTATCACAAGCTGCAGAGGTATCAATAAAATTGAACCAAACACAAAAGGACGGGGGTCTTTGAATAATGAAATAACAAAAGCAGCCTAACACTCAAAAGATGTATGTACACGGGAATGTTACAGAAAACGGAACATCTTGCAATGACCTGATAGAAGAACTGAAAACAGCTTAAAAAATGAGAAAGAGGCTCCATAAATGTTACACGTCTTCAAATTCATGGCATCATAAACAGATGATTTTGCAGTATGGACCAGACATGCAAGTTTCGGGTACTTAACCCTCGTCAATGATCCTCAATAGAAAAAATGAAATAAGGCCAAAGGCTGTGAAAGTTATGTCCCAAAAATACAGAAATACGTAGCAGAATGGGTGAGATATGGTGCTACAGGACACACTTTTCAGTTTCGAGAAAATTTTGTGAACAGAAATTTTTGAATGCGTTTGAAAAAAAAAGATCAACCGAAATTGAACATTTGAACCACTTGGTGAGTGTCACTGCTGGTGGACCAGGAGTCCCCGAGGGCACATGTAGCCAAGTCCGATCAACTTCGGTTGATCGTCTCTTCAAGGCATTTGAAAATTTCTATTATCAAAAGTTCTTGAAATTTCTAAAACGTGGGTCCTGTAGCATCATATCCCATCCATCTTGCTACGTCTTTCGGTAAATTCCTGGACATAATAATTATCACACTCTTTGGCAATATTACATTGTTTAGACTGAGGATCACTTACGAGGGTTACATACCCGAAACGTGCATGTCTGGTCCATGCTGCAAATTAATTTGTTCGTAAATGATGCTATTGAATTTGAAGACGTTTAACATTGGCTGCATGTGCTGTTGGGGACTCCTGGTCTATCAACAGAGACACTCACCAAGTGGTACAAATGTTTCACGTCTTCAAATTCAATAGCATCATTAAAGAACAGATAAACTTGCAGGATGGACAAGCCATGCACTTTTCGGATACGAAACCCTCTTCGGCGATCCTCAATCTAGACAGTGAAATATGACCAAAGACTGTGAAATGTTAAACATCTTCACGTTCAATAGCATCATTTAAGAACAGATAGATTTGCAGCATGGACCAGGCATGCACGTTTCGGGTATTTAACCCTCGTCAGTGATCCTCAATCTAAACAATGAAATATGGCCAAAGCTTGTGAAAGTTGTGTCCAAAAATACCGAAAGATGTAGCAGGATTGGTAAGATATGATGCTACAAGACTCACTTTTCAGACATTTCGAAGAAATTTTGTGAACAGAAATTTTCAAATACGTTTGAAGAAACGATCAATCGAAGTCGATCGTACTTGGCTTCATTGTTCCTCTCGGATTCCTGGTCCACCAGCAGTGGCACTCACCAAGTGGTACAAATGTTACGTCTTCAAATTCATAGTATTATCTAATATCAGATAGATTTGCAGCATGGACCAGACATGCACGTTTCGGATGTTTAAATCTTAGTCTAAACAATGAAATACTAGTATGGCCGAAGAATGTGAAAGGTATGTTGAAAAATACCGATATACGAAGCAGGATGTGTGGGATACGACGCTAAAGGACCCACTTTTCAGAAATGTCGAGAAAATTTTGTGAACAGAAATTTTCGTATGCGTTTGAAGAAACGATCAATCGAAGTTGATCCGATTTGGCTAGATAAATATGACATCAAAAAGAAAGAGCAATTGTTACAGCTTTTATAAAGACATGTGAAGAGAAAGCAAAAGATCTCCAACAGAACTCTTTTGCAGCTCACATATGACACAGAAACATTCCTATGTGAAATTACAGAGTAGACAAACAAAACAAGAGACACAAAAGAACACCAAATGTCACAGACGATACAAAACACTTAAACAGGATGTACACATAAACCAATGAAACTAATGAGCGACCTTTGCGGATTTAGGACGACCATCATCTGCTACGTTAGTAGCAAATGGTGTGGTAACGTTACATATAATGGCCGAAATATTTCCTACATCTCCACCAAAACCACCGCTAGGAATTTTAATAATCTTAAAAGGTAATGTTTCTGTGTCCCGTTCCATCAGCTATTACGACCACCAATACCTCAGAACGGAGGAATAAATTTACACTGCTGAATGTAATTTTGTTTCATGTCGTAAGTCTTCGTCAATCAATCTTGTCAATTGGTGTTGCACTGTTTGGTTTTGATCCTTAAAGTCATATAAAATTCATTGTTGCATACATTTTTGAAGTAAAATATTCATGTATCACTGACTGATGTTGCAGACTGCTAGGTTCCCATTGGTCTGGATGAACAACCCTATGGGCGCTAATTGATAATTAATGAAATTAATTTCGATATGAATTACGATATGAAGAGAATTCCAACTGCTGCCAGAGTGCATGCAGCTAAGACCACAACAAGTTTTTTCTTTGTTAAGCGTCAGCGGGGATGGGGTGGGGGTAGGTTTTCAAGGTAGATACATGTATAGTTGGTAAAAACCAGTCTATTTCCATATTTCGCTTTTTCACAAGACAGGAGTGTAGTCTCAACAGTTAACAGTAGGGATTTAGTCTTACAAAAGTTAGGTAACCAAGAAATTAACTATGAATGACACAATTAAGTTTGTGCCACTTTCTTTGCTTCCTTGCCATGAGATCTGCTCTCTTCTACTTAACAAAGGGAAAAATAAGTATTGCCTAATGTCAAATTCGGAACACCAGACATGTAAGCATGGTAAAGTCATAAACGTCATTTACTAGTGTATTGTCAAGATAATAAATATCTTGTTTTGGAGAGTTTCGGTTCTCTTGCAATATTGGAAGCATTGCTTCAAATTGTTGTTTGTGCAATCGCTGTCATACTTCAATAGATCTGCAGTAACTGTTTACTCGTAAATTTTCCGATTCCATTTCAGATAAAAAGGAATAATTCTAAAATCATTCAAAATTTACATTGAAAGAGATGCATATCACAACACTATTTGAACATGCCAGTGGAAAATGAAAAATTGTATTTACACTTTTTCATCCTTAGGCACATGAGAAGCGCGCTATTAAACCTTTTGACATTAGTTTTAGGGATTGATTGACACATTGTATTTGAAGAAATCCCCGTATTTCCCCTGTTAAGCAGACAGGATTACCAGAGCGGCTATATAAGTCTGTCAGGACTAGGCAGTTGCTACCAATGTAATTGCTTTTATTATGGAGTTTATTCGGGTTTACCACATTAGATGTGATTTTGGGGTTCCTTGTCGCCTTATGCCTCCTGGTGCTAAACTAGAGGAGTCATATATTTGGATATGGAAAGACTTAATGTTCCACAAATATGCTTTTTACTTTGATGGCTAAACGCAATTGCCGTAAAATGCACGGGGCACCTAAAATTGGGAAAACAGTGCTTCAGACATAAATGTCAGAAAATCTATTCTCCTCACAGGTTGGTTTGTTTTGGATGAAGTTTTAAAATAAAATCCCGAGTTTAACAGTCAAGGTCGTAAATGATAATGGAAATCGTATTTTTTAGAATTACATTTATGGTGGATGTTTTGGGGATCAACGGGGAAATCATAAAACTATATACGAAAAAGTCATGTCTTTTTAATCTTAAGCTACGTACAATTACAATTTAACGTCCATACAGAGTGTATGCTTTGTCTTAGAAATTACTGTACATGACACCGCCGCCATCAACTAAAATTTCTCTCTTCGACGCATCGAAAAACAAATCCAGCGTGGTGTGTAATTTAGGAGATGCTGTTGATAAAAGTTACATTTTGAAGTCAAATTATTATTTCAGTGGTAAGTATACAACACACGTGCATTTTAAACAAATCATACCTCATCAATGATGCTCGAGGCCTATTAGAGAACAGGGACTTATCACGCTTCCCGGTTGCTAAATGCTTTATGGATTTTTTTTTTATAGATAACCCATAGTAAATAGAGCAACCGGGAAGCGTGATTAATCCCTGTGATTTGGAGGGAATCCAAATGGAGAATATAAGAAGAGCTCATTTCTAAATATGACCTAAAATGTATGTCAAAGAGTCAGCTAAGAACAGAAATCTTTGTTTTACACCATAACTGTACGTTCTTCAAGACCTCTGGGTAATCGGAATAGTGGGAGGGTTGTGCGCACGTAATTAAGGATAATCACACCGTCTGCTACTTGCGTGGCAGATGGCCGTTCTAAGTCGGCACCGGTTGCCCATTGGTCTCGTTGGTTAATGTGCGGTCTTTTGTGTCTCATGTTTCTATGGTGTGAGTTGGTGTTCCTTAATTGTCCCTTTTGCGTCTCTTTCTGTGGATGTCCGCTCTGTGTTTTTGCATTGAACGTTTTGGAGTTTTGCTGTCGGTGCTGCAACCGAGTGGTGTTGGGGATCCCCTCCTTTCTTTTGTATGAAAGCAGGTAATTTGCTTCTGTTTTAACACCCAAACAATAAAGCTCGATATCATGATGACTGCAACTATCTGCATATTTTGCTGTTTCCAGACAATTGATGGAAACCATGAGCAATAAAAATGTCATCTCTTAGTCATTGCAACACCAAAGAATTCGGGTCAAATTTAAATATGGGTCTTCTCGCTCTTCAATGTACAGAACTATGTCCTAAGAGACTTCGAAAACTTCAATATGATTCAGTTTCAAGACATTTTATGGAATCAGGATAAGTTAAATCTTTTCATGTTCTTGATATATAACTAGTTTGATAAAAATTGTGGGTCGAGTTCACATATTGATAGTCTGGTATCTCATTCGTGTGACGTTTTCTCATCGTTTTTGCTCAATATTCTTTTCAACATGCATATCCTAGACATTGAAAAGAACACCATATCAGTAAATAATTTGATCCCCTTCACGAAATTTCTTCTCCCAAAAATATAAATCAAGATGAAATATCTGCATGTATCTAACTACTCAGTAACATACATCTGTAATTCTGTATGAGTCATGACCCATTCTTAGGTTTTTCATATTCGATATTTCTTTTAGTCTTCGAAATAAACCAAATTTCGAGAAAGGTAGATTTTGAAGTTTTGAAGAAGTTTTCAAATCTTGCCAGCTATCCTTAAAAAAATAAGATAAATTCCAATGAGCAATACAGACTTCATGTTTAGGAAAAAAAAAGACAAGTTTATTCGACCCATCCTGCTACGTCTTTCGATACATTTTTGGACAAAATAAGTTTCACACTCTTTGGCCATATTACATTGTTAAGATTGAGAATCACAGACGAGGGTTATAAGTATCCGTGCATGTCTGGCCCATGCTGCAGTTTATATGTTCTTTTAATGATGCTATTGAATTTGAAGACGTTTAATATTTGTACCACTTGGTGAGTGTCACTGCTGGCGGACCAGGAGTCGCCGAGGGCATATGTAGCAATTTCGATCAACTCCGGTTGATCGTTTCTTCCAAAGTCGGCGTCGGGTGCACATTGGCCTCCTGCCTTTATGTGTTGTTATCAATGTTTAATGTTTCTGTAAGTCTGTTACTATTGTTTTGTATGATGTTCTAGTGAATATTGTTTTTTTTTTGCGATTTAGAGTTTGTATGATGTCATTTATGTGTCACTTTCTAATAGGGTTGTTTCGCTGGGTGAATGTAGGGTGGTCATGCTGGAAATCATTCCCCTTTCTTCAATTCGTAAATTTCTGCTCTCGAATTTTCCTGAAATTTCCTAAGCATGGGTAATATAGCATGATATACCAACCATCCAGCTACGTCTTTCGGTGCATTTTTGGACAAATTAACTTTCACACTCTTTGGCCATATTGCATCGATTAGATTGAGGATCACTGACGAAGGTTAAGTACCCGAAACTTGCATGTGTGGTCCATGCTGCAAATTTATCTGTTCTTAAATGATGCTATTGAATTTGAAGACGTTTAACATTATCACATCAAAGAAGATGAACACGTTTGCGCTTGC